>OY720676.1:9339037-9976350 GCA_963170755.1 Amphimallon solstitiale
ATTGTACTAGGTAATATCTCATACACATCAGTTCAACCCTCGACATAATCATAAATTCCTATTACAGTTTAAATGTCTTAAATTGAACCGTATATGAAATGAGATAACACTCTATACATGTTTAGTAATATTACCAATATTTAATGAACAACCCTCGTATTTGTTAGTTTAAAAATCTCTTTATTTATTTCCTAATATTCTATTTATTATATGAAGGTGTTTTATTTTTATGCCCGACTAGCTTTATATTATATCTCCAAATAAACTACTTTGCTCTATCCTACCTCTTTATCTAATTGAAAGTATTTAACCCTGCTTTCAATTCTATACTTTTATAAATATCAATAATCCTTTTAAATTAATTTTTTTTTTATTTAAAAAAAATAATAAACTATCATTTATATTTTACTGAATTCTGCTTTATCTTAATACTTTCTATATTTTAAATAATCCAGTCAACCAACAAGTTTTCAATAAATCACCTAGATGTCACCACTAATCATTCCATTGTAGATACATATCACCATTAATGTCAGTTTACTTATTACTAATTTCTAAATGTTTATTTGTTTGTTGTGAAATGCTATTTTTCTTTATTAAGGGGATTTTTGATTCCTCAGATTATACTTCCTATAACATTTACTTAATTCATTCGGTAAGAAAACAATGATAAACAAATTCCAATTCAATATATCAAATGACATTTATTTCTTTCAGGTTATAAATTTACCATAATATTTCCTTTGATTTACAATTTGGTTATAAATAAATAAAACGAAACTTTACTAATACATACTATGTCAATATTTAAACTTCGTGCTTATAAAATACTCGACATTTGTTAACAATATTTTATAATACGGAAACTTGATATTTGACGCTTAGAAAATATTTATTCCAAGGTGTATAGTTCCATATACTACTAATTATTTCCGGTAAGTGCTCTTATATTATTTATTTTTGATATTCAAAATTCAGTAATATACTTTCTATTACTTTCTTTCCCAAATTAATTTATAATATTATTATATGTTCAAAATTATTTAATTTCGTGATAACTCCAATAATTTTTATATAAATGACACTTATTCATATCTTGACATATTACTGGATAGTAGAGAATTAAAATATACTTGTGTTGTTTATAACATATGTAATAGTTGTAATAACTACTAGTTCATTTTCTTTCAATACTGGATTATATTGTAAATAATTAAATCTTTTCCAATATTTATAAAATTGTATCTTTCTTTAATACTGACACAAATAATATACTAAAATGGTAATACTTAATTGCTTTCTTCTTTCAGATGTGTTACAATCCACTCCCTGATGATGTTTTAGGTCGGATACCACTTCCTTGATGTTGTTCAACTTCAATCTTGTTCCAACTCTTGAAGAAAGAACACCACTTATCCTGTATAGGATCTTGTTCGACGTTGGAATAAATTGTCCTTGTATTAGGATGCCGAATCTCTTAATGCACAGCAAATTCTTCTATACACCCAGAACTTGTATAATTCACCAACCTTTATAGATCTCCTGTGATAAACTGCCTCTTATTAACACCAGCACTTCTGGAATCAGCTTCCTCCTCTTTTAAACACCAGCACTTCTGGAATCAGCTACCTCCTCTTTTATAACACCAGCACTTCTGGAATCTGCTACCTCCTCCTGAAAACTCCGATAATCCCGGAAACAACAACCCTATTTCGGATGGACCTGGATCTTGTATATTTGTAAGTATTATCACTTTTTTTTTATATTAATTTATTCGTAGTTAACGTATTTCACTCAGGACACACTTTACTCTTCTATACTTAACTGTATTCGTGTTTTAAATCAGAAATTATCTTCTTTCTGAAAAAACACGTCTCTCGTATTTTTGAATTTGAAAAATTCTCCCCGTTTATTTTTTCATTTCCCTAGTAATCCTTTCTCATTTTGTATTCTCCAATCAAAGTTTTACAACAGCCATAACAATCAACAACATAGCTTTTAAATTCTCTAATATACCTAGAATACTTCTTAAAATTGTATTATCTGATTATCTAAATTCTTTTCATAATTTTATCAACCCTTCTTTACATATTCATATCCCAATACCTCTCTACATCTATATTTCTGAACAAAATGTCAAATAATGACAGTTCCTGTATTTCAAATAATTCCCGGGAACTGTTCTACATTACAATCTATACACCTTTCAAAATAAGATTCTAAATATTTTTATCACCTCATAAACGTCAATTACCCAAGTTTTTACAAATTTATAGTACATTTTACAAAATAACAACTAATATTCAACTCTCTTCTTTCCAGAATATTTTGAACTTCTAAGAAAAATGAACATGGTCAACCTTTCCATATACAGGTGGTTTATAATGAAATTCGAATACTTGTTAAATACAATACACCTCTATTATGATAAACCTAATAAATTTTATTTTAAACACATCATAATAAATTTTTCTACGTTTATTTAATTAAATTTGGTAACTTTCATAACTTTTCATATTATATGGTTAACGTATGCCTTTATACTATAACAATATATATATATATATATATATATATATATATATATATATATATATATTGGTATATACACGAACACAGTCTCGCAGTTAAGATCATATAAAATGAGTATAACATCGTGTTAGAGAATAAAATATTAATGTACAAGTTATTAGGATATAACGAAACATCATTTACTTTTTTTATATTTTTTTATATTTTATGTATGTAAATAAAAAGGAAAAAATTACGAAGCTTTGAAAAAGTTCGTTAATTAAATGAACGAAACGTCAGCATTGTGATTTGAGTTGTTTTTATTTTTTCTTCTATCCTATTACCGACGACTGGATACTTTATCATATATATATATATATATATATATATATATATATATATATATATTTATTTAACCGTCTACACAGACCCGATCTGCTACATACAGTAATCGTTGTCAGGCCCGCAAAGACGTTGTCAGTCCCGGTTTCGGGACTGACAACGTTTCTTGTGTTATTTCGGTCTATTATTCAATGCTTATGATAAAAAATGATATTTCAAAAAAAATTTTTTGGGTCCGCTAACGCGGTATAATATCAACTTATATACAAGTTTAGTTCAGGGATTTTCTGGGAGAGGGCCAGGCGTATTTGTGTAAAAACTTTTACTCTTACGTTGTCAAGCCCACCATATTATACCGACGTTCCCAAGCCCTAAACTTGGCAGCTACGTAAATGACGATAAGCGAAACACTTCTAGGAATAATACTTGTAGAACTAACACATTGCCTTTCTTTTAATACTCTTCAATTGGTCGAGTAACGCAAAATATTATTTTGAGACATTTGCTTCTAGATTCTTTGAAATACTATCCTTAACTATATTTCGAATGAATTAATGATGTAGAGCAATCTACTTATTTATATTATATTATGTTTACCTATCACTTAAAATCATATTTTATATAAAACAGTGTTAGATTTTATGTCACAGCAAATATCTCGACTATTGTATTAATGGTTAGAAAATGGTAGGTATACAAGAAAATCATTAGTGGAGGTCCCCTGATACCAAAAAAGTGCTTTTTAAAAAATGTCTCTCTCTCTCTGTGTGTGTGTGTCTGTCTGTCTGTCTGTGTGTGACCACGATAGCGGTCAAACCGCTGGAGATATCAATTCCAAATTTTGTATTTGCGTGTATAATCTCCCTCTTGAGATCTGGTTAGTTTTTCAGTAAAATCGGTAGACCGGAAGTAGCAGTTTACTTCAGTGAAAAAATCGAATTTTGCCAATATTTCGTCAAATACTAAGCTTATACAAATTTATAAAGAATTCATATGTACTTAAAATTAAAATTGAGAACAATTTTATTTAAAAAGTTTTTCGAAATTCCTACCGGAAGTAGGTCTTTTACTCTTATCGAAAATCGGTTTTTTGCGAATATTTCGCAAGTCAAGCTTTTTAGACAGGTACGTTACGTGTATAAAAGTATTTAAAACATAGTTTTCAATATCTTTTGTATAAAAAAGATTTCAAAATTCGGACCGGAAGTAACACTTTTACTCTTACCGAATAGCGATTTTTGGCAAATATGCCATAAATTATGCATTCTATATATATTTATTAAAGAGTACAAAAGTATTTAGAGTTATATTTGCAATATTTTTTGTATACATGAAATTTCAAAATTCGGACCGGAAGTAGCACTTTTACTCTTAGCGAGTAGCACTTTTTTTTCGAATATCTTGCGAAGTATGCATTCTATAGCGATTTATTAAGAGAATAAAAGTACTTAGAATAGGATTTTGAATAAGTTGTGTATAAAAAAATTCTTGAGATTGTATAGTTTGAAACGCTCATACGTATAAGAAAGTCGTGTGGTGGCCACACCTCATTTTTTTTATTCAGCTAGTGAATTTGACGGATTTCAATCATCGACTTAATATTATAACGTAATTTCAGATTTGTTCAAAGTTGCTTCTTTTCAAAAGTATGATTTTTTAAATACGTAATCATTAGCATACAAGCTATTGTTGTAATGGGAGTTAATTAATTAAATATTTGAATAAATGCTTTTACTAATCCCTAAAATTGATTATATAAAATGAAAACAGAAAGCAAGCAAAAGCTCTTAGTTTTGATAAATCAGCTGTTCTACCAAGGTTATTAAAGAGACCCGGACTTGTTTCTTCTTTCTCAACTAATAAATAAGAATTTTATTATATATACAAAGCAACAACTATCGCTGACCTAAGTTGTTTTGTATTGCTTGTTATTTTATCAAATAAATCATTTTCGTCTACTAATATAATACTTTATTTACGTATAACTACATGGGTATCGGTTACATGGTGTAAGTGGAAGAGATTGTGTCCCATTCAGATGGCACAATTAATTTGATCTCTGACGGATTATTTAAGTATAATTAGTTACAGATATATTTTTCGAATAATATATCTGTGTTTACAATTACTATAGTTGGTCTTAAAGTAGTCTGCAGTAAATAATTCCAAGATAATTTGAAGAATATTAATTTAGAATTGCGACTCTTCTAATCTCAGCCAAATAAACTAATATATTGAAATAATAAAAGTAATAGAATTGAAGAATATACAGGGTTAGTAAAAAGTCCCGGAACGGTCGAATAACTTTGTTATTTGAAAATTATGATTTCTGAAATTTGGTATGGGGGTAAGTTAATATAAATGCATTTTATGCAATACAGTTAATATTTTTTTCACTTCCGGTTTAATCGGCAATACGTCCAACTTTTTTTTTTAAATGGAACGCCCAGATTTTTTTAACACTTTTGAATGCAAAATAAAAAAACTACGTTCTGGAAGTATTAAGATGTTTATTTTTATTCACAAGAAAACAGTTAAAAAATTAAAAAAGTGTCCTAATACAGGAAAATCAAGGTACCTTTGAAAAAAGTTGTTGTTTAGTGTTTGCATTCTTTTTGCCGTCACATTTGACAATTTTAAAAGCGTTTTAACTTTTGCATCGCTATAAATTTACTTATTTTTGACATTGACACATTTGAAAATGGCAGTAAAACTTACTGAATCAGAACGAATTAGATATTAATGATGCGTGGGTACGGTGATCGTCAACGTGCTTTTGAAGAGGTTCGTATTTTGTTTAATACTGTTTATCCGGATCGTCACATTAGTAAAAGTACGGTATGCCGAACAATTCAAAAGTTTGAAGTCTTTCGTCAGGTGAAGGATTTACCTAGAAGGGGACGTCCATTAACAGCAACAGATGAAGAAACTAGTTTGAATGTGTTACTTACAGTGGAAGAAAATCATCACGTGTCCACAACAGAATTAGGTCAAATTCATGAGATCTCTCAAAAATCTGCTCATAATATTCTTAAATCAGCAAGAATGAAAGCCTATAAAATGTATCCCGTCCATGAGTTAACTGAAGATGATCCAGATCGTAGACTATAATTTTGCGAAACAATGACGGAATTGATCGAGCAGCAGCCTAATGTTTTAGATCACATGATTTTTTGGTATGGGGGTATAGTTAATATAAATGCATTTTATGCAATACAGTTAATATTTTTTTCACTTCCGGTTTAATCGGCAATACGTCCAACTTTTTTTTTTTTTAAATGGAACGCCCAGATTTTTTTAACACTTTTGAATGCAAAATAAAAAACTACGTTCAGGAAGTATTAAGATGTTTATTTTTATTCACAAGAAAACAGTTAAAAAATTAAAAAAGTGTCCTAATACAGAAAAATCAAGATACCTGTCTATTCAGGTTGCGATTACAATAATTGTTCAAAATGCTCTCCATTTACAATTTGACAAAAATGTAAACGGTCAGTAAAATTTCTTATTGAATTTTGTATTTGTTTGGAGTGATGCGATTGGCTTCTTGAACTATTCTCTTTTCCAATTGTTCAAGATTATGGGGACGATTTTTGTACACTTGACATTTCAAGTGACCCCAAAAGAAAAAATCTAATGGCGAGAGATCTGGCGAACGTGCTGGCCATTCGATTGCTCCTCTACGTCCGATCCAACGTCCTGGAAAAATTTCATTCAAATAATCGCGGACATTATGGGCAAAATGGGGGGGAGCTCCATCTAGTTGAAACCAAAAATGTGCATTAGGGTGATCACCTATGTTTGCATTTGGAAAGAGGGCCGCAAGTGCTGGAACAACCTCATTTCGCAATAAATTTAAGTAGACGTTGCCAGTTAAATTTCCTCTTATAAAAAAATGGTCCTATAATGTTGTTTCCAACAAGACCAGCCCAGACATTCACCTTTTGAGGACGCTGTGTATGGACTTCTTCAATCCAATGCGGATTTTCAATTGACCAGTAGCGACAATTATGTCTGTTCACAGTGCCGTTGAGACAAAACGTTGCCTCATCTGAAAAAATCATGTGATCTAAAACATTAGGCTGCTGCTCGATCAATTCCGTCATTGTTTCGCAAAATTGTAGTCTACGATCTGGATCATCTTCAGTTAACTCATGGACGGGATACATTTTATAGGCTTTCATTCTTGCTGATTTAAGAATATTATGAGCAGATTTTTGAGAGATCTCATGAATTTGACCTAATTCTGTTGTGGATACGTGATGATTTTCTTCCACTGTAAGTAACACATTCAAACTAGTTTCTTCATCTGTTGCTGTTAATGGACGTCCCCTTCTAGGTAAATCCTTCACCTGACGAAAGATTTCAAACTTTTGAATTGTTCGGCATACCGTACTTTTACTAATGTGACGATCCGGATAAACAGTATTAAACAAAATACGAACCTCTTCAAAAGAACGTTGACGATCACCGTACCCACGCATCATTAATATCTCAATTCGTTCTGATTCAGTAAGTTTTACTGCCATTTTCAAATGTGTCAATGTCAAAAATAACTAAATTTATAGCGATGCAAAAGTTAAAACACTTTTAAAATTGTCAAATGTGACGGCAAAAAGAATGCAAACACTAAACAACAACTTTTTTCAAAGGTACCTTGATTGTTCTGTAATAGGACACTTTTTTAATTTTTTAACTGTTTTCTTGTGAATAAAAATAAACATCTTAATACTTCCTGAACGTAGTTTTTTATTTTGCATTCAAAAGTGTTAAAAAAATCTGGGCGTTCCATTTAAAAAAAAAAGTTGGACGTATTGCCGATTAAACCGGAAGTGAAAAAAATATTAACTGTATTGCATAAAATGCATTTATATTAACTATACCCCCATACCAAATTTCAGAAATCATAATTTTCAAATAACAAAGTTATTCGACCGTTCCGGGACTTTTTACTAACGCTGTATTAGAATACTCGAAAAAACACTAATGGAAGATATACACATTTCTTTACCTTTTGTTTGATATATTTAAAAGAATATAGATATCTAAAGAAAGTGAAACAACCAAAAATAACGGCAAATATCTAAATTACCTTTAACACAATTTATTTTAAAATATTGTATTTTAAAATCTTACTTTTCTCTTACTCTTAAAACATCTTAAATAAATTTAAGCTGAATTTCATAGCACGAGCGGGACTATCAAATTACGTTGTTTATGTAGTATACTTGGCAATGCTGTCGGGAATGACAAGGTCTGATAAATGTTGCTTTTTTACACACTGGGACTCGAAAGACGGTAGAATCGCTGGGTTTAAAAGCGTCGATTGAATGACAACTCGTGTGTTATACACTGGGATTGACTTGGTAGCATGAATATAGTGGGCCTGGTTACGTCGGTTGAATAAATATATATATATATATATATATAATACATCCCGCGATGTTTATGACGTCCATACAAAGTGCAGATATATGGCGTCCATCAGACGCAGTTACATTATAAATATATACTTTAGCGTATATGCCATAAAGTGTATATAACGAACACAAATATCATATTAGATCAATTGGAATTTTTGAAGTAATAATTTAACTTTCATATGTATGTGAGCTCCTTTCATATGGGCGTCTATATGAACTCTAAGCGTATACTTGTTCTTTCATTTCTCAGTGTATATAGCGTCCTATGCGTATATATTTTACAAATAACGATTGATGCAACACATACACTATTGCCAGATTTACTTGTTTAATTTATCGGATTCATGCGTGAATTATTCGGAGATTCTCCTGTTTTGCATTTTTCCATATACCGGGTGTCCCAACGGAGAGGCAAAGTCCATTATTGGTATCTAATAATGTAGGTAGCAAATAATTTTTAATACAAAATTTGTAGATAATCATAGACTCTACAATTTAAAAATATTTTCATTTATACAGAGTGTTTGACAACGACGAACCAAAACAAACTTATGTTTTTTTAAATGGAATGCTATACATTCTTTTACATTTTATGATAGCCCTTAATGAGCTGATTAAACTGACGTCAATATATATTTGTCGATTTTCAATTGTTCCTGAGATATGGCGATTTTTCGTTGTACACCTTTGAAAAATTGCTATGAAACAAAGATTAATGATGGAAGGGCTATTATGGGCTCAAGTAGTAGAGATATTTTTTTAGTACGTGATTTAATGTTTATTTTCAAATGTCTAAGCATGTTCATTAGAATTGCATACCATTCGCAAAAGTTAAAAATTCTAAAAAAATTAAATGGAACAGCCTGTATATTTACATGTCATTGAAAAGTACTAAAAATTTGCTATATAAAAATATCTACTTTCTTGCGTCTGTGGGCGATATTGCAAAAGTTATAGAATATTATATCTGAATAAACCCGATTACGACTTATTAATTTAAAAATATGAGTTGCCATGACTTTCATAGCCATAGCATAAAAAAAATTAATCGGGAAGAGTTATTTCTTATATTTTCCTTTTATAAATATTTCCTTCTACAAATAAATAATTTTTATTAAAAATTTAAACTCATGGAAAGTTTGGAAGTTAATGAATTAGCAATAGTATAAGAAATATCGCAGTCGTTGTGCGTCAAAAATTGTTTAATAAACGTCAAACGTAGATTTATAACTTCAGTTTAAATGGAAATTGTCATTACATGGTCTATGTTTTCGGGGAAAGTAATCGAAATTGTTTACTGGCACAAGGAATATACAGCCAAAAATATTCAAATATGTGACTATCATCGATGATACTTTTCAAAAATTGTTAATAAGATTTGAAGAAACTGGCAGTATTCTGTATGAAAAAAAGGAGCAGTGTGTTAGGTTGCCATAGAAAACGCAGATGCACTAAAGGTTGTTTTGTTATATGTCCAAAAAAGCCACATACAAGCGTGCGTAAACTTTCTAGATTCCTTGATATAGGCAAAATATTATTAACAGAACTTTAAAGAAGTTTTGATTCTATCTGCATTACATAAGCATACATCAAGATCTTCAGAGAAATGGTTTTATAAATAGAGTTACCTTCTGTAATATGATGTTGAACAAAATAAATCACAACCTTGTTAGATAATATATTCAGGGAAAGTTAGATTGGCCTTGGTGGTACATTAGCGTGGCCTCCCAGATGACCAGATTTACTCCAATTGCTTTTTTTGGGGGGGTTATGTTATGGACCGAGTATATAGAATTGTTCCAACAGGAAAATATATTCAAGAATGAAATCAAGAAGTATTTTCTACTATTAATCAAGAACTTATAGTGTCTATAGGTCATGTGAAACATGACTTCAAAAGTGCTTAAAAGTAAGAGGCGAGAATTTCGAACATTATAAATTATTGTTTTTCCGTAAATATATTTGTTTTTATATTTTATATATTTTAAATACTAAATTATATGAACATACTATAAAATCAACCATCCTCATGTTTTAATTTGTTAGATGATAACTGTGATGGTTGAAAATAGTAGCTTACCGTCATGTTCTTCAAGATAGTTAGTTTACAATAAAGTAAATTTAAATACTTGTATTGACGGTTTGCTTTTCAGCTGAAATTATATAAATTTAATTATGACGATTAAACATTTTTTGAAATACATCGAATGCGATATCTTTAAACTATTGTTAATTTATGAACTTCCATATTTTTCAATTCATCAGTTTAAAATTTTAATAAAAATTGCTTATTTATAAAAGGAAAATATAAGAAGTAACTTTTCTCGATTAATTTTAGTTATGCTATTCGTAATGTAAGTCATGGCAACTCATATTTTTAAATTCATAAGTCGTAATCGGGTTTATTCAGATATAATATTCTATAACTTTTGCAATATCGCCCACAGACGAAATAAAGTAGATATTTTTATATAGCAAATTTTTAGTACTTTGCAATGGCATGTACAGTTGTTCCATTTAATTTTTTTTTTAGAATTTTTAACTTTCTCGAATGGTATGCAATTATAGTAAACATGCGTAGACATGTCGAAATAAACACTAATTTCACGGACTGAAGAGATATCTCTATTAATTGACCCCATAATAGCTCTTCCATCTTTAATCGTTATTTCATAGCAACTTTTCAAAAGTTGTACAATTTTTAAAGAAAAATCGCCATATCTCAGAAACAATTGAAAATCGACAAATATAAATTAATGTCAGTTTAACCCATTAATCCCAACTAATTTTTTTTTAAATTTTGTCTTTTTCTTCTAGTATGTTCTTCTATTTGGGACTCTTAAACAAATTTATTCGACAAAAACAAAAAATTTTAAAAAAAGTTGTGTTTTTTTTACATATGATATATCATACACTGGGATAATACAGGGTAACTTCCAAATAATAATTACTAAAGCAAAGAACCTATATTTTTAATGATTTAGAACATGATACTGCCTGAAACATCCATCAGGATGCAGACCAATATTACAGTTAATACAAGAGAACTTCCCACATTTACCACACCTGCGCTGAGTATCTTGTTTGTCGACCAAGTGGTCCCGACCGTCATAGCGTATCTCATTTAAAACTAAGTTGCTTGATTTAGGTCTAGGTGCTTTACTTCCTAAAGGCTCGGGTGTTGTCAGAATTGCCAACACAATTCTTCTTGTAAATTCAAGGAGGCCAATATTATCAACCTGACGATACAATCTCCACATGTTGACCACTGCTCCATTCAGAAAAAGTCTTACTAACGGCCAGTACCATTTTTTCGAGCGAATTCTGATCCTATATAAACCACGCAGTTTATCAAATAGATCAACCCCACCCATACATACCCTTGTTATATAATGCAACAGTTTGTTGCTCCACAGGGATCATAGATTTTTCCTTTTTGGACCAACGTCTGCATGTTCCTTTGGTTAAACAAATTGAGCGGCTGCCTAGATTTGTTGCCATGGTCACTTGGCTGTTATCATGCCATCTTGTCAGAGTAATACAAGAGTTTGTATCTTGTAAAACATAATACGTACCACGCTTTTCCTTCTTTAGATCAGGAATAGGCGCCTTTTCTATTCGATCTTGCCTAATGGTACCAACACAGTTAATGTTATTAGCAATTAGCTGGTTTAAACGTAGCAAAGAATTGAAATAGTTGTCTAAAAAGACGGTGCCTTCTTTTGGAATAAAATTTAAACACAACTTTTTGGTAACACTTCTACCTAGTGATATCCCTTCTATTTTATCCCCGCCTCCTGTATAAGGAATAAATTTGATTAGATAACCGTCATGAGTAGTAAGGCACCAGAATTTAAAACCATATCTGATTGGGTTTCCCCTGATAAATTGCTTCATTCGATGATGCCCATAATATGGTTCCATAGCTTCGTCAAGAGAAAATCACATTCCAAGTGGCTGGACGACACTGGAGAATTTTTCGTTCAGATGGTTGAGCAAAGGTCTTACTTTATAAATTTTGTCCTCATCGTCAATTTTTGTGTTGTTGTTAAAATGTAAGAACCGATGTATTGCTTCGAATCTGTTTCGTGACATACTATTTGCCACCAACGGATTATATGTATCCCATCGAGGTTTCCCAGTACATGCGTCTAAATGACTTTAAAAACTTTAGAATATCCTGATAAAAGCAAAATGGCAAAATATTTATACAACTCTTCCACGGTAATTTTAAAATCATGAACTCCTTTAAAAATGGCATATTTTTCAGTCTCTTGGCATATATACTGCATAAAGTCATCGTCGAAATTTTTTTGAATATATCACTTGGACAGAGTTTTTCGTTTTGTATTTCTTGTATTATTGTAGGTTGGCAGTTTTTTAGGTCATCTAGACGACAATATCTTCGTTCCAGTTCTCTCTTACGCCAAACACGCTTCTGTTTTACAGCTTTTTTACCATTCTTTTTAGTATTATTCTTGCCATTTGCTGCTTTTACTTTTTTTGCGAGCGGCTCATTGTCTGAATCAGACCAATCAGTTTCATTTTCTTGTGATTGATCACTGCTGAACTGCACTGCAGAACCAATTTATATTTCATAAAACATTATGCTTACCTTTTTAATATATCACTATCACTGTCAATAGAAACTAACCGTCAGTGCTTCGGTGTTGCCTAGTATGCGAATATCCGAGGACGGCATATTACGCGTGAAATGAAATAGATCCACTATAATATACACTAGTTCAAATATACGAGAACATCAACGCCAATGGATTGCGAAGGAATTTCGTTGAACTAGATTATACGGAAACTTTCAAAATCCAGATTTTTGACGTCCAACATATTTTTTGTCAATCGTTCGCCAATAGTGTTTGTCGATGAATAAAATGATTTAAACGGGTATGTGATATGACGTCCATATATGGACCCCATATAGCAGGCGGACGCTGTATAGCATACAAATTTCCAATTACCGGACTCAGGATGCACTGCAAGATGGATATATAATATATATATATATATATATATATATATATTGGGTAGTGGATTCTCAGGATAATCGGACCGTTTCTGTTTAGAAATTAAAAACTCATTTATTCAAACTCTATATATTTCGCCACTGCTTAGTGAAATATATAGAGTTTGAATAAATGAGTTTTTAATTTCTAAACAGAAACGGTCCGATTATCCTGAGAATCCACTACCCAATATTTAATAGTACGGACGAGAAAACAATATTTATCATATATATATATATATATATATATATATATATTAAATGTACTAAAGTGGATAAACTATCTACTTAAGATATCTCACAAATTAGTAAATCAGGGTAAAATTTTATTATTGAGTATTATTATGATAATTTTAAGTTGCCTCGAGCTAATTCAGTATTTTTTATGATCTCTTCTGTATATTTTATTAATCAAATAGAACATGAGACTCAATATTTAAATTATTTGAATATACTACCTCTTAATACTCTTAAACCGGTCCTGTATACCTCAGTAGATATCTCCTAGTCATACAGTTACCTTAGTATTTTAATATTTAATAAATTGGTAATACAAGTTCAACTGTAAAAACGATCTAAATAAATCATTTACTTTCCATAAACTTTACGTATATTATTTTTTAAAATTTGCTAAAATTTCATATATTAACAATTTAAATACATCTTTCATATTTCAATAAGTGAGTATATCGCCATCTATTTAGCATATATCTAAATTAATTATGTTCTTTAATATTTTACCATTATAGAATGTGTCCATTCAAAGATGTACATAACCTCGACAACATAAGAAGAAAAACCAAATACTTCAAATCTTATATTGAATTCTTTAAGAAAAACATATACATATTTCCGAGAAGATTTTTAAAATCATTACAAAAATCTCTATAAACTTGTCCAATTATAAATTAATGATTATTGAAGATGAGTTTACTATAGGAATAATAACGTGAGTATTCAAATATGACAGTGATTGTTATCCTGCTATATAAAATACTGGTTTTATAATATGAGTTAATTATTTCTATAAAGGTATTTTTATAACTTTGTATGATAAAATAATAAATTTTTATGGTTACTTGGTGTCAATTTAGATTAAATTAAGGTTTTAAATTTATTTCTTCTTAAACTCCCATAAATAATTAACGTTAAAAAAATATATACGACCTTTTCCAACTTGAATTATTATTCTTCTTGATGTATATTGACACTTTGTAGTTACCCTGGACTCACAAGAAAGATCTATCGATGTTCTGGAAAGACACTTTTCTACAAAAGAACTAGAACTTGCTTGGATATTTCCCGATGATCTTGATATAGGCCTTCAAATTAGATGTCTCGTCACGGATTTATTTGTGTAGTCCTTCTGGTGCTCCGATTGGAATAATACGTCAAATATTACTGGTATTCTGCAAGATATTTTCGTCAACTGCTCCTATTGATTGGAAAATGTAAACGTCAAGTGCTCCTAATGTTTTCTAATGCCCTTGGAAATTCCTAATGTCCCTGGTATTTAGAAAAATGTATATGTCCAGTACTTCAAATGGTTCTAAGAAAACGTCTAATGCCCCTGGAATTTGCTAATTTCCGTCTACAGCTCCTGGAATTTTCTAATTTCCGTCCACTGCTACTGGAGGATTTACACGTTCTAATCTACTAGATCTCCTTCCAATTTGAGTTGACAATTTAATATTTTCATATAAATTAATTAATTTGGGTAAGTATTATTTTCTTTACTCCTCGTATATACTTTATATAAAATTTCTATATTCTTTAAACACTGTTTAACTTCTGCTAAGTTAGAATAACATGTATTCTATAATAATTTACTCCAATATTACTTCTAGTTAATACACTTTTGCTGAAAATAAACTTTAGCACGAAAATTACGACTATCTTCCGCTAAATTCGAAAAAATTCTGCTTTATTTATTTAAAATTACCTTAGTGATAATTCCCATTCTTTTTCAACCAATAAATTAATCACACATTAAAACCAAGCTCAATATAAATTATAGAAGTGTAATGAATTTTTAAATACCTTTCATAAGTCAATATTTCACTCATAATAAATTATTTCTTGAATTTAGTAAAATTATCATGCTTCAAATTACCAATTTTAAGCTTTACTTCTTTGTAGTAACAATTATCTGTCACCTTGACAATTAACTGACACATCCGATATACAATTTATAGCGGTAATTTTTTATCAATTCTTTGTTGATTATTTTCGTATTCTAAAAATCTTTTATCCTTTCCTCATCATTAATAACACTTGAACAAGTTTTTCACAATGCTAAATTACATTTCAAATTTACAATACTTATACACAATCTTTCTTTACAGATTTTCGGTACATATGCATGGAAGAACAACTCCAATTGTAATAAATACTATTTCACCATGTAACGATAAAATTCTCCTTTAACTCAATAAATAATATTCTTTCAAGATTACAACCAGTTCATTAATATTCGCAAATTTAACTATCTCTGTCATAATTAAAGAAAAACCGAATCTTGTATAAACTCATCCTTAATAATTTAAAATAGGCAACTCCTATTACATCATAGTGTAATCTGAATATTTTAAAATAGGTACTCTACCTATATCAATATATATATATATAGAAGTAATGTAGGTGGGGTGGTTTAATATTAATCTAATTAATATTTTTATAAATTATTTTATTGATCAAGTAAAGTGGGCAATGCGAAATATATAGATAGATAGATAGATTTATTTATTCCATTATACAAAGCTTCACCTATTAGGTATTGTTTTAGTTTATGTCTATATTGATTAAAACCTAAATCTCTGATTGTGGATGGAATGTGATTATAAATTTTGACACATTGGTATACAACATTTTTTTGTAATTTAGTGGAGTGCATTTTAGGTTGCATTAAAATACCATTTTTTAACCCTCTTGTTTCATGAGTATGATTAATTTCATATTTTTTAAAAAACTCATTGTAGTGCAATTTCACAAATAGTGCACTCTCTAAAACAAATATAGATGACAAAGTAAGTAGTCCGTTCTTTATAAATATGTTTCTACAAGAGTCTCTAGGATGTAGATTAAATAATGTTCTTATACAGGCCTTTTGTAGAAGGAAGAGTCTTTCTACTCCCGCTGCATTGCCCCAAAACAAGACGCCGTACCGAAGCGCTGAATAAACGTACGCGTAATAAACACTCATCGCGGCCTCTGCACTGACATTGCGCACAATAATTCGCAAAGTATAATTGCACTGACACAGCCTTTTGGCCAACCTATCAATATGCTGTTTCCAGGACAACAATGGATCAATCTTCATACCTAGAAAAGTAGCACAGTCCGAACAGGTAAGTGCTTGTCCCTCATAGTCCACTTGGAAATTTCTGTCCTGCCCACCAAAGACAAGTAATGCGGTTTTCTCCATATTTAACTTTAAGTTATGTTCACATAACCACGAGTCTAGCTTTGCTAAATTTGTTTGAAGACGCTCTGCAACAGCATCGATGTTTTCATCACAAATTACTGATGTTGTATCATCGGCATATAGAATTGTTAGATCTCCAGTGATATCAGGAAGATCGTTGACATATAAAAGAAAGAGCATTGGGCCCAACACAGACTCCTGTGGTACACCCAAGGTAACCTGCGCCCATTGTGACTTTATTTCCCTACCAGAGGTACCATTCAAAACAACACACTGTTTTCTCTCACTCAAGTAGGATTCAAACCACCACAACACTGTACCTCGGAAGCCCATTCTTTCCATTTTACACAGTAGTGTCGGATGGTGCACACTGTTGAACGCCCTCGAGAGGTCAATGAATATCTAACAGACCGATTTCCCATCATTTATGCCATTAATTATATCTTCTAGGAGCTGATATGCTGCTCTAAAGGTAGATCGTCCATTGATGTATCCATTCTGGTTGTTGGTCATTATATTATATTTCATTAGAAAGCTAAGTATTCTTTTGCATATGATCTTTTCTATAACTTTGGAGATGTTTGAAATTTAAGCAATAGGTCTAAAATTTTTTAATTCGTCTTTCGCTCCTCTTTTGTACATAGGTATAACATTTGTATACTTTAGTTTGTAAGGAAAAATGCCAGTCTCCAAAGATGTATTGATAATGTGACACAACGGCAGAGCCAAACTCACAGAACTATTTTTCAAAACTGCAACAGGTATTTGATCCTCACCAACAGCCTTTGTGTTCCTCAGCGCTCTAATCGCATTCACCACCTCATGCTCGTCTACTGGGAAGAAAGCAAACGTATTTGTAGTGGCTGAAATATTGGGTACATAGTCTCCTCTTGTAGTAATATTGCCATTTTCCAGAAAATATCTATTGAACGCTGTAGCTATATCTGCCTTGTTGTTATATTTATCTTCCAATTCCATAAAATCATCACACTGCCTCCGTTTTCCCCGGATTGTGTCGACAATTTCCCAAGTAGCTTTTACAGTATTACCCGAGTCTGCAATGTGATTCGAATATGTCTCTTGTTTCGATTTATAGATCTCACGTTTTAATTCTTTGCAGAATTGTAAATATACCTCATGTGGTACTTTGTTATGAATAACTCCCTCATAAAGCTGTCTCTTTATTAACGATAATTGCTTTATATTTTCGGTTATCCATATTTTTCTGTTTGTAAACTCCACAATGGTCTTCTTACTGTGTATATTTATTGTTTGTTAAGATCTTCTCAAGTATAGCATAACTTTTATTCACATCACATTCACCCACAACCCCAGTCGATGGCGTCAAGAGCACTTTTTATAAGATCGAGTTGATCAGATGTAAATATTCTTAATTCCCGTTTACATGTGTCTATTACCTGTTTTCTGTTAATATCGATAGTAATTTTTTGTGCTAGGTGATCCGATAGTGCAGATATTACCGTAGAACTATCAAATGTAATGATGTTAGTGAATATATTGTCGATAATTGTGGCCGATGCTGACGTAACTCTGGTTGGTGTAAATATTGTTTGTCTCAAGTCATATGTTGTAACTAGATCCAAGAATCGAATCGTATCTCTTTCTCTCTTATTGAAGTCTAAATTGAAGTCTCCACATAGAAATATTCTGTAGCCTGACTTCAGTACAATATCGTTTAGGATTAATTTCATCTTGATTAGAAATTCATTCATATCAGATGTTGGCGGACGATATATATTTATTATAATAATTTTTATTGTTTTATTTTTACAGCACTACATTCAATAAGCAATTCCTCGCTCCTTTGTTCCAGACACAACAACGCCTCATGCTCCACTCCATGTCGAACCATTATACAAGACCCCCCATGGACACTATACTGTCTGAAAAAACATGATGCAACATCATAACCATCCAAAGAAACAATCTCATTTGGTTTCAACCAATGTTCAGATAAGGCAATGACGTCTACGTGTATATTCAATTCATTAATAAATATTAGTAATTCGTCAGTTTTATGTCTAAGGCTTTGCACGTTTTGGTGGATTAATGTAAATTTTGATTTTGTGCCTTTATCTATGTTGTTTTTTGTGATCATATTACTATTGTGATTTTCAGTATGATTCTTACGTCCTATGTTGTCGATGAAGTTGCTTGAAATGAGGCCTTCCTTCGAAAATTTCTAAAAGGTCTGATAATAGCATTTTCCGGCCACAGATTCTCATCAAATATCCGATCTGTTTCACACATAGGTACAGCTATTTTGAAAGCCGCTATGTCGGTACTATTAATTTTTAATTTCTCACAAACACACAAAGATACTTTGTGTTCAATAAGATGTTTCTTTACATCATTTTCGGTCGTCGTATTTATAAAATTTGATATAAATATCCATTTCCTATTTAAATTTGTGTTCATATTCTTTCCGCGTATGTTTTTTGTTACTTTAGCTTTCAGTATAGAGTACATGTCGTTGACCTGTGTCACTTCTTTTTCGTTTGTGTTTATTGTTTTTTTTATCGTTATTTTTATCTCCTTCACATCGAATATCAGTAACTATCGCACGGAGTTCGCTGTTCCCAGTGGGTCAATCTATAGCTTGGGATCTTGTATTAATTTTCCGCTTTTCTTTGTCTTTTACAGATTTCTTCATGTTTTCTTCTTTGTTTTGTTTACTTCCAGGTACTGATATTATTTCTAGGTTATTTAGAGTATTATCTTGTTTCTTAATATTTACCGACATTTCCTTCATAAACTGAAAGATATCATTCAACTTCTTTTCTAATATGACCACCTTTGCAATCACCTCATCATGCGGGCTTGGAATCACAGAAGTACACATATCACAGAACCACTTTATGTTTGGTTTTGCAGTTTCTATAAATTTGATTTCCGATCCTTTATAAGGAGAGCAGTTATAATGAAAACACACTAAGCAATCACTATTTGCACATTTTAAGATTTTATTATCTACTTCAATATCAATCGCTGCCGAGCAACGACCACAGCAGTGTCCACTACCTGGCTAGCTCAAATAGGTTATATTCTGTAAGTAATAGTTTTTATATAATAATTGAAATTCACAGGTATATGAAATTAAGATATCGCAATGTGTTGAATGTAAAATTTTAAATTAGTAATTCAAATTTCGCGGCTTCCGGTGTGCAAATCTATAGGTTTTCCTTTGGATTTATTTCAATAGTGGGAGAACCCAAGCTTTAGAGTTTAAGTGGGACTGGCAAGAATGCACGTGTACGCGAACGGCTACTGTGAATGTGAATTTAAATTTATGTTGGTGAATTGTTAAATTGTGGGTGGCTTAAAATGAATCCACGTATTTATATCTCGGGCGTTACTGGGATTCGGCTACCTTACCTCACTTACACCTCAGCTTCTTTTACGCTGCTCCCGGATGTCTTGGACGTTCTAACCTGAAATGTTGATTCGGACACAGCTCTTATGCATATGCACGAAATAGATATGTGTACCTCTACTTTAATGAGAAACAGAATAGATCGATGGTGAAAAAAAAACACATTATTCGTAAACCACTAAATTCCACTTTATTAATATGGCAAAATACGTTAATACTGTACAACAAATAATAGCAGATGTATTGAGAAAATAATAAACACAGTTGGAAATAATGTTAAACTGGATTTGTCTAATGAACTTCATATCATATTTAAACAACAGAGATATAGGCAAAGTTCTACATACGAAAGCATCTTTATGGCAGTTATAAGTGATTCTAAATTTTATCAGTGCGAAACCGTAATTAGTTTGATTAATTATGCAAGTAGTGAAGTATCGTCCTAATTGTGAACGTTGTGATGGATTAAAATATTCTTGAATGTAAGTATTAAATGACTATTTACTAACAATTGTCTAATGTAATTGGTAATAGCAAAGTAACTTTATTATGTCTGTATATGGACTTGAAGAGTTGAATTTAATTAATTTAAAACTATGATTTAGATGAAAATGAAAGATGTTTACAGTTATTATATTCGAAATTTGTTAAACAATGATAATTAACCATCAGTAAATTGACTTTGGTACCTGCTGAAAGTTACTGACACTTTGTTTATGAGTGCAGCTATCCTGGCATAGGGCGGTCCCTTCTCTCAGTTGGTGCATTCGAAGTGGATCAGGGTGATATCGCACTGCTCCCGGATACGGCTTCGACAGGTTGGTGACTGTGTTCCCCGTCTTCGATCCTTCCGTGGCTGAAGCTTATTATCTCTCAGGTGTGGAATTGCAGGTAAATGTGTTAATTTCGAAAGGATATAATTGGTTAGAAATCTAACCTCCAAAATTTCTTCCTTTTACAGTGTCAAAATAAATGTGTTCGACCGTGATACTGTTCTAGGCGGGAACGGATCGAATTGGTTGGTCTTGCTCATCCGTCACATGAAGGTCAAACAGTGTTGTTTATGAATCGCACTTGTAAATTGATTCGTCAATGAATGATCGATAAAAGACCATCCAAAAACGACAAAAGACAAAAAATGAAGAACCCGGCGTTAGGCCGTGTATGCTTTTTTATATGTTTTTCCTGTTATCATTGTTGTTTCCATAGAAACATATACAGTAACTATTTTCAAAGTCTTATTATGGACAAATTTACTTTAGTATATTAGTAAAATGATGTTTTTTAACAATTAAATTATCTCATCTTTCATATGACACATAAAAAATATATTAATGAGTTTTGTTTTAGAAAAGCACATTTTTTAAAGAATAAAGTTATACTTTAGCGTTTCGTCCATCATTTGTTCGATGACGTAATGGACGCTAATAAAAATAATTAAAATATCAAAATTTGGGATAAATATGCCTTCTCAGTAGAGCCTTTCTTTCACAAAATATACATTTAATCACATATTATAATTTCTCATCTTTCATTCCTTCTAAACCTCTCTATTTATATTCAAAATTAGTAGGGTTAGTTTTTGAATTGCGTTTTAGAAATGGTCTCTTAATTTATTGATGATTTATTGCTATTACATGAATCTATGACACTTTCTTTATATTTTGATTCTTTTTTATTTCATCTCCTTGACTTACAATTTGTATTTTTAAGAGTTTTTGATACACATGTTCTCAAATGTAAAACCACAACAATGTACTCAATTAAATATTTGAACTTAAATTATTAATATGTCGATGATGATTATGACAACGTAAATAAACCTCAATAATCTTTGTATTTGTTTTGTTTGATTGAATATTAACCATATTTATGTATGTATTATTTCTGAAATTGATTATGATTCGTTCAAGATGGCGAACCATAATTCGGTTAAGGGAAAATGCTTAGATTAATTATGTGAATATAACAGACTTAATACTCAGTACAATAATTGTAAATTGACAGTTGGTTCTTGGGGTATTCGTTTCTAGTAATCAACATTAGTTCATTTTGGCTTCTCAATATGTAATTTTAATTAGATATTAGCCATGTACGTGCTATAATTTTATATTACTAGAAATGATGCTTCTTTAGAATTCAATCTTGCCTTAAGCCATGCCCTGTAAATATTGTGTAACTTTTGTTCACAGTTTAAAATGATAGTAATTTCAAGTAGTATTGTATGTTTAGAAATTATTTAAAATTGAAATTAAGATAATCCAGTTGTAATGGTTGTCTAAGTTTATTTTAATTGTTATTTACCTATATAAATCTGTTGCTATCACTGTTGTATTTTAAAAATATACCTATTTTAAATGTTAAAATTATACTAATTTGTGGAATAAGCTAACTAAGTATTTAATTCAAGTTTTTCATATATATACAAGGGATATCAGTTGGGGTTCGTGAAAAGAGTAATAATGGGTTTGATTTTTATAATCGAGGGAGTATACTGCTTTCTAGCTTTAAATAACTAATTGGGGTATCATAATTTACTAATTTTATTAGCAGTTTTGAGTTATAATTTGGGGACTTTTAACTATACTACGTAATACGAGAGTTGTGTGCTAAGCATCACCAACGTATGCCTGGTTGCATGTTGTATGGCGATCGTTGGGTAAATTAGCATTTATTTGTATTTGACTGGTCTTGGCTCATATACAAGACCAGTTCAATATATATATATATATATCAAAAATTTAAATTAGGTGTGAGGTATAATTACACAAATACATAGTCAAGATCACGACCTAACATTTCATGTACATTTCAGAACACGATCATGTGAGGAAATTATTACACTATGTCGAAACTATGTAAGGTTAATGTAAATTAAGGTTCTAAAGCAAATCACAAATTAAACTGCTGAATACTTAAAGGAACATTTATCAGTTCGACAAATGATTCATTACACGAGGCAAAATTCCTCGTAGCTGATAAATAATTAAAGGTACTAGCAATATTACAAGCTATACTTAAAATTTATTTTGTATGTTTACTTTAAAAGCACGTTCTCATGCTTAATTAATTCCTGCAAGCACCCTAAAGGTACAAGTTAAACTTAAATCCTCCGGCATCAATTGCTCAGTTGTAAAAAATATTAAATTTACCAATTAAATGAAGAACAAAATTTACTAATTTGAGGTCGAAATTAAAATTTTAAAATTACCAAATTTACTCGAAATAACACATAAAACATAAAATTTAAAACACTTAGCCAACATGTCGATGAGGAAGGATTCCACACGGTGGATCTGCTTCTTTGCTCAACCATAGGCTTCCAACATTCTCTAATTATCTCCTTGGACTAATTCGACGGAAATCCAAGCTTGATTTATCGATTAAAATTTGAAAGGCTGCCATGCGGTTTCAACATGTCAAATGGCGCTGATGACAGGTTACAAAATTCACCAATAACTGGCCGATATTAACAATAACCAGGATTTCTAGCCGGTAATTAACAGCCAAAATAGGACAATAGAAACAACAAACATTAGGGATGATTAAATAGAAAATTAAGCGTCTTACCAGAAATTCAATTCAGCGGCTGTGATCAATAAAATCGACCTAAAGTGTCAAAAATTAAAGCGAGACTAATCCATTCACTCTTACTGCTGCATCCACATTACACACTACAGCCAATAATTGTAACTGATACCCGAAAATAAACTCTGAAAAGCCGTACCGGTCCCCTGCTGTCTACGTACCGTAGACAGCAGTGAACCGATAATGCGTCCACAGATGTTGTTACGTGAAAAATTAGAGTTAATTCAAAGAATAACTCGAACAAAATGAAACCACTATTTTTTTTTGAATTACACAATTAAGTACCATAAATTCCATAATGTAAATACAGCTTCACCCGAAATTAAAAGAACTAGAATTCCAAAAGATAAACACAGGAATCAAAATCCTATGAGACCCCCAGGATAAAAAAAACGTAACAGGGTTGAAGATGATTTAGATCCATGGAGATATTCGTGGCAGTTATCTGGTTTCTTCGACATATCTAACTTTTATCTATGTAAAGGCTGTAAAACGCAAAACAATATATTCAAATTACGACTTTTCTATTACAAGACGAATCTGTCATATTAAATTGTTTGTCACTTTCAAGTAAACATAGTGTCGTTTCTCTATACTACTTCAAAAATATATATAAATTTCTATTCAAATAACCTTCGTATTACGAAGTTAATAAACTTTTTTGCGTGTGATTATTATAATTCCAATGGTAGTTAACCAGCGTGTTAACTAATTATTATTCTTTAAAATATTTATATTTTAGCTATAAATGAGGTCGGGGATGATTTGATTGTATTTAGTTTCGTAAATGTTGTTTCTCTGTCTGAAAAAACCTTATATTTGTACCTACAATATGGTCGCTTTAATTAATGAAAATGCCATTGCAATATGTAGTGTAGTGCATCCTGCAAAAGCAAATATGTATACAGTCGTTGTTTTTAGATTAAATGCTTGCATCATAAAGCGGTGCGGCGTTTTAAGAAAATTGTTTCAAAACCTTTCTGCTCTAATTTCGATATTCTTTTTGTCCACATTTCGTACGCTGGTATTACATCGAGCGCAAACTAGGAGGGTGAGAAGATTGATTATTTTTCATTACTTAAACGGAAGTTGTTATTAAATTTTGAAGAGGATAAATCAGAATATGTTTGACTTTCATTTACCAAAAACTTTCTGAAAATATATCACTTTATTTTTATTTATTATTACGTGATATACTGTATTCATATAGACAATATAAATGTATGTATTGTCGGTATTTCTAAAAATAATAGTTTGAACTGGTGCCTCTAACAAACATGATGAATATTTCCACAAACGAAATTGAGGGATGTCTGTCATGCTTTGCATACTAGGACATAGAGGGCGGTATTATTCAAATGTCAGTACTAAAAATTACCACTTTAAGGCAGGTCAGTTATGGCAATATTGACCAATCATAATTTATAAAATGAGTATTTTGAATAACGTGTCACATATCCGGTATGTTTGATTATGTGATCAGTGGCGTAACATATATATTCTAGGCATGTTTTCTTTTTATGTTTTCTTTCATACAGTTAGAATAAATGTTACTATATTAAAAAGGATTGAAAAAATAAAGCACTCACGATATTTCTTTAATTATTATTGGACTAAGAACCTATTTTGAATGATTATCGAGAACATACGAAGTGTACATATACCCTATACAAAATATTTATGCACGCTTATGCATTGCGGCGGCCATATTGAGTAACCACTTTGGACAAATATCATTATTAAGGAGACTCTCTCCTGTTCTATTCTCTTCTCGTAGTGTTGTAGCTACAAGGAACTGTCAAGGTTGACAAGTCAGTCGAAAAATGGAATTAAGGGTGCGGTTCTGAAACCCTCTCATAAGCTACGGTTATCGGATGGCTACGGTACCTAACAACGAGATGACGTTTCGATTACGATTTTCGGAATTCTTATAGTTAGTGACGTAGAAGTGTAATTAGATGCGTAAATAAATATTTTGTAGGTTATATTTTATATTTATTATTGTTCTTGTTTGCAAATATGGATATGACTTTATAGCATATTGATAGATGTAAATCACAACAGGTAGGGATTCGTCTATGTAAAATATGTGTATGGAGTGTAATATATTCCCTTTATTCCAGAAATTATATGCGCATCTTACGAGAGCAGTTAATCGAACATGTAAATAACTAACAGGAATTTTAAGCAAAAGTTTAGGCGTTCAGAGCCTTATCCAGGTACTGGATAAACGTATTCATCAAAATAATATACTATAGCTACATTTTAAGATAACGTGAAATACATGTACCTACCTATACTGTGTATATATCTTTTGTTACAGGTCTTAACAACATTAAGTTTATCAATATTTTCATTATTTGGCCAAATATCAGCGAGTCGTATAATTCATAAGACCTGTCACATGTTGATGAGAAAATTGTAAATCAGAAAATGTTATGCAAGGATAATTACGTAGTAAGATAATATTCTTAAAGTAATTCTTCATTTTATTTTTAAAGTGTACTATTTAATTGATAGAACCAATAGGTATTTTATGAAGTAACTAATAATGTAACCTACATATTTCAATGCATGTGATATTGGTCATCCCGTGCAACTATGGTTATTCACTCCAATTAATAATTCTTCAGAAGCGTGCTTAATATTGAATTGAAATCTGTGAGCAATATTATCGAAATGACAAAAGTTATTTTGTAAAGTAGTTATTGGTATCTCTCCAGATTCAGCACCCTGTGAAAAATAGCTAGCATAATTTACAAATGTTCTACATTGTATATCATGGCACTAAAGAATAATTTTCAACTACATAAAGGCTATGACGAACAATATATTACAGGTAAAATTGTGACTTGTATTCTATATTTTATTATGTATATATATATATATATATATATAAGAAAAGAGGGATGATTTAAATCGGGCAAGCGGTCTGTGATATATATATAAAACGTGTCCACGTAAGTATGAGGCAAATAGGAAATTTTTTTATTATTGATTTTACAGAAAACTTTATAGGAAGGAAAAGTTCGAGCATCAAAAGAAACCTAATATTTTTTATTCAAAGTTGCTTTCTAGTACTTGGTTAGAGAGAAAATTAAAAACGAGTAATTTTGCCTTTAGAGTAAACTACATTTATTTTTAAAGATATCAAAAATATCCATATAAAAATGTTGTTCCAAATTTTAAAATATGCACAAATATGAATTAACATAACTAATAAAATTAAAATTCACTGTTATAGAGAAATAATAATACAGAGATATCAACAATTCCTGTAGACCACGTGACTACCAAATTAGGCAACCCAATTAACAGCAGTTGGTAGCATTGAATGTTTTATGTAAAATATGGTTAAAAGTGTCAACAATGACAGCAGTATTTGTGAATAAAATGTACGCTACTGTCAAATACTAGCGATACGCGAATCTCATAAACGTATGAACACGAAAATCACCAGATTTTAGAAAATTACTGATCACGTGGTCTACAATCTTTCTCGATAGCACTGTAGTAAATACGTAATAATTTTTAACTGCTATCTACATTTCAGTAATTCTGTGGTTGTCATGTGGACTGTCACTTCAATAATAATTTCCATGTCATTTTGACACTCGCTGTCACTTTAATAAATCAGTCATTTTAAGAAAATAATATATTAAGTAACTATACCAAACATGGCCGAACGATTAACTATGCAAGAGAGAGCTGAGTTAGTTCTCATTTGTGGAGAAAATTACAAGACATGCAAAGAAGCAGCTGATGTTTTCAATGAAACAAGACATGCAAAGAAGCAGCTGATGTTTTTAACAAAACAATTAGTCAGCAAAGCGTGTCCAGAATTTTATATCAGTTTAAAGCTAGTGGTAGTTTAAAAAATGCGTTTCAAGAAAGAACGAGAAAAACATGTGAGAAGTTTCGAAAATTCTTTACGTATTATGCAAAGCGTAATTGAAAATCCTAAAATTTCTGTTAGAAAGATTGCAAGTAATTTAGATATGAAGAAATCATCGGTAAGCAAAATTTTGGTTAGCGATAGGTATCACCCCTATAATCCGAGATATATTCAAACCTTGCAAGAACGGGACTATAATAATAGATTTGAATTTTCTTTGGATATTGAAACGCACAAATATCATTTTTCAAAAATATTTTATTTACTGATGAAGCAACATTTACAACAAATGGTGTTGTTTGTGCACAAAATTGTCGTTGGTGGTCGCCTATCAACCCAAATTTTAGAATTCCTTGAAAGAATCAGTATTCGCAAAAGGTAAATGTTTGGTGTGGGATTTTAAATAGAAAAATTTTTGGTCCGTATTTTTTCCAAATGACATTAAATTCACAACGTTATATTGAATTTCTGCAAACAGACCTCGATAACGAATTAGATGAATTGCCACTAGAAATTAGGAGAACCCTTTGGTTTATGCAAGATGGAGCACCTGCACATAGTGCACGAATAGTTGTCAACTATTTAAATGAAAAATTTGGGGAAAGATGGATAGGACGTAATGCACCTTTTCCATGGTCAGCGCGCTCACCCGACCTAAATCCTATGGACTATTTTTTTTGGGGATGGTTAAAGAATAAAGTATATTCAGAAAGACCTTTTCAGAATGTAGAAGAATTGAAAAACAAAATAAATGATGCGGTACTGTTCTTAAGAAATAATCCTATAATGTTAGAACATGCATGCAAGGATTTCAACAGGCGTACAAACTTGTGCGTTCAACGGGAAGGACATTACCTTGAATAGTTTTTTCTATTATTTGTATTTCTGAATTTGTCATTTTTGTCAATTTCATATTTGTTGTATATTATAAAAAAACCACTTCTTAAATATTGTGAGTATATGATTTCTGTTTAATTCCATGCATATCAGCTCTAAGAATTTGATATCAAATGTAAATTATTTTACGTAAAAATCACACCAAACTTATTATTGAAGTGACAGTCCACATGACAACCACAGAATTACTGAAATGTAGATAGCAATTAAAAATTATATCGAATTTACTATTATTATTTCTCTATACAGTGAATTTTAATTTTATTAGTTATGTTAATATAAATTCATATTTGTGCATATTTTAAAATCTGAAACAACATTTTTATATGGATATTTTTGATATCTTTAAAAATAAATGTAGTTTACTCTTATGGCAAAATTACTTGTTTTTAATTTTCTCTCTAACCAAGTACAAGAAAGCAACTTTGAATAAAAAATATTAGGTTTCTTCTAATGCTCGAACTTTTCCTTCCTATAAAGTTTTTTGTAAAATCAATAATAAAAAAATTTCCCTTTTGCCTCATACATATTGCCGTGAATTTTACCTTAGAATGTAAGACAATACTGTACATAAATATATAATGTTAGAAATAAACATGATTAATGTTGACACCAAGATATACTAGTACATTTAGATTAATATTAGCAATAAGAAAACACACTCGTAGTTTAAGAAACATTTATTTTAAAATAAATTTTATTAAGCCATACAATAACACAGGTATGCACATAGGGTATAAGCATTTTAATTAAGATTATATGTATATAAACACTATTTAGATATAAGTGAGGCAAAACCTCAACAATAATAGTAAATGTCACAAATGAATATTTATTTTCAGAAGTGATAAACCAGAGGTAATGTTTTATTTAGAAAATAAAGAACCTGACTACAAGTTAGGAACAAAAAGAGCTGTGAGTATATTATGCAAAGAACCTACATTTAAAAATGGAAAGACCCTTAAAACCAACAACCGTGAAAGAGTGATGTTAACCAACGGGACGATTGTAAGAGTCAATCATTTAAAAGCAATTAAATTATACTCAGAGAATAAAATAAGATATGCTCGTAATGAATATGAAGAGGCTTAATGCACTCATATAACTTAAAGATAAAATACATACAGTTGCGATGAAAAGGATATTAAAATAAAGTATATCATAAAGAACAGCACAGAATCGTATAATATTTCAATATACACAACAAAAAGTATTAATTCTCTTCGCAATACGAATAACAGAAGTCCTTTTCATGGTTCCAAACTTTGTGCACATACAAATAAACATCTATAACCAAAGAAATAAGCAGCATTATTATAAAAGCAATGATTCATTACAGCATATTAAACATACAAAATTCTCCAAGAACGGAAAGATGGTTCGAGGAAAGAGCAGCACAGACGGAGGGACTGGCAATTGAAACAATAACCAACTTCTTTCCATTCTTTCCGATCAAAAGCAACAAAACAAAGGTGCGAGTAAGGCTAGCGCTCGGACGAAGAATCTACCTGAAAAACAGTAAAAGTAGCAATGAATACATTTATAAGTACAATAAATATTTACGATAGCAATAAAAGAATAAAATAAATATCAATATACTTACTGTACATTAGATATAAATAAATAAAACAACAAATACCGTCGTTGGCAAATGTGGAGAAACATCAAATGTCAGAAATAAACATAATAAAAATAAACGCCAACCTAAAATTTGAGAAGAATAAGAAGAGATATGGAATAAGTATCGAGATATCCGCTAGAGGCGCCACGACGAACAATTTGAAAATAAAAGCACGCAAAGACAATCAAATAACGAGCGGCATTTATTTTCAACTATAAAAAGGGAGTTTTTGAAGAAAAAGAGTTAGTTGTTAGCTGATACCTGTGACTTTAAAAAAAAAAAAACTTCCAATACACAGCAAAGTGATAGCATCTTTTAATACATTTATGCGTCAAGCGAGTAGTGGTTAAGTGGAGTTTTTACACACTTACCATTACTATCGCAGTGTGAATAAATAAACAAACCAACTAACAACTCACAAACTAAGTAGAAGCATACACGCTACTAGAGGAATAATTCCCAATTTTTTTATCGTCGCCATATTTACAAGAAGTAAGCGTCACCAGTAAAATTATAGAAGATTCAACGAAAGGAAGAATCAACAAGAATGGACAAACAATTTCAAGCAGAATTCGAAGAATTGTATGAATCTACGCAGTGAGTAGTTAATAATATTGTCATTACAATTAAATTCAATCAAAATACACAGGTTCTCTCCAGGCACTCCATTTCTTTTAAATAATTATTTATTTAAACAATAGAAAGTAAATATAGGGACATAATATTTATTAAAAATAAAGAACACTTGTCTTAATAGTGTACTGTGTGCGAATACTTGCACAACGGACCAGTGTTCAGTAAAAAAGACATTAGTTAGCACAGCTTTGAGTAACAGTCAAACTTTTACAAACAGGAACGCCTAAAAGCTTCGCACTAAGAATCTAAAGACTCCGTGAGAATAGAGGTTTAGACAATTAGTTTGTGATGCATTAGGAACGTACCTGGGGTGGTGATTGATCCAAGCTTTATGTAGTACGTGTGAATGTTTGCATAAAGCCGATTAGTCAGTACCTTCATTATCAAGTCAACATAATTTGGACCTAATATACAGGCCTTTAGTAAGAAAAGAGTGAAGGTGGAGAAACCCTGTACTGACTGAATTCATATTAAAATAAACGATTACAATATTACCATGAAAACTGCTACTCTTATAGTATTGTAAACAAACAAATAAAATAAGTAATATACATGCAACAATAAATTTTAATTATTGTAATTATTAAGCAGATAATACATACTTTTATACATAAATAATCTGGTGTCATAGTTATTTGAATTCCTATCCCACACAACTTTAAAATAATAATAATTAAGGAGAAACAAGTAAGGTACGAGAGATACCAATTTATGTTGTTTTTGCCTATAAAGATAACATAAACTACAATTTTATTTATTTATCTAACTAATAAATAAATAAATTATATAAATTTCATTTAAAGGCAAATACTACAGCATATATACGGCGCCCAACTTGCTGGCTGTGTTTTTCTTACAAAATAAATTAAATACACGATTTGTCAAATATCAAAGCTAAACTTAAAAACACAACTTGCTGGCTGTGTTTCTTTCCTTGCAAAATAAAATTGTTTCTTTCATGTAATCTTATTCAAGTGGGATAGGATTCATTTAAATTTCTATTAAGTAAAATATTAGATAGAAAGCGTTATTTGTACACAACAAAAATGTCAGACAAAGAACAAAACAGTAGCAAAGGTGAAAAACCCAATATTGAAAAAGAAATAGAAACAAAGCCACAATTCACTCAATATAGGGAACCTACGCAACTAACCTCGGACTCAGAGTCGGATAAGACTGAGACAAAAGAGGATGATTCAGGAAATGCGACAGTTGAGGGAAGCATACTCACAGAGGGCACGGGTAGTACAACAATGGAACAAAAATTTGAAAGCTTTTTCCATAAATTATTCTGTAAAATAGAGGAAAATAATAACAGAATAGAGGAGAATAATAAAACCCTAAGCCACAAAATAGAGGAGAATAATAAAACCCTAAGCCACAAAATAGAGGAGAATAATAAAACCCTAAGCCACAAAATAGAGGAAAATAATAAAACTCTAAGCCAAACTCTAAGCCACAAAATAGAGGAAAATAATAAAAATTTAAACAAGAATTTAGAAAGAATCAACTCAAAAATAGACGAGGGATTTAAAGAACTAAGGCAAGAAACACTAGAAATAAATGCCAGATTAGAGGAAAAACTGGACAAAACAGTAGCAGACCTGAGAAAACAAATAAATGACAACACAGAAACGTGCAAGAATACAAGAAAATTCTTTGTACAAGAAATGGTAGAAAGAACTGCGAAGACGCAAGAAAACTTCAACATAGTGAATGAGGAAATAGTAGCTATCAATAGAAAAATAATACACAACGAAGTGGAAAATAAAGAACAAATAGAGAAAATTACACACAAGATAGAAGACTGCGAAACAAAATATGAAGCTTGCAATAACGCTGTGTCCAATCTACAAGGGAAAACATCAACTTTTGAACACACGATCAAACAGCTTGAGGACAAAGTAATGCACGGGGTTCATACACCTAGTGTGTCTTTGCCACAAACTGTGGGAAGCATAGACAATGCACCGAAATTCTCAGGACACTATAAGGACAATCCAATGATATTCCTGAGAACAATTAAGACATACATGAGAGGCATAACGGATGAGACATCCAAACTACACTTTATAAGAGCATGTCTCAAAGACTATGCACTCCAATGGTACCACATGATAATGGATGATGTAATAGACTTTAACGATTTCGAAAGGCGATTCACAAGACAGTATTGGGGTCGAACGCAACAGAGAAACATAAGACACGACCTGATATTTGGAAAGTATAGGTCTGGATTAATCTCGAGAGAACTATGTCATAAGAAAATATTCTTTTCTCAAATACATTATACCCAGAATAGAGCAAAGTGACATAGTATCGCAATTGGCTGCACACTTTGATCACAATGTTACTCAGACCGTCGCACTTCAAGGAATGGAAACAATAGAAGAACTCCTTGAATTAGTAAAAAGATTAGACGACATAGATGAAAAGGGCTATAACGTGAACCGAGGGAATGGAAACATGAACAATCAACCTCGAAACAACGACAGCAACAACAGAAACAACTACAATGGGAATAGGCGAAACAATAATAATTACCAAAATACCCATAACCCGGACAGAAATAATGATGGCAAAAGGAAAGATAATAGCCAAAATTACAAGAGGGAAGAGAAGACAAGTAAAGAAGATAAAAGAATTCAAAATATACAAATTGAAAAGGAAGTAAAAGAAGCAACAACAAAACAAAATCAAGAATCTAGGGGTGCGATACCAAAAGAAAACAGGCATAACTCAACAGACAAAGAGTGGGTGAATGCAGCATATTATTCTGGTGCAACGTCGCTGGATTTTTAAATAAGCCAGCCAAGAGAAAACGTAAAATACAAAACATCTATAATTACGATGATTTAAAAAAGATAACCACGGAACTACCACATATAAAAATCAAGATTGGGGAACAAGAGATAGAAACATTGCTGGATACTGGAGCTCAACTTTCACTTCTAAATAACAATATCATGAACAAAGATATTGAAAGTTTGGGGTGTTATAAACCCATAAAGAAAATAAATCTTATTACTGCAAACAAAAAATGTATGATAACAGTAGATAAAATCTTCTGTATAAATATAAAGATAGATAATTTAAATTTATTAACCGAATTCATCATAGCACCTAATTTGAATAGCGACTGTATATTAGGGATGGACTTTTTAAGCCAGTATGGTACGAAATTAAATATGGAAAATAAATTATTCCACATAAAGGACTCAACAATATCATGGAGCAAAGAAGCCCATGAGGAAGAGATCCTTATCAATAATTTATATGAAGAAGATGCTCAAGAAGAAATCACAACAAAAATGGATTGTAGTTTACACAATGAAGTTAAGAAAAGTGCACATCCTGTGAGGCAACTTCAATGCGGAGACCTCACGCAAAATAGGGATGGTACTAAATTAAATTGTAATAAACTGTATATAACCCATGTGAATTATCTTTTGAGTAAGCATATAAAATTATTTGATGATAGTCCAGGTTTAGCCAAGGGCTACGAACATAAACTTAAAGTCGACGAGACACAGCCCTTCAGAATAAAAACATACCCCATTCCAAAAAAGTATACAGAGCAAGTCAAATTAGAAATAAAAGAGATGTTGAAAAACGGCATAATTACAAGAACGGAATCAACGTTCATAAATCCAATGGTTGTAGTAATAAAGAAGAAACTTAATGATGAAAAAGACGTCAAATTACGCGTATGCCTTGACGCCAGATGTCTGAACTCCAGAACCGCACCTAATTTTGAAGCCCCACAAAACATTGAAACCCTATTGACAAAATGTACAGACGCAAAGTGGTTTACGAAACTTGATTTAAAAAGTTCTTTTTGGCTGGTACCATTGCACAAAGATTCTAGGAAATATTGTTCCTTCATGTTTAATTCATTAGTATACTCTTACAATGTGGTTCCATTTGGATTAGCGTCAGCTACTGCAGCACTAGTAAGAGCAATGCAGCAGATCCTGGATCCACACGAAGAATACGTCTCACACTACGTAGACGATATTCTAATATTTAATAAAGACATAGAAAGTCACAAAGAATCAGTAGAGAAAATCCTGAATACATTAGCAGAAAATGGTTTAAAAATAAACCTCGAGAAATGCGAATTCTATAAAAATAAAGTGAATTATCTGGGATACATAATTGATGGAAAGACGATATCAATAGAGGAGGAAAAACTTGAGGCGATACGAAAATATCCCAAACCAAAAAATATTAAAATGCTTAGAGGATTCCTATGAATGATAAACTACTATAAACACTTCATTCCTAAAATATCCGACCAAACGCACACGTTATACAAAATGATCAAGAAAGGAGTAAAATTCAAATGGACCCATGAAAGGGAAAAGGCATTCATCGACATAAAAGAAAATTTCTACAAGGCATTGATCATAAATCTACCAGATTTCAATGAAGAATTCATACTAAGATGCGATGCCTCCAGCAATGCTGTAGCCGCAGAACTCCTACAAATAAGAAATGGGGAAGAAATACCCATATGCTTCCTATCAAGAATTCTAAAGGAGTATGAGCAAAATTATTCCTCGTCAGAACGGGAATTGCTATCCATTATATATGGAGTGTCAAAATTAAAATATTACCTACTAGGAAACACTTTCCTACTTGAGACAGATCATTTATCTCTAATATTCCTAATGAAAACAAGGTTTAATAATTCACGAATATACAGATGGTCTCTCATACTATCTGAATATTCATTTAAAATAAAGCACAGGAAAGGTACGGACAACATAGTTGCAGACGCACTAAGCAGAGCCCATGGAGGTAATAAACAATCACACTCATATCAGATAAATGAATATGATATCGAACATGCTCCAAATTTATACAATCGAGAAGATATCGAAGACAGTCAACGAACACCTGAGATACTAGAAATAAAGCACAGAGTAGATAGAGAACTCACGTTAAATAAGAATAAAACATATCAAATAGGAGACCTAGTTGTAGTGAAGAACTATCGACTAGGTAGGAGACATGTAAATAAATGTGCAAAACTGGACCTACCCTACAGTGGACCTTACAGAATAAGTAGGACACTAGGAGATGTAACTTATGAACTACAAGAAGTAGACAATAGAAATATAAAAGGAAAATACCATGTGTCCATGCTACATGACTACGATGAAATAAATGATCAATAAAATTGCATTTGTAGTTCACGTTAGTTGTGAAAACATAATTTACACATTTGTCAATTCATTATTTCATAATGGCAAACCATGGTTTTAACAACTAAGGGATATGCCGTGAATTTTACCTTAGAATGTAAGACAATACTGTACATAAATATATAATGTTAGAAATAAACATGATTAATGTTGACACCAAGATATACTAGTACATTTAGATTAATATTAGCAATAAGAAAACACACTCGTAGTTTAAGAAACATTTATTTTAAAATAAATTTTATTAAGCCATACAATAACACAGGTATGCACATAGGGTATAAGCATTTTAATTAAGATTATATGTATATAAACACTATTTAGATATAAGTGAGGCAAAACCTCAACAATAATAGTAAATGTCACAAATGAATATTTATTTTCAGAAGTGATAAACCAGAGGTAATGTTTTATTTAGAAAATAAAGAACCTGACTACAAGTTAGGAACAAAAAGAGCTGTGAGTATATTATGCAAAGAACCTACATTTAAAAATGGAAAGACCCTTAAAACCAACAACCGTGAAAGAGTGATGTTAACCAACGGGACGATTGTAAGAGTCAATCATTTAAAAGCAATTAAATTATACTCAGAGAATAAAATAAGATATGCTCGTAATGAATATGAAGAGGCTTAATGCACTCATATAACTTAAAGATAAAATACATACAGTTGCGATGAAAAGGATATTAAAATAAAGTATATCATAAAGAACAGCACAGAATCGTATAATATTTCAATATACACAACAAAAAGTATTAATTCTCTTCGCAATACGAATAACAGAAGTCCTTTTCATGGTTCCAAACTTTGTGCACATACAAATAAACATCTATAACCAAAGAAATAAGCAGCATTATTATAAAAGCAATGATTCATTACAGCATATTAAACATACAAAATTCTCCAAGAACGGAAAGATGGTTCGAGGAAAGAGCAGCACAGACGGAGGGACTGGCAATTGAAACAATAACCAACTTCTTTCCATTCTTTCCGATCAAAAGCAACAAAACAAAGGTGCGAGTAAGGCTAGCGCTCGGACGAAGAATCTACCTGAAAAACAGTAAAAGTAGCAATGAATACATTTATAAGTACAATAAATATTTACGATAGCAATAAAAGAATAAAATAAATATCAATATACTTACTGTACATTAGATATAAATAAATAAAACAACAAATACCGTCGTTGGCAAATGTGGAGAAACATCAAATGTCAGAAATAAACATAATAAAAATAAACGCCAACCTAAAATTTGAGAAGAATAAGAAGAGATATGGAATAAGTATCGAGATATCCGCTAGAGGCGCCACGACGAACAATTTGAAAATAAAAGCACGCAAAGACAATCAAATAACGAGCGGCATTTATTTTCAACTATAAAAAGGGAGTTTTTGAAGAAAAAGAGTTAGTTGTTAGCTGATACCTGTGACTTTAAAAAAAAAAAAACTTCCAATACACAGCAAAGTGATAGCATCTTTTAATACATTTATGCGTCAAGCGAGTAGTGGTTAAGTGGAGTTTTTACACACTTACCATTACTATCGCAGTGTGAATAAATAAACAAACCAACTAACAACTCACAAACTAAGTAGAAGCATACACGCTACTAGAGGAATAATTCCCAATTGTTTTATCGTCGCCATATTTACAAGAAGTAAGCGTCACCAGTAAAATTATAGAAGATTCAACGAAAGGAAGAATCAACAAGAATGGACAAACAATTTCAAGCAGAATTCGAAGAATTGTATGAATCTACGCAGTGAGTAGTTAATAATATTGTCATTACAATTAAATTCAATCAAAATACACAGGTTCTCTCCAGGCACTCCATTTCTTTTAAATAATTATTTATTTAAACAATAGAAAGTAAATATAGGGACATAATATTTATTAAAAATAAAGAACACTTGTCTTAATAGTGTACTGTGTGCGAATACTTGCACAACGGACCAGTGTTCAGTAAAAAAGACATTAGTTAGCACAGCTTTGAGTAACAGTCAAACTTTTACAAACAGGAACGCCTAAAAGCTTCGCACTAAGAATCTAAAGACTCCGTGAGAATAGAGGTTTAGACAATTAGTTTGTGATGCATTAGGAACGTACCTGGGGTGGTGATTGATCCAAGCTTTATGTAGTACGTGTGAATGTTTGCATAAAGCCGATTAGTCAGTACCTTCATTATCAAGTCAACATAATTTGGACCTAATATACAGGCCTTTAGTAAGAAAAGAGTGAAGGTGGAGAAACCCTGTACTGACTGAATTCATATTAAAATAAACGATTACAATATTACCATGAAAACTGCTACTCTTATAGTATTGTAAACAAACAAATAAAATAAGTAATATACATGCAACAATAAATTTTAATTATTGTAATTATTAAGCAGATAATACATACTTTTATACATAAATAATCTGGTGTCATAGTTATTTGAATTCCTATCCCACACAACTTTAAAATAATAATAATTAAGGAGAAACAAGTAAGGAAAGAAGTAAATCACAGTAGAACCTACGAGAGATAACAATTTATGTTGTTTTTGCCTATAAAGATAACATAAACTACAATTTTATTTATTTATCTAACTAATAAATAAATAAATTATATAAATTTCATTTAAAGGCAAATACTACAGCAATATGTAGACACAGACACGTTGTATATACATAATAAAATAATATATATATTGTAATAGATGTTGTATAGTTATGTAGATGAGTATTCTTTACAACATATTATTTCCTAATAATGCCCTATTTTAGCTATCAATGACCTCTTACTATAAAAAAAATGAAAATTAACATTCACTAGAATGCCCTGTGAATCGATTATAACATATTCATCTTTTTAGATAATTAATATAAACTCCAAACTCAGCTACAATAATTTAAATTATAATACTTTTCCTTTTCCTAATGCTTTATTGTACTGGTGATACTATATTTTAAATGAACTATACCTATACAATTTAAATGTGGGGGGGGGGGTTCTTGATGTATTATGGCATTAATTCTTAACCTTAGTTTGTATCTCGTGTATTATTGATACGTTTACAAAATTCTTTAGCTAGCATGACTCTTAATCTCAGGATTAATCGTTTAATTTGGATCCGTTGTGACTGGTTAAATGTACTCGATTACTTTTATAACTATGTGAACATGTAGGTATTTCTTATTCTATATAATTTCTTCAAATAATATTAATTTGATATTTGTTTTCTTTATAGGTTAATGTACCTGTCATGACCAGATGATATATTGAAGCATAAAAACAAATAGTACTTCTAATGCAGAAAAAACAACATTCTCAAAATAAACAGAGTATATTAAAAATGTCAGATATTGCAACAACAATAAAATTATGTTTCCGAAAATTGTTTATTTATGGTGAAGATATGTAAAAATTTATTATGGAAATAAACCGTTATAAAAATTGACACATTTATGTCTAGTATGTTTCTTACGACATTTTAAGTATAATTGACGACCGATAAATAATGTTTGGAAATTTTATAATATCTTTTCTAATGATGTAGAGATTTCTCTGGGTTTGATGTGGAATAATACCACCAATAAGGTATTTCCTTTCTTATACTATTCTCAAACTTATTCAAAATCAAATAGCTCTAATTTAATAAAATATTAATGTGAAATATATTAATTTTGAAACAAATTGGATCAATATGATTTATATTACCTCAAATATTAATTTATATTTACTTGTAGGTTCTACCTCCATGAAGTGTATTGGTATCTTGAATTACATAATCTTCGCACCTACGATGACCTGGTATTTTCTTTAGAACTCTCGACGTGCTACTTCTGTACTCGCTGGATTCCTATGAAGTGATTACGCCTGCATAAATGAATTGGATCTCCTGGCCTATGGTTTTCCCTCTTAGGTATACACGTTCGGACTCAGTAAATTCGTTTCTTAACCTTTGCTGGATTCCTATGAAGTAATTACGCCTACACAAATTAACTGGATCTCCTGGCCTATGGTTTTTTCTCTTAGATATACACGTACGGACTCAGTAAATTCGCTTCTTAACAATATGGTCCTCGTCTCTGGTTAATCTTGATAATAAACTAGGACTCCTCGTCTTTGGGTAATCTTGAAAATTTATTATGAACTTCGTCGATGGATAATCTTCGATATATGTAAGTACTTTTGTTAATTTATTATTAAACCTGTTTAAATAATACTTTCTTTATCTATAAATTGTTTTGCTATGATTTATAGACATATAATAATTATGTGAGCACTTTTCACTTTAATCTGCAATAATCTCTATGACTTCGTTTAAATTAATCACTATTAATGCTTTTTAGCACAAAATTCAATAAATTTGAGACGTTATCCATGAATTTATTTAAATTCAGCGACAAATACGACCGCGTCGTGTGAAAATTATTTTCATCTCCTTGTTTTTTTTTCAAACAAATTGCCTTGGCAACATTATTACTTATTTTTTTAAATTCTCCAATGAGATCTCTACACATACCTTTTATAAATCAATATGTCTATCTTTTATTAATCTTTTTAATCTTTATCCATAAAATTTGATATTCCACACATTATTTATTCTTTTTCCAATTTTAAACCCTACTTATCATGTTTTTTTTTCATTTACATACTATTTAAAAATACCTATACAGGAACTGTCAAAATTAACTGTCACTTCCTCTTATTCAAAATACTTGCGGGAATCTTAATTTAAATTTGTTTCTACTCAAAATCAATTAGTTTTATCCATTATACTTGACATATCTTCGTAAATTAAACAATTTTGTACAAATAACATATTACATAATATTTTAGAACAATACTTATATTATTTCATTTCTTTTGTTAACAGATTTTACAAATACAAGATAGAAGAAAGAAAATCGTTCGTTCTACGACTAAACCAAATCAACCATGAAATCTCGACCTCTCTATTAACCTATTAAATTATAATTCAGACAATAAATTCGACACCTATACTAAGATCAATATTTTAAAATTCCAAGCCTTTAAAACTATAATTATAATAAATATGGCATGGTTATTTTAAACCATGTCAATATATATATATATATATAGTCGTAGAAAATAGTGGGTAATCCCGCTGTAGAGCAACCGTAGACACGTGTTTCTGACTAATTGGTCGTCATCAGTACGGTGTAGCCAAGGAATAAGGTGGGAAAACCTTGGAGATGTAAGCATAAACGGAAGACCATCAGGTGACAGACCTCCATTTGCAGCTTCAGCTGGAAGATCCTCAGTTTTGGGGACAACAACCAACATCGCCACGAGGAAGACATTGTCAACCTGCGTGCCAACCGACCCTGGAAAATTAATCAAAAGTGGAAATAGTGCGGGTAAATAATTTAGTCGTAGAAAATAGTGGGTAATCCCGCTGTAGAGCAACCGTAGACACGTGTTTCTGACTAATTGGTCGTCATCAGTACGGTGTAGCCAAGGAATAAGGTGGGAAAACCTTGGAGATGTAAGCATAAACGGAAGACCATCAGGTGACAGACCTCCATTTGCAGCTTCAGCTGGAAGATCCTCAGTTTTGGGGACAACAACCAACATCGCCACGAGGAAGACATTGTCAACCTGCGTGCCAACCGACCCTGGAAAATTAATCAAAAGTGGAAATAGTGCGGGTAAATAATTTAGTCGTAGAAAATAGTGAAAATATTTTCTACGACTAAATTATTTACCCGCACTATTTCCACTTTTGATTAATTTTCCAGGGTCGGTTGGCACGCAGGTTGACAATGTCTTCCTCGTGGCGATGTTGGTTGTTGTCCCCAAAACTGAGGATCTTCCAGCTGAAGCTGCAAATGGAGGTCTGTCACCTGATGGTCTTCCGTTTATGCTTACATCTCCAAGGTTTTCCCACCTTATTCCTTGGCTACACCGTACTGATGACGACCAATTAGTCAGAAACACGTGTCTACGGTTGCTCTACAGCGGGATTACCCACTATTTTCTACGACTAAATTATTTACCCGCACTATTTCCACTTTTGATTATATATATATATATATATATATATGTGTGATATATATATATATATATCAAGGTTATATATTCCACCTTATTCCTTGGCTACACCGTACTGATGACGACCAATAGTCAGAAACACGTGTCTGCGGTTGCTCTACAGCGGAATTTACCCGTTAATATTCTCTTTCTTGTTATTGAATGTATCCGCGTTATTTCCTTTTTTGATTTATCTTTCCTGGGTCTCGGATGGCACGCAGGTTGGCATTAGTCTTCCTCGTAGCGACGTTAGTTGTTGTCTTCAAATTTGAGGATCTTCTAGCTGAAGCTACAAATGGGAGCCTGTCACCTGATGGTCTTCTATATATATATCTTGTCACTGGATTCCGGGTTTTCTTCCGCGTTTCCACTGCTTGGTCTTTGGAAAGACCGATGCTGGTTTCTTGACGACGCAAAATCACACTGGCCATCTTCAAGTCTGCGATAACTGTCTGCTTCAGCTTCTAGTTATTCGTAAACTGTTTAAGTTTACGAATAACAAGAATAATAATATAGCATAAGATGATAGGAATTTGTCAAAAGAGTGATACTTAACCTGAAAAATAAGAATAGAAATGTACTTGATATCAAAAGTAAGTTATAATTAATTGTTTACTTCCGAATTTTACGTTCGTAAAATAAGGTTTACAAACTCTTATTAGTGCTATCAAATATAAAGGCGAACCTGTACACTACTTGAGATGAAATATTAAAAGTAATAGTTAAAGTATTAATTGGTTAATAGATGTATTTGACATATTATGCCAACTTCAAACTCTTAAAATACCGAAAGTGTATAAATTTTGAATTTATAGAATATAGAGTAATCAGAAAGATACGAATGGTTAAATTGGTAAAGAAATTAGTTGAAATAAGGTAATTGAATATTTTATAAGTGCTATTAGATATTATTGAGCTAGTTCGGGGCAATAAAGTAATAATATAAATAAAGAACAGAAATAGGTGGTATAGTAATTTTATTACAGTAACGTCTTATATGAATATATATATATAATATGTATTTGGAGTAGCTCTGCCGTTATGTATTAATTTCGGAAAGGGGGTTTTGGGGAATCCGGCAATAAGTTTTATTATCAATATTTTGCACATAAGGCATTTGTGCTTCCTAAGGATAAAACTGTGACTCCTCGGTGAGAGAAATAATCGTGAATACACAGTAAACAAACTGCGAAAAACACCACAAAACGCGATGCTTTTTAGTGACACTTTGTGTTTACATGTCAATTTAAAACAATGATTACATACATTTGTACCATAAAAGTAATTATGGTAAAAACAAACAACAAGACATCATGCACGTGTAGGAACATTTTTACAATGAAAATAAGGTCATTGTAAAAATGCTCCTTCTTTCATTTATAGCAAGTGAATCAATGCGTATGTAGGAATCCTTCGAGAGTTGGTTCGTAGGAATGGAGATCGTCTGAGCCGTATGATCTGAGAGGGCAGACAGGACAACACGGCTCTTAAAATTCGTGTAATTGGTTAATATGTTGTATATAGAAGTGAAGAATTCGCTGTCATTCTTGTGGGACTATGATTGGTTGTTTCTAGATTATAAGACTTAATAATGTTATAAAACTTCTTGACAATGGTTTGTTCCTTGTATTGTATATTGGTATTGAAATCTCCGGTTATGATCACAATGTACCGCGGTTTTTGAATGTTAATGTATTCCAGAATGTCACCAAAAACCTGATAGAATGTGTCTATGTCCCTCAATGTTGACCTGTATATATTTACAATAATCAATCTCAGGTTGCAAATCTCGACGGTCGCACATTCTAATATTGATTGAATGCTTTTATTTTTTAGGTCCAGTATCTCCGCGAATATGTTTACACTCCTGTATTATGAGGTATTCGAATTCTTTTATAAAATTCACATTAATTGATACAATATTTCATTTCTCAAAACAGGATAGATAAAACAAAAAGTAATAAATTGCAATTTCGTTCATAAAAAAGATGTTTGATGAGAAGAGAAAATGTATTAATAAAAATCTTGACTCCGTAATATGTTTGTTTCTGATGTGTTATCGTAATATTTCCGAATTCTGATTTACTGCAAGCGCCACGAAAATTTTCAATAAATTAAAGCTTGTAAGACATCTACACAAACGAGGTGGAAAACATAATTCTTTTTCGTGATAGTACGGCAATCTGATAAGCTGTACAGTGTAAGACAAAGACAAAAACCATTTATTATCTGATACCAGTTATAGACGTAGTAATAGACACAGGAACTACAAGAATGCAATTAACTGACCGCCAAACTCTGAAATACCTCTTCATTTCTCATCCATTATCAATACGTTAGTGCAAATGGTGTGCACCAGTTTTCTTTGTGATTCAATATCATGAAATATTGTGAATTGAATCTCGCTCGTGCTTTAATTTCCTATATTTAGTCTACTATACTACATCAGCTATTCGAATTAATATCCTGGTTAATCAGATTGTACTAAGTCAGTGAAGTAAGTAGAACGGTTCGAACAAGTAGAATTTTCAACCAATTTTAATAACACTAAAAATAAAAGAATATCACAAAATTATAATATAAGTTAATTGCGGATGTAGAGACAAAGGATGAGCTCCAAACATTAACACATACATGCCTGGTCGTCAGCAATGATTACGGTTACTTAATCTGGAATGTGACGCTTTTCGCCATTTGAGAATGGAATGATTGAGATGATGACAATATATTAAATATGCACCCGATATGTATTTATTGCTTATAAACCTATAATAGTAATAATAATTTATTCTTGTGTTTTATGAATTACCTATTTACATGACAAAACAATAAATGTATAGCAAAATGAAACGTATAGAGCATGAAAAAATGCTAAATTATCAACAACTGTTCCTTGAAGTAACACCTTCGCTTATATATATTATATTATAATTTGCTTCTGGTACCTATGTACGTCCCGCGAAGAAACAGAACTACCCCAAAAGGTTATCCCATATATTCAAATTGTGGAACAAGTACGCCAATGAATGCAAGGCAGATCTTAGTTCCGTACAATGGGACTTCCACTTTAAATGTTGACCAAGTGCAATCCCAAGAACTTAACAGAAGCTACTTCTCCACCTCTCCAAGGGCTCTATTAACTTGTAAATTTAATAAAGGCATACTCTTTTGGTAAGCATGTGAAACCATAAATTTAGTTTTAAGTTTAAGTTTAATAATAATCTTTATTGTTACTACATGAATATATAACTTTAATATATTAAATAGGAAATAGGAAAATAAATAAAAACAGTAATAGCAAAAATTACTTATAGGAACTCAATAATAAGTCATTTAAAGAATATCAATTAATCTCGACCAAAAGTTTCTTAGCTCGGCTTTTGAACATTGTAACTGATAAGATATGTTTTAAATCCGTTGGCAGATAATTAAAAAGCTTACAGCGAAGATATTGCAAGCTTTTTTCAAATATCCGCTCTTATGCACTGGCGGTAGTAAGGAACTATTATTATATAAATAATTTGAAGAGTTTGCAAATTCTGATATATTTTTGTGAACAAGAGTATAAACCTCTAAGATGTTATAGATAACATAAATAGTTAATATTTGAATAACATTGAATATATTCTTACATGATTTTTTATCAGAAAACCCAAAAATAAGTCTAACAACTTGCTTTTGTAATATTAATACTCTGCTCGCATTAGTACAGGAACCCCAGTATATCAAACTATATCTCGTTTTCGAACGAACGTATTTCTAGACACTTAAAGTAATTGTAAATTATGAATTAACTGAACTTGTGAATTCAGCAGATACAGATCTGGTGATTTAATCATATGATGAAATACTCTCATGATTTAAAACTCATGGTAAATCATTTATGTAGATCAAGAAAACGGTAGGATTTAAAATAGAACCATGGAGTACTCCCCATCTAAGGCCCACCACAACTATTTGCGTTATATTAGAAATATAAGTTTGTATTAATTCAAAAACGGAGCCCTTGTTTCCATATCTATACACTTTACAGATCTACCGCATGTGTCAAATTTCATTAGCTATAGGGATTCAATGTTTCCGTGCGATTTATACGTATACAAATAATATGTGGCAACGTGTATCACCCCTACTCTGCGTCACCAATCCCGGCAACAATCGACATTAGAACGATTTTCTCCAATCTCCCCACCAGATTTTACATTCAATCTTTAGCTGCGAACACGTTGCGAGCTAGTCTGCCATAAAAGCCGTCTTATTACTGGAACGGGAAACATCAAATGGCCGCCGCGATCTCCCGATCTACTAGTTTATTATTATTTTCAGAATCCTTTTTTATTTACCTTATTTTTTAATTTTATAAGAATTACGCTTTTGTTTGTGTCATGCAGCGTGAACGCAGCTTAATAATTCTATGCATTTACTGAAAAGAAAAAGAAAAACAAATCTTGCAACACGTAAATATTATTTCTGAACGCAATACAAACACCCAAGTCAATGGTCCAACAGTTACTGCTATAACTTGAGCTTGTATCGGTCGCGCTCGCATTGGAGAGGAAAGTAGGGATGCCATGTTGTCACGTATTGCATGAATTAATCGCCTATGGCTAAGGAAAATTGACACATGCTGTATATGTTATGGGTAACACTCTCGAAAACCTTAATCGAAGCAACTGATAAATTTAAATATGGAATTCTGTTGTCAAGGCAAGTGTAAATATTTTTAAAAATATTAGGAAAGCATTATTCTCTCTTTTGTATAACTTTGCTGAAGCTTGGTAAACAAATCACTCTTTATCTTTAAATTAATTATGTATTCAACTATGTTAGAGAAAACTGACAAAATGCTATTCGGCCTGTAGTTTTTATTGTCATTATAATCATTTTATTATTAATTTGAAACGGCAAGTACATCTGCGCTCACATGATTCAATGTATGTATGTGCTCAATTAATTTATATTTAAACAAAATAAACACATTACAAAATAATTTTCGAAAGTACAATATAACTATGTTGAAAATTGTTTTGCTGTAATTAAATAAATAGTATTGCCTCTATGCATTATTATAAATTGTTTTCAATGTGAACTAAATTCATTTCAAAAGCAAAATACATTGAAAACCTGTGTAATCAGATTTAACGACCGCACGTTGTAAAACAACATCTAAACTAATCCCATTATCGAATAGTGTTAGCGAAAATAGTATTGCAGAGACCAGTGTATCATAGTGCTGTGTAGAGAGACAATTACCTCATTAGGTCGACGAAGCTTCACAGCTTAATAAGCAAACAAGTTATAATGCAATCCTGACAGAACTCGTTTTATGGTTAACTGTTATTTCATGCATTGTTCTCCGACCGGTTATCATGCGTATCGTGGCCCGGCCAATATGGCGGACGCCCTGCAGCCACCGGCTCTGATTAAGATGGGAGAAAATTGGAGGCAATTTTACGCTAAATTGTGGTTGGTTTCCTACAGATAAAGAACTTAAGTTGGCCGTTGGAGTTGATATTTCTTAAAATTATATGAATGCCCCGGTTTTAATTATTTTCATTGCAGATTGGTGGTAGGAGAGATAAGTTATTAATCTTATACAGATCGTCAAGGTAGGTTTAGTTTATATAAAGTTTTCATGGGGCTATTTATTTTTAATAAAATTAATTAAATCTTTTAATTACCTATTTTCAAAAATATACACTTTGAACAAAAAGAAAGGAACATCGAAACGTGAACTTTTTTAATGAGTATAATTCGCAGATACAATTGACGAATAATTTAGTATAACCTACACTTGTCCAAAATTTTCTTTTCTTTGAAATATAAAAACTCTTTGCAGCCTATTTTATGCTATGCTACAGCCTAGAAATTTTTGAGTAATTTTTCTTAAAAACACAAAAATAAATCTGAAAAATAAAGTTCAATAATGATACTATAAATATCTTAGATATTACGTTCAATCTTTTCAACCGCTACTATTATCTTTATATCACCAACTTCGCGTTTGGATTCTGTGGTAAAAATAGGATATTATAAATTATTTTTGGATCATGTAAAAAATGTAATAACTTCCTCATGTTTAATTAATCAATCAATTTAGGATCAGTTTAGTTTGTCCTATTCTCCTGACACTTCAATTCGCTCAACTATTTTTTTTTTTCTGTTAACTAATGAAGAGTCTTGGTCATTCGGTAGATATAAATCGCTTATTATAAAAAATATATTCAGTTTTGTCAAATAGCTTGACAGCATACACAAGAAAGTACAAAAAGTGTAACTTCGGTTAATTTTTGTTCTGCACGTCTTTGGCGTGTAGATCGTAGCTGCGTCTTTGGCTAGATGGTAAATTCTGAAAACTTGGTAGAGTATATGGTAAATGCAGGTTCTTGCTCGTTTAAACAGTGAGCTCCGCCGTACGGCGAAAACTTTACGATTGCAGTAACATTCCGCCGTCAAAGCAGGGTTTCGTGCAAACACAGCGGAATGGGCGTATTTGTTTGTATTTATGTGAATTTTCGCTGGTCGTCGGATGTTACTATCATAACATAGTTTTATTTATTAATGTTCCTGTGAATCTGCAGGACGGACAGCAGGCAGCCAACATTTTTTATTAACGGGTCAAATTATTTAAAGGGAAGTTTTAAGGCGACATTTTAGCAATATCTAACTTTGGTATATTATATAAATAAAATATTGTGTTGGGTTGCTGAATATAATTTGATGTGGCGTGATTGATTACTGCTTCGATGTGGTTTGATAGACGATGTTTTTATTTTAAATTTAATTGTTTTATTCGAACACTATAGACATTACAAAATATAATACATCTCCATACATATGTCTGTCATCACTCTCTGGATTGTACTCATTCACTCATGTGGCAATACCCTCTATATGGGCATCGCGCCTTCTACAGACTAGACCCCGTACATGCTGCCTGCCTTGAAAGGGCAAACTATCAAAAAATACAATAACATGATTAAATGATAAATTAAATATATAAAGTTATAGTTCATAAAAATTGAACACTTAGTCAATGGGCAAAATACTAATTTTTGTGATAACACGCTTATAATTACAACTCCGGGTTTCCACAGTCACTGCGCGAACTAATAGTGGAATTCTGTAACTTTCTCGGAAGCTTCGGTTATCGTAGGCCCTGGCAACGAAGTGACGTTGCGATGACGATTTCAGAATTTTCACAGTTAAGTGACGTAGAAGTGTCACGAGAAGCATAAATACAGGTTTTGTAGGTTATAATTTTATATTTATTATCGTTCTTGTTGCAAATATAAATCCATGTCAAGGGAGGCAGATTTTTTCCTTTAATAGAACCAGCATCCCAGGCAATATGTTTGGTTGCTCCTTCTTTCACTTCGATCGCTGCTGTAGGCTTTTGAGATACTCGGAAAACCATCTTCGCCAAAAATGTTGAACTGATTGCTGGATAAACTGATATCGTGATGTTTTATTTATTTGTACTCATTTTAAATCAGAGTTCAAATTATGATTAAGTAAGTCTCTGATTAAGAAGTGAGCTTGGGTTAGAGCTGTTATATCATTTGGGTTATTTGAAAGAGGAAATGAAGGTGTGGAATTCAAGATGGACTCTATTTGAGTGAGCATGGTATACATTTTTTCAAATTTATACGATTGTTCGGTAGTGACGCGTTTCAAATGATGTTTGGTTGACTTAATTCCTGCTTCCCACAATCCACCAAAGTGCGGCGATCTTGGAAGTATTGTATGTCAAGTTATGTTGTTTTGAGTCTACATATGGTTTAGTTTAGTTTTGTGCGCGTTTGTATTAAACAATTCCGGCAATTCTGACAATTCGTGTCATGCTCCTAAGACATTTGTTGCATTGCCAGAATAAATGTTCAAAATCTTTACTGAGCTCTCAAAAAATCTTTTTAACAAGACAATAAATGCGTCGGTTGTCAAATCTTCGATAAGTTGTATGTGGGCAGCCTTGGTCGCTAAACAGATAAAGACAGCTAAATAATCTTTAATGAGTTTTTTGGTTCCGCCTGAACCTCATATAAGTGAATCGGTCCGCAATAGTCTAGTCGGCAATAAGTGAATGGATGTGCTGGCTATATTCTTGTTTCTGGTAGGTCACCCATATGCTGAATACTTATGGCAGGTTTCACTTCGGAACATATCAAACATTTTTGATTATATTCCTTACAGTCGTGTGGCCTGAAATTGGCCAGTAATTATCTCTGACTGCTGCTGCATTTTCTTGTCGTGCTCGTGACGAATTAACAAGGTTGTTAATGCATGCTTTGAAGGTAGCAAGATCGGATGTTTTTTGTTATAATGTATAGGTGCATGTTTCAATCCTCCTCCAACGCGTAAGATATTACTCACATCCAGAAAAGGATGAAGACCTAGTAATTTGTTTCTAGGATGTTTTACTTTGTTCAATCTTAAAAAGATTTTGTCTTCGGTAAAATCGGCTTGTGTGGCTGCGTGCCTGATATAATTGCAGAATTACGTATGCGCAGAAGGTGTGATTCGTGGGACTGGCCGGTAGAAAAGAGAGTAAGTTTTTCAGGCTTTCTCACTTCCGTTATAAAAAAAAAACATTTAAAAAGCAAAGAATTGTGCTTACAAACGCTAACAGTTTATAATTTTTTACGATTAATAGATATCTGTTCAAATATTTTCATTATGATCACTTTGCATATGCATGTAAGGTTATAACTGTTTCGTCAGTCAAATTGGCCGTTATGATGGGTTAATAGTATCCTGTTTTACTCTAATGAAGAAATCAGCTCGTTTTGTTTCGTACCTACCTACTTCAACTGTTTATTTCAGAAAAATTCCCCGAAATAATTCCCGAACGACCAAGTGCCTGTGATGGACTGTAGAAAGTATGTCTAAAGCAATTGAGGTAGTTTTCAGTTTTTACTGGTCAATGTGGTTACTTTAAAGCAGCGAAAATATATTCGATGACCAAAAACACTTTAGAGTGTCGAGCTAAAGGACAAAATAAATGCAAAATCGGAACAGAAAAAGGTTTAAGAAGGAGGAATTTATTATTTTCTCTAGAATTATAACTACAACTGGTGTGCTACGGAGTGCATGCTCTTCGAGTTAACAACTAGGGCTGTTCGTCGTATTGCTTATCAGCTAGTCGAAAAGAATACCTAACCTGACGCATTACTTTAATACAAATAATGGAATGGCTGGTCGGATATGGTTGTACTCATTTACAAATATGCGAGTAGTTCTTGTTACCGGGAAATCATTAGATACTACTGCAAAAGAAATGAAAGTGTTCTTTGCTTGCTGCATTATTATTAGAATTTACAAATTGCCTAGGTTAAAAATGTTCTGGCAGAAAGAATCCCGAGTCTCTATTATTTCGGACAATATTTTCCGTAACCGCTTTTATTTTCTTCGAACTGGTCTAAAGAAAGATGATGACAATATCGTTAGTAAACAACAGAAAGAAGCAGACAGGTTTTGGAAGATACGTCCATTGTTAGACATGATTCGAAAGGCTTGCAGGGAAAACTTCCGACCACAAGAGATATCGATTGACGAGCAAATGGTACCATTCCATGGAAAAGTAGCCATGAAATAGTACATGCGTGGTAAACCGAATCCCGTTGGTCTAAAAAACTTTGTAATGACCACTCCAGGAGGAATACTTCTAGACTTTTATTTGTATGAAGGCAAAGGACATACCATAGAGTCTGCTTTGATTCCCACACCGGAAAAACTAAATATTGGTGGTCGAATGGTCCTAAAATTGACAGATACCCTACCGCATGGAACATCAGTGTACACAGATAGGTACTTTACGTCAATTTCGCTTATTGACACACTACTTCTACGTTCTATTGCGTTAGCTGGGACAATAATGAACAACCGTATCCCGAAGGAAATTGTTTTCAAGAAAGATAATGAACTCAAAAAAGCTGGAAGAGGTTCCTTCGATCTCTTAATCAGATAAGATAAAAATATATGTGCTATAAAATGGTTTGATTCAAGACCAGTCCATTTTGCATCTTCTGTATGTGGAGCAGAACCTTTGGGCTCTTGTATTCGGTGATCTAAAGCTGAACGTAAATATGTATATTGAAGTGATTTGTAAAATTACAGAAATCAGCAAGAATTTCACCATATGTTTATTTTTATCTAGAAAATAAGAAAAAGCACTTAGGAAGTATGTAAATATCAATTTCTGCCCGAACGTGAATAATAATAACTAAAAACAATTTTGTAGTTTTGCGTTACATTTGTGAAGTAAAACTGGGTAAAAATTATTTGAGAGTAAGTAAACTTCTTAAAACAATATTTCTTAATGTTATGTCAACGCACAAAGGCAATTACATCGAATCATTTTTATATTTCAAAATAAAATAAAACAACTTCGCTTTCCGTTTATATTTTATCGCGATCTGAGTTAATTCGCTGTATTATTGCGATAGAACACGTTTATTTGACAGCGGAAAGTGAGAGATGATTTGCATACTTTTCCTTCCTTATCAATATTCAATTCCATTAAGAATCCTTATAAATTTTCTAATACCTATCCTTTTCCTGGCCATAATACATATTGCATTTGTGAGATTAGATTAGGTGATTGTACAAACACGTATTGATTCTGCAAATTACTAGAAAACATTTATAGTTGTTTCCTTTTAATACTTTCTTCCAATAATGGGTAGAGAATGTGGCTAAAAATCTGAAATAAAATGCAAAAGGAAAAACCCCATACCATAAAAAATCTATATACTTACTTCGGCAACTAAGTTGCCATCTTCAGTAGAAATCTGCATAAAACAAAATTTTTCTTTTTGCATTTTATTTCTGATACTTCGTTGCATAAATGAAGTTCAAGCATTATCGCATTTAAAAACTAGCAAACATTATTTTTAAATAAAAAAAAATTGGTAATATATTTTTGTCGTTATTGCTATAGTTCTTGTTGCTATTTACATATAGAATATATTTAGAGTAGGAGGTAGTAAATAAGAAAGTTTGGAAAGCATTAACGTGTGTGTTCCATGTTAATCAACCTGGGTAATTCAAATATTTATAATTATTTGGTGTCCCATATGTAAAGAAATTAAGACTGGTTATATTGGAGATTTCGTGTTGAACGATATACCTAGATTCGAGACAAACAAAAGCAGCTATTGAAATAGCTAATGGCAAGTGTATTGCCATGTTTATATTACAATAATTGAATCGTTTAAGTTCTATAACTAGAATACATTTTGATTAATTGTAAAATTAATACATTTATACCGGGTGTCTGTTTAAGCTCGGCCACCGGCCATATCTCGGCAACCGTTTATTGTACAACCTCGCGGAAAAAATCTTGATAGTAAAATGGATGACGGGAATTACAATAAAAATATTTTTAAGTTTCCAAAATGATCGCAAGGGGGCGCAATTCTCAAGATGAATTAAAAATTCGATAATTTTTCATTAAATTCTAGATTATGATAGACTAAAAAATTTACTAGCAAAATTTTTAGACGTTTTTATGCAACTTTCATTTAATTTGAATTGAAGGCTATGTAGCGCGAATTTACGTGGTTGTCAAAGAAAATAAGAGGGGGCGCTGTTCTCAATATATGTATATTTCTTGTTTTTTCTTTAAAATTTCAAATGGAACCGTATATTTTTAATATCGTAATATTGAAGCACATAAAAAACTGAAGAGAATGTTGGAAACCGGAAGTTCCTACCTTTTTTGTTGACGAAGATATAGTCATACGAAGACAATCCAGAAAAATAAAACTCTTTAAATATAAATTTATTTATTTATTGGGAGTAATAATTTTATTTTAATTTTAATAGGGTCTCTAGACAGTGTATAGTAAGTTTTCACTTGAAATTTAATCATACTCTTGGCTAAATGTATTTATTTCAATCTTTTTATCGATGTTTTAATTCATTGCATATGTTACGTTAGATTCTCCTTTTAAATGTTTTTAAATACTCTAGCTATTATTTTTTAAATATCATTCCTTGTCATTTCCTACATTCAAATAAAATAATAATGGTGAACAGTGTAGTTTGCTTTTTTTTATATTTTCATCATACAACATGACATGCACAGTGATACTAAATTACATTATGATGAGATTTCCAAGGTAGGCCATGAAAATCGAAATGCAAAGATATTAGTGTCACTTGTAGTTAAACTTTGTACGTATTTAGCAAATTAAGCCTTTTTGGACACCTGCACATAATTATTAAGTTTGTAAAATGTCGTATTCTAACGTTGAAGCTTATGACATGATCAGAATCTTTTTTCAATGCTTTGAAAATGCATTCCTGCTTCAGGGAAATATTCCCTAAATTATCACGAAAGAAGACATTATTGAGTTTTTATTCACCTTGCCAGATGTTCTTGATGTTTATTTATGGAGCAGAATAAAAGACATACATAGTTTATCACAAAAAGCCGAGTACAACAATTGCTGCCTCCGAAATGGAAGTAACTCTGCTCTCTACTAATTGACAAGTAAACGTGTATTGAAAATGAAGGTGAACACTTTGAACATTTGTTAAGTTGAAGTTTTTTAATGTTTTTTTTTTGTACTTTCTGATTTAAATATATTTTCTTTTCCTTTATATTACTTGGTCAATATATTTTCTTATTTATGTTTAGGTATATAATAGATTCTTTTATTTACTTTCATTTCAGGCGGGGATGATTTAGATATCAATTTGAGTACCCTTTCGTTAAAAATTGTTTATTTTTTTTTATTGTCTTCGTATGACTATATCTTCGTCAAGAAAAAAGGTAGCAATTTCCGGTTTTCATCATTCTCTTCAGTTTTTTATGTGCTTCAATATTACGATATTAAAAATATACCGTTCCATTTGAAATTTTAAAGAAAAAACAAGAAATATCATACATTGAGAACAGCGCCCTCTGTTATTTTCTTTGACAACCACGTTATTTCGTGCTACATATCCTTCAATTCTTTGTAAAATTCTCTATCTAATGAGCCCAGAAACATTAAAATCCGTTGGGACAAACCAAAGTTATACCTACTTTTGTACGCAGACATAACCCCCTCCACTCTCCCCTTCATATGGGAGTTAGATCAAAAAGTTTCAAATGAAAGCTGTATAAAAACGTTTAAAAATTTTGCTAGTATATTTTTTAATCTATCTTAATCTATAATTTAATGAAAAATTATCGAATTTTTAATTCATCTTGAGAATTGCGCCCCCGTGCGATCATTTTGGAAACTTAAAAATATTTTTGTTGTATTTCCCGTCATCCATTTTATATCAAGATTTTTTCCGCGAGGTTGTACGATAAAGGGTTGCCGAGATATGGCACTATTTTCGATCAAAATACATTGGTAAAGATAGTCATAACTTGATTTTTCATGGTATGATATAAATACATTTTAAAGATAGAAATTTTGCAAGCCTTGGCTTATATACTGTAGAAACATATACCCCAGATACTAAATTGTATCCGATACAATATGTTACGGAGATCGTTAATTGAGAAGCCCAACACATCTGATTAGTATCCAGTCGTAGAAACTAACGACTATATTACATTATCTCTGGGTAGGAGAATTCATATTTTTTTGGAGAAAGACTATGAATTTGTTTTGTCATTTAAATAGAGTAAATGTTATGGGAAGTAGTGCCAACTGTTCATATTAAGAGTACAAAGTAGTTTTATCCTATTCTATTTCACAAAGATGGCAAGAAATATACCGGTCTCATAAACAGTATGAAACGTTTATGGGGTTAATAAATATTTTGTATTCAAAATAACTAATTAAAATTAACAGTTTTTGAGTTACTTAGGATCTAAGCGAAAAAATGGTATATACAGATATCTTTTAAATTGCCTGTCATTCATGATAGAACACGATATAACTGGGTATGGCATACACGAAGTATGCCAAGTAATACTTGACTTGTTTTAATATGTATTTTTTGTTTGAGAAGGTTAACATACTGAAGAATTATATTAAGCCTTCCAATAGCTATTTTTTTTAATATTTTGTAGTTGTTTAGAAGTTATTCGAACTTAGGGATTTTAAAATTCTGTTTATGGAGCAGTGTAAATCGTGGTAGCTATGAAAAATCATAATTGAAGTAAAATATTGATGGAAAGATGTTGAAAGTCTGTCAAACTTTCCGTAAAAGAGTATAAGCAAGTGTCATGTTATTGACTTCTATAAATATTACCGATTACTGCTGCTGCTGGTGCTATTGTTGCTGGTCTGCCATTTTGTTGATCTAGAAAATATATTGAACAAAAAATACAATATTAATAACTTTAAACAGAAGAAGAAATATAATCAAACGTCCTTAGATGTATATTTGATTACGTTTTTAACAACTTCAGCGACTACTCAAACAATAAAAATTATATATACCGTAAACGACCCAGTCGCTGACACTGTCCCATTATCTGACATTTGTATCAGTTTCCTTCGTAAAGTAAGAAGCCAATAATGAGAAGACATCTAGTGTGTCTATACTTCCTTTACTGTGTCTACTTTAACCTTCGTCTGCAGATAAAGCAGATTTTTACTTACATAATAAATACAAAATGGAGAAGTGAACTTAGTGCAGTGTCTGTTTGTATCCACATCTCGGCTAATAGGGTGAGTTAAGAAGCTGTCTTCCTTCATACCACTTTTGCGTTGTTTTCTCTGTTTTTTAACAAAATCTTTCAAATTATTACTCTTACCAAGGTGTAATCTTACTATTTTCCGCTTTATCGATTTCAAAATTGTTTACTTAAAAAAGACAAAAGGGTTTCAGCTACTGGTACATGTTGTCAGGAACATAGTTTTCTATAGCTGATGGCCAGTTGTCAGACATTAGGACACTCAAATAAATAAGTTTCTTAAGATAATGTTTTTATAAATTCCAATAATAAAAGAAAAAGTTATAACTGACACAATGGTTTCTTCGGTGTTCTCTGGAGCAGTAGCTGATTAGCGAAAGTTGTTAAATACGTCTTCTATAATTTTGTAAAAATTGTATCAACTTTGGGGACATCAAGGTTAAGTACATGTCTGATACTGGCTAATCAGGAACTTGTGCATTTCAGGTACTGGCTCATCAGCTTTAAGTTTAATCGAAAAAAAGAATAGGGGTAAAATCTTCCAGTACTCAGAAGACTCGATGATAAGAGCTATTGAATCAGTTAAAACCCGAATGCCTATTTCAACAGCTGCTAGACCTTTTCACGGTCCACGAACAACTTTATTGTACAAAAATACTGGGAAATATCCTGTGAAACGAAAAATGGGCCCTGAAACGGTTTTGTCGAAAACAGAGTAAGAGGCTCTTCTAAGGTGGATTTTCAAGGTTGCTAAAGCTGGTTTTCCCATAACAAAGGAGCAACTGTTAGACAGCTTTCAAATGCTTTTAAACGAAACCAAAAAAACCGAATCCATTTATTTACAATCGACCAGGAAGGCATTGGTATGAGAGTTTTTGTAAGCGTCACTCAGAATTAGCAGAAAGAACTGTAACAAATATATGTGGATCAAGAGGAAAGGTTTCTGAAGCAAATATCCGTAACTGGTTTGATGAAGTTAAACAGTATCTTGAATCCAATAATTACATGGATGTTGTTAAAGACGGTAGCCGTATTTTTAATCTTGATGAGACGACATGCTTTCTTTGTCCTAAAGGAGATAAAGTCATTGTACGGAAAGGAGAGAAAACAGTTTACAACTTCTGTAATAATGATGAAAAAGAGTACCTTACTGTTCTTCTTGGAGGTAATGCAGAAGGTTTACAAACACCTCCAATGGTAATTTTCTCTTACAAAAGATTTCCAGCACATGTGTCTTCTTTAATTCCATCTAACTGGGTTATGGGAAAGTTAGAAAGTGGATGGATGACAGGAGAAATCTTTTATGAATATATATGTAATGCATTTTATCCTTTTATCTATTACGAAAGAAATGTCTATTAATGGATTTCGTCGTTATGGATTATTTCCATTCGACAAAGAAGCAGTTGATTATAAACGACTCTTGAAAATTGATGTTGATAAGACTACACCCTCTGCAACAAAGACTGGTGAACCTAGAAAAGTTTCAAGTGACTACATCAAATTGATTGAAAATAGTATAGGACCAGAGAAATTAAAAGAGTTTAAAGAATGCGACGTCAAATGTGAACGCAATATAGAAGACATGTCGTTGTACAATTTTTGGAAAGACATTAATTTGAGTTCGGAAATTAGTTTAAACATCTTAAGAAAGACTGTACTAATATCGACTGTGATGTCAGTGTAAATAAGGAAGTTTCTGTCACCCCTGATGATGCTACAGAGAACGTACTCACTTTAAACAATGAAATCGAAACAAATAGTTCGGAAAATAGAACCGAAAAGATTACAGTCCATGAGCACTTTCGGAAACAGCATCACCAGTGAAGCTTAGCACTAGTACCGCGTACACAGATCCAACAGTACCATCACCCTTTAAACGAGTCCTATTTTGGCCGAAAACAGTAACAGTTACCACCAAGAAAAAAAAGAAAGAAAAAATTCCAAGTGTTGCAACTTCCTATCAATGGAAAGACTACTATTTAAAAAAAAATAATGAAAAGAAAAAACAAGAACTGGAGAAACAAGAAAGAAAACGTAAAAGAGAAGCCAAATCAAAGAAAAAATAAATCAGCTGTAACAGAAGACGATTTGAGTGCTATCGATTCTGATAACGAAGTAGATAACAATTCGCCAGCACCACCGACTAATGCCAAAATAAGTAAAGCCGAAGTTACGTTATAAGCCTATGTTATAGTTGCATATGACAATAAGAATTTTCCGGGCATCGTTGAAGAAATAAAAGAAGATAATATCTACGTCAGTACAATGCCCTAGTGGCAATCAATGGAAATGGCCCAATCCATGACAGATTGTGGTATAATGTTGAGAGCAGGTTCTTTAAGTTATAAATCCTCCTTCATTTTCTGGAAAAAGAGGCTTACACAAGGTACCAGAAATAAATGCAATTTATTAATACATAATCGTTCCTATTTCTATTTTTATTTTCTGTTTAACCGTTGTAATCAAAAACATATTTTCAATAAATTAGTGTGCATTTACCCGAATATTTAACTTATTCAATTACCTACCTACCTAGGTACCTATATAAAGCTATTTTCAAAAGTTGTCAGGTACTGGAGTGTCAGTTGTTAGTTAATGGAATGTCAGCTAATGGTACATTAGTATATTTTCTAGATAAATATTAATTAAAAAATAATCAGCTGATATAAAACGACTAATTCAGTTCATTTATGTTTGATAATCGTTAAACAAAAATTTAAAAAAAAAATCTTGTCAAAATGTAACGTTATACAGTTATTAGAGTATTTCAAATACGAAAGGGACTCTTAAAACATCAGTGACTGGGTCGTTTACGGTGTATAATCTACAAATAATATACAAATGTCAGATGAACTCACCAATAGGAAACACGTCCACGAACTTTTTCAACTGAATTATGTATGGAATTAGAAACTGTTTATTTAAAATTTGCATTGTTGTCATTACAATATCATTATCCGATATTTTACCAACTTCTTAGTAATGTAGACCATGTACGTCGGATATCCACCCCACAGTACAAACTGACATTAACCGGATTTATCAATTTTATAGTCATACGATACTGCGGATATTGGTCATTGATATTCTACCAATCATGCAATATTGGTATGACGTTTAGCCGTTCGAGACCCAACAAGCCGTGTTTCGATTTAAATAAGTATTTGGTCGTTATTTTCAGATCTTGCATCTTACTGACACTAGTTGTTGTAAACCGTTCTCTATATTCCTAAATAATTTAAGTACATATACGTATGAGATTCTCGCGAAAAAACTAGAGCTCTATGGCGTCCGTGGTTTAGCATCGAGGCTTTTAAAGTCGTACTTCGAGAACAGAAGACAAGTTGTGTATGCAAACAATGAAATGAGTGAATCGCGACATGTTGATCACAGAGTAGCTCAGCGGTCGCTCATTGGTCCTCTTCTGTTCTGTATTTATATAAATGACTTGCCATATAATATTTCAAGCCATGTGGTACTGTACGCACATGACACTATTTTTTTATTCAGAGGTGCAGATGAAAAACAACCTAAAATGAGAGCTAAAACGACATTGTCCAGGGCTGCCACTTGGTTTACATCCAATAAACTTACTCTCAATGAAGTAAAGAGTATTCAATTACCATTCACCTGTAAACGTAGCAAAACACCTTCAAATGTCGGGTCTGCAAAGCTTTTAGGAATGATCCTGCATACTGGCGGTCTCACATTCATGAACTTCATACGAAATTTTCCAATGCTCTTTACACCATACGGAAGTTAAGAACTTTATTAAATAAGGATGCAGCAATAACGGCACACCATGCACTTTTTCATTCCCGTATGAGTTATGGTCTTCAACTGTGGGGCGAATCGGCACATGGTGTAGATATATTCATTCTACAAAAAAAAAAGCAATTCGTACAATAGAGCAGGTCGATAGAATGACATTGTGCAGGCCTCTTTTTGTTAGAAATAAAATCATGTCTTTGCCATCAGCATATATCTATAGACAGCTGTTTCGTGCTAAATTGGAGCTACCCACGTTAAAGAGAAATGGAGATGTGACGCAGTTGCGACTAAGATCTCAATCACAGGTTCTACTTCCAAATCACAGGTTGCATACCACGAGTGCCAAACATAGACATCTAGAACTCTTTAATAAATTACTGAACACTTAGATTGCAAAGCCGGTGCCACAATCCAAGACATCCATTAAGAAATACTTATTAGGAAACAGCTTCTACTTGGTTATTGAGTTTTGCAAGCTATCAATAAGTTTCATTTACACTGAAAACACAAACATTGTTATGCAACACACATTCACATAAGCACACACGCACGCACATACTACTTATTTGTCCATACTATTGTATTTTATATACTTTTGTATTTTATATTAGTTGGTACAATAAAGGTATTCTATTCTATTCTATTGTACGTACAATAAAATGAATATTGATAGGGACGGATGTATGAGTGAATTTTTTCAAATTAAATTTTGTTTAAAATGCCCCATATTAGTAGTTGGGATACTAGGCATGAGTATATTTTTTTATTCGGTGAGTCCTTTTGACATTTATAATTTAGTAATATTTGCGACGTCTTGTCTCAGATAAATTATCGTTGACTAGTAGCCAGGGCTTTAGAAACCTTCGAATACGGGATCGGTGCTTTTTCTAGGAAACAAATCTACTCAAATATTCTGAAATTCAAATTGATTGATAAAATAGTACCACTCTCTTTAAGGTTAGATATTGAGGTAGTACTAGGTACTGACCATCAATAATTTGTGTTTGGTTATGGTAAAAAAGTGTATTTTGATGTTAAAAGTTTAAGAACGTATAAATAGAAATAGTATTATGAAGAGTGGTGTTTATTATTCTAGAATTAATATTTACAATTGTTGAGTTGATATTTTAGTAAAGTCCTTTGGTTAAGGTCCATAGTTCAGCAAATGATACAAAAACCTGTAAAATAGAGATTTTGATATTAATTGAGTGTTTATTTTGTAATATAAAATTGTAAGAACTTGTTCAATTGTCTTAAATGATGAGAATTGATTTTTAAAAGGGAAACTATGTTTAAATGTAACGTCAAAATAGATAAAAACTCCCGCCATAATTTAATTAGAGGAAAAGTCAATGGTTGACAGATTTTGACATTTACAGAATTTTTGAGATAGTATGTTTTAAAATTGTTTTGAATACTGAAATACATTTATAAATTCATGGTTAAAATTGTTAAAATATGAGTATTGAAATATAGAAAGGCATACAAGAGAATATTAAAATAATAGAATGTATTTTGAATATAAATAAGAGGTGTTGAATAGAGATTGGTCAATTCAAATATAGAAATTATCACTAAGGTAATTGGAGAGTAAATAAGAGGATTCTTCTTAGAAAATTCTGAGAAGAGAGTTGATGAAAATTCGGTACGAAGAATTTAAGCCGTATTTTCATACATAAAAGTGCATAAAGAACATATTGTGTATAGAAAATTAATATTCTGATACTGGGTTACGTAAAATATAAATTTAAACTCAGTATTTGTACATCATTACTGCAACGTAGGCAGTATAAAGTGATTTGGATAGCAAAAGAAGAGTTGAATGAATATAAAACATAAAAATAAATAGAAGTACTCACCATTAAAGGATTTAATTTCTTGGGGAATTCCAGTAGCACGTTACAGTTGGAAAGGAAAAGGAGAAGAATATATCCATAGCAAGAAGTTCATTGTGAGAATATTCTTGAGCGCAGTTCACGAACATTAGAAATATAAGAAGTGCATATCCAGTTAAAAAAAATCCAGCCGAGGTAGGCGTTTTACCAGTTTAACTATTGAGCGACCATAGGTATTGAAGATTTTTCTGGGAAGAAGACACCGAATAATAGGATCCAAGTACATGCATATCCAGTAGAATATCCAGTTCGAACACTTGTAATTATTTTTCCGAAGCATAAACAGCTGGTATTTTGTGGAATTCCAGTTCAACCGATGCTACAAAGAGACAAGAATCAGCAAATCAAAAGGAACTCCATAATAAGAAGTTACACATATAAATTATAAGGTTGTATTATTTAATTGTTCCTATTAATATGAAAATCTCTTTAATTTAACGAATTGACACAGAATAGATTAAAATTAAATGTTTAAATGTATAATAAATTAAACACTGAATCATAAATATTGGATACATAATACTATTTGTATTAGAAATCAAGGGTATACATATTAAAAGTTCTAGTACAAGCATTAATTTAACCTACCTTGAAAAAAAAAATAGGGTTATAATTTCAATTCTTATCATAACCACAGATATAAGTACCAAGATATTGGACAAGTTTAAATAAGAAATTGTTAAAATACTGGCATTTTCATCAAATACATGTATAGTGTCTGTTATTTCACAGCTATATATTATATTTGTAGTTTCTCAACCATTTTTTATTTTCATTTCGTAGATGTATTTTAGTTAGGAAAACATTCAGCAATCTTGGTTATTTGACCTCCTAAAAAAATAAAAGTGAACATACAGATTAATTTATAGGGAAGATATTGTAACAGTTCTGAAATAACTTACCAGACTGTGAGATAATTAAAGGTGTAGTCTTGAGATTAAACTGAATATAAAGATTTTAGATATTGGTTTAATAAAATATTTAGTAAATTTATCAAAGTTAGTTCACATGAGTAGCGGTAAAATCGTTTAGTTGCGGATTACCAACGTTTAGAGTGAAAAGAACTTGGACAATAATCTTTCTTAGATATTTTAAAAGAGACAGGTCCGGACTAAGATTTTTTATGAGTAATAAAAATATACAAGTATTAGAAATTTTTTAAACGACTGAGTTAGTTAGGGCATATAAATATTTGATGTATATTCAAGTAAGGAAATATATTGAAAACATTTTACTCTAATTTATTGGCTTACCCAACGTGTGACGTAAGAAGAAGTTAAATGTCTAACTTAGAGTGTAATTAAGGGATATTTTGGGTGATTGATGGTTATAATAGCTTGATTTTACTTAGGTATTTTTTATGCACTCAGGGTTACGACATTAATATGGCTTCCGAACGTGGGGCGTTTTAAAAGAAACTCGCAAAGATTGTGTTTTCGATAATTTATTAACCTTATTATAATTAGAAAAATACATTTTTTCTTATACAAAAGGTTATCAGTATAATAAAACTAGGTTTGAGAGTATAAGACAGGTTATTATAGTAATATTACATACAATTTATTAATCATGAATACCAGATCAAAGAGTAGTTCTGGAATGAATAGGACAGAGGTTTCAAGCGATAGCGAAGAAGAAACACAACAGATAGGCAATATCCAAGATGGAGGAGATATACCACAGGTTCAGGGAGAGACACGACCACTAGAAGAAGGACAAGATAGGGGTGATGAGACGCATATACAAGGGGAGACTTTGGAAATAGGAACGTCGTCAGCAGCAGTAGATATGGTATCTATTATGCAGATGTTAAAAGAAATGAGAGAAGATAATAGGAAAAGTGAGAAAAATAGAGACGAGGATAAAAGGGAATCTGAGAAAAATAGAGAGGAGGATAAAATAGAATTAAATGGAAGATTAGACAAATTAGAGAAGGCAAGTGAGGAGTTGAGTGGTAAATTAATAAAGGCAAATGAAGAGAGTAAGAAAAATTTGGTGGATATAAAGGAAGAATTAAGAGGAGAATTAGTGAAGGTGAATGAAGAATTATGTGGCAAGCTAGATAAGACATATGAAGAATTTACCAGGAATTTAAATAATTTAAAAGAAGAAAATAAAGTTATTAGAGAAGAAAATAATAAGAAGCTTGAAGAATTGAAGGTATCGTTATTGAATAATACACAAGATAGTATTGACAAAGTTGTAGTAGATATGAACGAGAAATTTATTACCAAAGAATCAGAAGCTATAATTTTTATTACTACTGAAGTTCAACGGGTAGAAAAAGATGTAAAGGAAATTAAAGGTAATATAAGTCAGTTGGAAGTAGATAATGTTTCAAAACATAAAGAGATGGCTGAGAATTTAAAACAAGGATTGGAAAAGGTAAATAAAGAAACTACTGATCAGGTAGTAAGAATGGAAGAAAATTTGAATAAAAAAATAGAATCAACGGAAATAAACTGTATAAAAGAAATACAAGCAACTACATCGACTACTGATGCACAGAAGTCTTGTATGGAGGGAATTTTAAAAGAATGTGAAGAGCAGAAGAAGAAAATACAAGATTTGTTAGTTAAAGCACAGAATGTTAGGATTTCAAATGGTAATAGTATTCCAGTGTATAGTAATTTGAATACAGGAATTAGGATAGAGAATATCATGCATTTTAGTGGTGATAAATTATCTACACATCCTATGGCTTATTTGACGAATATTTTAAAATATGTAGAGGACTTACCAGATTTCAAAAATCAAATGAATGTCATACGGGCTACATTAAGTAACGGAGCAGCTGTTTGGTTATTACGGATGGAGGTTAATATATGGGTTGAAGAAAATTTGATTCGAGAAGAAACATATGGTACATTGAAAAATAGAATAAGATTAAAATTTATAATAGAAAAGATGTCTCGGATAATGTATGCTATAGTATAATCACATTTAAATATGGACATGGCGGATACTTTAGGGCAGTATTCGATGGTACCGGCGACACCATCCTACCAGAGCTACTTCAAATTAACAGCCCACATGTAAATGATAGACATGGCAGTTGTATACAAGGGCGACAACTGATGGTACCAGCGACACCATCTTACCAGAGCTACAACAAGATAAAAGCCCTCATAAAAATTATCCTACCCAAATAAAGAACATAGACATGACAGTTGTATACATGGGCGACAACTGATGGTACCGGCGACACCATCCTACCAGAGCTAAAATAAGATAACAGCCCACATCTAAATCATGGATATAGACATGGCAGTTGTATACAAGGGCGACAACTGATGGTACCAGCGACACCATCTTACCAGAGCTACAACAAGATAAAAGCCCTCATAAAAATTATTATACCCGAATAAAGAATTTGAACATAGCGGATACTATAGGGTAGTATTTGTTGGTACTAGTGACACCAACCGTTACAAGAGCTACCACAAAGTACAAGATAATAGCCCTCATAAAATTATCTTTCTCAATTTAAGGACATGGATCTAATATACAGATATTCCCACTCGATTATGAGATAGGGGCAGGATATAATTTCCAATAATAGAATCACTCATAGAGTATGTTAACCAAGACAGAAGTATAGAGATAATTCTTGTAGGTGTTAAGCATCACCAATTATCAAGGATAAAATTAAGAATACAATGACCAGAAAAGGACAAGACCCTTATTACAATATTTCTCCAATTAAATGTTAGGAGCATGAGAGTTGATATTATAAGGGGCATGGAGATTGATTAAAAGACAATAAAATGATGGTGAATTTAGATATTTCACTTATAACCAGAGCGACTACAAATAATACGAGCCCATATATGGAAGGTACCTATTTGATAATAAGGTAGGGGCAGGAATTTTTCAGAAACTCGTCCGGAAGTATAGTTAAGTTATAGAAATAGGAACGTTATAAATATAAAATTTAGTATCATCATTTATTAAAAGTTATTCCCTTATTTCAAAATATTTGTATATAGTAAAAAAAAAAAATTGTAATATAAGTTGATAATATAAGAACATGTGTGTAAAAGAAAAGGAATTTAAAGAAGATAACTGGAATTGTAAGAAACTTAAAATAAAATAAAATTGTCTATGGAAAGAAAATATTATCAAGAAAAATGTATAGGAGTATTATAAAACTAAGAGATATACTACGATAATTTTGCGCGATAAAGCAAATCGTGTGAAACATTAGGTGAATAAGAGAATATAATTATTAAGAAGAAAGAAAAAGGGCCTTTTACGAAGAAATATGATAATTGAAGTAATTATAAAATGCTTACTATGATAAAGTAATATAAAATGATCCATGAAAATATGGTATAATAAATGTATAAATGTATGAGAAAGGGTAAAGAAACCCAGAGTTATAAAATGTATAGGACAAAAATGTCTACATATTATTTAAATGGTAACGTACGCCAATAAAACGTAAATATAAGTAAAAGCTTTCGTATGATGAAAGTAAGGGATAAGACGAAAATGTCTAATAAGGTATATAGGGGAAATGTTCGAATAAGAACAAAATAGATAATAATTAATAATGTATAAGTGAGCATGACTAAAGCATATTTCAGAGAGGCAATTTAAGTTCCAAAGAAATAATGGAAAAGATGATTTAATATTCACCATAATGTGACAAAAATATTACATATAGTAGTTATAATAAAGTTTTCATATATGTTTTAAAATCATGATATAGAGGTATACAAAGAGAAAATATTTTATACAGAAATTGGAGACAATAAAGTACTTACAGATAACCAGATATTTTAAAAAAAATTATTCTTAGAATATAAATAACATTTTTGAGAAAAATAATTTTCCTTATACCAAATACACATAATAAAAAAAAGACAAAAAAGAAACTTATGTTACAGTCAGAATAGTTATAATAGTAGTACATGTATATAGTTGTGCATAGAAAATATAGTGATGAATTGTTATAAAAAATATTTATGATAAAGTTTACATGATGAAAATGACATATGGTTGAAGTGATGCAAACATAATGCTAGAATATAGCAAGCATAATTAAAAAAAAAAAAAGTTACATTAAAAGTTGTCAATAGTGTAAATACATTATATAGGTAACAGATAATTAATTATAATTTGAACAGAAAATTTCTTATTTAATAAATGAAAAATTATTCAAACCTGTTGAAATTTTACATTTATTAAAGGGGCAAAATGAGGTAGTACTAGGTACTGACCATCAATAATTTGTGTTTGGTTATGGTAAAAAAGTGTATTTTGATGTTAAAAGTTTAAGAACGTATAAATAGAAATAGTATTATGAAGAGTGGTGTTTATTATTCTAGAATTAATATTTACAATTGTTGAGTTGATATTTTAGTAAAGTCCTTTGGTTAAGGTCCATAGTTCAGCAAATGATACAAAAACCTGTAAAATAGAGATTTTGATATTAATTGAGTGTTTATTTTGTAATATAAAATTGTAAGAACTTGTTCAATTGTCTTAAATGATGAGAATTGATTTTTAAAAGGGAAACTATGTTTAAATGTAACGTCAAAATAGATAAAAACTCCCGCCATAATTTAATTAGAGGAAAAGTCAATGGTTGACAGATTTTGACATTTACAGAATTTTTGAGATAGTATGTTTTAAAATTGTTTTGAATACTGAAATACATTTATAAATTCATGGTTAAAATTGTTAAAATATGAGTATTGAAATATAGAAAGGCATACAAGAGAATATTAAAATAATAGAATGTATTTTGAATATAAATAAGAGGTGTTGAATAGAGATTGGTCAATTCAAATATAGAAATTATCACTAAGGTAATTGGAGAGTAAATAAGAGGATTCTTCTTAGAAAATTCTGAGAAGAGAGTTGATGAAAATTCGGTACGAAGAATTTAAGCCGTATTTTCATACATAAAAGTGCATAAAGAACATATTGTGTATAGAAAATTAATATTCTGATACTGGGTTACGTAAAATATAAATTTAAACTCAGTATTTGTACATCATTACTGCAACGTAGGCAGTATAAAGTGATTTGGATAGCAAAAGAAGAGTTGAATGAATATAAAACATAAAAATAAATAGAAGTACTCACCATTAAAGGATTTAATTTCTTGGGGAATTCCAGTAGCACGTTACAGTTGGAAAGGAAAAGGAGAAGAATATATCCATAGCAAGAAGTTCATTGTGAGAATATTCTTGAGCGCAGTTCACGAACATTAGAAATATAAGAAGTGCATATCCAGTTAAAAAAAATCCAGCCGAGGTAGGCGTTTTACCAGTTTAACTATTGAGCGACCATAGGTATTGAAGATTTTTCTGGGAAGAAGACACCGAATAATAGGATCCAAGTACATGCATATCCAGTAGAATATCCAGTTCGAACACTTGTAATTATTTTTCCGAAGCATAAACAGCTGGTATTTTGTGGAATTCCAGTTCAACCGATGCTACAAAGAGACAAGAATCAGCAAATCAAAAGGAACTCCATAATAAGAAGTTACACATATAAATTATAAGGTTGTATTATTTAATTGTTCCTATTAATATGAAAATCTCTTTAATTTAACGAATTGACACAGAATAGATTAAAAGTAATGTTTAAATGTATAATAAATTAAACACTGAATCATAAATATTGGATACATAATACTATTTGTATTAGAAATCAAGGGTATACATATTAAAAGTTCTAGTACAAGCATTAATTTAACCTACCTTGAAAAAAAAAATAGGGTTATAATTTCAATTCTTATCATAACCACAGATATAAGTACCAAGATATTGGACAAGTTTAAATAAGAAATTGTTAAAATACTGGCATTTTCATCAAATACATGTATAGTGTCTGTTATTTCACAGCTATATATTATATTTGTAGTTTCTCAACCATTTTTTATTTTCATTTCGTAGATGTATTTTAGTTAGGAAAACATTCAGCAATCTTGGTTATTTGACCTCCTAAAAAAATAAAAGTGAACATACAGATTAATTTATAGGGAAGATATTGTAACAGTTCTGAAATAACTTACCAGACTGTGAGATAATTAAAGGTGTAGTCTTGAGATTAAACTGAATATAAAGATTTTAGATATTGGTTTAATAAAATATTTAGTAAATTTATCAAAGTTAGTTCACATGAGTAGCGGTAAAATCGTTTAGTTGCGGATTACCAACGTTTAGAGTGAAAAGAACTTGGACAATAATCTTTCTTAGATATTTTAAAAGAGACAGGTCCGGACTAAGATTTTTTATGAGTAATAAAAATATACAAGTATTAGAAATTTTTTAAACGACTGAGTTAGTTAGGGCATATAAATATTTGATGTATATTCAAGTAAGGAAATATATTGAAAACATTTTACTCTAATTTATTGGCTTACCCAACGTGTGACGTAAGAAGAAGTTAAATGTCTAACTTAGAGTGTAATTAAGGGATATTTTGGGTGATTGATGGTTATAATAGCTTGATTTTACTTAGGTATTTTTTATGCACTCAGGGTTACGACAATATCTATGACATTTATGATAAATAAGCTTCGGATAAATATGCATTTGCATAACTGCGTATTCTAATGCATAATTAAGTAATTTTTGAGTTGAAGTGCATATTTTAGTCATTTTCAGTTTTATATGCATATTTCCCAGTTAACATTTTTTTTAAACATAATGTAATGGTTTTTATGGGTACGAAAAATAATAAATAATTCACTCACTATTTATTTTTAAAAGTCTATATTTAAAACACCAAATAAAAATATAATTGAAAATGAAATTATAGAACACTCTTGAAATAAACTAAATTCATTAAAACTATAATTAGTGAATCACAGTAACACAAAATTCTATTTATGTACAATTTATCTAAGAATATTTATGTGACAGATTTATGTAAGAGTATTTATTTGGTATTTACATAATCGACTCTGAACGAATCAAGGAATGCTTTTTCCGTCCGGCTGCCTTTTTATAGAAGTCCTATTATTTTCGAATTACATTACATAAACAAATCTAATAGAACCGTCACCGTCATTCGAAAATATATTTGGTAAATCCCAAACAGCTTTTATGACCGATTATCAGGTACCCAACCTGCAAGGAGTGGAGTATTCCATAACTTTGTTCTTTGATTTTGAGAAGCGAACATCCCAGTGATAAAAATGCCGAAAGAAAAACGATCAGTTAGCGCAATTTTAAACCAATTTGTCAAAGACTTCAGCGATTTTACAACTGATGGAAGTGTGCTGTTTTGTAAATACTGTTAAGTGAGTGTAACAGCAACGAAAAAGTGCCAAGTGACGCAGCAATTACAAACCAGTAAGCACCAAAAAAAGAAGAACCGAAGCTTAGGAAGTAAACAGCAGATGTTAGTACCAGCTATATTAAAACCTGGTCCCAGTCGTTCACCATTTAACGAGGGATTGTGTGGAGCTCTAATTTCTGCGGACATACCGTTGGCAAAATTAAAAAATGAAACATTTAAAACTTTTGTGGAAAAACATACCAAGCAAAATATTCCAGACGAGTCTACACTGCGAAAAACCTATGTTCTGCCCATAGATAAAGGAATACTAAAGATGGGAAACACACTGTATATAAATTGAGTACTTACGGAACTGCCCTCTTGCGGGCTTAGTCACGTATTACTTTCATATACCTATCCATATTTTCAAACATATAAATTATTGTTTTCGGATGCGAACAAATTAATTGTGTTCATTTTCACCTCGCTTTAATGCACATCTTAAAGTCGGATGAAAATTAACACATTCAATTTGTTTGCAAGACAAGAATACTCTCTTTTTAATTTATTTTCACCCATCACAATAGTACAATATATTTTTAATCAAACAGAAATTCAAATTTCTCATTATATTGTACAATTGTAATGATAAATCGATCTAGAAAGACATAATAAAAAAGGAAATCTTATAGAAAAATAATTTCAAACATGATGAAGTTACTTTATTACAAATAAATGATAGATATACAAATACATAGATGTGTATAACTAATAATAATATATAAAAAATTATGTACATAATCAAGTATTCTTAATTTTTATGAAGAACTTCTTGTGTTTAATATATTGTTCTCGAACAAGTAATTTCAGTGAGTCTGTTGAATTCACAGTGAGTGTTTTACCTTTCACTATTTTGTTAATGTTTTCTGTGTAGGTAAATAAATGAAATTGAATAAGTAATTTTATAAAACTCTCTCCGATATCATGCATCACACATTTGTAATTACTTATAGAGGAGACAAGTTATATTCAATTGCATGTCATTGATGACATGTACATGTTGTCATAACTGTCTAAGTGAAATTTAAAAAGTTATTTTGTTAAATTATATTTGAGAGCTTTTATTTCATTAGTTTACATAGAAAATGTATACATTGATCGAAATATATGCATTCATGGCAAATAAACACATAATTTTTGTTTCAATATTAAATTTCCGCCTTACATATTTTTAATAGACTAATAGCACAATAGTTCAATTTGGTGTTGGCAGATAAATCATATCTGTCAAAAAGGTGTGTGTTGTGTATTTTTTGCCTTTGTGTATATTTTGCCTGTCAAATTTGCGTGTTTATTTTTGCTTTGATATAAATTGTATAAAAACAGTTCTTGTTAGAAGTACATTGTGTTTATTATCTATTTGTGTCCATTGAATATAATACCAAAATGTTTCTGTAAACAGTCGAAGCTTTTTACAAACTTTTCTATAATCATCTGATTAATGAGAATAGCATAAGTATTGGTTATTTTAAATTTTATTATGGATACGTTATGAGACATTTATGGTTTTTCAACAATCTAACTCTATATAATAAATTACTTGAGAAAGGCTGAAGTCTTAGAGCATTTCAATTACAAAATATATTACGTTATAGTTATTGTATCATGAATACATATTTTCTTTGGTTATATCAAATATCACTGACAGAAATAAAAATAGATCCGGCAGCATAAACAAGATACATCATGGATCTAGTATGATGTACAATTGAATGTAACATGTTTCCTCTATATATCAACATTTTATTTTATTTCATACAGCAACACAATAGAATAAAATCATACCTTCAATGGTATATGGCAAATATAGAGATGGAACACTATGTTTCTTCAAATTTGCACTATTGTGTCTATCTTGCTCAGCAAAATGTATATCACATACTCGTATATCACAAACTCTATAGTTCTTTCGGACTTCAGTAAGTGTTTGCAATTCTGTATATGGCAAATGTAGAGATGGAGCACTACGTTTCTTCAAATTTGCACCATGGCGTCTATCTTGCTCAACAAAATGTATATCACATACTCTACAATTCTTTCGGACTTCAGTAGGTGCTTGCAATTCTAGTTTCGGATTTTTTTATAGCTTGCTGCATCCATAAATTGAATAACTAAAATATATTATACTATTTTAAGTGAAAAAGTTATTTTACAATTCTATTAATTTAATAACTTACATTTGCATCCTTTGGAAACATACGCATTTTCATGCTTTTATTGTTGTTGACATGACGGTAAATAATAAAAAAACTATTATTACTTAGGTACCTTATAAGCTGCCAAACAGTGAAATATAACTTTATGATAAAAGCAATGAAAAACAGCATACAACAAGTATTGATTAAAGTAAAACAATGAACGATGAACACAAACATATAACCTGCACAAGCTTTAGTAGGCAAATGCAAATGGCGAAAAAGTAACTGTGGTAACAACTTGGTAAGTATATACGCGAATTGTTTTACCGATCGACCGTATAAGTCCAACGAAGCGACATCTCGCGGGCTTAGTTAAGAATTAATAAACTGTCTGAACCCGGCCGTAAGCGATAACAACCCGTGGTTCTGCCATTATATAACGCCACAATACAAAAGCTGCGGGGAAAAGCTAAAGATAAAAATATTTGGGTATCTTTAAATGCAACAACGGATGTAGAAGAAAGAAGCATAGCAAGTTTTGTTTTTGGTATTTTGAGAGTTGAAGAAGAAAGAAATGAATCATATCTGTTAACAATGAAAGTGTTGGAAAAAGTGAACCATACAACAATTGCCACATTTTTCAATGATGCACTAACTTTTTTGTGGCCAATAGGCATTTGCTACGAAAAAGTGCTCGTTGTGTGATGCTGCTCCATACATGTTTAAAGCAATGAGTGGTTTGAAAATACTTTATTCAAAACTGACTCACGTTACATGTGTGGCGCATGGCTTACATCGAATGGCCGAATTAGTGCGCTCCGTTTATACAAATGTAAATTTGTTAATATCATCGACCAAGAAAGTGTTTTTAAAAGCACCTTCTCGCGTTGCCAAGTTTAAATAAATTACTATTGATGGGATTCCACTTCCGCCGTCCCCAATTCTTACAAGATGGGGCACCTGGATTGAAGCTGCAAGCTATTACGCTTAACATTTTGAGCTTATTGCCCGTATTGTGAACGATTTCGATCTTGAAGAAGCGAAAAGCATAAGAGGGTGCTCAAAACGCTTTAACACAAAGAGGATTGCGCGAAGATTTGATTTTCATTATATTAAATTTTACTTGTATTTCCGAGGCTATTTTGAAACTGGAAACCAAGGGACTTCCTTTAGAAAACAGCATACAAATTGTTGAAAATGTTTTTGATAAGTTAAGTAAATTAAAAAATTGTAGTTTTGCAAAAAAAAAAATGAGGAAACTGCTGTTGCTCCCAGTAATTTGAATCTCACTGACATAGTGGATTTATCATTCGCTCCTATTGTATCATGTGACGTGGAACGATGTTTTTCAGAATTTAAAAATATTTTAGGTGATAATAGGCGTAAATTTATATTTGACCATTTATTACATCATGTCATAGTGAAGTGTAATAGTAAAAATCTGTAAAATGTTTTATTTAAATCTGATAAACGATTTTTTAATGCATATTTAAGTGCATATTTTTAATATTTTAGATGCATATTTGCATGCATATTTTGTACTTTTTTAATGCATATTTATCCGAAGCCTAATGATAAACATTACAATGAATAAATAAATGGCATTTTAAATGAAAAATTTACAAAAATAATATGTAAAATTAAAGAATCTCTATTAAAATATATATTGTAAAACTTTTAAATTGGAATAAACAGGTAAGATTATTCAGTCTCTGATTGAAAGTAATTTTAAATTACGACTAGAATTATCCCAGTAAAATATCTGAACAATTACAAAGGTGTTTAATTCTGATTCGAATGATTAGTTGGTTTTATCGTTAGTCAACAGATGTTAACTTTGACTTGATTTAATGCTAAAAAAGCTGATGATACTCTTACTTGATTTATTCTAGTTGCTGATGTAAGAGACGTTGAAATATTTTCTTATCTAAGAGTTTATAACAAATTCATCATTTGAATAGTTTAAATGCTGCTATTTTAATTTATAACAAGTGGAACGTATAAAATGTGACCTGATATTCAGGAAGGGATTAAGGAAAACCGTTTCTACTAATACGGTGTTAGTTTCAGACATCCGAGAAATACCTGTGACGTCTAGCCTGTAAACTGGGGTTTATTTTTCAATACTTGTTTTCTCTGACTTCTTTTTACGTCTTACTTATATTTTTGCCGTGATGAATACTAGAATTTCAGTTATACAGGCAATTTTAATTTTCCTATTCTTCTAAATTTTAATTTTCGCCTTACATTTATTTGTCTCTTTAATTAATTAGCTGCAGCTGAGAAAGAAAAAGAGTTGACCGAAAAGTGCAGGAAGTCCGGACTCGAATCTGCGTGTGTTACCTAATACTAGGTGAAGGTTCATTCCTGAACCACGAGATTCAGTGCTTTGATTAGGCAGGTGAAATATTCTGGTATATTAATTTAAATAGGAGTGTGTAAATCACCACGACCAGGATACCAACCAATACATAACTCTGAATTTAAGTGTGGCATCGACGATCGACGGATCACAGCTTTAGCGTTTCTCGTTGCTTCTCTAACGAAACACCACCGCCGACAAAAGGAAACTAACCCAAAATAGAAAATAGAAAAAACTTCATGCAATTTATTAACATACACGACAACTATTATTTAATCAGTCGTGTAACGTTTTATTTATTATAATTTCAAGATTTAGTTACAGTCGCTTCCGACAAAAATATGTATTTACTTTTTGGTTGTTTTGTAAAGGTAGAATTGTAAATTAATACTTTTCTTAATTACCTGTTTATGTAGCACTCTAATTACTTGGCTTTACGAGTAAATAGATTTCGTATGTTATTTATTATCATTTTAGTTATGACTATTGCACTTGTTCAATTCTATTATTGTAGTCATCGATGACACGTTATTCCTTGCTATTTTATCTATTTTGTTTTAAATTTTACGTGCATTTAGTTTTATTATAGTCTGCCTTTGTTGGAATATTATCTGTGTTTTACTATTGCTCTTGTAATTTGTCGTTAATTACGACTGTTTATGTGAATTTATTATAGGAATAAACTCCATATATATTTTTGCTTATTCAAACGTCAAAAAATATTGTTATTATATTATTGTAGTTCCTTTGAGGGATACGCTTCCAAACACTTCATTGATTTTCTCGTCTATTCAGTAAATTTGAATATATATGTGGTCACTTCACGAAACTGATGCTGCTCCTTTAGGCTTACATCTTTGGTTTAAATACAAAGTTCTGGCTCTTTTTCTTTAATGAGTTATAAAAGAAATGAACCACGATAATTTTGCCACCGACGGTTTGAGAAACTACAGAGACGTCCCATCGACTTTAAACGTCATTGAAGCCAAAGTATACGGTAAGTGAATGCTTCTATCACACACTCTAACCTTTTGTCATGTATTTGGATTAATTATTGCAATAAATTCATGGTTTGTTGTGGAGGAAACCGGTAATTCAAACAAACTTCTGTATTTAGCAGAGACAGGATTGGCAGGCTATTTCTACAAACATAAATTTGATATGGAAAATTTATGGTTTGTTCATAAATTTAGGGTTTGGCTTTCTCTAGTCGTCGTTTAGAATTTTAAAATTACCATTTATTTATTCAATTGAATTACAACACTGTGATTTATATCACTCTTTTCATATAATTAAATCATTTTACTTCTATACAGTAGGTATGTAATGTATTGGTTTGTATTAAGTACCTTCAACGCCAATACGTGGAAAAGACCCTGTTTTAATGGCAATCGACGTTTTTCTTAAAAAGTCATATCATTCGCTATTTTGGAAGGTGTCGTTGTAACCTCAGCTCCCATTTAAATTTTAATATCTGTAGTGCTAGAGTGATCTTGTGGGAAAATTAAATTAACATGATTGTTTTCTACGCTCGTATATTTAGCATAATAAAATTAATAAAATAGTTTTAGGTATGTGAATATATCTTTTTAAATTAATATAATGTTTCATAAAATGCCTGGCTTATACATAGAGATTTTGCAATTTCTATTTTTTTCTTTTTAATATAACTTTTGAGAGTTATTTTTGAATTGTTTAATTGTGTGGTCGCTTAGTTAAAATCATAAAATATGCAACACATGTGTGCTTTTTCATGTGATCTAAGTAATGTTGATAAGCTTAAATCTGATAATAATTTTTATTGGGGTTTTCTTTTAATATTGATACATCAAGAGCATGGCAGGTGTGCGGATTACCGTTACAAAAGGTGTCACCATATTACATAAAATTTACTATAAGCATGTGCAACTTTGTTGGTGTTATTAAACAGTTGCCTTTATAAATGGGTTGATTTTATGGGCTATTACACTATAGAGAGATTTTACTCTCTCTGTATCGGAGAAGTACTATATAGGTGACAATTAAAGCATAAAATAGAATCCAGTTTCAAAAATAATATAAATCTAGCAATGCTGGAAAACTGTTTCTAAAAACAATTCCATATAGAATGTAACTATTAAATAAGAAACTGTTGTAATTATGTATAATCACACCCAATGTGTTATATATTTTTCGACTATAGAAAAACGACTAAGATCATTAGAATGTATGTAGGTATATGAGTTGAAGTAGAAAAATATGAAATCTATGCAAACCGTTTAACCAATCAACAAAACTGAAGCGAGAAGAGTTGAGAACATTGTTAAAAAAATATTTCAATCCTCAGGGAAATTAGTCCGCAATTTATTTTTATGATTTATGACAGCTTATCTGCAGATATGAATATGTATAATTACTTGAGTTTATACGCACAGTTTTTTATTGAGGCAAGGGCTTTTATGAGTTTTCGGGAATAGTTGTGCCAACATTTCGTACTTCGCATTATGGATTCTAGGTTTATGTTTCGGCAATAAAGATAAACTTTACGTCGGCAACGATAGGGTGTTGGTCAGAGTGTGAGAAGATTTTCATACACTGTTTTATTCGCAAATAAAGAAATTTATTCCCTGGAATGACTTTGTTCACAATACTCAAATGCAAATGACACAGTATATGAGACACAAAATCGCTTTTTATCTACATACCCTTGTAATTACTGTAACTATTATTTCCCTTTTGTCTAAAATAAAACAATACCGTACAGCACTTGATATATTTCACAGTTTCAATTATATATTTCTATTTATTAAGGAAGTTTATCATTATTAAACATAAATCTACTTAGTTTAGACGAAAACTAAAAAACTTCTTAATTTAGTCGTTTTTTTGACGAGCCAACACATATTCGTAAGCACTGAAAGCCCTACATTTCATTAATCGTATTCATCGCATTTTGAAATAATTAAACGAATATTTGTAAATACATAACCTAGCTTCTAAATAATTGTATAATGCTTTTCCTTAAAGCCCCGCAAAAATGTTCAAGTTAATATGCATTTTAGATATAATGTACGACAAGTAATAAAATATATCATAGAATAGATGATAATTCAGAAATACTTGTGGCTTTCTCAGGAAAAAACAAATCTCTGATATAACGCTTTATGGAAGTAAGTACAGAATACACATACATAAAAGATTAATATCAATTACTCAAACAGAATCTCACATTACTACCGGATGTCCACAAAATAACGCCCCAGCTCGTAGCACCTTTCTTTGAAGCCTGATTGAAACTATCGTACTATAGTACTATCAGAGGAATATCAAATTTTATTTTTAGCTATTCGGTTCATCAAGGATCGATAATCAACTTTTTTATGTTAAATGGGTGCCTGCTACTTTTTTCACAGAATTTGATAAAGATTTTTTTCTGAATTCAATGATGTAGCACAATACCGTTTCTTGTTTTTTTTCAAGTTGTTAAAAAATAAAAAACATTGCAAAAATTCTTGTACTTTATTAGTAAAATAGAGTGCTTAGACATTATTGTCATCATGTGAATTTTATGTCAGTGTCGTTAAACCAGTTTCAGTTGTCAATAATGAATAATGAGTTCGTGGATTTACTTTGGGTGTCACAAAAACAGTGCGCAAAGTTGTGGAATTTATGGAGAACGCATCTCGGACAGGCGAGTACCGAATCGACGTCAGTTTAGTCGATTGGAAATCAATTTGAGACGGATGGATGCTTTAAATAACCTAGAACACAAAATCGGAAATTTCGAGATGAACGTTTTACTGTGTGTTGAGAAGAATCATTGGACTTCTGTATAAGAAATTGCTTCAAATCTACAAGTTTCTAGAGTAAATGTGTGTTCAGTTTTGAAAAAAACATAAGTACAAAGCATTTGTGCCGCGCAATATCCACAAATTAGAAGAAGGTGATCCAGCACGTCGTATAAAAAATATAAGAAAATACTGTGGCCCGACGAATGTCAATTTACAAAAAAAAAAAAATTAATTGCTACAATCATCGCTACTGGAATGTAGAAAATCCACATGTTTCCGTAGAACAGGCTCCACAAAGAAGATTTTTACTTAATGTTTGGTGTGGTATATTAGATGAACGAATAATAGCTTCAATCTTCATCGATGGAAATCTTACCCAGCAAAAGTATTACCAAATTTTAAGTGAAGACTTACTAGAAGTTCTTGACAATTTACCCTTTAAATGAAAGAAATAATTTAGTTTTTCAACAAGAGGGTCTACTCCACACAACGTCATAATCAATAGAGAGCTTTTGAATAGAGAATTTGGAGATCGTTGGATGGGAACATATATACCTATTTTGTGGTCAGCTCGTTCTTGTGATCTGACTCTGATTGATCTTTTCTTCTTGGGTTATTTGCAAGATATTGTTTATACCACACCTCCTAATACAGTTTTACGAAATCGAATAATTGACGCATGTCAGGAAATGCCTCGAACAGTTTTAACGAATACTACGTTAGATGTGATACCCTGGTGTCGACAGTGCCTTGAAAGGGGCGGTGCTCAGTTTGAGCATTTCCATTAACTTTTTGTTAAAATAAGATCATTTCACTGAAAAGCTTAAAAAATATATCATTGTATTATTAAACTGTTGTTTTGATTGAAAATACCTTGAATGTGAGAACGTTCTTATTTATGTAAGGTGCCATCAATGCCTTATAATTTTAGACAAATTATGGTTGACACAACTTCATACTATGGTTGTCATTGTTACAGTACCGGCCTCTTTAAGGGTGAGATGATTATTGGAAAGTTATAGTATATTTAAACACAATGTTTTTTATTTTTTAACAAATTGAAGTAAAACAAAAGACTGTATTGTGCTACATAATTGAATTCAGAAAAAAAATCTTTATCAAATTCTGTGAAAAAAGTAGCAGGTTGCCATTTAACATAAAAAAGTTGATTATGGGTCCTTGACGAACCGACTAGCCAAAAATAAAATTTGATATTTCTCTAATAGTACTTTTTATTTAAGTCCTTTAATTTGGTATGTCGATTGTTACAATCAGATTTCAAATAAAGGTGCTACGAGCTGGGGCGTTTTTTGTGGACAGCTTGTATAATATTAATATACCTCTATTTCCCTCTGCGTAAAAGCGTATTTCCTGTACAAATTTTGGAAATATCTCTACAGCTTTTAATAAATCTCTGTAGATTGCATAATTTGAGAAATATTTACAAAAAGCTACTATTTGAGTAAAAGTGTTACTTTTAATATGTATAGAATGCAAAGCTTGGGAGATAATTGCAAAGAGCTGTTCTTTGATAAAAGTTGCCATGTGTGAAACGTCAAGAGGCCTGTGGCAATAATAATATGGCGCTGGGTAAATTAAAATTACAAATACAAAATATTTATAAATAATACTTCCAAATGAGTCACAACCTCTATGTCCACCTACCTGCTATTCTTGTCACTGAGGTAGCGGTAGCCTCAGTGACAAGAACAAAAGAAACAGAATACTTCTCCAGGGAACTTTATAGTTAAGTCCAACATATAATCGTGGACCTATGTTTCGCAATTAAGTCTCACAATTTCAACGTCATAGAATTTAACGTCATCAAAATTGAACGTCACCAAAATTTCCCTAAATAGGGATAATAATTAGTTCTAAATGTCAAGAAAGAAAATCAATCAACACATGAGACATATAGGTTATGAAAAGAATCACTAACAATTTCAAACTAATTGATACATAAATACCTGACTATATTCATTAGCATCCGTCGATAAAACGATGATGATGGATTTACCATATATCCCAAATAATAGAATGGAAAATGCAACGCTAACCAACACGTGACACCAAGCGTATTATCAAGACAGTCATAACAAAATGAATGACACTTACACGGCCTGCGCTAAGATGTGTCAAACAACTACACGCCCGAAAAGAAGAATAAAATCAATTTAAAGAAAAAACCAATAATGCGGAATTAAGTAAAGTAAAATTATAATTTAAATTGTTATTAAATTATTAAGATATAAACAACAACCAAATTTAGATAAAACACCAAAACTTATTTGATTTAACTTACAGATACCTACAACAACAGCTAACCGAGAAGCTAACCGACTTAAGTGAATCATACATAGATGTTGCTAATATACCGAATACACAAATAATATTGTTACTATTTTTAATAAGTCAAACTTGTACTAATTAAATTAAAAGTAATAATAATTGTTAAATAAGGAGTGCTATTATCTTCGACGCTTTGGCGATAATACGAGAAAATGTCAAAAACCATGCAGCTTCGAATATGTATCAAGAAACGAAGACAGCTGTTGTCAATAATTGTGGTCAACGATAGCAAATTAAACACACAAAACCGCCTTTTTATTTTTGATCCCGTAACAGGATTTCTCATTGACACCGGTGCTGAAGTTTCAGTTGTTCCTCTTGGGTAATTGAAAAAGCTTGTGGCTTTTCGCCACAAGTGGATTGTCAATAGTGACATTTGGAACTACACTGCTTTGCCTTAATCTGGGTTTACGCCGTAATTACAAATTGCAAATTCATATGGCAAAAGTACCAAATCATCATCATTGGAGCTGGTTTTTTTATTACATTTTGGTCTGACAGTTAACTTAAAAAACAGGAAACCTCAATATGTTACTTCAAATCTGTCGACTACAGGTTATATTGCGCCTTTATCAACAGAAAATACCATTATTTCAACAGTAAACCACATTTCTGCAGCTAATAAGCTCTTAAAAGATTTTTCTGGCATTACAACTATTTATTCTCAATCAAAATAGAAAACAGGCAAACACAACATTATATTACAAATGGCTCACCCATTCCTGCTTAGCACTAGACAAGCTGAAGGTGGTCAAGAGTTTGAATACGTGCTAGAACATGTGATCTGTCGACCTTCGAGTAGCCTCTGCGCTAGCCCTATTCATGTGGTGCCCAAGAAGTCCGGTGAACTACGAGTTTGTGGAGACTATCCCCGTTTAAACTCCGTAAAAGTGCCAGACCGATACCCAATTCTTCTGTGGTAAAACTGTGTTTTATAAACTCGAATTAACTCGTGCATATTATCAGATTCCAGTGGCAGAAAAATATATTGAAAAAAAACAGTAGCGATAAGCCCGTTTGGCTTGCACGAATTTTCAATGATGGTTTTTGGTCTGTGCAAAGCTGTTCAATCGTTTCAAAGGAATGAACACTGCGCTCGGTGGTTGGGGTCTGTTATATTGACGATATTTTAGTAGCTTCAGCTAACAAAGATAACCATAATATTCATATAAAAAGAGTCTTTCAAAGTCTAAATGAGTATGATGTTAGTGTCAACATTTCTAAATGTGGTCTAGATGTTTTAGAATTAGGATATCATAATTCAAAAAATGGCATTAAGCTTCTGGATACTAAAGTGGAAGCTATTAAGAATTTTCTAAGACTCAAAACTGTCGAACAACTTCGGCATTTTTTAGGAATGGTCAATATCTACAAAAGATTCATCAAGCAAGCAGCGAAACATCAAGCAGTTCTACAAGAATACCTCAAGAAAAACAGTCGTAATGACAAAATGCCAATAGGATGGAACGATGAAGTTAACCAACCTTTCGAAGAAATTAAGAATGATTTGAGTGAAGCAGCTTTACTCGCTCATTCGATTGAGGATGCTCGATTAGTTCTTACGTCCGACGCTTGTGACATTTTCATCGGTGCAGTTATAGAACAGTACCACAAAAATCAGTGGGAACCATTGGGATTCTTTTCAAGAAAATTCAACCCCGCTCGGCGTTTTTACAGTACATAGGAGGGAGAACTTTTTGTGTCTGAAAGTAGTCAAATAATACTTAAAACAGACCCCAAACCACAATGTTTTTTCTTCAGACAAAAAGCTGATAAAGCATCACCATGCCAATTACGACAACTTGACTTTATCCGTCAATTTTCAACAGACATTCTCCACATCTCTGGTAATAAAAATTTGATCGCAGGCACCTTATTTCGTTTGGAAGAAATTAGTATCGCACCTGAGGCAAGACAGCTTGCAATCGATCAAGAAATCTACACAGAACTTTGTGGCGTGTCTTCAGGTTATATCAGACCATATGTTCCCCTAAATTTGAAAAAATAAGTTTTGTACTCTATAAATAATCTTTCACATTATGGTAGCAGAATTACTTCTCAAATGATCAAGCAAAAACACGTTTGGCCTTCTCTGGGAAAAGGTATCGCCAACTGGACACGTTCCTGCCTTCCTTGTCAGAAAGCAAGACTTCGGACTTACTTGGCCCTTTACCTCCGTCACATGGTTTTCGGTACATCTTCACAATAATCGACAGATATTACAGCAGAAAATGTAGCGCAGTGATCTTCTATTCACATTGGAACTCAAAATTCGGTACTCCCCGAACTTCTGATCAAGGTCGCCAATTCGAGTCTGCTTCTCTTAATTAACCAATATCCCTTACTGGTGTTAAGAAGAGTCGATCTACCGCTCATAGACTTCAGACAAATGGCATTCTAGAAAGATAGCACAGAAATATCAAAGAAGACATTGTGTGTCATCAAAGGCAAAATTGGTATGACATTCTTCTTACGGTTCTTCTTGGATTAAGAACATGTATTAAATTAGAACTAAAGACAAGTCCTGCAGAAATCGTTTATGTTACTGTTGTGAGAATTTCCGGTGAAGTTTAACTTCTAAACACCACCATTCAGCAACCCGTCAAGTTTCGTCGAAAAATTACGCCATCAAATAACGAAATTACGACCAACTCTTACTCCCAACCATTGACAAACAGTTTTCGTACATTCGTGTCTATCAACTACGACGCAACTCCGAGAGCTGATAGCATCAGCCGACCTTTACAACCACCGAACAGCGGCCCGCATAAATTTTTAACAAGAAAAGAAAAAGTGTACACCATTAATGTCAATACAAACACAATTAATGTTTCAAATAATCATTTAAAACTTGCTTTTTTCCCGGAGACATTGACAAACCCCAGTCTAAAACCTCCACAGTTCTAACAGCACCTCCAATATCAGCAGCCCGCAACCCACATATACTATTTAGCACAAAAAGCAGTCGCCAATTACGACTCAGATTTCGTGACTGAATGTGCAGTCATTGGGAAGGGGGTAATGTGGCAACGGAGTCAGCTATGAACATAGAAACCTGAGCAACAGGATGGCAGTTAGGAAAACATTATCATTAGAGAAATCTGACTTTTGAATCCCTCATTTTACATTTGTATTGTAAGTAGTCATTTTACTACTAGCTATATATCCATGCTATAGCGTCCCAACTAACATGGATGTAAAGCATGTATTCCTTCACGGAATCTACCTTAGTCACTAGCTCAAGTCGACTTTAGAGTGGTATCTTCACTGATTTGTAGTTTGTGCTAACGTAGGTTAAAGGGCGTCAGACCCGTTTCAGTGCCCTTGGGGACAAATATCAATTCCTCAAATAAAAATGAATAAAATCACAAATCTGCGAAATTAATTATTTGATATCTGATTGCAATTAAATACCTATATCGCAAAAACTTGCTTTAGAAATAGAGGGTTATTTTTTTAAATCTTGACATAGCCCAACCTTTTTATTTGAAAAGATAGATCTTTGTTTCCTGAAGCGAAGATTTAGGAATTAGTCCTAATAAGAAAAATGTGTGGAAGAAATAAACTCCTTGTTGCCAGATTGGGCGCTATTTCAGAGAAACATATTTTCTTACATGGCAACACTGCATTTTTTTAAGAATTTCTAATACACCTTGAGAGTCAAGACAAAACAAAAAGAATGCAAGTTTTTGATTGGAGTGGCGGTTTACGAGCTAATAGTGCCTAATCTTAATTTATTTTCCAACATTAAAAGAATAGCAATAGTAACAAAAATTAATTACCTAACGTTTATTTTTTATAAAAATGTTCGAACTGATTTCGTAACAATGTCAATAATACCTCCTCTTAATCCTGGGGATTTGTAAAACAAACAAACAAACAAAGGGGCCGCGGCAAAAGACTCCTCCAGGAAGTATTAATTGAATTTGGGTTAAAGTTGGGTTATGTTATTAATTAAAACAATAATGTTCCACAACGTTATAATATTTTAATAATTCAAAGCTTAATGAATACGTAATGATACCCGATGTTAATAACGACCTGTGTTAATAAACGACACTATAACCAAAAACAAGTCGTATCGCGAATAAATGTTAACAGTCGAGGTTTAAATACAAACGGGCACACTGAGTAATAGTTGTTGTACACTTTGAAACAACTAAATATTATGAAATAGCAACAATACACACACTGCTTAACAATGATGGAGGAGTTGGCATTAACCAATAATAAAATAAAAGTTATCCGTTAAAAACTCAAACACACACTGAATATGGGTACTAATAACGATACACTTGAATACTAATAATGTTATAAACAAATAATGTACATAGGGATAAATATAGGTTAGGTATTTGGAGGTTATAGTTTCACTAGCGCGTGAATTTAATATTAATTCTCCGAATACAACAATATAGTTAATGAACCACCGTGAATTTATTAATATTATACATTAATAACGGCGCGCACTGAGTTTAAATAATTTGGTGGAGGTGCTGGAATTCAACCAACAATGTCAAATAAAATGGTTGTTACTGGAATAAAAGTTAAACACACGCTGCATATGGGTACCAGTAACAACGAACTTGGATAATAATATTGTTATAAACAAATAGTATGTATAAGGGAAGATATCGGTTGGATATTTGAAGGTTATGTTTCACTAACGCGTGGAATTTAATATTAACACTTTAGCAATAACAATGTCGTTAATGAATCCACGTGAAGTTAATATGATAATTCATTAACAAAGGCGCACACTGAGTTTAAGTATTTTGGCGGAGGTGCTGGTATTCAACCAACAATGTCAAATAAAAACCGCGGGCTTAATAGGTTTTTCACTGCACTTACGGTTAATTGCTACAGCGTAAGCAGCTTTAGCTTGTCCTGATGCACTAAAGTTAATACTATGGCGAACACTAAAGAGGGACCGTAAGTTGGTATCTTTACACGAAATAAGCGCACTGTAAATAACTAAAACGGCCGCTACTACGTAAGCAGTAATAGGATCCTCCTACAACTTCTTCGGTCAATACTAGGCGAAGCGTCGGATGTGTTCCACCACGTAGATATATTTTCGGATGTCGACGAGCTTGGATTCCGATGAAGAAGCCGTCCGAAATCAAGAATTCCTCCGGAATTCTTAGTGGTTTCTTGGTCCGCGTGTTCTCCTGAACACGTTTCGCGGTGTACTTCCAATGACCTGGAAAGTGCCTTTTTGGTCCCTTGTATTACGTAAGCAGTAATACAATTCGGCTGGATGGCTTTCTGGAAAGTCCGCTCTGTATCGGTGGCCTGTTTTCTGCTGGTCCAGGAGGTTGCTGTTGGCAGGCTGGTGACCGAGTTAGGACTCGATATGGTATAGGCATTTGTCCCACCTTATATAGGTTTCCAAATGTGTTTACGTTTTTCATTGGGAATCCCAGTGACGCAGGTGACGAACAAAGAAGTATTCATGTCACGGTAATTTCCCTTGGGGCCCAAATAGGGTTACGTCTTCTGCGTGTATTAGAATTTTGAGCGTTTTAATTGGTCGTGGGCGGAGCCTATGATTCGTATCCAAAAAGAAATTTGTAGAACAAATTTTGTATTTAAGCGTTCTAATTGGTTGTGGGCGGAGCCTATGATTCGTATCAAAAGTGTCTTAAAAAAGTTATTACGCGAAATTTCTCTAACTTTACGAATGTTTCATATTGGGATTTTAAGTTATTCTAGAGGAACGGGATAAGATAGGGATAAAACATGTACACCTATATTGGGCCTGGACTTGTTCTGTGGGAAAACGTCTTATTTGTTTCCATCGGAAGAGGCTGTTGGTAACAATTGACCCCCCCCCCCGAAAAAGACGTTGTTCCACACGACATTCCAGGCCCCCCAAAAAAAATATGTCATAAATAGCAAAATACATTTTAATTTCTATTCCCATGTGTCCCGTTGCTCCTGGTGGGCCGCTCTAAAGTCCCGTTGCTCCTGGAATATTACGTTGGCTGGGTCCTGGTGCTCCTGGTGGTGGATGATCACATGGCTGGTGATCGTCAAGTTCAGCCGGCTGGAGTGGTTGACCCTGGTTTGGGCGTCTTGCTATACGGACTTGATCAATGTGATATTTTGTCCATTGTGCGCCAGGTCGTTCCACCCAGACGGCTGTTGGTCCGGCTGCTTCCCGGACTGGGTATGGTCCTGCCCATTTTGCGCCGAATGGCTGTCCTGGTGGGAGGTGGGTGCGTACCATGACCAATTGACCGATGCGTGGTTGAATTGGCATGGGTGCGTTTTGCTCGATGTACCTGTCACGATACCTTCGTTCATTTGCGTGTATCTTTTGGATCCGCTGCGGCCCAGTTTCTGGCGGGACATTGTGTGGGTCTCTCCATTCACCAGGTCTCCGCAGTTCGAACCCAAACAATGCTTCTGCCGGGGAATAGCCCGTCGCAGCGTTCTTTCGGCATCTTAAATTAAAGAGTACCGTGTCGAGTTTCTCGTCCCACCTCTCTGGCGTTTGCCCTTCTAACTGGAGACGTAGGCCCTTCTTTAGTTCTTGATTCCGTCTTTCTACTGGATTCGCCCGTGGGTGGTAGATTGGGGTAGTCCAATGGATGCATTGCCATTTACGTAAGGCAGCATCCCAGGCGACGGACGTGAATTGTGGGCCATTATCCGTTAGGACAGCCATTGGGTAGCCGAATCTCAGGAACACTTCCTCCAAAGCGTCTATTACGGCATGGTTGCTGGTAGTTGGTACCGCTCGTACCTCGGTCCATCTGGTGTGGAGATCCATTATGACCACACCAATTGCCTTTTCTTGATGTGGTCAGTGGTCCCACGATGTCGACGGACAGGACTTCGAAGGGACGTCTCGGGGCATGAGGTCGGAGAGGAGCCTTGGCTTGTAGGGGTCCCCTTTTGAAGGCATTACATAGCCTACATCCCCGGACATAGTCCGTCACTTCTGGTCGGATTCCTGGCCACTGGAAGCGATTGGTGATTGCTCTATAGGTCTCTTCGGTTCCTGGGTGTCCTGCCGTCGGATCGTCATGGTACTGATGCAGTACCTGGGCTTTGGCTGTCTCTGGGACCAGGATTGGCTGGTGGGCCCCCTCTCGATATCTTATAAATCCATCGAGATATATAAAATCGGGATGGTTTTCTCCGGATTGGTTTGGATGGAGTTGTTCGATTAACACCCTCATGGCTGGGTCATCTTGCTGTGCATCTTGTATCACATGGTATAAGGGGTCCCTCTCCTGTAACAAACAGACAAACTCTCCACTAGCCTGGGTTACTGGTTGCTGCGTGTCTGGTACTAATCTTTCCACTTCATCTAGTTCCAGTGGAGTGGTTTCGTCACTGGGATGGCGGGAGAGTACATCCGGTAGTTCATTTTCTCGTCCTGGGATGTGTTGGACTTCATATGAAAATTCTTGGAGGAGGAGTGGCCATCTCATTAGCTTTGATCTGGTTTCTTTAAAGCTATGCAACCAAGTGAGTGCCTTACTATCGGTCCGGAGACGGAATGGTCGGTCTTCTAGATGTGGCCGATATTTTCTGATGGCCCATATAACGGCCAGACACTCTTGCTCGTTAATATGGTACCTTACTTCTGTCTTGTTGAATCGTAGGCTGGCATAGCTTACGATTCTTCTTTGGTCCTCCTCCTCTTGATATAGTACGGCAGATGCGCCTATGCTGCTGGCGTCTGTCTGCAAAATGAACGGCAGCCTAAAGTCCAGGCGGTGCAGAAAGAGGGGCCTTGTTACCGCTTCTTTAATTGCCAAGAAAGCTTCCTCGGCAGGCTTAGTCCATCGGTAAGTGGTGTTGGTGGTCAAGAGATCCGTAAGGGGTGCCATCGTTCTTGATGCATCTGGTATGTAATCTCTCAACCAGTTCACTATGCCTAGGAAACGGCGAAGGGCCTTCCTTGTCTTGGGTATTTCATGGGACTGGATTGCTTCGATATGGATCGTTTGGGGCTCGTTCCCTTCTTTAGTGACCATATGGCCCAGATACTTTAAGGAGGGACTGGCAAACCGGCATTTCTTCATATTTAGTCTTAGTCCGTGTTGCTAAATTCTTTCCAACACCAAACTCAGGTGTCGTAGATGTTCCTCCATATTGTCAGAGTATATGATGATGTCGTCCAGGTAGGCTAGTGCAAAGTTCTGCAGATAGCCTACCAGGACATTCTGGGCCATTAGCTTTTGGAAGGTGGTCGGGGCCCCCTTTAGGCCGAAGGGCATCACTTGAAATTCATAGGCAGCGCCCTCTGGTGTCGTGAAGGCGGTCAGTCGCTTGGATGCCTCTTCTAATTCGATCTGCCAATATCCATTGCGCAGATCTAGTGTGGTGAAAATCTTCGCCGTCCCTAGGTCCTTTAATGATTCGTGAATGGGTGGTAGTGGACTGGCTTCATTTTCCGTCTTATCGTTAAGGCGGCGGTAGTCGACGCAGAACCGGGGCTCCCCATTCTTTTTCGTCACTATAACTATCGGAGAGTTATACTCACTGTGGCTAGGTCTGATAACTCTGGCCGCAAGCATCTCCTCAACCTGGGTGGTGATGACCTTCTCCTTCTGCGGGGTGTACTTGTACGTGGGCACCCTCACTGGCAGATTATCCTTCAGGCGTATTGTGTGTTTGGTGGTGGGGGTGGTTTGTATTCGCCCACCTTCCATGAACAGGTCCTGGAAATTGTTGATGATGTTCTTGAATTTCTCCCTTTGTGGGTTCGTCCAATCCTGGACGTCAACGGGAATATCTTCAAGATTCATCGTTGCTGAAGTAGTTCGTGGTGGCGTCTTATCGAAGTAGATCGTATGCCGTCGTTTAACTCCAACATGGACACATCCTCTCAGGTAGTCCAGGACCGCATGGTTCTCTGTTAGCCACGGGTGCCCAAGTATGATTCCTGCCTGGAGACATTCCGCCTCCAGGGCTTCGCATTGGAATTCGTACTCTTGCCCCGCAGTTGCCTTTAACAGTCCAAGTTTATTAGTGACGAAAGTTTTACCTTTAATTGCCATTGTAAATTCCACGGCGGCTGTCGTGGTGGTTGACCCAAACATCCATTCGGGTCTGGCCAGGTTCTTACTTGCGGCACTGTCAATTCGAGCTGTCACTGGGCGGCCATCAATCCGTAACTGGATGGATGCCGTTTGGTTTGTGGGTGTCGTGGTAATTAGGGCCGTTCCGCTACTGGCTTTGGAGCGGCCCTCTGTTCTTCCTCCGACTGCTTAGTGGGTGCTGGGTGCTTAGCCGCAAAACTCTCTGGCTGGTTGGGGCAGTCCCGGTTAAAATGTCTGCCAGTGCAGAACCAACATCTGGGCAACGATCTCTCGACAACTGGTTCCCTCTTTGGTACCGCTGGGGGAGCTGCAACTTCTTTCTTTAAAGGTACTGTTGTTGTCTTACCTTTAAACTGCTCGAAGACTGTTGACCACCTTTCGCAGGTATCATGTAGGTCCTTTAATGTCTTTGGTCCCACTTGTGTTATTTGAACGCAATACTGCTGCGTCATCTGCATGATGATGTGGTTCACTAAGTCTTGTTCCGGCCAACTTGGGTTTAGTCTCAGGCATAAACGTTTCATTCTTGTGATGAATGTTGCTAGATCTTCATCCCAGCGTTGCCTTGTTTCACATGCCTGTTGGAGAGCCTTCCTTCTTTGTGGGCTCATAAACTCCCGTCGGAACCGGTGGTCAAACTCCCCCAGAGTATCAAAGCCTCCTTCGTTCTTCTTGAACCAGTTGGCTGCTTCTCCTGTCAGGAACGGGCGGACTGCGTCATCTATATCCTCCGGCACCTCAAGACGGGCTGTCTGTAAGTGGGAGGTTAGTCTTGCTAGGAACGTGGTTGGATCTTCAACTAGGTGTCCGCTGTACACCCTTGGTGGTGTAGGTATATTCGTGACGACACTGCACGGACTGCAGCAGTGCCTTTGGTGGTGAACACCCTCCGTCTTGGATACCGTTCCGTCCCCTTGGTTGCTGACTATGATGACTTCATCCTGGGTTTGGACAGCTGCAGTGGATGCCTCCTCTTCCTGGACGGCGGTGATGACCTCTTGGTCCTGGAAGTCGATGGCAGCCTTCGGGTCCTGGCCATCCTCATTACCTAATAAATAACTAATGGAGGTACAAGCCTCTTGATCCTCGGTACGTGATGCGACCCTGGACGTTGAGGCGGTGTTGGATGTGATGGTGGCTTTAGCCGTTCCCTCCAGAGCCGTCATCCTTCTACCTAAGTTTTTGAGTTCATGTAACATGATCTCAAGCTGCAGGGCTGGAATAGCGGCACCGGGGGTGGTTGTTTGTGACGAAGGTGATTGTCCTGGGCCAGGACCATCCAGTTCCACGCTGTCACTTGATTGCCTGGTTTTTCGTGTTGTCTTCTTAGGCATCTTGAAGCCTGGTGTCTCTGTTGCTTAGGTGGATGGGTCGGTGGTGGATCCGCGGACACAATCCTGTGTTCGTAGTCCCACGTTGCTGGGCGCCACAATAATACCTCCTCTTAATCCTGGGGATTTGTAAAACAAACAAACAAACAAAGGGGCCGCGGCAAAAGACTCCTCCAGGAAGTATTAATTGAATTTGGGTTAAAGTTGGGTTATGTTATTAATTAAAACAATAATGTTCCACAACGTTATAATATTTTAATAATTCAAAGCTTAATGAATACGTAATGATACCCGATGTTAATAACGACCTGTGTTAATAAACGACACTATAACCAAAAACAAGTCGTATCGCGAATAAATGTTAACAGTCGAGGTTTAAATACAAACGGGCACACTGAGTAATAGTTGTTGTACACTTTGAAACAACTAAATATTATGAAATAGCAACAATACACACACTGCTTAACAATGATGGAGGAGTTGGCATTAACCAATAATAAAATAAAAGTTATCCGTTAAAAAGTCAAACACACACTGAATATGGGTACTAATAACGATACACTTGAATACTAATAATGTTATAAACAAATAATGTACATAGGGATAAATATAGGTTAGGTATTTGGAGGTTATAGTTTCACTAGCGCGTGAATTTAATATTAATTCTCCGAATACAACAATATAGTTAATGAACCACCGTGAATTTATTAATATTATACATTAATAACGGCGCGCACTGAGTTTAAATAATTTGGTGGAGGTGCTGGAATTCAACCAACAATGTCAAATAAAATGGTTGTTACTGGAATAAAAGTTAAACACACGCTGCATATGGGTACCAGTAACAACGAACTTGGATAATAATATTGTTATAAACAAATAGTATGTATAAGGGAAGATATCGGTTGGATATTTGAAGGTTATGTTTCACTAACGCGTGGAATTTAATATTAACACTTTAGCAATAACAATGTCGTTAATGAATCCACGTGAAGTTAATATGATAATTCATTAACAAAGGCGCACACTGAGTTTAAGTATTTTGGCGGAGGTGCTGGTATTCAACCAACAATGTCAAATAAAAACCGCGGGCTTAATAGGTTTTTCACTGCACTTACGGTTAATTGCTACAGCGTAAGCAGCTGTAGCTTGTCCTGATGCACTAAAGTTAATACTATGGCGAACACTAAAGAGGGACCGTAAGTTGGTATCTTTACACGAAATAAGCGCACTGTAAATAAATAAAACGGCCGCTACTACGTAAGCAGTAATAGGATCCTCCTACAACTTCTTCGGTCAATACTAGGCGAAGCGTCGGATGTGTTCCACCACGTAGATATATTTTCGGATGTCGACGAGCTCGGATTCCGATGAAGAAGCCGTCCGAAATCAAGAATTCCTCCGGAATTCTTAGTGGTTTCTTTGTCCGCGTGTTCTCCTGAACACGTTTCGCCGTGTACTTCCAATGACCTGGAAAGTGCCTTTTTGGTCCCTTGTATTACGTAAGCAGTAATACAATTCGGCTGGATGGCTTTCTGGAAAGTCCGCTCTGTATCGGTGGCCTGTTTTCTGCTGGTCCAGGAGGTTGCTGTTGGCAGGCTGGTGACCGAGTTAGGACTCGATATGGTATAGGCATTTGTCCCACCTTATATAGGTTTCCAAATGTGTTTACGTTTTTCATTGGGAATCCCAGTGACGCAGGTGACGAACAAAGAAGTATTCATGTCACGGTAATTTCCCTTGGGGCCCAAATAGGGTTACGTCTTCTGCGTGTATTAGAATTTTGAGCGTTTTAATTGGTCGTGGGCGGAGCCTATGATTCGTATCCAAAAAAGAAATTTGTAGAACAAATTTTGTATTTAAGCGTTCTAATTGGTTGTGGGCGGAGCCTATGATTCGTATCAAAAGTGTCTTAAAAAAGTTATTACGCGAAATTTCTCTAACTTTACGAATGTTTCATATTGGGATTTTAATTTATTCTAGAGGAACGGGATAAGATAGGGATAAAACATGTACACCTATATTGGGCCTGGACTTGTTCTGTGGGAAAACATCTTATTTGTTTCCATCGGAAGAGGCTGTTGGTAACATCAAGTACCTTGCACCCGTTAAATTCCCCTCTATGGAAACGGGACCTATCACTCTGTTGTTAAATATGCCACATCAAACATTAACTTTAGTTAATTGATGAGGCTTATACATGTTGAAACTCCATATTTAACTGAATAAATAAAAATTAACTTTAGGATTGATCTGTCTTCGCCTATCTTCAGCCCAACAAGGATTATTATCAGACCAATAGCTGTAATTTTTCCGGTTTACCAACCCGTTTAAATAAAAGGAAGCCTCATCGCTAAATAAGATATAATTTTGAAAATGTGGTTGTAGCCGCTTTTTCTCCAAAAACCAATCGCAAAATTCCAATCGCCGATCACAATCATCGTAATGAAGTTGCTGTACACTCATCATTTTATGGGGATCCATTTTAATTCAAGAATACACAGAACTTATTGTCATGTTATGACAGCAAGGACAAATATAGCCGCCTTGTTATTCCTTTAATGTTCAATGTTTAATCAAAAACTTGCATCCTCTTTGTTTTGTCTAGAATTTCAAGATGTATTAGAAATTTAAAAAAAAATGCGGTGTTGCCATTTAAGAAAATATGTTTTTCTGAAATAGAGCCCAATCTGTCAACAACGCGTTTATTTTTTCCACACATTTTTCTTATTTGGACTAATTCCTAATCTTTGCTTCAGGAACAATAGGTCAAATAAAAAAGTTAGACTGTCAGGATTTTAAAAAATAACCGTGTATATTAATGTTTCGTACAAAATTCAAATAGTTTATAGGTTGAAATAAAAAATATATGCCTTGAAATAACATGAATAAGTGAATGTGTGATGAACAAAACGAACACAAGTTCAAACAAACTAAAATACAATTTAAGTTTATTTTAACTGTTAAATTACATTATTTTGGATTTTTATACGTAATAATATATTACGATGCATACACTAAAATAGGAGCATTTTTTGTACAAAATACATTTCTATAAGCAGAACACTTATTATTCACATGTACGTAAATCACTTATCTGTATTGTAGGAATATCCAATCAGGGGTGTACATTGCAGGACTACATAATGTAGTTTGAAATTAACACAGTAATAGTGATGATATTACTATTACTGTGCCAAATTTCGAATGATGATATCATACATTACAAGTGATTAATCTTCACACTATGATCACTAGATATGGGCACAGTAATAGTGATATCATCACTACCCAATTTTGAGTTAATTTTTTTCATTTGAGGGTCGGTCTTTTCACCTACTAATAAAGTGCCCGATAACTATTTGACAAATAATTTTATAAGGTACTTTTTTTTAGTCAGTTTGTTCGAGTGTGTCTTTTCAACATTTTCGAAGCTGTTAATAGCTATTAGGCAAATAACTTTCAATGCAAAAATATTTCTTATGTTAGTATCAGAGACTTGATAAAGTAACCCGAAACAACTTCAAATGGATTTTGATAGACAAGATAAACTGCTGTATACCTGCAATAAGTAAGAGAGTGATCAGTCATAGCACATGATTATTTTATTTTGAAAGTTCAGTGTCAGTATTTACTGTTTATTATAACCTATAAATTTGTTGGAATATTAACCAACAAAAATGGCAGAAAATAGTAGATTGTTTAACAAGTAAAGAAAAGTGATGGTTTTCTAGCGAGTGGAAACAGATTGATTAACGAGCGTAGCGAGTGAATCATGTTTTCACCGAGCTAGAAAACTCACTTTTTTTACGCGTTGAACACGTAATTTTTTCGTGTACTTCACGAGAATTATAATTTTAAAAATAAAAATTGTCATTTTCCTATTATCAAAGTAATCCGTGTCAAGGATTTGTTTACTTAGTGACAAAACATCACAACAAGTAAACACCTAATGTGTTGCTAACAAGAAAAGTCCCACTTTTCTTAATTATTTTGGGTTAAACAATATTATCAATTTCTATCAAGTACACGAAAATGTATATTACCTATATGATCACTAAATTTAACTCTGCTGTCTAGTCAGCTGATCACTTGGTGACGTCCACGCCGGCGTAATAAGTACCTAATATATTAAAATAGTAGGTTCAAGTAGCTTATAAGTTATTTGCCAAATAAGCGTTGTTATTAGGTGAATACTACTAATTAGGAAGTGGAAACACAGTAAATTAAATTATTTTCTAAATACAGTTATTAGGTGGTTTAATGGCAGATGGAAAGACCGGCCATAAGTCCACTTCTGCAATGTACCTATGATTGCTGATTCCTAAATATATCAGGTTTTGTTAAATATCACTGCTTAACGACTTGAGTAGGCTACGATAAGATCGCCGCCCGAGCTTGAAAAAACGGTTAGTCAAAAATCACTGCGCATATATGGCTACAACGTGCTTTTGGACGCCGTGCTTATTTCCTTTTCGAAAATCATGCAGATACTGCATCCATCGACGTTGTGCAATTCTTTATGTGGCTCGCCGAATATCACTGGGCAACAAATTTTCGAAAAGTTCATGCTTCCAAGCTGAAAATAGTCATTTCTTAATGAATTCAATGTGCTGAACACGAAAATGACTAAGAAAAAGCTGAATTGGCTACGGGTTTTCTGTTATATGTACGCATATTTCAGAAAAAGTGTACTTATGTCAATATTATAATACATGGTAAGAAAACATTTACGCATATTTCAGAAAAAGTGTACTTATGTCAACATTAGGCTTTCGACTTCTTTTGGCCTGCCGTTTGTAGTGGACTTGTGGAGCATCTCTACTGATTGTCCAACAATAGTCAGCTAGCATTGACGTAGACCATTTGCCTTGGTACCGTTGCTCCATGGTGGCAATGTCCTGATGAAAGCGTTCGCCGTGCTCATCGCTGACCTGCCCGCAGTTATCAGGAAAGAAATCTAAGTGGGAATCAAGAAAGTGGATCTTTAAGGACATATTGCAGCCGAATTCATGAAACAAAGCCAACATATCCTCAACCAGACACTTGTAATTTTCTGCCTTGTCATTCCCCAGGAAGTTTGCTGCCACTTGATAGAATGCATCCCAAACCTGTTTTTCTTTACCTTGAAGAAGTTCCTCAAACTTGGGGTCACGGAAGAGCTGTCTAATTTGAGGCCCCACAAAGATGCCCTCTTTAATTTTGGCTTCACTGAGTCGAGGGAATTTGTCATGCAGGTACTTGAATGCTGGTCCATTCTTATCCATGGCTTTTACCAAGTTTTTGACAAGACCGAGTTTGATGTGTAAAGGAGGAATGATGATTTTGTGTGGCTGTGCCAATGGTGGGTGCTGTACATTCGTTTCTCCAGGCTTAAAAAATGCTCTCGGAGGCCAGTCTTTCTTGATGTAGTGCAAATCGATTGCTCTGCTGTCCCACAGACAAAGAAAACAGCAGTACTTTGTATATCCCTGCTGCAAACCCATCAACAGAGATACTACCTTCAGGTCAGAACATATCTGCCAGCCATACTTGCTGTAGTTAATCGTCTCCAGTAGCTGCTTTAGATTGCCGTAAGTCTCCTTCATGTAGACCGCATGTGCAATAGGTATGGATGGAAGCTGGTTCCCATTATTCAACAAAACCGCCTTTAGGCTCAGTTTTGAAGCGTCTATAAACAGCCGCCATTCGTGGGGATCATGTGCAATACCGAGAGCTTGTAGTAGACCATCAATATTGCAGCAGAACACAAGGCTTTCTTCTTTCTTAAAGAAAGATTCGAAGAGCTGATGGCGAGTGCGAAATGAAGTCACTCGGACATTCTGTTCCAGAAGATTCCACTGTCGAAGTCTTGAGGCCAGTATCTCCGCTTTGCTTTTCGATAGATCCAAATCGCGAACAAGATCGTTCATTTCATCCTGGGTAATTTTATGTGGTGCAGATGTTTCGTCAAAGCACGAAAAGTCATCATCCTTACTGCCACGTTGAGGAGAACTCGCCGACGCATGGCCATCCTCATCGTCTGAACTGATAGAAAAATCTGTAGGAGGTTCTGGAATTGGGAGTCCTTCGCCATGAGAGACAGGTCGCAGAGCAGATGGTATGTTAGGGTATTCAACTGTCCACTTCTTCTTCTTGGTGATGCCTCCAGAAGCTGGTCGTACCATACAGAAATAACAGTCGTCAACGTGATTGGTGGGCTCCCTCCAAATCATGGGCACAGCAAATGGAATTGCCTTTCTTTTGCCATTAAGCCACTGTGAAAGATTTACGGCACAAGTGCGGCAGCATACGTGTGGGGCCCAGTCTTTGTCCTGGTCGCCTATCTTGCAACCAAAATACAAATGATACGCTTTCTTAACTGTTGCACTGATGTTCTTTTTCTGTGCAGCAAATGTAATTTCTCCGCAAATATAACAGAAGTTATTTGCACTATTAACACAGTTACGAGGCATTGCTACTGTTTAGTTACTGTACACTATAGCAATCACTTATGTATGCTAGAGCTTCGAAAAATATGCGCGAATGAACGGACATTGCACGAGTTAACTGTCACGTCGGCCATTAATAAATAAACTATAATTAGCTATTGCTTGATATTGCGCAATCAATTTCGCAACACTCTCAATGGAAACTTACAGTAAATGCTGCATTAACTTCTTTGCATGAAGGGGTGATGCAATATGACGCAAAATTTCGTAATTTCTTACTAAATTGCACTACATTATGCAATAGCATCTATACAATGGACAAAACGTCAATATCTCTTGAACGTGAGCCAATCAACTTTTTTCAATGTGATATTCGTGTTCAGCACGTTGAATTCATTCAGGATTGGGTACTTTCACCTAAGAAGCAATTTCACTGTTGACCAGTGATATTTGCGTATTATAAATGTCTTGATATTACAAATAGCTCTAGAATATTTTGTTAAAAATCCTAATATCAGAAAATTAGAACAAACCTCAATTATAGCCGGTATATTTTCAAACTAACGTTATCGATAATAATATATAATGTAATACAAAAGTGGTCGATCTCTAAATAAAAATCACATATGTTCGGCAAACTACATTAAATATGAATAGATTCAACTATTCACTCTAATACTGAACACGTTTTCACTTTGAGCATCACACTTAAGTAGAACGCATATGCCATCTGCAACAACTCGTTATTTATAATCTTTTTATTATTATTATTATGTTTATATATCCTTAAAAAAAGAAGCTTAAAAAAGTAATTAAATTATAAAGCATTATTTACATGTAATTTTATTTTTCCTAAAAAAACAGAAGATTATCAATTAGAATCATCAGTTTTCTATATACTATAATTATTATAAATTAATTAAAAAGTATATTTTTTAACATTCGATATTACAAGATATTAAATTTATAATTTGTGGATCCTATTATCAGGAGATATATTGAGTCACTATTCTACATTATTCAATGGAGTAGCAAAGGCAGTGTAATTGTATGCAAGTAATTTCGATTCTTTTTTGTCTCAACATTTTGTTACGTTCCTATGAAAACTGGATATAAATTTGTTAGCAGAAATGTGAATAACCAGTTATAAAAGCACCGATTCGAAAATGAATCCGAATAATACTGCAAAACAAAAGTGAATATAAATCGGACTCTGATGTTGGGGGATGAATACCGGGCTCGTACTACAAAAAGACCTCTTTACGAATGGCATTTTTCGCCGTTCATGTAATTTATTACATGTACCCTTATCATCGCCGCAGACAATATAAATTTCCGAATGAGCCAATATTGTATTCACGAGAGGGCGCCACAATATATCTCATATTTATCGCGCGCACTGGGCTCTACGGTCTCCCGATTCCTCCATTGTAATCTTTCTACCTCCCTAACGCTACAATGTGGTAATAACACTTTCCTATGCGTTTTGTACATTTTATTGGAACGAAGAGTGTTCTTCTCGCGTACATTGTGTCTCGACAATGGGATTACACATTCATAATCTACTGTCAGCAACCGGAGTGTTTGGAGCCTAAAACATACACATTTAAATACACGCGATTCATAGTAGGCGAAAGAGATAGAAACACACAAAAGTGTGGCAAATACGTACATACATCGCTTTAGCTGTTAAACTATATATCCTAAAGCAAGTTGAGTCAGTGTTGTTTCCATTGGTATTATTCTCATTGTTTTTTTTTGGCGTCGATTCGCCGCGCTACGTTGCCTCTGGTATTCACCCTACCGTGCCATATTAAATTATTTTTTTGCGAATTAAGCGAGTTCCTTCTTTTAGTATAATCATTTTTCAAACACAACGCTCTTACCACTTTAAACACGAAGGTGAATGTTTATCTTTCAGCTTTAATGTTATTTTTATGTACGGTAATTTCCAAACTAAGATAATGGACACAACTACTGACGCAGTTTTTCTTATCAAGAATGAAACATTTGGATATTTCTTCTAAATTGATAAAAATTTTGCAGATTTTAAAAATTATTCTTCGAAATAATTTTGGATTATTACATATTTTTAAGGCGTGTATGGCATGAAGTAAAACGTCTTATGTCAGTTTACTGCATTGTCTCTGTAATAAAACCGTTCAGATGGTACTACGAGTTTTCGTCCATATCATGTTTGTAAAGTTCAGCCACTCTATGAAAACGACAACACTTTTCGATCACATTTTTGCAACACAATTTTAAATAGAATTCAAGAAGAAAACAACTTTTTAAATTTTTATTCTTTGGAGCGATGAGAGTATATTAACCAGAGAGCGTGTATTTAATACCCATAACTTTCACCACTGGGTGGATAAAAATCTGCATGTATTTCGAGAATATGGTCACCAAAGGAGGTTTTTCATTAACGTTTCCTTCGCATAATAAATCTCCGGGTCGTTGGGCCAATTTATCTACCAAATCGTCTTGATGCCAATGGGTATCTCAATGTATTGAAACAAATTATTGACGAGATGCCATTGCAAATACGCCATAACATAATTTACGTGCATACTATGCTCGTAAAGAAAATGGTTGGATGAGCACTTTACAAACAGATGGATTGGTCGCGTCCGTCCTTTCTTATGGCCTGCGAGATCTCCCAAAACCATTCTTTTAAACTTTTTTGTTTGTGATTTCATTAAGGTGAAAATTCATGTAACGCCCCCTCAAGACGCTGACGAAATCAGAAAAAGAATTAACGCGACAGTATTAGAAATTAAACCAGAAAGATTCAGAGAAGTAGTACAGACATACCAACTATTCTTAGAGACAGATGGTTTTCAATTCCAACAATTACGTACGTAACAATGTCACTGATTTATACTGTCAGATTAATACCCAAAGAGAACTAATCATGTTGTAATTGAACATTTTTCAAAATATATTATTTTGACAATAAGTAGTTTGAAGAGCAAATTATACCTCGTGTAATGCTTAGAATTTAAAACATCGGATTTACCCATCTGATAATATTAATAACCAGTAAAATGTTTTCGAAGATCAAAACACAGAAATTATTGCGGACCTACAATTACAATAGTATTCGGCTACAGTGCTAAATGTATATTTCCTTCAAATGGTTCCTGAATACAAACCAAGACATATAAATATATAAATTCAATATATCATTATTTAGTAGCAGCAAATTTTATAAACAAGAAGGGGTATGTAATTTATATATTATTTTATAAATTTATTTAATTTATTAAATTTGGTTAGAATTGTGGGTAAACAAACAGATGCGTTCAATCATTACTAGAGGTTTTAATAATGTCTTTAAATAAACAGGACTGTAAATGTTCCAGTTTTAAGAGCTTGTGTAAGCAGTGAGTATATGATATGAGACATTTATTTTATATTTCACTCCGGAACGTATTATGTGGCCAAAAATGTTGGGAAAAGGATTTCATCCTACATTTGTGCAGGAAAAATATAGTAGAAAATGTACAAAGTACTCTGTACAATTATACTTTCTAAACCCTCCATTCGATTACAATTAATACCAAAAACAGGATAATCTCTTTAGTCTGCCAGAATGTAATCCTATTCAGATTTTGTGGAAGAGACTCTGCTTGTAATTTCTAAGCAAAATAACAACAATTTTCCTGAAATAAATGAAATTGAAGTAAGTAAATTCTAATGATTAATTTTAGAAATGAATAGCCTTTGTATTGAAAAATAGAACATACACCTCCAACGTTTTAAGAAAATGCGTATGGGTTTATTACCAATATATTTTTAGTATTACAAGAAAAATGAATAAGATTGCTCTAACTAAATTTGTTACTATAATGATTACACAGGTGTATGTACACATTTTATTATTTAATAATTAATTATATCCATTGGATGTTTATGAATGTCCAAAATAAAAATTTATATTCAGTGATAACTACTATATAAAATTAATGACAGAATTCTAGATTAAAAAAATATTTAAATTTATATTTTCTACAGTTTAAGTTTTCTATTATTACCGACGATTTTGCTGTTTCCGGATGTGTAGGAAATATTCACCATTCTAACAAATAAATTTTTCTTTATTTGAAAAAATGAGAAAAAAAAGCGTTCTATAGAAATGCAAATTACTTTAACTCAAAAGGAGATAATGTAATAGTCTGGTAATTTATCTTTTACAGTAAATATTGGAAAGATCATTTTGTATAGAATAGGTAATTTAATATTATTGTACTAAAAAGTTCATAATATTATTCCACCTATTACTAAATATATAAAATAACTATTTAATAATACACCCGTGTACATTTCCATTGAGTCCTTCTTTTATTTACGTCTTATCTACTGTGGTTTTAACGTTACTTCGTTCTTGTAGTTAATCTGGAAATGGCCTTTTATTACGAACAATAAAATTTTTAGTCCCGTTATATTGCTTCTTATATTTTATATATAAAATAAAAAAGCCATCCATATACCTGCACGTGTCCTGAAAAGAAATAAGTTTCAGCTAGGACAGTCATGGACATTCAGAATTTGTGAATTTTGTTAACAGATTACAGTATAATAAAATTCTTTTATTTGTATTTGCAAAACAAAATTCTGAGAGATCACAAAAGATATTAACAAGTTCATAAAATAAAGAATTTTCCATAATAAACTTATATATGGAAACAAGTACTTTCCAAGAAAGTAGAGCTAGAAGCAAGAAATGGTTGTTAACAATATCAGTAAAGAGATACAGTTTTAAATAAGACAATGCTTCACACAGACAAAACGCAGTAGTCTCCTGTCACTATCCAAATTAGTGACCGGTTTGTCTAGATTTTATAAATAATTGTAGCTCTTATGTCCGATTGCATCACTTCCAGTTAGCATGTATGTGGCAGTTATTAGAAGTTATTCTCTTGCCGCGAATATTGAACTTCGCTTGCTTATAGGCTTGAGTGGTGCTTATAATTAAGCGACAGTAATTCTGGTGCTTAAAAACCTAAAGTACAGTTAAACCTTAAATGTCACATTTTGTTTAATGCATATTATGGATATCATAGTAAATGATAATAATCATATAGAAGTACTTAAAGTTATTGAAGTTTCCAAACTTTTATAATTTCAAGTACTTCGTTGATCATTTTCATAATCTGAGTGAATACAATTTTTTAAGTGTTGTTTGCAAATGGAAACTCAATTATTCTACCATATCTATGATTCGTGCATTAAAAAGGGATTTTGAAAATGGAAATGTACAGTCACTCCGCGGGGAAGGCAGATTGTGACTTTATGAAAACAGATATTTCGAAGCGGTTTTTTGTCTATGATGGCGACTTAATTCGAACATTTTTTAATATTATTTTGTATTATACAGAGTGTTCTATTACTTGGTTATATAACACAGTTTTTTTAAATGGAGCACCATGTATATTATTGCACTTTTGTTTTCCCCGTGTAATTCTTAGTCAAAAAGTTATTAGTTAGCATACACCTAAAAAATAAAGTTTTCAACTTATTACCATTTTTTCTGAAAAAAATGTATCTTTTTATACAATTATAGATAACGTAGTATTAGATAGACACAATTATTACCATCGTTGTTTATAATAAAAAAATTATTTTATTTTACTAACTGAATTTGCACAAAATTTCTTTATAAATTACATGATATAATTTTGTCTAAAAGTGAATTTTAAAAATGGAACACTTATATATCGGTGCATTTTTGAATTGCTTAGTAAATTTCGCACCAAAAACATCTAAAACGTTATTATTTTAAAAGTGACCATTACTGAGCTATTGTCGTTTTTTGATATAATTTTGCCAATTTCATGTTTTTTAATATTAATGCGGTGTTTTTTTACTGAAGGGATGTCAAAGAAATTATTTATTAGGCCAAAGAGTTTACCAGCAGCATTGCCCTGACAGAAGATGTCCCAGAACAGAGATGTCTTAAAAGAGTAATGGATACTTTCATTACTAATGGTAGTATCGCTAATTCAAAATCATGGAAACCTAAATATGTGGTAAGTGATGAAAATCTATTAAGAATTCATATAGCATCAACACAATACAAGAATGTTCTGTCAATGGACAATAACTAAAATGAATGCCCCGGCAATTCCTTTTTTTGCGTTATTTGGTGATGAAGGTGGTTTCTAGAGTAACAGAATAATTAACAAAAGAAGCTATTAATTCTTCTGAAATGAAGACCCTTACTTCATTGAGGGATCATCACAGTGTAAAATTTTCAAATTTTCGATTTTTTTTTGTATTATCAGAAGTACAGATGGTTATAAACATGCTGTTCAAATTTTGGGGTGACATTCGAATTATTTTGATCACTACAGCCTTTCTTATCAAGCAGCTAAATTCTGCACTCGAAACTTTGAACGCGTTTTTCACGAAATGTAGTTTTTCAAAACGGTGTACACTCTCAAAGGAAGAGTTCTCAAGCTATCGATCTCCAATTTTAACTCAACATTCTTTACGTTACTCTTTATCTTGCTATGGGAGCTTTTTCTATTTTTCGAAATCTTTCTATTTTTCATAACGAAAAAACTGTCAAAAAAATAGGTTGAATTCGATATTTTTTTTTCAAATCGCCGCTATTTTGTCACTTTTGATGATAAAAAAACCTCCATAGCAAGATAACGGTTTTCATACTGATTAATAACCTTTTTCCGGATTTCGTTTCAGATGAGATTTGCGGCTACAATCGTGTACACCGTGAGGACTCCTTTTTTTCGAAGATATTTTCGTCCGTTGAAAAAATGTTATCAAAAATGTGAATAAACGTTTGATAATTTATTTCCTGTTCTTCGTGAGTGTTTTGATACGACACAAAAAAAATCAGATTGATTAGCATATTTTAATCGTCAAAAATAAAATCGCAAAAAGCAGTTACTTTTCCCCATCACACTGTGATGAACCCTTAATAAACAGATCATCAGTGTAGGTGGAGCAAAAATGTATGGGAAGTCATTCTTGGTGATTGGCTGATAGGCCCGCATTTCTTTGAACACAGTACGAACGGAAAAACTTATAAGTAATTTCTATCAAGCAATTTAGGGGAATTACTAGAAGATGTTCCGCTAAATTTACGAATAAATGTGGATGCAACAAGATGACGAATTCCCACATTCTAATGCTACATACACGAAATATTTTAAATGAAATGTTTCCAGGGAAGTGGATAGTCCTTGGAGGCCGTATTGGCTAGCCCGCTCGGTTTTTGGGACATCACAAAATTAGTTTCTTTTTATAGGGATCTGTAGAAGAGCAAATATACAGAATACATGTAAAACCACAAAAGAAGTTATGAGGGAACATCTTCGCCAAATAGTTAGAAATATAGGTACTAAATGTCTTATTAATGTCGAATTATCATTTCGGAAGCATGTTCAAAAACGTTTAAAGCTGAATCTTAAAATTTTTAATTTTTACTTATTTTAATGCTCATATTTATTGTTATTCCTGTTTCTACACCCATTAAAAACAAGTTATTAATTTATTTTATTTTAAAATTTGTTTGTTGTATCAGATTCTAATTGAGATTCAGATATTAATTATATTACAATTTTTTTTGTCATTACCTCAATATATATAAAAAATATTATCTCTAAGCTCATTTCTAGAAAAAAATCATTATAAAATCATGTTTATTAAATGTCGTCAATTCAATTGTCAATTTTGCGACAAATATCATGGCTCACTATACTCACTAGACAAGTAATAAATCATGTAGCAAATGCATAACAAATACATAATGAGTCACAATTAGAATTAGAATTATCATAGAAAATATATTTGGAATATGAAAATGACAATTTCCAGTAATTAAACATTTTTTACAATTATTGTTGCCACTACGGTGTTAAATAGAATGGAGTAACCTTGAACCAGACAGTCGAAACAAATTAGATTACCATATTTACCAAAGCTTAATTCAGAAAACCAAAGATTAATGTGATTAATAACACCTTATTATTTTTACCAGGCTCTCATGTAATTTGACACCTCAAGAAGTTTAGTTATGTACTATTATGTACTACTACGTTATTTAATTAATTAAAACTTCATTAGATATGATATTAATTGATATTAGTACTTCTTATTTAAGACTGTGAATTTACGGTACTAATTGGTTTGTAGTAGTTATTCTTATTTCCTTTATGATCTGATATAATTCAGCACGTTTACTGTCTACTAATGTAAGCGGACGGAAATTGATTTGCAACAATGAAAAAAATATCGTAAAGAGAAATAGCACTGCTAATGTGCTATGGCTTTAGTCGGATTGACAGATTAAAGCAAACGTTCATAAAGGCCGCACTACAAAATTCGAGTAATATCTTTAGTCGAGTTACAGATCTCGCTTTTTACTAGGAATTAATTTAATTATGTGTTTAAAGACAGCAGTGCCTTTGGTTATGGCTTTAGATTTCGTCTTACGTGGGATCAGGATATTTGAGCGGGTGTTAGTATGATGTGCCGCTTGTTGGCGAATTCAAACCAATTTTCTCTTATCTTTCTGGATAATTCAGAAACTTCGGCTGGACTGACGTTTGGATAGGACATCAAGTTCGGAAATTCAATAGGATTTTGAAAGTTTTGTCTAGATAATTCAAAATGCAGCTTTCTAAAAGAAAGGTGTTGAATTTATACAGCAACCTCAGCTGTTCTATAGGATTTCCAGGTTTTAGTACGATAATACAGACATGTTTCCAACTGGACTGGTATTAATTCAGCATAGGAATATATTTGGGTCTGAATACTTTATTTGTTTTATTGAATCATGTAGTTCGTAAATTTTACTTGAATGAATTTTTAATTTGAAATACATTTCAATTTCGTATGAATTGTAATAATTCTTGCCAAAATTCTCTTTCATATTCTATTCAAACTATGCTATTTTGCTTCAAAAAGTGTCGTTAATTGATTAGTGAATCACTGAATACTACATATTTTCATCCAAATTTATAATATTTATTATTGCTTTTTCTTAATATTTAGCACTAGCAAATTTTGGATTTTACTTTGTACAATATTTAAATTATTTTTACGATCATCTTACGTTGCTTTTCTCTTTAGTTGTTCTTATTTTTTTTAATGTTTTTTCGAAATTTGCTGCTATTTTGTTGTGTACGTGATTTTTCGCAAGATGTCTATCTGTGACGTCATGACATTTAACTATGAATAATATTTGAATCTTTTAATATTAATAAATCATGAATTTTCTTTTAGTAATGTAGCTAATAGCATTGAATAAACTCGTACAATTTCCAAAATACGTTGGCTTTTATTTCTCCACAAATTCAACCTAAACGGATTTAAACTGAATTTAAGATTTAGAATAAGTTTTTATATTTTTATCAAATGCCTTTGCAATGTATAAGACTTCTAATAGTATTGATTAAGTTTACACTATACATTATTGTAAATTTACTTTATTAGACAGTTGACAGAATATTTCAATTCGCAACGCTATGACATTATTTTCCATCAATTTTATCGAACCACAACTGATAACTATAATCCATTGCATATACTTATATATTTGTGTGTGTATACATTTTATATGAAATGTCTTCATATTAGAGTACATACACATACGTATGAAACGAAATAGGAATACCTATAGATATGTGTATACAAGTTGTATTTCAAATGTGTTTCTTCAACTGAAATATTGAACAAAACGGAACTCTTCTGGCGAAAACTCCGTTTGAAGTATGGATATAGAAAGCACAAAGCTTGAAAATATTTCATCTAGCTACCTGTTTGCGGCATATACCTGGAATTCATATAGACGCCGCTAGTGGCGACAAGTATGTATACTGTTGTATCAGAAATCTACGTATTCGTGCACATTCTCACACGGACACTCGCACTTAGACCCACACATGTACAAAACATGACGAATACTGTGGACTTCTTCGGATTTCTGATTCTGAAATATGCAAATAAGTACCGCCGTGCGACTGAAAATGTGATTCGATTCTTTGCTCGGGAAGTCTCTCGGGAAAGCTGCTGGTGCATGCGACATAAACGACGCTCACAATAAAACTCATTTCATCTTTCGGTCGACAAAGAAGAAGTAGGAATAGAAAGAGTCCCTAAATTGTTTATTTACTCTACTCTTCATATAAAATTATAGTAAAATCACCATTTACAGCTTTGTTTATACCTAATATAACATGAAAAGGTGATTGAAGCACATTTATACAAAATATATAGCAAAATGTGTCTAGTTAAGTAGCAATGAAACGTTTTAATAACTCTACATGTGTTGTTGGTTTTGCGTGAAGCCAATGTATTTTGGTGATGGACTGTAGGGGCGACTCCACGCTAGTTTTCTCAAATGTTGTTATATCAAAGGACCAAAGGCTATTCGCAGATTCAATAAAACTCCAGCACTGTAGCACTAATTATTTTATTTCAACTACACCTTAATTGACACGTATATTTAATTCGGATTACTTGGTTGCAATCCATTGAATAGTGTTTGTAATGATTTTATTTGTATATTGAAAAAACTGTTTTTGTCTCTGCATCAAGAATTGAACTACTCTATTTTAATTCTTAAAACGCACTGTTTGATGTCACATCTTGCATTTGAATGAATGTTTTTTCACAGTAAGAGTACCTGCAAAATATAAGTTACTCCCACCAAACGAAATGCTTTTGGAAAATCAACCTATTTTATGATGTCAACCTAAACATTAATGAACCGATTTGCAAGTTCTAACGGAAATTCTTGATAACCCTCTGGTTTGTACTTCAGTTTAAATTATGGACAATAAAATGTGAAAGATGCTGTCCTTTTGTCAAAGAAAGCAAATTGCAGGCAATGATTATGAACGGGAAAGCCGACTAAAAGGTTTTCGGTACTAAAATAATATACAAATATTTGCGCCTTTTGACAAAAGTAGTGAAATAAATAGCCGACCAGAAAATCATTGTAAATGTACCTTGCCGCGCAGGTATAGATATGGTCAATATACGGCTCTTAACTAGAAACACAAATATATATGACATACAATGCGACAAAATAAAAGTTTAATAATAATTAAATTAATAATATATAATTGATAATTATATGACGACACCGTCGTACGACGGAACATTTGTGTATACCTAACATACTTGGTTGTATTACTATTAGATGAAAGTAATAGACAATTACTATTTTTGTTATACTTTGTACAAGTAAATGCAATGTCACTAATTAAACTCTTTTAAAAATTTACTAAATAAAGTAAACATATTGCAGTGATCTTGAGTTTGGGATTGATTTGTAAATAAGCATAATCAAGATCACTTCTAGATTTCATTTACTTAATTACTATTTTATTTATTTTATAATGATCATTGTATATAAATATTTATCAAGTTAGGATTTTAGCAAATTTAAATTTATTTAATTAAAATCATGTAGGAAAGTTATTATAAATTTTACTCATAAAATTAATAATCAAAATAAGACTTGTAATAGCAAGAAAATATTATGACCGAAAACTTTCAATGGATAGGCCCGACGAAACAATATTCCCCGCGAGATGCTATTAACAATCACAAACGTAAACAAGTTGACATCGAAATGGACGTTTGTTTCCATTTTTAAATAAGTAATATATCATTTTACTGATAGGTGCAGCAGCATCGATATGCACTTTTGGGAAGTGGAAAGAATATCGATACAGAGCATGTCTCAAGTTTTTATTAAGAAAATGTTAATATAAGCGTCATGTCCTCGCTTATATTAATTTTTATTAATTATTATTAATTAATTTTTATTAATTAATTTTAGAAGAGATTGCTGGTGCGAACCGCTCTCTAAATTAATCTTCTAGAAGCAGGTGGGAACCGTTACTTAAAGACATAGGCTGTTTATACTTTATATTAACTTATAGAAATTTTTTATCATTCGGAACTTGTAATATTTTTCCGAGATATTTATTTGAAAAAAAATTTTTCCTATAAATCAGGACTTGTAAATACTTTATAAATTTATTTTATTTTGAACTTAGAATAAATTGTCTTTTGAAACTAGGATGTTTTATTTTTACATGCTGTGGTTTCATACTAGGCGTTATGGTAAAACATTTTAGTAATTATATTATCTTAATTTGATATTTTATGAGAGGATTCATTTAAAATTTTAATTTTGTTTTATAAGTATAGACACTTGACACTTTTATTTATTTTTGAAAAAATTTTTTTTTAAAAAAGGTCGAAAGTATCAAGTTTAGTTTAAGTATTTCTTTGCTTGTAGAATATTTTGTTATATTAAGAGAAAAGAATTTGAAAACCTTTAAGAGGAATTAAGGTAGTTAGTTTGTATTTTAATTTGTTAGTTATGTAATTGGTGGTAAACAAATTATTGTGTGGTGATTTCTGCTGGAGTTTTGTACGAGGTTGGTACTTTTATTTTTCTTTATTATGTGTGTACCTTCATAATTGATTTTTTTTTATTATTTGGTGCTTGTGTATCAAAATTTGACGTGTTGGGTAGCCGGTCGGGGATGTGTACAATGAATTAAGTCGGTAATTAATTCATAGTATGGAGCCTTGATTAATCTTAAAAATACGAATTAGTTTTGGTGGTTTTGTTAGGGAGCGAGCAAAGGCGCTAAGCAGAACTAATCAGAACGGAGTCAACGTTTTAAAACATTTTAAGCATATGGCAATAATTTGATAAATATATTGCATTAAGGCTGGACACGTAATCGTATACATTGGGGATGTGTGATATGAGTCAAAAAAACAGTGAACATACAAATGTATATTAAAAATCCACAAAGAACTAAGCAAAGATAATATGTGTATATTTACCAGGTGTCTTAACTCGTTAGTTGCAGATGCACACATACTTATGCGTATTGGTTGCGTGCTTTCGTTTTTTTTTCTGTTATTTTGTTTAAAATTTGTTGTTAATTAACCAGTAAATATATATTATAAAGGCATGGTATTGTCTGTGCCATTTGTAAGCAAGCACTGTTGGTTTATGATAAATATTCTGTTTTGCAAAAAAAAAATTTTCGCTGAGCAACACATCTTTGTATAGGCCTTGTGTATGTATATGCATCAACATCGATGAGCCGAGCAATTATTAAAAACTATACTAGAACTAAACACTAATTATATTTGTACAGGATTAAAAATGTAGATTGGAACTAGGAAAAACTAGTATAATTAGTAGTGACTTTTTTATTTGACTTGTGATATGATATATATGTGTGGGTTATGTTATTTACTATTATGTATTTTTTCGTGAATATAAAATCATTGTATGAAAGTCATCTATTTTTCTTGTGTGAGATGTAGATCATTACTATTGGACAGTGTTATAATAGATAGAGCTGAGGTTTTTTTATATCGGATCTGTTGTTAATGCTGTTTTTGTCTCTCTTTATGTGTATCATTTCTTTTATTTCTCGAAGTTTTGTATTGTTCTCTGTATCAAGGATTTTAATATTTTCGAAATCAAAGATATGATTGCTTTCTGTTTTGTGGGTGGCTGGGGCGGTTTTGTCTGTTTTTGAATACTTATGTAATTGTATGCGTTTGTAGAGATATTGTTTTTATTGGCCTATGTAATTGCTTTGGCAATCTTTGCATGGGATCTGGTAAATTGTATGTGTTTGTTTTTCTTTTTCTATTTTTGGTTTGAGGTTGGTGAATATTTTTTTTAATGTGTTATTGGATTTATGCTCGGTGGAAATGTTGTATTGTTTGAGCATGAAAGCGATTTTTTCTGATAGCTGTTTGATATATGACAATATGATGTATTTTTGGATGTTGGATTATGTTTTTTGTGGTTTTTCCGTGTTATATATGTTGTGAATTCTTTGCCCTACGGTTTTATTAATTATCTTTGTGGGGAATTTATTTTCTTGTAGCACTGATTTAATTTTGTTTATGTTTTTATGTCTGTATTTTGGATGCGAGAGCTTAATTGACCTCTGACGAATTCTGTTTTCTTTAATGTGGTATGTGGGCTAATTTCACTCCACCGTTCATAGATTATTTGCAAAGCTAAATCGGTTGGTGTATTAGTGTACAGTGATTCGATATCTAGTGAGAGGATGTGATAGTTAGGGGGGTATTGTTTGTTTACAAATGAAATCGTATATTTTTAATCCTGTACAAATATAATGTAGTTCTAGTATAGTTTTTAATAATCGCTTGGCTCGTCGATGTTGATGCATATACATACACAAGGCCTGGTGCTGGTGTTTTTCTTTGGCGGTTTATAGGTCGGTAAACATTAATAATGCAATAAGTAGCTTGTAATTAAGATGTAAGTAATTCTTTATTGTTCTTTTTTCTTATTAATTGCATATATGTTTCGGCATTTTTTGCCTTCATCAGTGTTACTAGAATTATAAAAAAAAAAAAAATCGCCGCCTGAATGCAGAAGTAGTATATGTCACAAAATGCAAATTTTACAGGAGAGCATTTTTTGTTTTCTAAGTGAACTGAAGTTGGTCTTGTAAATATTATAATCATTTGTATGTTAAATATACCTAACGCAGGCACGTCATTTGTGTTTAACACTGTGAAGTAAAAAATATATAAAAGTATGGACATAGGATACTAAGATAGTTTAAAGCAATTGTATGTCCAAAAACATAAACTTAGTATACTTGACAAACGTTTAATTAGAATAGTTCTGATTAAAAAGATAATCAGAACTATGCTTTAAAGCAATTGTATGTCCAAAAACATAAACTTAGTAAACTTGACAAACGTTTACTTGTCAAGTATACTAAGTTTATGTTTTTGGACATACAATTGCTTTAAACTATCTTAGTATCCTGTCCATACTTTTCTATATTTTTTACTTCACAGTTTTAAACACAAATGACGTGCCTGCGTTAGGTATATTTAACATACAAATGATTATAATATTTACAAGACCAACTTCAGTTCACTTAGAAAATAAAAAAATGCTTTCCTGTAAAATTTGCATTTTGTGACATATGCATTCAGGCGACGATTTTTTTTTTTTAGAATTTTAGTAACACTGATGAAGGCAAAAAATGCCGAAACATATATGCAATTAATAAGAAAAAAGAACAATAAAGAATTACTTACATCTTAATTACAAGCTACTTATTGCATTATTAATGTTTACCGACCTATAAACCGCCAAAGAAAAACACCACAATATATATAGGTATATATATATTTGTGGATTTTTTTCGTTGCCTGATGATTATTTATTATTTTGTTTATTTCGTGGGTACTTCCGGCAGGTAAAATGAAAATGCTCCTGTAGACTAGGATGTAAATTTTTTATTTAACGTTTCGACCTTTTATTTTCGGTCTTCCTCAGAAATTTTATTTAATTCTGTAAACAAGTCAATTTTTGGTAAAAGATAGTACAATTACATTAATTAAAATATTAAAACATCATAAAAACACTAAAAATGTATATAATTACGTTAATACATTATGTTCAAGAAAAATAAAAAAATTTAAATATTTAAAATAAATCATTTTTACCAAACTTTCTTTTTTAATAAAAGGGAGGATCTATTGTTACAGTGACTTAATATAATTCTAACAAAATTCTAAAAAACATAGCAAGACACCTACCTCTTAAGTACATGGATTTTTCTTTGTTGTCGTTTCCATATTACACTTAAAATAAAATTCTCACCACAAACACCACATCTTCTATATTTTTTATTTTCTTATTTAAATTTAAAATGTGAACGGTTTGTGTGTTTACCTGCCGAAAGTACCCACGAAATAAACAAAATTATATATATATATATATATATATATATATAGAAACCAACTGTCGTATCCTTCTACTTATTTCAAATTGTACCCAGTCGTCGGTAATAGGATGTAAGAAGAAAAACAAACTCAAATTACAACGCTAACGTTTCGTACATTTAATCAATGCACTTTATCAAAGCTACAACATGATTAAAAACACATATAACACAGTCAGTAAAATTAAATTATATAACAGCTATTTATTTACCTTAGTAATTTATTGTAGAGATAAAAACATATGAAATGTAAATGATGTTTACGCTACTCACATAGTAATTTATATATGGTATTTAATACCTTATTCTCGGACATTATGTTATACTCGTTTATATGTTCTCAACAGACGAGACCGTGATCATGTATAGGTTAGCACGCATGTATGTATCTTATTTTAAAAATTATATTATTTTCTTGCGAATAACAAAAACATCACCCACAAAAAGAACAAGCAGACACAAAGCAAACCGAGGTCATTACACTAACAATATAATACACGTATATACCCAATACTCAAAAGATAAAATCTATACAACAATTAACAACTATTATAAATTCAAATGAATGGAAGAATACAATTATTATTATTACTTTATGACCCCTGCATATACATTCAATATTTGTAACGCTGAATCATCCTTGACATTGATAGTATACTGGGACTTATATATATTTATTTTCTCAAGAAACAATCTCTTAGTGAGATTATTTTCCTTATCTAAAATTTCCGGGCTGTCAAAATCAAACTCATGGTCAAACTCAAAATGATGTCTTGATAACGCTGTTTGTTCTCTTTTATTTCTATTTCTATCAAAGCAATCTTGTTTATGATTTTGTATTCTTCTAGATAAATATTGCTTCGTTTGGCCCACATAAACTCCTTCGCATTGCTTGCAACTTATTCTATATATGATATTAGAAGCAGACTGTAATGAGATTGGATCTTTCAATTTTGTAAAAAGATTTGCTATGGTTTTTGGATTGTAAGTTGTTAGACATGTGTCATTGTTTTTAAGAATTCTTCTAATTCATACATAAAAGAGTTGACACCTAGTTTGATAAGAATTCTTAAAAACAATGACACATGTCTAACAACTTACAATCCAAAAACCATAGCAAATCTTTTTACAAAATTGAAAGATCCAATCTCATTACAGTCTGCTTCTAATATCATATATAGAATAAGTTGCAAGCAATGCGAAGGAGTTTATGTGGGCCAAACGAAGCAATATTTATCTAGAAGAATACAAAATCATAAACAAGATTGCTTTGATAGAAATAGAAATAAAAGAGAACAAACAGCGTTATCAAGACATCATTTTGAGTTTGACCATGAGTTTGATTTTGACAGCCCGGAAATTTTAGATAAGGAAAATAATCTCACTAAGAGATTGTTTCTTGAGAAAATAAATATATATAAGTCCCAGTATACTATCAATGTCAAGGATGATTCAGCGTTACAAATATTGAATGTATATGCAGGGGTCATAAAGTAATAATAATAATTGTATTCTTCCATTCATTTGAATTTATAATAGTTGTTAATTGTTGTATAGATTTTATCTTTTGAGTATTGGGTATATACGTGTATTATATTGTTAGTGTAATGACCTCGGTTTGCTTTGTGTCTGCTTGTTCTTTTTGTGGGTGATGTTTTTGTTATTCGCAAGAAAATAATATAATTTTTAAAATAAGATACATACATACGTGCTAACCTATACATGATCACGGTCTCGTCTGTTGAGAACATATAAACGAGTATAACATAATGTCCGAGAATAAGGTATTAAATGCCATATATAAATTACTATGTGAGTAGCGTAAACATCATTTACATTTCATATGTTTTTATCTCTACAATAAATTACTAAGGTAAATAAATAGCTGTTATATAATTTAATTTTACTGACTGTGTTATATGTGTTTTTAATCATGTTGTAGCTTTGATAAAGTGCATTGATTAAATGTACGAAACGTTAGCGTTGTAATTTGAGTTTGTTTTTCTTCTTACATCCTATTACCGACGACTGGGTACAATTTGATATATATATATATATATATATATATATATACAGTGCCCGCGGAAAAGTCTGCACCATATGGAAAAAAAATTTACTCTTTTAGTTTTTAAAATTATTTTTTTGTAGTTTGTTTTTGCATAATTAGAAACCAAAAACTAACCTAAAATATTTAACATATCGCATTTGCTTCAATGCGTAAATGTCATTTAAAAATTACCAACGTCCAAACGTGCCATTATTTGTCAAAATATAAGAAGATGCCATAAGAAAAAGTTGTTTGTACTTTCGCGGACATCCTAAATCCAAAGTTTCGTACAAAAATTTTAATTTTAATTTTTTTTTTTCATAATTTTGTAAAAAAACGCCTGTATATTTTTTAAGTGTATTTTTCTCTCGAATTCTGATAAAAACCTATGTTACCATGTAATAAACAAAAAAAAAACAATTTGTATTTCAGAATAAGGTATATTTTTTTAAATAAAAGATTTCGCTAAGAAAAGTGGAGGACATTCTTGGACTATTTTCATATTTTCGTATATTAAAAATGTTTATTTTTCTAACATAATGGTCAAAAAACCTAGAAAATAACACTAGTTGTAAGATTAGAACATGTTATGTACCTAGCCTTGTCTGTTTTAAGCAAAATTTCCTTTAGTATCTCTAAAGCAGGAAATAACAAGCTTATTCTTAAACTTCGATAAATTCACAAGTAGGCCTAGAAAATAATTGCAAATTCTAGACATAAACAACTAAATAAATGTCAGTTTTGTGTATTTCTCTAATAGATTTGTTTTAAAATGTTATCCATGGAAGAAAAAATAGAAATCATTTTAATTCACGGAGAAAATAGAACCAACAGGGATACGGCAAATATTTTTAATCAAAGACACCCTAACAAATTCGTTTCGCACTCTACTGTTGGTCGTATTGTAGATAAGTTCAAGTCATCCGGTTCAGTTTTAAATGATTTTAAGAAGCCACATGTAAACTGGCAAGTTCAGCAGCATGAAGAACATGTATTATTAGATGTAGTAGAGCATAAAACTACATCAATTGCTGCTATTTCCAACAGAACTAGGGCAAAAGAGACTACAGTGAGAAAAATTTTAAAGATACATAAGTACCGTCCATTTAAGCCAAAATATGTTCATATACTAAAAGAACGAGATTTTAACCCAAGATTTGATTTTTGTATGTGGTTTCAAGGAGAGCTCGAAGAAAACCGTCGTTTCCCCAAAGAAATCATGTTCTCGGACGAAGCAACGTTGTCTTCCAATGGGACGGTGAGTTCGCAGAACTGCAGATGGTGGGCTGATGAAAACCCTAACTTTATCATCGAATGCAGGGACCAATATTCTTTTAAAACAAATGTTTGGTGTGGTATTTTTTATGGTAGATTGATTGGACCCTATTTTTTCCACGAAAATTTAAATTCGCAAAGGTACTTGAACTTTCTCATGACTGAAATAACCGATTTAATTGATGATATGGTATTGGAAGAAAGATCTGTCCTATGGTTTCAGCAAGACGGCGCATCTATACATAGTACACTGGCGGTGAGGAGTGAGGAGAAGTTAAATCAATTATTTGGGGACAAATGGATTGGCAGATATTCAGCGTATCCATGGCCAGCGAGATCCCCTGACCTAACTCCGTTAGATTTTTCCTTGTGGGGGTATCTAAAAGAGAAAGTGTACCGCAAACGACCATTTCGAAACATTGAACATCTAGAAAACACAATACGTGACGTTTGCCTAGAAATTCCGGCCACATATTTTGTAAACATTACAAGAGAGTTCTCTAGAAGGATCATCAAATGTATTGCAAGAGAAGGGAGACATACAGAAATGTAGTATTGTTAACATTTTTTTATTCATTTAGTTTAACTGTATAGTAACGGTATTTTTGTAAAATTGGAATTGTTGACTACGCTTACTTGTGAATTTATTTAATTTTAAGAATTAGAATTGGTTTTTTTTGAAATTAACTTTGTGAGTTGAAATAAAATTACTTTTTTTTCTCATTTTTAAAAGGTTATATTCTTTTTGACCATTATGTTTTTTAATTTAGTTTTAATGGTACATACGAAAATATGAAAATAGTCCAAGAATGTCCTCCACTTTTCTTAACGAAATCATTTATTTAAAAAAAATATACCTTATTCTGAAATACAAATTGTTTTTTTTTTGTTTATTACATGGTAACATAGGTTTTTATCAGAATTCGAGAGAAAAATACACTTAAAAAATATACAGCGTTTTTTTTACAAAATTATGAAAAAAAAATTAAAATTAAAATTTTTGTACGAAACTTTGGATTTAGGATGTCCGCGAAAGTACAAACAACTTTTTCTTATGGCATCTTCTTATATTTTGACAAATACTGGCACGTTTGGACGTTGGCAATTTTTAAATGACATTTACGCATTGAAGCAAATGCGATATGTTAAATATTTTAGGTTAGTTTATGGTTTCTAATTATGCAAAAACAAACTACAAAAAAATAATTTTAAAAATTAAAAGAGTAAATTTTTTTTCCATATGGTGCAGACTTTTCCGCGGGCACTGATAACCTTGGAGCTCCAAGGTTATCCCATCCTATTCCTTGGCTACACTGCGCTGACGAGAACCAAGTAGTTCGAAACACGTGTCCGCAGTTGCATTTTGAGCGGAGTTACCCCATGAAATTCTATACTTTATTATTCTATAATCCGCAATATTTCTTTTCTTTATGTAAATATATATATATATATAAAAATGCCGCCGGTGGGATAAGGGATTCATTCATTCATTCAGTAGTATTCGTACGGTAGAAATAAATAAGTGAGCGGTACGGTTTTTATTACAGTGCAATAAATACATAAATATTACAGATATAAATAGTAGTTAGTGATAGAAATAAATACGTGTGTTAATTTATTCGTAGTAGTTTTAAGTGCGTTACATTTATTTTATATTTTTATATTGTGATTAGTTTTAAGTGTGTAAATATACAGACAGTTTTAAAACATTTGCACGAGTTGTTTATTTCGAACCCGAAAACGCAACAATATATATTATAGTCACCATAGAGAATTATACCGACTTTTAACTGATCTATAAACACTGAATCAAACTATGAGTAGTAAAAACGTAAATAGAGTATAATTAATGAAACTAATCGAGAATATAAATTAATTATTAAAAAACTAATCAAAACAAAAATATCCTTAATACTTGTACGGAGTGACCTCAATTCCAAATAAGTCAAATTTTGATTAAATAAAATGAATTACTTTGTTACTGAATACTGATTACTTATCTGAAAAGTACTTTACGACTTTAGTATAATTCCATTAATAACGTCACTATTCCTTAGAAGCAAAAACAAGGAGATCGAATCTATCTGAACATTTCAGTCTTTTGAAGATGCTTCCTGCACGTGTCCATGAATAATAATTTGTCTAATAATCTTTTTGTAAAATTTCGATCAAACAGATGAAGACCAAAGGCTGCGAACTATCGGCAGACAAAATCACGCGTAGGTAACCATACAACAACAATCCGTAAATCGAAGGTAAAAGTAAATACAAAAATAGATTCAGGATAAAGCTATAGTGCCCCTAGTGATGCATCTTTAAAACAATATTCCCACAATGGGGTTTCAAGTACATAATTCGTATGATATTTTATCTGAAAGAATCGGTAAAAGCTTCAACCACACAACCTGCTTTGACAATATACAATCTATTTCTGCTCAACGCATATCGAAAATGTCGGTTGATGATTCCGATATGTGATGGAATAATAATCTATTATTTGTTGTAAAACAAGGTAATTTCATCTTTCCTTTGGTAGTTATCCAGGAGCACTTAAATATTATCATCATAAACATAATAAAGAAAAAGCTAAAATTTTAAGTAGCATAAAACTATTTAATGATTCACCTTACATTCAAATTCACAAATGTTAGGGCTCAATGATGTTAACAGCAGGAGCAACACTAATTAAATACAGAATCCTGCGAGTGATTCTCGTAATATTAAGCAAATCACACGTATAAAATATATGTCTATCAATAATTAATTTAATAAAATATATTTCAATTATATAAATATATATGTGTTCTTTAAAGAAACTATTGCATGATAATATTGTGTGGGAATTTATAATTATTGTATCTAGGTAATAATTACATATTTTTCACTTTATACTTTCAGGTTGTTGTTTTCAATAAATTTGCTTTAAATGCGATTTACATGTCTTTCTTCATTAAATTGTGTGTATTGTTTATTGAGCTAAAAGTATAGTGTATGTTTACTTTTTGAAATACTTCCAGCAAATTCTATTAATTACTTTAAATGTTTTCCCTAAAAGTATTCTCATTTCGCTCAATCATATTCATATTGTTTATAAAACTTAATTAATTGAATATCGTTACATAAAATTACTTTTAATATCGCAATATACAGTTACTTTTATAGGTACATAGATTTTTAAAAATAGATTTCAATATTATTGTCAATGAAGTTTCAAATTATATTAATTTACAGTAAATCAAAAAGAAATATTAATATCTTCATAAAAAACATACATATATAAAACATTCCTATTGCTTTGAATTTAAGTTTTATATAAGAGTGAAAAGTTTCTCAAATTTTATCAGCGTATTATCTCGAGATGTACCACAATGTAAAGACTCGGATATATATGAAACTTTAAATTTAGACTAAAATTCAGAGCATTTTCGAGTCTTCTTTATAACTCCACATCTGTTTAAATTCCACTAAAACGTTCCACTAAATGAGATATGTTGCTCGTTTTTTACAATAAATTTCGCCAAGTTACATCTTTTTTTCCACCGTTTCCTTCTTAAACGTATCCCATATTCCTCTGAATGCCTTTATAAATATGTCGCGGTTATATACTTTTATTAAAATGAATAATTATTATTGTTTTTTATTTATCTTTTTTTGTTATACTCCTGTGTAGCCACCAGTATTATTCAACGCTTAAAATAGAGTCAGAGGACCTTCTTTTTACAAAGCGAGTCCGCACTGATTAGGTCATAAACCCTAATGAAAACGGAATACCTAACAAAATACACCTTTGCAAAGATTTAAGTAAGAAAATTTTAAATTCGAATTTGGTTTTTAGATAGAAACAATTTGGTTTGTTAAAATTTATTTTTAGAAGTTTTCCCTTTTAAATAAAATTATTGGAATTGCAAATGTTGTAACAAGTCAATTGAAAGGAACTGTAGAATTTTTTTGCTACAGGTTCAACACCGTAAGAGGGTAAAAAGTAAATTTTATGTCCTATATTTTCATTTGAAAGGGAAAACATTCGAAAATAAGTTTTGGCAAACTAAATTGTTTGTGTCTAAAACAGGTTATATAAAAAAAATGCGGAAAATACTATTAATGTCGTCGCTCACGTTTAGTTTAGAGTATTCATTAATTACAAAAATTACAAAAACATCGGTAATTTCTTTGATGATTGCATATGAATTAGAGGGACAATACACAACCATCTACCTTTTAGAAAATGCTAGTAAGATTAAAAGTAAAACATAGAAGAAAACCTAGAGTGTTGAGAATAATGTACAGAAATTTTTATCAAGCCTTTTTATTATTTTTACTGTGAAAGTACAGGTAAGTAATTGTAAAAGAATTTGACCTTCCTTTCTTCCATATTTGCAACATCTAATTCTGATGGGAGGCATAGATATGAACAGGTATATTCTTATTATATTTGTAGCATAAAGCGAGTGTATTATTGTACTAAATCCACATAGTTGCCTTATTTAGCAAGTTAATTTTGGTGAAAAGCTTTAATAACCTTTCGAATACATCTTTCTTTCGAAATATATCTGTCGGGTTCATTAACCTAACAAGATCCGTATGTCAATTCTGTTAACGTATTATATAATATTATATTTTAAATTTTAAATTGTTATTTTTACGGCGTAGTTTCGTCTTTAAACCCGTAAACGTTAATTTGAATTTAGAACTTTATTTTGAGTTTAAAATTTCACATTACTTACCAGCCCATCTTCTTGTATTATCCTTTAGTTGATTTTTCTTCTCAGTTATCCACATATGACTATGCCCTGAACATATGCTCAATGCAGAACGGACAGTGCTTAGGCTTCATTTTTGGTCGTAGGTTCTCGTTAATGACTTCATTTTAACGTGCCGTTAACGCTTAACTTCCCGCATAAGTTATTTTTTTTTTGCTTATCAAATTTTTGCTGTTATGTGGACAGCCATTTTGTTTTCGTTCTGCATCTGTTGAACAGGCTTTCTTTTGATAAAGGAAACGCTGTTGTTTTGTGTCCTGCAACTTGTTCTAAGGTTATTCAAAACCAGATAATTTTAGTTTAATTAATGACCACATAATCAACACATTTCCGTTAGTTTGCAATTTGAATGTCGGGTAATTCTGACATTCATATGAATTGCATAACGGAATTTAAGATAAATTTTGATTTGGGGTTTCTTGTTAATGTAACTTTTAAAACATATGAATTTAATTCTGTACATAGACCAGGATATATTTTCTTTATTCGCCCTATTAAACTTTAATTTTCGGTCATCTGTTTGTTGAGATTGCTGAATGATTCAACTTTCTGATTTAATTTTAGTTGCATTGTAAAACTGTAGGTGTACGTTTGTAAACTTTTAAATACCATATATATACAGGGTATCCCTGCAACCACCCTTGTTATTGACTAGATGTTTTGGTCCAATAAAAGGATGTCACTTTAATATATAATTCAACTTGCTCAATAATTAAAGCAAAAATCAAAAACGTTGCCCCTGTAACTCGTTGGTCGGTGCAAAAGGTCATGGGTTCAATAATATAAGCGCCACATGCTGTTATCAACCAAAAACATGAAAACTAGGAATAGGACTTATAGCAATAGGAATCAAACACACAAGATCTAATTTAATTGTATAATTAATAATAAAATATATATATATGAATGAAAACACAGTGACTGTATAACATATACATACACAGACTGTCGACAGGCAGTCAATTAATGAACATAGTTCCCAAAAAATTCTAAACATACACGATCTGATACGTAACAGCTGTAAGATACCTCTCTTTCGACTTATAAGAAACTCACCTTAGGTGATATATTGTGCATAATACTTAATATAAATATCATCAACTACAAAGCCTCCAAAATACAACCATGCTCTTGTGACAACGATGCTAAATATAGGTTATTCCGGAGTTCCTGTCCATAATACAAGAATCTCCGAACAACTCAGCTAAAAGGTGTTAATTAGCTACAGTATCTTGGAGCCTTTGCATTCAATAAATAAATAAACTACAGTTAAAGCTACTTAGCTTATACAATCTGCACAAGTGAAGGTCTCGTAGAGTTATGTAGATCGAAGTCTGTTATTCTGCTTCACACTGTGTCATATCTGCATCTAGTCGATAAACTTGCACTGGTGAATAATGGCTTCATATAGGTGATAAGGTACAACACGTCTTAGCTTCACCTTGTTTCTGTATTCGCAAACATGTATACTTAGAGGGTTATCCCGATGCTTGTTTGGTTAATTTCTTGCAATATTTATACTTGTACACACTGCATACTGTCGCACATATCGAGATGTTATCGCCTATTCCATAATAAATTATATGCCTGCCATCTCTGCCTAACAGCTTGCCACATTGTTTTTAAGAACACGTTCCACACAGTATTTCCTATCTAGAGGTTCATTTGCTGGTTACATATATTTTACTTAAGTTACTTGCACTACATTGCTTTAAATGCAATCTTCCTTACAAGCCTACAAGTCGAAGTAACAATTAACATGTGCTTCTGAGGTTACAAATACATGCGTTACAGATAGCCCATGTAAAAATAGGAAACAATTATCAGCAGGTGAATTACTTATTATCATCACGAAGCATGATGCGTTGAGATTTAAATTAAATGGCAATATTAACAATTGAGCTTACCTTAGTGTCTTATTAGGCTTCACCATTTAAAAGGACTAAAATTTGCACGGCATCGATTATATGTGCCTGTCAAATGCCAAAAAGAAGCGCATGAATATAGCCACGTCAAAACCTCTGTGATTACACATGCTATTTGTCACATCGGCGACAGTGATTGTTACTGAACCATAATAACAGGTAAGTATTTATAACTGTTACATCCCAGCAGAGCGATAAAGCCAATTATTGGTATCTAATAATATAGATAGCGAATAATAATTAATACAAAAATTGTATATCATCCATAAACTCTACAATTTAAAAATATTTTCATTTACATAGTGTTCGACTACGACGAACCAACACAAACTTATGTTTTTTTAAAATAGAATGCTATACATGCATTTGAATTTTATGATAGGTCTTGAAGATCTGATTAAACTGACGTCAATTTGTATTTGTCGATTTTCAATTGTTTCTAAGCGCACTAACTAAGTATGCTACCTACTACCTTATATTTCTACATTTAATATGTACCTTTTATGTATTTCTTAATATATACGAGTTATAGAAAAAGATATGTAATCGTTTCTTAAATTCGAAAAATGTAGTTGTTTATGTCAAAGCAACAAATATAATAAAAAAAACTTTAAAGGCGTGCCTTTGTTTATGAAACATATTGAGTGATATCTTTTAAGTTTAAGTCATATTGTGTTCCTCTGTAGATTATCTGAAATTTTTAATAGTGTTAATTACATTCTATTGAACACCAACAATATTATCTATTATATAAATTTACGTAGCAGCAAAAAAAGACAACCCAAACAGTTTTTTGCTTCTGCTGTAAAATTTTGAGAATGTTAATTTAAATGTGTACCAATGTTTTATAAAAGAGCGATTCATATATTATAATCTTATATAAGTAAAAAATATTTATATACATATATATTATAAATAAAATTATATGAGAGACAGAACTTTTAGTTTCATCTCAGCTTTTTGTCATCTGTTTTAATTGTAATTTTCTGTTTGTGTAAATTGACGCGTTGCTTTTGCATGGCAGGTGTTGCCGAGATTTGCTCACAGGCATTTGGCATTCCAGCAAACTACGTTCGCACGCTTAAGAGATCGTGAAGATCGAAACACGTGTCCGTGCGTTGGTAGCTGGAATGCCGGACTCTAGAGCAAAGTGTGCATCAATTTTATGCATGCATATATGAATTTTAATTTATATATGTATGTATTCAATTTATTATCTGTTGGAGAATTTTCCACGTACTCTTTCATCAAAGGAATATCTAGTCTAGACAGACGATCACCCGGCATTTGTTGTCATTGCATGGTGATCCCCTGATAATTTTTTTTGTAAACATAGGCATTGACTTATGTGGAATTACTCCTAAAATACATTTTAATCCTGAGTTATCATATCAATTGGACAAGATAGACAAAACTCAAATCATAAATATAATTAATGGCTTGAAAATTAACTGCAGCCCAGGTGATGATGGGGGTTACGGTCTCGGTTATAAAAGCATCCGTTCATGTCATGGCGGAGCCTCTCGTAAATATAATAATTAATTCCCTAACATTTGGCATTTTCCCAGATCGTTTGAAACTGGCAATAGTAACTCCTATTTTGAAGGGCGGTGATGACAATCTGATCCAAAACTCCAGACCCATTAGTGTACTTTCATGCTTTGCTAAAATCTTTGAAAGAGTAATGAGTGATAAGATTATAACATTCTTTGGCAAAAATAAACTTTTCGGTAATAATCAACATGGTTTTCTAAAGGGAAAGTCAACTGAAACGGCACTATTTGAATATATAAACAATATTTATTGTGCCCTCGAGGATAATAACTTGGTGCTAGGAGTGTTTCTCGATTTCACGAAGGTTTACGACTGCATTAGTAATTGTAAGTTATTGCTGAAACTACAGTGCTACGGTATTAGAGGCACTGCCTTCAAATGGGTACAATCATATTTATAGGACAGAAAACAAATAGTAAAAATCGTTGCAAATGGAAACATTGTGAAATCATATTCGGAAGTCACAGTAGCTTGTCTCAGGGGAGTGTCCTTGGTCCTCTGTTATATAATATATATATATTATAGACCTGTGTAAATTGCTCGTGAGCACCCCACATACGCATATCAATTACGCAGATGATAATTCACTGTTAATAGTTGCTAAAAATTGCTCTGTCTTACAATATGAAGCTGAAAAGGTTTTATATAAAATTAAACTTTGGACAATGCAAAACAACCAAGTCCTAAACACCGACAAAATAGCAGTTGTTCTTTTCAAAACAAAAAAATCGATTTTAGTATTGAATAATATACCTTTTCACTTTAAATAATAATGTTAGAAGTTTGGGCTTAAATCTTGATGAAAATGTGACCTGGAGCCCATATCTTGATGTATTAGTAAAGAAATTAAATAAAGTCAGTTACTGCATGAAAGTCCTAAAACGTTATTGCGAAAAAACAGCTGTCATGACTATTTATTATGGGGTATTTATTTCTAAACGAAAATATGGTATACTTTTCTGGGGAAATTCCCCAGATTCGGGCCGGGTTCTTGTAATACAAAAGCAAATCTTTCGAGTAATTTTTGGCTTTCCCTTTAGAGAATCATGTCGTGGAAAATTAAGGTCTGCCGGTCTTCTTACTGTCGCAGCTTTGTATACTTTTGAATGTTTAATTTTTAATTTTAAAAACAAGGAGAAATTTGATCATTTCCTACCGAATCATATTTACAAGACTCGATCTCAAATGACATATAATTATCTAATACACAGACTTAGGATGTTGGAAAAAGGTCCGTCCTATTCCAGCATAAAATTATTCAATACACTTCCTCAACAAATAAAAGGTATGACAACTTTTAGAAATTTCAGAAGGGCTTGAAATAATTTATTATTATTATTATTATTATTATTATTATTATTATTATTATTATTATTATTATTATTATACATTGCCAGACAATCACGGTAGCCCCGCCTACTGAAGAAACAGCGGCTTGCTTTTAAAATCTTCATTGCTTCTTTATAGACGTTGTTCTCTGCTATAACAATGTAATTAAAAATTATAATCATTTCCTGCAAAAACAAATGATTATTATATGCATCCAGAATGTGTATTTTGTGTTGTAATTTACTTCGCTTACTCATAGAGTTCCTTCTGTATTTTCGAAGTGATTTAAAATATTTGGACGAATATATTTTCAAACTTAATAAAACAATCTAATTGTACGTGCAATACGTAAAATAATTTACAAGTTGTATTACATTAAAATCCAAAGTACGCATCAGGAAAAGCGCTATATGCTGATATTACTAGATACATTTTTTTACAGTAATTTATCATGTAATATTAGTCAGATATGCGATTTCTCACAAATTTAATGCTTCTCAATCTCCAGCTGCGTATACGAAAGAAAGGAGGAATGGAAAAAGCGTGCCATCTAATTACCGTCACACTAAAGCAAAGCTTAAGAGTCGACCATTAAAGTCAACTTAATTCTTAGTTCTTTAACTTTTATAGACTCTTTCAGATTCTTCAATTGGATCGCTTCCAATCTCGTTTTATAATCATTTTTATTAGACGGACATGATCTATTTTCTAATTTGTTTATATTAGGAAACGATTCAACCTGTGGAATTCACAGTAATTAAATAAATGTCTTCATATTTACTTCTACAAGGGGTTGTGTTTTAAGTACTTCTTATTAATGTATTGCTTATTTGAAGTAATACGAGTATTCCTAAATTAAAATGATACCTTAAAATATAGTATAAATTCTCTGCAGGATAATTATCTTATAGGAATTAAATAATTGTTAAATTGGTCTTGTAATTTAATAGAAAACAGTCCAAAACGTCTAAATACAGGAACATAAACTAAAAGTGCATATCAAGTTTATTTGTCTTCTGTTGAGAATGAAATTTCAAGCGATCCCAAATCGTTCAATCGTTATATCAGCAGTAGGACTGGAAGGTCTAGAATTACAGTTCCGACATATTCACGATAACATCGGGGGTACCTCAAGGATCCAATCTAGGGCCATTGTTATTCAATGTGTACAATAATGATCTATTAGATAGATTGGATTGCGGGGTACTTGCCTACGCAGATGACTTGAAAATATTCTCGAAAATCAACAACTTGTCCGATTGCTATCAATTACAAATAAACCTTTCAATTATTAACAACTGGTGTAAGGAAAACAAAATTAAGCTGAGTATTAATAAATGTGCAGTTGTGACATTCACAAAAATTAACAAACCCGTCTTATTTAAGTACTCTCTGGAATTAGTAATCATAGCTAGACAGACCAACATTAAGGATCTGGGTGTGTTATTTGTTTCCCGTTTGGACTTCACTAGCCACGTACAATCAATTAGCTCTTCAGCTTCACGCACGCGTGGCTTTTTAATAAGGTCATGTAGAGGCTTTTCGAATCTCTCAACATTTACCACCCTATATTATACACTTGTTCGTCCAAAATTGGAGTACGCATCAATAATGTGCTACGTGTACCAACAACTAGCTTTGGAGAGAAGGAGGAAGATAGCCAGTGCGGGGTATTTAAGAAAGTTAATCAATAATACCTTCTGCCTTCTGTTGGCCGTGCACTTTTTGGCGCCAAAGTATGCGCGTTCGACTGATACGTTTTTAGTTGCCAGAGCTCGAACGAATGTTATGGTTTCAGCACCGTTAACACGTATGACCAGAAATGCACAATAATGAATATTTTATATTCTGACTCCTTCCACACTTAATCATTTGCCTGCTGCCATGGCTTTGCCTTATTCCTACCTTATAAAATTGTTAGTTATTTTATCCAGTCACTAATTATCTAAGTTGAGTCAGAGTGCTTAATGGTTATAATACTATGTAATATATCCTGATATATATGTTGCCTATATTAACTAATTGTTCAGCTTGTATTCGTTTATATGCTAATATAATACTTTGTTTTTTATTGGAAATATGCTGATATTTTTGTTTGCACTGTACTATAATCATTGTTTTGTCCTGTAAATGGATTCTGTCTGACAATAAATTTATTATTATTATTATTAACATAAAGTACATGTTTTCATGTGATTGAAATAATTGCCATTTCTTATAGATGCTACACCCCTCTTTGGATAAACACCAGCTGTCCTATAAAAAAGAAACTTCGGCATACTATGCAATACCAAGCAATAACATGCATAGAGGAGGAACCATATTAATGACGCACATTCAAACTCACTTAGTACGTAAGTAGATTATAAAGATTTGAATAATGATGAATTCCTGATTTACTTAGAAAAACGCATGTAAAACCCAACGATCTAAATCACGCTGTAGATAGTATGAGACTTAAGATTTAGGAATACGGTGTACTCATCAATTTATTGCCGACGATGTAATTTGAGGAATTCTATGTGGGCGAAGAGGATATTAATTTACATTTATAACATTTATCAATATTCAACTTAAGTCTAAAAAGTTCATACCAAGAAACCAATACATTTAGATTATGTTGAATGTTAGCTGCGTTATTTCACTGGTAGGCTTAGAATAGATATTCATATTATCAGCAAGGACAGGGCAATAATATTAATTACAAAGGACTAAAATTTGAACTTTGTGAATACATATCGGAAGTAAGTATAGACTCATTGAATGCTAATCCAACAGACATAACATTTTCTTTTACAAAGGTAACAGGGAACAAAGCCAAATCAACTCAATTTACACAGAAGCTCATGGTCAATCAGGGCAAATGCTCCGTTTACATCACATTTACTTTTTATCGCCTGTCTAAAACTTTAGATATACATCGTGTTACTACAACTGATTTCATGACCATCTAGAAATAAAAGCGTTTTATTTAAATTGAAATAAAGTAGCCTATGCTGATATATATGAAGGAGTATAAAACTCGCGCGAATAATTAGAGAAGTGAGATATTATAGAGATAGGTCCACAGTTAGATAGCAATCGTCCTTTGTTTCGTAAAGAGTCAAACTAAAATTTTGTATTGAATTCAACTACAGTAAAACATAATTATCTTCAATAAGTGTTTAAAATGACTGCCGATTTTCTCAGCACAGTCCTTGTATAAATGCTCTATTTACCGTTAGTACTTTACCTATAGAAATGAAATCAAATGCTTTTTGTATCCTGTGTTTCAGACTTTTACTGGTTGTTGTAGGCGTGTTGAACTATACTTTCAACATATCTACATAAAAGATCTCCAACATGGTAATATTTAGAGATCTCGCTGACTAACTAATTGGCTCACCTCTTTCTGTACACATGAAAAGGTTTCTAACCACAATTATGTAATGGGCACCATCGTGTTGAAACCACACATTTTCTATCGTACTTGGAAGCACCATTCGGAAAAGTAGTGGTAAGCTGCATTGAGTTTAGGTATTGTACACTATTAAATGAAATGTTGTCCAATGATATAGTTTCCAATAAATCAGCCTCACAAGTGACCATTGTCGTCGACTAATACCACTCTTATAAATTTAGGAATTTATGTAGCATAATGGTGAAGTTTATGTCCATATGGACAACTATCTTTTTGTAAGAGTCGCTTTGTTAGTAAACAATCCATTACCAAACCCGGTTCACAAAATAATCTTCTCTTATTGAAATCCCATTTCGGTGGCTAGTGATGAATTCTGCAACAGTTAATGTGAAAATATTTTTTTTTTATATTTTGCTTGCAGTAGATCGGGGTATCTGTTTATCTAGAAATGCTAGTCGAACTGGCAGAAGAGTCATTCAAAGCGCGTAAAAAACACCTAATTTGCCTTCTTCGCCTGTACGCTTTGTCTATCATGTTTCTCATATCCTACCCTACTTGTTCTGACAAATCCTCTGAATTTCTCTAAAGTTCTAACACTAGGTTGTCTCCTGTCTCTTTGTATAAACTCTCTGAGATAATAAGCAATCTCGTTGGCATTTTCGATAACAAAGATTAAACGGATTAGTTTGCTTTTCGTGAAATTCATATCAACCCCACACACTGATATAAGTAAAACTGGAATTAAACTGTATTAAAGTACATAGTTTTCAGTAATAGAAATAATAATAGCTAAAGGTAATGTAAACAATAAAAAGATAGGATTACAATAATCTAAACTATCTAAATTGAACACCTTAAAATATGTATTAGTTATAGTAAATAAATAAATAAATCATTTTACTGGGAACAAAACTATTAATTATTTTACAATGACATTTATACAAAAGTAATGAATATAACTATTAACAATATTTGAATTAAGATTTTGAATTAAACCATAACGCAAGAACCACGAGCTCTTGTGAATGCGGAAATATCATCGACAAAAATTAAAGAAATTTTAAGAGATTATATATTTATAGTCGTCATAAAGGGAGAAATAATAATTTACCTATTGTATATGAAATTCGTTACTAGGGGAACGTAAAGTAAATATGTAAGCCTTTCCAAACATTTTAGTATACTTATTGTTATGTAATTATGTTGGTTTGTAAATTAATATCTCTTGCACTTAACTTTGCGTAGGTTATTATTCTTATGTTCTTATAAAGTTATTTTTTAGTGAAAACTCAAAATGTTCACTTTAATTATTTGTTAAATAAATTTAGTTATTAAATGTTGTTCTTTATCTAATTTTAAGTTTCTTATACAAACCCGTTGTTAAGCAAAGTCATAAACCGCAATATAACGTTATTAAAAAGCCATACAAAGTCAATTAAGTAGAGTCAGTTAAATTATTAATAAATTATAAATCATTAATTAGTCTTGCGACATACGGTGGAGGCGCCGTGTTTCCGCCCCCATATATATGTGGACAAATTAATCGATCATCATAACATCGAAGCAATATTTATTAAAAATAGTAAATTAGTAACAAAAATAACTAATAGGAAACAAGTAATTTAAGTATGATCATTGAAAGATCTTAGATTTATCAAAAACGACATCCAACGTCATTACAAGGCAATAATGCCGACCTATGTGTTTAATGACAAATGAATAACAAAACAAGAGAGATGAAAACGAAAAATGTGTAATTTAAAGCAAAAGTATAAATAATTAGGCACATAAGAACCGCTTTATCTACGTAGTTTCTTCAGAAGATTCTGATTTATCATATATGACAGTTATTTCACCACATTCATGAATGTTTCATTTTTTGTGCACTTTTATATTTTCTGTAAACACATTTGATTGGAATTAGGTTCTTCATAGAGAAAATAAATAAGTTAGGAGAAACATGCGTCTATGTCGACATTCCACCTATTAGTTTACATGTTTATGTTTGACTTACACAATTCTGCATTATACGTAATTGTTCTTTGCCTCATCACTCACATATCATTCGACACGTAAGTTAGTATTATTTGTATGGTGAAATTATATGTCGTCCATGATAAATCAAGATATCCTGATAAACCTACATGAATAGTATGTGGCTACTGTACACCTAAATTGTGTTTACATTTTTCTTGTGTTCTCACACGTTTGTCATTAAACTTATAGGTGGACATTGTTGCCTTGCAGTATAGTTGGATGCAGTTTTTGATAAATCAAAGATCTTCCGATGATGCTACTTAAATTACTTACTTTCCTAATTGGCGTTTTCGTTATTAATTCACTATTTTTAATCAATATATCTTCTAAGTCATTACAGATCTGTTTAATTATATTTGTGTATTTGGCTACGAATTAAAAAAAAACATAAAAAAACATGCTAGCATAGAATAATACAGGTCAAATAGGTAATTCTGCTGAAAATGTAAATTCAGGCACCTGTTTCAGACTTGGTTTTCGTCAATACAGTGTAGCAAAGGAGTGAGGCGGGATAACCTTGGATATGAAAGCAACAATACCATACAGGAGACCGTAAACCAATTGGGGCTTAAGGCAGATTGTTTTTTGTTTAGAGGATACATGCAAACGTCCCCACGAGGTAGACATTACCCACCTGCATGTCATATTTACCCACATTCAAACAGTTGTAACGTTCATACATTATAATGAATAACACTAATAATAATTTAAATTATCCAAATGAGTTATCTCATTATATTCATTTCGATTATAAAAATATAACTCAAATATATGCGTTATCTCTCACACCATTATTTTTGAGTGCCCGATACAAAACGAATTTAACACAATTTAGAACATATGCAATATATACGGACTTCCCAATGAAATTCTTATTAATTATCGTACCCAGTACTATAGCATTTACTTAAAGATGAGAGTAGGTAGAACTTAAAAAAGTAGCTTGATAATTAATAAATAATATACACATTATTATTGTTTAATATATATATATATATATATATATATATATATATATATATATATATATATATATATTATTTAAACTCTTGATGAGCATTGGGCATTTTCGGCATTAAATAAACATACATTAGTTTATAATGTTTGATTTATTTTTTAACGTTTCGACCTTTCTTTTGGTCTTCATCAGAAATGATAATAGGTAAGAAACAATTTTTCTGAAACAACATACACCATCCCTAGTAGCACACAATATCGGGCCAACGTTGGCTGCTGGTCGTTTATTTGTTGGCCTGACCTCGGCGGCTGATATCAATCCGATGTGAAAGTGTGAACGTTGGATAAATATCATTGCATGATATTGGATAAATATCATTGCATGATATTGGCCCAATATTTTGCACAGACATTTTTCCGATTTATAGCAAAATCGGCTGATGATCGTAAGGGAATATTGGCTATTGATCTGCGTACGACATCGTATTGCTATCACGATGCGACATGTATATGATATTATTTACCTACATATATATGATGTTACGAAGTGATATAAATGCAATAATATATACCGCCATTTTGCCAACATTAAATTTTTAGTAAATTTTCATTATACCGAGTGTTTCTCTTTACTTGAAGACCCCTAAATAAATATTTATTAATAACGCAATAAGTAAATACCAGTAACTTTTACCACTGATAGAGGCCATTACGATTAATATTTTTGTAGGAACGAATTTTTAAAGAGTCTAAATCTGGCCTACTATGATAAAAACTCTAGTGCAAGTAGTCAAATAGCAACGATGAAAATAGTGTGAAAGAAATTTAAAAAAGTTGTTGCTAATCACTAAAAGTCTCCAAATACAAAGTTTTGCTGAAAATTTTTCCTACATTTTTGTGTATAAACTCAATAAAAAAATTCTTGTCACAAGAACTGAAACAATTGAAAATAGATTGGACATTAAATTACAATTTTGAAACATTAATTAAATTGGATATTTTTCAACTAAGTAACTTCAAACACTAGTTTTTATTTTAATCATATTGGTCAGAATTAGACTCCCAGAAAATCATTTTCCTATAAGAATATTTATTGTAATGGTCTCTATCACTGGTAAAAGTTTAACCCATATGGCGTTATTAATAAACAATTTATTGTTTGTATTCATGTAAAGTTTAACAGTGTATATTCACATTCAAGGAAGTCAATTATGACGTAATTTTATGAACAGCTATTCTAAGCTGACATGCTACCCTGAAATGGCTACACCATAGTTAACTTCCAGTTTAATATGAATACATAAATAAATGTTTACTATTAAATTTAAGCTGAAGCATTACAGTAAAGAAATACAGGCAATAAGCGTACTACTACAAAATAAAAATGTATGTTTTGAATCAACTGACATCGTACACAGATAGATAATAATGAATGTGAATTAAATGAAGACAAAATAAATATTTTCACAAATTTAATTCTTTATGAAATAACGCCAGGATTATACATATATTTATAAATATAAAATAGGTTTAAATTTTAAATCAATAAGTTATATATGTATATAATTGGAAATATAAATTATAATTTATTATTAAAAAAAATGTCAAAATTCTAAAAAAAAAATAAAAGTACATATTGTGGAGAAAATTAAAAAGATTGTCTATTCCGCCTTGTTAGGCGCCCATTTACTATCTATCCTATGTCCCTAATGGGTAACTTTCTTAATGTTGGAAGATATAGGATCGGTTAAATTAGTAGAGTTGTTAAGAAATTTGATGAGTATTTGATAGCATTTTCAGATATGACATTTATTGTCAACTTTTGAAGATATCTATAACAAGAATGAAAATTGCCGAAATTTTCAGTTATTTATATCTTCGTAACCATTAAAAGTAGAACAAAACTAAAAATGGCATATGGTAATAATTTTTAGGTAGAGTTTAATAATCTTAGTTAAAAATGCATGACACACTTAATTATCAAGATATAACATAAGCTATAATTTCTAAAAGATAACTATAGCAAACCCTGTATCTATGAAATCAGAAAAAAGAAAGTATGTTTATGAAGTCATGGCTAACTGTGACTGTCATTTAAAAAGAAATATAAGTTTATTTTATATCTTGATAATTAAGTTGGTCATGAATTCTTAATTCAGATTATTAAATCCTACGTAAAAATTACAGTAAAGTGCCATTTTTAGTTTTATTCTATCTTCAATGGTCACTAAGGTGTGGACAACTAAAAATTTCGGCAATTTTCAATTTTTTTTAAATATCTTCAAAGAATAAGTAATCGCTAGAAAAACAACCCAAAACGTTTATGTAAGTCTTCTTGGTATCATAAATTGCGCAAATAGTATCTTACTCATAACACATTTCTCAAAATTGTATGTTTTGAAGGAGGCACATACATGTTACATATTTTTGAAGTTGAATACACAATCTTTTTGACTGACTCTCTATATATCAGACTTACTTTCACCATGACAATTAAGATGAAAATATGATATTACACTTATAATAGGTAAATGAAAATTAAATGATGTATACTTTAGAATGCCTAAAAAAAATGATAAATGTAAAATAAAATTATTATATATCTATGTCGCTTCCAGTCTGTAAAAGTTATATTTATATAATATAAGGATATTTCATCAGCGTGCCGTTAAATGGAGTTGTATCCAGCTTTTTCAGTATCCGATCGATCCTACAGCCTTCTCTATCATTTGCTGTAGCAAGCCATCAACCAATACATTTATCGATATCCAGATCAGTAGCGTTTTCAAAACGACGGCGTACTGCATCTACAAGCAAACGAAACATATTTATTAATATGATGGTAGATATAAAATAGATATACAGGGTGAATCATTAGTAGCCGCTTCTTCGATTGCTCTTTTGTGTATTAAATAAAAGAAAGAATAATCAGTGGAAGATTCATGGTTGCTTGTGGCGCATATTCTAAGAAATACTTTAAGCTGTGACTCAGTTCCGGTTTGAAAATATTTGACCAAAACACGTATTCAGAAAAAAATCATTTTCACATTGTTCTGAGAAGTAAAACATTAACTTTGGTGGTGCTTGTAGCCAAGAAAATTCTGCATCATTTAGTATAAGTTGCACTCGACAATACCTTGAAGAACTTTGTTTTTACAAAGCCTACTTCTCGAATTTTCACATACCAAAAGCTTATTTTTTTTTTAATGCAACACCCGGTATTTTATTGTGACATTTTGTTCCTTCTTTATTCTCTCTCATTTTTATTAACAATGTGCTATGCCTATCTTTAGAAGCTACAAGCACCACCAAAGTTAATGTTTTACTTTTCAGAACAATGTGAAAATGATTTTTTTCTGAACACGTGTATTGGTCAAATATTCTCAAAAAAAAAATTAATTACTCAAAACTATTATTGGCTTAATTTTGAAAAGGAAAAAACAGTTGAATAGGCAATTTCCGACAGTACTAGAAAATTCAAAAATATATAGAACGAGTCATTTAAAAAAATTAAGTTCAGTAAATTTCTGGTGAAACCGGAAGTGAATTACAGCTTAAAGTATTTTTTAAAATATGCGCCAAAAGCAACCATGAATCTTCCACTGATTGTTCTTTCTTTTATTTAAAACACAAAAGAGCAATCGAAGAAAGGGCTACTATTACTCACCCTGTATAATACAAATAAGTTTATGCTATGTTTTATCTAGTATTATGTTAAAATAAGCAGTAATGTGTTGAGCAATAAATTATTATTCAATTCTAATTGGTAATTAAATAATCAGTTAATGCAATTTAAGTTTTAAAAAACAAATATTTGGAACATGATCAATTAAACCACCAAGCAAATTAATACATCTCTCATTTAAATTATATACAGCCTGTAAATATTAGTGTATAGAAATTCAGTATCTGCAACTGGTAATTAAGAAAGGCACTGCCATTTGGAAAACAACACATTACCTACAATCGCCTGGTATATAGTTGTTTGACCGAAGGTCTTTTCTTCTCCTTCCCTTTTAGTGAAAATTGCATGGATAACGTAGTCGTCATACATTTCTTCATGATGAGATGTACTGCTCCTTAATTGATTCTCCACCACAGAGATATAAATCTTGTATCTAAAAAGTAAGTTAAAGGGTATTATTACTTAACATCCCACAACATATCTTCATAAGCCTGTGTTTTACATTTGTCAACTAAATTATGAATTAGTTCATGAACAAAAATTGATGAGTGTAATACAAAAATCGACGTCAGTTTCAGTTCATGAATTAATTGGTGAACTAATTCATGAATTAGAACCAGAGCGATTGGAATATATAGAGGGGTATCAAGCTGCAATCTTTGGCCGCAACAACTGCAGGTGGTGTAAGGGGAATTGACACATTGCCAAGCGATTATAGTCCTTAAGGAAATCCTACGGCGTGCTGTCATTCGTCGAAATGTCGTGCTCGTACTTGGTTCGTATGATTTCGTTAAATTCTACACGCATTTGTGCTTTGTGATATGTAATAACGCGAATTAAGCACTTTTAATGCAAAATATATAGTAAAAATGGTGAAATTGTGTTATTTGTGTAAACGTCGATACGAAAAGGCACTCGATCATATCATAAGTAAGTTGGTCAAGAATTCAACTTTACGTGTTTAACATGGTTTAAATATAGAGCGCTGATTGGATGTGCTCGAGTGGATGCCTTTTCGTATCGACGTTTACACAAATAACACAATCCACAATCGCACCATTTTTACTATGTATTTCGCATTAAAAGTGCTTATTCACGTTATTACATATCACAAAGCACAAACACTTTTAAAACAAATGCGTGTTGAATTTAATGAATCTTACGAACCAAGTACGAGCACGACATTTCGACGAAAGACACCACGCCGTCGCATTTCCTTAAGGACTATAATCGCTTGGCAATGTATCAATTCCCCTTACCCCCCTTGCAGTTGTTGCGACCACCAACCTCGCCCACAAACTGCACTCATGCTTCTTCTATATACAGTGTGGAAACTACTTATGGAATAAATTCAGTAACTTCCAAACTAATGACATTTGTCGAAAACGCTGAAACAGGTCAATTTTTATTTTAAATTGCGCTAGTTTTAAATCACTGCACCTATTAGTGACGTCATCTTCTTGAGAGCTGTGACGTCACACGCATTTTTTTAATGGATTGCTATATTTTTTTATAAATTCGTAGATAGTACTATTAAATACCTTTTCAATGAACTAACACTAGTTCACTTTATTTTCAACAGTTTTTGAGATTTTTACATTTAAAAAAAAAATAAAAAAAACAACACAAAAAACTGTGTGATGAAATTGATAGCACCTGACGGTAGTAGAATACATGAAAGATAGTAATTTTGCTTTGATCAAAAAAGAATAAATTAGTAAACTTTGACGTTTTTATAATTGTTGTTGTTGTGGTTGGAACGTAAAAATGTAAAAATCTCAAAAATTGTTGAAAATAAAGTTAACTTGTGTTAGTTCATTGAAAAGGTATTTAATAGTACTATCTACGAATTTATAAAAAAATATAGCAATCCATTAAAAACAAATGCGTATGACGTCACAGCTCTAAAGAAGATGACGTCATGATATTCATGAACAAATTCATAAGTGTAAAATGATTCAAGATCATCAATTTATTTGTATATAAATTCATGATTAAATTCTTAAATTAGTAGACAAATGTAAAACAGGCTATATACTAGTAATCTTAATTAGTAATATAAATACATATTTTAAAAACTAAACTTATCTTTAATTTTCTTTTATATTTACCCAATAAATTCATTTATTTAAATTTTTTTCATACAATACGTGTACGTTGCATATAGATAATTTTTTGATGAAAAAATCGAGTTAGATTAGGTACTTATTAAAAATGTCAGATACATTACTTTATAGTAACAAATTAGTTACATTCCTATTGAATATTCATACATAAATATGTATATTATTATAACAAATGCAAAGTTATTTTGAATTGGTCTTAAGGCTGCACACCAATTACACAAATACATATTCTTTCATTCCGGAAATGACCTTGAAAATCAGTCCGTTAATGGCGTCTACCATCTTTACGAGTATGACAATTACAAGACCAATTCATACATATATACACACATTTGCATAAGTTCAATAAACTGAATAGTATATAATAGTTTTCAATACAAAATGTACTTACATACGTCTGCATTTTCAGTGGGCACTTTATACGAAGTATCTAGTATAATCACAGCTATAATTTAACAACGCAAAAATATCATACTAATAATGCCGAAAATCTTAAATATACGAATAATGCATTAACAAACAACCAAACATTAAGAAGCTAGGAAACACACACACCGCATACCTACACGTGTTAAACAGCGTAGTACTCTATAAGAATCATATTCGACCCCCCCCCTCCCGCTTCTTCGCCTGGCGCCATAAAGTCGCACACAAACGCATCATTTATTGGCCTTTTTTTAAAATCTTATTTACAAATTCTCTCTAATATAAATTTATATCGAACACTGACCTACAACTAATATCACAGTGACTTTGTATACTTGATATTACGGAAACAATTTTTATTTAAAGTCAATAGTACCTAGATTTTTGTTATCAATACAATATCAGTATCAGATGGTATATCCAATATATTACCAATGTAGACAACGTTGGTTTGATATCAACCCAACGTCATAAATTGACATTTACTAGATATAAGAATTTTATATTCGTACAACATTGGGTGGGGGTCACTGATATTCTACCGAACTTAGAAGGGCTGATGTTGGCACGCTCTTGTAGTAACGAACTTGGCTACTCGGGCTATAATTATAATAACGTAATTTATTATAAAAGCCTGCTTAGTACTTTTAATGTTGGTGAGAAACATTATTGCAAATGCTTAATTATATATTTCATTTAACACACCAACAATTATTTTTGGTACGTAGCGTGTAATATACCTATTCTGTCATATAAATTTAAATTTTACCAATATTGTTTTGCTATGTGAATATGATGTTGGCGTTTCATCGCTGAATGGTAAATTGTGACGTCATCCCCTTTAATCTAAATTTATATAGAACACTGACCTACAGCCAACATCACAGCGACTTAATTAACTTGATATTCTGTTGACATTTCGCTTTAATGTTAATAGTATATAGGTTTTGGATGTCAATACAATATCGGTAACAGATATGTAACCAATATATTGCCAATGTAGACGACGTTGGTTTGATGTCAACCCAACGACATAATTTGACATTTCCTTGATATAGGAATTTTATGTTCGTATGACATTGGGTGGGGGTCACTGATATTCTGCCGATCTTAGAATGTTGGAGTGATATCGGCACGCTTTCCTGCCAACGAACTTGGCTACTTGGGATGTACATACAAAATGCGATAACACAAAAATAATTTGATATAGGTATACAAAAAATATAAGAATCATATTAAAAAATGAGAAAACTTACTCCAAAATATGTAACAACAGTGTCCTAATAACTTTTATAAAACATGTACAACAAATAAATACATTAAAAGGGTTTTAAAATTTAAAATACGTAACGTCAAACGATTAAATTAAGATCTAAAATGTCAATGAAATGTCTATAATGCTGGTTTAGTTTGACATGGAAACGGCCAAAAACAACAACAAAAACGGATAAAATGTATTTATATGAATGTATGCATGTTAATATTAATGGGTTTTGTAATTATAATAATTGTCATTGACATTTTAGATCTTAATTTAATCGTTTGACGTTACGTATTTTAAATTTTAAAACCCTTTTAATGTATTTATTTGTTGTACATGTTTTATAAAAGTTATTAGGACACTGTTGTTACATATTTTGGAGTAAGTTTTCTCATTTTTTAATATGATTCTTATATTTTTTGTATACCTATATCAAATTATTTTTGTGTTATCGCATTTTGTATGTACATGGTGTATGTTGTTTCAGAAAAATTGTTTCTTACCTATTATCATTTCTGATGAAGACCAAAAGAAAGGTCGAAACGTTAAAAAATAAATCAAACATTATAAACTAATGTATGTTTATTTAATGCCGAAAATGCCCAATGCTCATCAAGAGTTTAAATAATATATAAATACGGCAACAAAGAATAGAAAATATATATATATATATATAAATTAAAATAATATTTCTTGGGTTTGTGGTACTTACTGATTAAATAAATAAAACTAAATTTGACGTTTCGACATATTTAATGTCTTTCTCAAAAATGTGGAAATATAAAACAAACATGCCTAAAATTAATACATAGTTTTATTTAAGAAACAAACCCAAGAAATATTATTTTAATTCATGTACTTGTGGTAAAGACATCTAAGTTTATATATATATATATATATATATATATATACTCAATAAATACATTAGTTTACCATTTCTAGGGAAATGGAATAAGGGTTTGTAAAAAACTTTTAATAAAAAACAACTCTTCTTAGCTTTGTGACGTTTCGGCTGCTCTTTTCAGCCTTCTTCAGACCTGTTTATTAGGAAAGACGTATGTGTTACAATTTTGTGGATTTACAAATCGTTTAACAAGATTTACTTATCAATATTATGACAGAAAACAACATTTTTTAAGACTTAATATTTGACACTTAATTAAAAAATAATATAAAAAAAACAAACTTACTCTCGCTAATGTTGTGCTAGTTTTGCTAATACCATACATTGTGTGAATGGAACTGCTTTTTAGATACATGTTAAAAAATCACAATTTTAAAATCAACACAGAAACACAGAAAGAAAAAACAAACGAGCGAAACTCTAAAAACTATTTCTGTTGATTACAGCATTGTTATATGCTATTATCATATATGTCGAAAAAAATAAACGCTATTAGTTTCAGTTTAAAAACCTCAAGTTAATATTATCTATTGCATTGCTTTTATAATGTGCGAGGAAATATATTCTTCGCCCGCTTGTCTGTGTCGGTCGCCAACATCTGTTTCTCATCCGTTTTTGTTTTTCGCAAAATACTTGTTATTTTTATATTATCGATAACTTGTTTAATAGGTTTCCCCGAATGCATGAACATACCGTAAGGCTATTCCATTGTTCGATAATTATTTACTGTATATCTGATGTAATGAAAGTCATGTGTCAAAAAACCCCACATTGCAAATACCCCCTTTATCCTTTTCTCCGTTATTAATATTTACTGGTAACTTTGTGTTGTCTTTGCTTATGTTTGTGTTTACGCAAGTTTATAGTTTATTCTACGCATGAGATGTGGTAGATGTATATCGTATATGTTGCTGAAACTCTTTGAATCTGTTTTTGAGTTTAGATTATCTTCAAATGCTCTAATTGTGAGTGTTTCCAGAAATAATCTTCTAGTGTAGTTTTGTTCTTTGAAAATTATTCTCGCATCATTATAATTGGCTATATGTCCCGTAGTTGCTATATGGTTTGCCAAAGCGCAACATTGTGGTTTTATTCTACTATCACTCATGTGTTGTGTGATTGTTTGCAATGCATTATGTTGGGTTGTTGCGACTCTGTGACTTTTGTCTTTATTGCAGCTCGAAAAGAGAATTTTGTTTATTAATGGCTTAGGGTAGCTTTTGTTCAATAAGATTTGCTGTAGGCAGTGAAGGTCTTGGTTAAGGTAATCTATATGGGTAATTTTAGTAATTCTATCTTTAAGTGCTTTTATTAGATTTATTTTATATTTTTTCGGGCAATTAGAATGAAAATTTAAAAGTCTATTGGAGTTTGACGGTTTTCTGTACCATCTTAATTTAAGGTTGTTATTGTCATTCATGATTAATGTATCCAGAAATGGAATGGATTTGTTTGATTCTGTTTCCATTGTGAAATTTAGACTATTGTGAAATGCATTGAAACGTTCTAATGTAGTGTCTGTTTTATTGTTAGGCATACATAATCCAGTCATACTCTCCGAAAATAGGCCCTGAATTAGAAAATGAACCGAACAAGCCAATTTTTTTATATGATGTTGGATGGGGTCAGGACAGCTTAATTTGAAGTTTTCGACCGAAACCCCTCAGGGCGTTTTCCGCCATCTTGAAAATAAGGGTGAATTCTTGTTTCCTTTGTAACTCGGCTCCTCGTCGTCCTACGGGGAAGTTGTTTAGGTATTTTTTGTTCCCTTTTTTATTCTCTATAATTGATATTATATAACTTTTTCACCTAATATCTGCCGTTCTCGAGATATCGGCAAAAACAGGACATAATTTGGGGTACGAGCTCGGTTTTTATTTTTTTTCTTCTTTATCGTCACACATAGCCAAAAAATGTCTATTACCAAAATGGTAGAGCACGTTCGTACCTAAAAAATTGTAATTTTGTTTACCCTCCATTTTCAAAATTACGAGTTCTAGTTTGCCGCAAAGTCGGCAAGTCCGTGCGAAGTTTTGATTCTATGGCTCGCGCGATTGAATAGATACGTTGTTACGGATTCGCCGTTCTAAATATAATTATTGAAATAAAATAAAAGTAAAGAAAACAGTGAAATTATGAATCACATGTATAAAATTTATTAGGCAACATTTTTTACAGGTAAAAAAGATATTCATGTCTTCCTTCTTTTCGACGGTCCTGCTTGTTCATATTGCTCTTGTTCAGCATCCTCTTCGAGACGTGGAGATTCTTGAGCTACGTTGTCTTCGACGGTCGCATCATCCTCTTCGTCTGATTCACTGTCATGTAGGTAGTCGACTTTGGCGGCGTTGTCGCATGTTTGTCCACTGCAATTAAGGCAAATCGTGGAACACGTAATGCCTGCTTTCCTGCACCCACAACCAGCTCCACATTTTTGTTTACATTTACACGATACAAGCTTTAGCAGCTCGGTTGGCACGGGTTCGGCTGTGCTTGTGATTGGTTCTAGTCCTTGGTGTGTTTGTCGCCAACCCCATTCCTCCGGATCTTTGTATAATCCGAGCCAACTTTGTACTTGGTGATATGTACGGAAGACGTGCTGCCGTGCTGCGTTTTTAGTTGGTGGAAGTGATGACAGATTGAATCTGTTTTTGGTGATCAATTTTGTGAAGCGCCGGTATCGTAAAATATTGATGTATTTGTCTTCCTTATTACCGCCGTACAGGGCGATGAGGAATCGTTCTCCTGTGGATGCCAAAATCTCCGGATCGACGTTTTTTCTTTTGAATAGTTCAACCGATGATACCAATTCCGCATGGTTTTCCATAGTTTTTATGAATTTGGATTTCCCAATATTGAAAAAAAACGATGTGGTATCGCAACCGCTGAAAGTATGAAGGAAGAGTATGTTGTCCTGAATGGTCTTGCCGTGCTTTAGACTAGTTGGAGAGTACAATGCTGCTGGTGTATTTCCTTTCGCTGGTTTTCGGAAGAAGATGTTTGTGTTCTTTTGTGCCAGTCCGGTAAGTAAAACCAAAAGATCAATGTCTTCGCCGACGATTTCAACGGAGTCATACTTGGACGCTTCTTCGAGTGCCGTGGTTACAATCAAAGTATCTGCGTCCTCGAAAGCTTGCTGAACGTTGATACACATGAGTAATGCATTTGCGATGGTACCGAGATCCAGCGGCGACGAGATCAGGTACATGCTGGATACGGTTCTTGATTGAAACAGCAAAATCACCATCGCATCCAGCAAGGTGTTGCATAATTTTTTCTTTCATCGATCTGTCTTTCACCACACTAATTCGTTTTCGTTTTCGATGTTGTACTTTCCCTTCTTCTTCTATTACTTCTGCACAAAATAAGCATTTATTTTCGAAATCAAAAACAGGCTCAAGCAGCGGTTCTGCTTCTGGTTCCTCGAGTTCTTCCAAATGCCTCAATGCAGATGTCCTTCGTCGATAAGCAATCGACGCTAGTCTTTCGTTGCTGTATTGTTTGTAGCACGCATGGTGAACACTCACTGAATCGACAGTTTGTTACATACGCTGATAAATCTCATGTCCTCTTTTAATGCTAGCCGCTAAAAGAGATTGGACAGCTTTCTTCTTCGTCATATAAATGTCTTCTATCAAAGGTTTTTTGCAAATAAAGCAATCGCCCATTTTCACAACGATAGTAAATACGTACGCTCACACTGACATTCGCGAAACAACTGCATAACAATCTCCTATATAATGTAAGCACACTTATAAATTTCGATGGTGTGCGTAAGTCGAGGAAACCCGAAACCTCAAATTTTAGTTACGAACTTGCTCTACATGCTTCATAATAGATATTTTTCGCTGTATATGGCGATAAATAGGGAAAAAATTGAAACCGAAACCCAATTTTTTTCCTATTTTTGCCGATATCTCGAGAACGGCAGATGTTAGGTAAAAAAGTTATATAACATCAATTATAGAGAATAAAAAAGGGAACAAAAAATACCTAAACAACTTCTCCGTAGGATGACGAGGAGCCGAGTTACAAAGGAAACAAAAATTCACCCTTATTTTCAAGATGGCGGAAAACGCCCTGAGGGGTTTCGGTCGAAAACTTCAAATTAAGCTGTCCTGACCCCCTCCAACATCATATAAAATATTTGGCTTGTTCGGTTAATTTTCTTATTCAAATGTATATAATGACTGGACTATACAACAGATCAAATCATCCACGTATTGCCCTATGAAAAGGAACTCAAAATCTACACCCTTCTCTACAAATGCTATTATTGTATTCATCACAAGGTCTGCTATTATTGGTGAAAGGGAAAGTCCCATAGGTGCCCCTTTTATTTGTTGGTAAAATTGTCCTTCGTATACGAAATATACACTATTGAAGATCCATTTTGTAATATCTATAAATTCTTTCTTTGGTATGTTAGTGTTATTCTTGATTAGTGCCCATTGCTTATCTATAATCTCTATAGCTATATCTATGGGGATATTAGTAAAAAGACTCGTAACATCAAATGATACCAAAACGTAATTTTCTGGTATCTTGAGATTATTTGTCTTTTGTGCAAATTCAAAAGTATCTTTGATTTTGTGTTTGTTATATGTCGAGACGGATTTGTCTAAGATGTCTGCTATGTGTTTTGCTTAGACAAATCATTCTTGACATATAACAAACACAAAATCAAAGATACTTTTGAATTTGGACAAAAGACAAATAATCTCAAGATACCAGAAAATTACGTTTTGGTATCATTTGATGTTACGAGTCTTTTTACTAATATCCCCATAGATATAGCTATAGAGATTATAGATAAGCAATGGGCACTAATCAATAATAAGACTAACATACCAAAGAAAGAATTTATACATATTACAAAATGGATCTTCAATAGTGTATATTTCGTATACGAAGGACAATTTTACCAACAAATAAAAGGGACACCAATAATAGCAGACCTTGTGATGAATACAATAATAGCATTTGTAGAGAAGGGTATAGATTTTGAGTTCCTTTTCATAGGGCAATACGTGGATCATTTGATCTGTTGTATGCCTAACAATAAAACAGACACTACATTAGAACGTTTCAATGCATTTCACAATAGTCTAAATTTCACATTGGAAACAGAATCAAACAAATCCATTCCATTTCTGGATACATTAATCATGAATGACAATAACAACCTTAAATTAAGATGGTACAGAAAACCGTCAAACTCCAATAGACTTTTAAATTTTCATTCTAATTGCCCGAAAAAATATAAAATAAATCTAATAAAAGCACTTAAAGATAGAATTACTAAAATTACCCATATAGATTACCTTAACCAAGACCTTCACTGCCTACAGCAAATCTTATTGAACAAAAGCTACCCTAAGCCATTAATATACAAAATTCTCTTTTCGAGCTGCAATAAAGACAAAAGTCACAGAGTCGCAACAACCCAACATAATGCATTGCAAACAATCAACAATGACAACAGGAACAAATACAAAAAGATACAGTATATACCATATCTCAGGAAACAAAATTAAAATGCTTTTCCAAAATACCTTTTCCATTGCATACACAACAAATAATGTATATAATATATAATAATAATATATACCTATATATATATATATATATAATATATTACAATTCTTTGCCAATTATACAAATGTATTGAAAAATTGAAAATCTTCTTGGTAATAGTGGCATACAATGAATTAAAAGTAATAACAATATGACAACTGGTTGTCAATTACAATGACAAATATAAAATGTAAATCAAAATGTATAAATGAAAATGTAATCAATAAGCATAGGACAATCGAGATTACTTATATAGTCACATCAAAAGGCTTGGGGTCTACCACAAACTGTTCAGTCAATCCAAATATACAAATAACAACGACGCAACTATGTAAAGAAAAATTGAGAGTAGAACTGTTGATAATATAACAATATAGAATGTAAAATAGTCATGTATAAATGTAAATGAAGGCAAATAAGCATAGGACAATCGATATTACCCATGTAATCCTATCAAAATGGCCTAGGTTCACATGTACAATTTTGATTGAAGTACATAAACAATCAACTATGTATGTGTTAAGATGTATTTGTAGCTACAGACATATATGTTTCTACCTAGTTTGGTTTCGTCAGTGCAGCATAACAAAGAAGGTGTATGTTAAAGCATTAATATGTGAATAAAAAATATAGTATTACCTTAAAATGTCAATCCAAAATGTCCAAGTGTAAAACAACTGTGTAAATACTTAATACTGTGTAATGCTTTATTTCAACCAGGCAGTTAATAAAATATATTACAATTCTTTGACAATTATACAAATGTATTGAAAAATTGAAAATCTTCTTGGTAGTAGTGGCATACAATGAATTAAAAGTAATAACAATGTGACAACTGGTTGTCAATTACAAAACAATGACAAATATAAAATGTAAATGAAATGTATAAATGAAAATGTAATCAATAGATAAATTTTGTATAATTGGCAAAGAATTGTAATATATTTTATTAACTGCCTGGTTGAAATAAGGCATTACACAGTATTAAGTATTTACACAGTTGTTTTACACTTGGACATTTTAAGGTAATACTATATTTTTTATTCACATATTAATGCTTTAACATACACCTTCTTTGTTATGCTGCACTGACGAAACCAAACTAGGTAGAAACATATATGTCTGTAGCTACAAATACATCGTAACACATACATAGTTGCATCGTTGATTGTTTATGTATTTCAATCAAAATTGTACATGTTTAGGTGAACCTAGGCCATTTTGATAGGATTACATGGGTAATATCGATTGTCCTACGCTTATTTGCGTTCATTTACATTTATACATGACTATTTTACATTCTATATTGTTATATTATCAACAGTTCTACTCTTAATTTTTCTTTACATAGTTGCGTCGTTGTTATTTGTCTATTTGGATTGACTGAACGGTTTGTGGTAGACCCCAAGCCTTTTGATGTGACTATATAAGTAATCTCGACTGTCCTATGCTTATTGATTACATTTTCATTTATACTTTTGATTTACATTTTATATTTGTCATTGTTTTCTAATTGACAACCAGTTGTCATATTGTTATTACTTTTAATTCATTGTATGCCACTACTACCAAGAAGATTTTCAATTTTTCAATATATATATAATAAATAATTCTAAATTTTCTTGACCTTAATTCACATATTCATGTGCATATATATATAATTATATTTCTTGGACGATTTAGAGGTCACACTAATTTCAAATTAATTTGTAATTAGTTTAATTGTTAATTAGGTAATTTCTAATATCTTTAAAAATTACCCAGCGGTCCAGGAATCGAACCCGAAATCTCCCGATTACCAGTCAGGTGCGTTAACCACTACGCTACCGTGGGCTCGGTCTCGATTCCTTTAAATTGTACTGATATACATATACATATACATATAGCAAGTAACAGATGGAAAGTATTGCTGGTATACCAGCGTATATAAGCACCGAGACGTCCATGTGCTGTATATGATAAATAATTCTAAATTTTCTTGACCTTAATTCACATATTCATGTGCATATATATATATATATATAATTAAATTTCTTGGACGATTTAGAGGTCATACTAATTTCAAATTAATTTAAAATTAGTTTAATTGTTAATTAGGTAATTTCTAATATCTTTAAAAATTACCCAGCGGTCCAGGAATCGAACCCGAAATCTCCCGATTACCAGTCAGGTGCGTTAACCACTACTTTAAATTAGTTTATTAGTTTGGTGTTCTTTGTTGGTATCTGTTCTTGTTAGTGCTGGTTTCCCATGCTGTTGGTAACCTCTGGGTATCATCTCGTGAATTCAGATTGTTCGGATGTTTTTCAATTTCGATGGCTTCCCTGATGATTCTGGTTTTAGTATGTTCGATGTTTGCTAATAGCTTGGTGTTGCTGAAGTCTATCGTGTGGGATGTTTCTTTTACATGTTGAGCCAGGGATGAAGTTTCTCGTCTTTTCTTACGGAATTTTTGTGTTCGTCTCTTCTTGCGTTTACCCTACTCTTCGTTTGTCCAATCTAAGTTTTTTCACAGTTGAGGCACGGAATTTCATAAACTCCTTGGTTTTCTAAAGGTATTTTTGTTTTAGGGTTTCGAAGGACTGTACTGAAGGCCTAAAACAAAAATACCTTTAGAAAACCAAGGAGTTCATGAAATTTCGTGCCTCAACTGTGAAAAAACTTAGATTGGACAAACGAACAAAAGGGTTGCTGTTAATCTTTATTCACAACGTTTTCCCGACAATGTGCGATCGCGCGCTTCTTTTTACCCAGTCGTTCAACAGTTCTCCAGCGAAGAAACTGTACAGCCAAGAAAACGTAATCTGCGAAAAACAATTGCTGGAGAAAATAATGAAATCACGGTATTAGCTGCAGTAGCTAGCTAATAATCCGCACATTAGTACTCGTGAAATAGCTCGCGTTTCTCAGTTCACTATCTGCCAAATATTCAAGCGTAGGCAATCTCATCCTTTTAGAGTTTCCTTGCATCAAGGACTTCATGGCGATGATTTTCAAAATAGAGTGCGATTTTGTCAATGGGCGCTTCAACGGATACAAGATAATCCCAATTTTTTTGCTCGAGTATTATTTTTTGACGAGGCGACATTCACAAATCACGGTACGGTAAATCTGCACAACATGCATTACTGGAGTATCGAAAATCCCCATTGGTTGCGCCAAGTTGAACATCAACATCCTAGGAACGTAAATGTTTGGTATGGAATAATTGGCAATAAGTTTATTGGTCCATATTATATTGATGGAAACTTAAATGGTGAAAAATATCAAAACATCTTGCAGAACGAACTTCAAGTGTTACTTGAAGACCTTCCTTTGGACGTACGACAAACAATGTGGTTCCAAAATGACGGTTGTCCAGCACATTGTTCAAGAATAGCACGAGAAGTATTAGATCGAGCCTACAATAGTCGATGGATCGGACGAGGTGGTCCAGTGTCTTGACCTGCAAGATCGCCAGATCTTACTTCATCTGACTTCTTTTTGTGGGGCCACTTAAAGTCTGAAGCTTATACAGAAGTGCCAACCACGAAGGAAAATATGATTGAGCGAATCACCAACGTTTGTTCAAGGATTATGCCGGAAGCACTTCTCAGTTGTGTGCAATCATTCCAATTGCGAATAAATGAATGTATCGAAGTGGAAGGGCACATTTTCGAACACATTTTCTGAAATGGGTATGATAAAGTAAAGTTCTTCGATGTTGAATGGCTTTTTGAAATGTTATTTAATGTTAAAATAAAAAAAAACAAAATCATATTTTCTCTTTTTTGAGTATTTTTTCTAGACGTTTACAACCATGTTTTTTGGGATTACAGCGCAATCTGTTACGAATCGAGAAAAGAGTTTCAAACAAAAACTACATACTTGATGGCGTAGAATCCGAATCTGCAATACAAAATGGGGGTTCCCATTTAAGATTTCAAAGTTTCCCCCCTCTCCTTTCTGGAGGTCGGGGATCGAGTTCAGCACCATTCAGTGAGCCCTCTCAATTATAACAAATCTTATCAAGATCTTTCTTTGATTTGATGCAGTGGTTTAGAGATATTCCGTTGTCTCAAGATAAAAAACTCACCCTGTACATATTGTGGTAGTTCACCAGCATCAACCAACAATAATATATGGGAATGTTCTGGTATTAACCAACCATGTGCTTTTAGTGAGAATAAAAAATGAAAGTTTGAAATGTTTAATAGATCGAATTTTAATTAAGTAAATAGCTGTTGGAATATTTGAGTTATACTTAAACTAATTGTGAGAATATTAAATGGATATTTTCTTGTTTCTTCATGTATCGTGCAAAGTTGGTTGCCTATCGGATACATTGTGGTTTTCTACATGCATCGTGCATAGTTGGTTGCCTATCAGGTTACTTTGTTGCATTAATTTTGTCCAGTTCTGAAATTAGAGTTTTAAATATTACTTGATGTATTTTCATATGAAATATTATTTTGTAAAAGCTTGTTTAATTAACACTATTGATAAGTAGTGATAATTAGTGTGAATTTTGAAATATAAATGCAATAAAATGATGTATAGTTTGCGCGCCTAGATTCAAATTTGAGATGTGTCAGATTTTGACATTTTAAATAATTATGTTATAGTATTGGGTATTCGTCTGCCGAAGCGTGTTAAAAGTTTTTAAAAATAAAGTAAAGAATTAAAATGATACATTTTTGGAATTTATAAAGGTATTTAAAATATTCAAGCACAAATTAAAATATGTTTTGGATTAATAAAATGTGTGTACAAAGATCATTGGATGTTGAGAATTAATGAATTATTGCCAAGGATATGAGGTATAAATAAGAGGAGAATTAAAAAGTTTGTTGAGAGAAGCGGTTGTGTTTCTCGGAAAGACCAAGTTCTTCTCCGATAAACGCACATAAAAAGTATTTCAGATTACATAAAAGTGTGATAATAGTGCAATAGTTTACGGGGAGAAGAAAGTGATTTTTTTTAGGAGAATAAAAATTGTTATATAAGATAATTCATGTTACATTATACGGCGATATTAACAAAAAGGATTGAAAGTAAAGGAATTACTTCCATGTACTAAAGACAAGAAGTTAATTATAAATAATTTGTTGATCAAGCATATAAATAAAAATACATACCATATTGATATAAATCTGAGAAGAATTCCAAGGTTCAAGATTCCAGGTGATATTTATTTCTGAGGTGTACCGGAAAGCGATAATATCCAGCAGTTCATAGTCCGATATTCCAATTACGGCAGTCCATAGTTCGAGATTCCAGTTTCATCCAAGATTCGAGATTTCCAGGGAATACAAATATCTAAGGTACGACAGGATAGCGGTTCAATCCAGGTGCAAACGTTCCAGTGATTCAGAGGAATAATTCAAGGTCCAAAATAATAACCATCCACAATCCGAGTATCCCAGAAAGACAGAGTAAGAATTGGAACTTCATCGTAGCCAGGAAATTTCGTCAAAGGACTATAAAGAAAGTTTATTGAAGTACAAAAAAGAATGCCGGTATATAAAATCTGACAGGTCGTATTGTTAATTGATATAATTTGTATTTGTGTAATTATACATAGAGTAGAGTTTATCTAAGAGTTTGAAAACACACAATTTATTCTACAATTTACTGGAAGTGATTAAAAATCACAGATATTTAAAATCTCTAATTCACAGCATTAATTTTTGACATCCTATTAATTTTTAGAATACACAGAATGTGTCATAATTAAAAAACTATTTTCTTTTACGGAAAAGAAACTGATTGGCAACCCAAATACGTAATAAGTTTGTATATATATGATAATATACAAGATACTATACAGTATTTTATAAATGATTAAAATTCGTTCATATTAGAGTGCACTTACAACTAAATTCTTATATTCAAATTACTTTAGATGTTGGTTAAACAAGCTGGGTATTTTCACATATGTGTTCTTTTTGATGATATTGTCATAAATTTCCAATTTTAAATTATAACTGTTGTGTTTATTAAACAAATATTTTGAAGATATTACTTTTATTTGGTATATTAGAAAGAATCTGATATTATACTGTGGTGAAATAAATGATGCTAAAGATTATAACCTCCAATAGGAAGATCTATGACAGTAAGAAATTATATTAGTAGAGAAATATTTTCGTACATACCTTGAAATAGTATCCATTTAAAGTGAAATTTTAAGATAACTTAATTCACATATAATTAATCGCTTGAATATAACCGGTATAATAAATATAAATTACAATTATAGAAAGATAAATATACGAACGTCATTTTTGCATTTATTGGTGTTGATTACTTATGAATAGGCAACTGTTCGATCTTTATGAATAGAGGGAAGTTAGTTAAATGTAAGTATTGAAATGTTAATTATTATAAACAATTTCTGAGTTAGTTATGGGCATAATAATAAAATACCTGAGATAAATAGAAAATTGATATAAAAATTGCATTGTATTTATCATAATTTTTTAGTTAAAGGAAATAAATATAGGGATTAGTCATATAGTCACAATAAAGATTTTGAATTTACCTTTATTAAAGGTATTGTTACAATATATATATATATATATATGGAAAAACAACTGTCGTATCCTCAACTAAATTAATAAAGTATCCAGTCGTCGGTATTAGGATAAAAAATAAAAACAACTCAATTACACTGCTGACGTTTCGTTCATTTAATTAACGAACTTTTTCAAAGCTTCGCAATTTTTTTTTTACAAACATAAAATAAGAAAAGTAATAGTATATTATGCAATGAGCATTTAATGATAGCTATTAAGACACGAGTAAGAAAATTACAATACGAGGCGAAGCCGAGTTTTGTAATGAATACGAGTGTCTTAATAGCCATTAAATGCGAGTTGCATACACTATACGTTGTTTCATGTCATTCGGTGTGGTTGGAATGTTTCGATAAACTGTTCTTTAACGGGTCCCCAAAGAAAAAAATCAATAAGAGTTAAATCAGGAGACCTTGAAGACCAAGCTATAGGACCCTCCCGACCAATCCATCGTTCTTCACACCAGTTAATTAAAAAAAAATTGCACTTCTATGAAAATGTGGCGGAGCTCTATCATGCTGATATCACATTATTCTTCGTGTATGGAGATCGACATTTTCCAATAAATTAGGTAACTGATGTCTTAAAAAATTGCGTATATGGCTCCTGTTATCGTTCCTTCAAAGAAATAAGGACCAACAACCTGTAAATTAATTATGCCACCCCACACATTAATTCACCATTGATGTTGAAAGTCAATTTGTTTGACCCAATGGGGATTTTCTGTTGCATAATAATGCATATTATATCTATTAACTAAACCGGTACTTTTGAAAGTAGCTTCGTCACTAAATAAAATCGAAGATTGAAAATTCGGGTCCAAATTCATTTTGTTTAACATAATGTTGCAAAAACCGACGATTTACAAAATCATTTCCACGAAGGTCCTGATGTAATGACAAATGGTAGGGATGGTACTTAATTTTCTTTATGATGCAATTGATAGTACTCCTGCTTATTCCAGTCTGGATATTCAAATTTCGTGTACTTAATTGAGGATTTTCTTCCAACGATAGCAAAATATTTAATTCATTTTTTCTTTAGTAACCCTTCGATTTTTAATCTCCTTTTTGGAATAACCAATATTTCCAGATGCTTCAAAACGTTCTTTTAATTTTTGAAATGCTTCGATTCTAGGAGGTCTTGCATTTGGATAACGTTGACAGTAAATCCTATTGGCTAATAAACAGTTTCTTTCGCTCTCACCCAATGCGTAATTCATATTTACCATATCATATTTCATGAAATTCAGCGTTATTTGGTAAATACAACGTAACTAGTGACAGATATAAAATTCATATATTATTTTAATTAAAAATTCACAGGTGACTACGACTTTTTTCGTTTAAATTTAGAATCTATTAATAATAACAGTTAATAAGTTATAAAATACTAAGTGTGGATAGGGAAAACATGATATTAAAAAGTTTATAAAAAATACTGTGCTTTAGAAAAGAAATATACAGGCTGTTCTATTTAAAAAAAAAGCGTAAATGTGAATTTTGTGTTTGTTATTCCTGCAAATTCATTTATTTAAAATTAAATGAATTGATTATAGATTATTAAACTTGACGAAAGTGGAAAACTTCTTGCCTACATATACAGATCTCAAAAAGCCAGAGGATATCGATGAGGCCGTGAGTCTGCGAATTGGTTTAATTATTATACGGGCAGTTTCTTGTTGGTGGAGGATTTCATACAGAGATTCCGAGATGAATTTCTCAGTCATCAACGCTTGATAACCTTGGAGGTAGCCATATATGCCACAAGACAAGAAGCAGCCGAAGCACCTGAAAAATTCGTTTATCGAATGAGACAACTGTGCCTTAGGCTCAGACCTAACTATCCCGAGGAAGAAATGATTTTGCATATCATTAACCGGGTGACTAAGGAAGTAAATAGTCAACTATTTCAGATGGTTCCCAAGACCATGACTGAACTAGTACAAAACAGCACGCGTTGGTCCCGACTCAATGAGGCCGACAAAGCATGGACGAAGCGAACCAAAGAAAAGCCATCGGATACTCAGAGCAAGATGCGAGGCATATACCCAAGAGTAGAAATCCCCAGTGCTCAAAGAATCCTAGGGCTGAGGATACCAGTGTACCGAAGTGCTGGTTTTGCCCGGAAAGTCATATGAACCATGAATACCCACAAAGGCCGGAATGGTTTTCTGAACGACACCCCGAAACCCAGCGGATGCAGGGAGAAGGGAGGGGGGCGTCCCAAAACGTTAAATGGAACGGCCCTTGCAGCAACTGATGGCATAAGAACAACGCCATCAATAAGACTCCAAGTGAACGGTCAGGCAGTGGTGGCGCTAATAGACACAACGGCCACCAGGAACTTCGGCCGGCCCAAATACCTGACGGGAAACACCGAGAAGACTCTGTCCATGACCTTCACTTGGCTTCAGGAGAGCATAACCCTAGAAGCACATCTCCAAGGCACACTAAAGGCCACTATCTGCAATTATTCATTCGCACGCAACGCAATGGTGATACCTAATATGCGCATTGCCATCGTCCTGGGCGGCCCTGGCTCATGGAAAATCTGAGGGATTTTAGAGAGTTATTTGACGAGGGAGATGCCATCGCTACCACAAGACACGAGATTCTGCTCTCCGATGACACCCCGGTAAGGGTGCCTGCCTACCGCTATCCACAAAACAAGAAGCGAGTGATTGCTGAACAAGTTGAAAAGATGCTGACAAGCAATGTTATCCGACCGAGTCACAGCAATTATAGCTCGCCGATTGTAATCGTCACTAAGAAAAATGGAGAGCCGAGATTTTGCGTTGACTATTGCAAACTGAGCAGCCGGACGAAGGATGAGGTCAGTCCCTTACCGCCCATCCAAGAATCCTTTAAAGATTTAGGAACAGCCAAGGTGTTCTGCACACTTATTTACGAAATGGTTACTGGCAAATTAAGCTTGATGAGCAATCGAAAAGGGACACGACTTTCACTACGCCCGATGGAGGAACCAAGTCTAAACTGATGCGTTGGTCCTTGCTATTGCAAGAGTTTGCCTATACAATAAAAACGTGTTCCTGGTAGGGAAAATGAATTACCAGATGCCTTATCCCACATTCCGAGACGGTTTGCTCCGATAAAAAGTGAGTGATAAACAATTAATTTGGGTACCACCCGTGGCCCGCGAGCGGGTCATCACGACTACCATACCGCAGGCTACCCCGGAGCGGAAGAAACATACCGGGCTATACGAGAACGTTATTACTGGAACAATGCCCAAGCCAATGTCACAGAACTTGTTCGGAGTTGCAGAATATCTAATGGGTTTAAAAAAGGGCCACCACAGGCTCAAGCGCCGCTACGGCCCCACGCTCCAAAACAACCATTTGCGGTCATATCTGTGGATCTCATTTGACCACTCACTGAGACACAAAAGAAAAACCGTTTCGGTATTTTCGTCACCGGTATATATTCAAGATGGACCGAGGCATGCGCAGGCAAGAGCACTAGCAGCGTCACCGTAATCGAGTATCTCACGCAAATCTTTCACAGGTTTGGCTATCCCATGGCTATCTTGACCGATAATGGTTCACAGTTTATGCCATGGGATGCTGTATTACGAAAGTGGCAATGTCTGTACTGGACAACGCCAATCTAGAGATAAAGAAAGGCCTCCGCATCCTTCTGGAGGGCCAAAACCCGGAAAGATGGAATACAATGCTGGATCAAGTTCTCTTCTGGGTACACTCCGGCTAAGGCCCTGTTTGGGTTCGAAATACATCGGCCCGGAGAATGGCGAGATCTGCCACAACAACCACCAGTACCTGCCGCTGATAGAATACGGCAGGTACACGCTAATAAGATGAGGTATCGGCAACACCGGTACGCAGAACCCGATGCTTCGATGCCCATTACACCACATCTCGGAGAGTACGTGATGGTGAAGGCACACCATCCACAGGGCAAACATTTCGCTAAACGTTGGCTGAGCCCTTACCCGGTGGTAGGGAATGCCGGCGCCACTGCTATATGGATCGGGCGATCTGATGCCCAACGTGCCAAATATCATATAGATCAGGTAAGACCCATGAGGCAATTCAATCAAGCACAAGAATCTGCAAGTCCCGAGGAGCAACTGGAGTCGCAAAAGCATTAATGCGTAATGCGAATTCCTCGCTCGCTCGTCTATTGTTTGAGCGGCCGAATTGTTACCAAAGTCACTCCCTTACCAAAGTCACTCCCAGTGAGAGCAACGACGTTTTGGGGTGTTCCAACTATGTTGTAAAAGTTATAAAAAAACTGGCAATCAGTCATTTTGACAGTAGTTTGAATTTAATTTTACAAAATGACACACATTGTAACTCTGCCTGGGGCACTGGTTGGGTGGATTGAGTAGCTCAACCAGTGTCACTGCCGGTCCCAAGCCCGGGTAAAAGAGGAGGGTTCGTAGGGTAAGGTTAACAACCTGCCCGCGGTAAAAAATTGGATTTGCTCACAGAAACCATAAGAAGCCTCGGAACAGGACGGACACAATAATGATGAACACGGCGAGGAAAAGGACAAAGAGAAGAACCATATTAAGAATAGGCGCATGGAACATTGCTTCGTGGCACAGAAAAGATCAAGAAATAGTAGAAGAATTAGAAACCCACAAGATTGAGATATGTGCCCTTAGCGAAACGAAAAAGAAAGGGAAAGAAAGCATTAACGTAGATAAATTTATATTATTTTACAGCGGAGTAGATAAGGACAAAAGGGCTCAAGGAGGTGTAGGGCTGGTAATACACAAAAGATATGAAAATAGTATCTCAAACGTAACATATATGGATGAACATATGATGCTGGTCACTATGAAATTGGAAAATACTATATTGAATGTCATCTCTGTATATGCACCGGACATCACAAAAAGTAAGGAACAAAAAGTCACTTTCTATGAGAATCTGCAGGACCTTTTAGATACCACAAGAAACAGTGAGAAAACAATCATCATTGGCGACCTCAACGCGCGAGTAGGTAATGTACCAATAGATGGAGTGAAACAGAGGTTTAATGAGGAGGCCATTAATGAAAATTGATAAAGACTTATAGAAATTTGCCTACTAAACAGTCTCCGAATCAAAAATACAAACTTCGAACACTCCAAACAGCACAAAATCACGTGGTCAGATACTAGAGACCGTAGCTCCGTGATCGACTACATTATAGCGAATAGAGAAATACATCCCAGAAATATATTAGACGTTCGTACTCTGTCCTCGGCTAATGTAGGATCGGATCATGGACTTGTTCTAGGGAAAATAAACATAACAATAAACCCTATTAAAATAAAAAACGTAATAACTGAGGAAAGATTGAATATAGAAAGCCTTGAGAACGAAGGGACGAAACTCCTCTATCATAACAGACTAAAAAAGAAATTAAACATGCATAAGTTAGAAACAATAACAGATATAGAAGATTGCTGGAAAATCATTAAAGAAAGTATTAAAAAGGCAACAGAAGAAAAGAAAAAAGCGTTTTTAACATATAAAGGAAACAAAACAGGAGAAAATAAGGAAGAATACGTAAGAACAAGAAATAGAGTGAACCAAGAAATAGACAACATCAAGAAAGAATACTGCAAAAAATTTACAAAAGACATGGAACGCGACCTATATGGATCACAAAGAAAAGTGTGGAAAATGATAAGAAGACAACGAAATGATATGAATGAATTCATAATGTTACCGGTGTAATAATTCACACTCCGATTCACAATTAAAGAGACGAGATGGCTTTAATAATTTACTCTTTATTGAAATAAAATGAATTCTTTTTAAATACCGTAGATAATGTGTGTCAATTTCGTCAAAATTGATACAACTCGACCAACCGTCTCTGTTTTTTTATGATGTCAAAAATGACAGAACTAGAAAAAAAACATGACAGTAATTTTAACACACAATTTCGAACACCTGCAAACGCGTCGTAGTGGTATGTATTGCTAACAAAGTAACGGTAAGAAAACCATCCTTTAATGCCACATTCGGATGTTCAGATATTGCAGAATTTCCGGCCAAATTTCCCACCATCTCTAAGACCTGTGGGTCCTCCTGTTGCGCGTCTAAGATAGCATCAATCAAAGGCTCATCGACCTCAATAACAAACAAGTCATTTGTGATTTCAGTTTCGGAGTTGCTAGAGGCTTCGTTGGGAAGTAACCGCTCGATGTCACCCAACTCTGCGGGCACTCCGTCATTCCCAGGACTTCGGGAAAGGGCGCCTGGCAATTCATTTTCTCTACCAGGAATGTGTTCGATGCTGTAGGAAAATTCTTGTAACAATAATGATCATCGCATTAACTTGGACTTGGTCTCTTTAAATTGCTGAAGCCAAGTCAGTGCTTTGTTATCATTCCTTAATATGAATGGCCTATCCTCTAAGTAGGGACGATAACGTTTAATAGCCCAGATAACCGCCAAGCATTCCTGCTCATTACAGTGGTATCTTTGTTCGGCTTTATTGAATCTTAGACTGGCATAACTTACTACATTTCTAAGGCCCTTGTTCTTCTGGTAGAGGGCAGCGGATGCACCTATTGCGCTGGCATCAGTCTGCAGAAGAAATTGCTCCTTAAAGTTTGGTCGATGCAAATATAAAGGCTTGGAAGCCGCGTCCTTTATAGCTTGAAACGCACTCATCGCCTCTGTAGTCCATTGGTAAGACTGGTTCGTGGTTAGAAGATCCGTGAGTGGAGCCATTATCCTGGAACAATCCTGGATGTAATCCCGTAACCAGTTTATCAAACCAAGAAACCTTCGTAGACTCCTCCGAGTGCGAGGGGGTTCGGTAGCCTGGATTGCTTCAATATGTCCGGTCTGGGGATGGTTCCCATCCATGGTCACCACGTGTCCTAGATAGTCCAATCTTTGACTTGCGAAATGACACTTACTCTGGTTCAATCTCAGACTATGTTGAGCCAGTCTCTCAAAAACTAACTGTAGGTACCGTTGATGCTGCTCCATGTTCTCTGAATACACGACTATGTCATCGAGATACGTTATGGCAAACTCACGGAGATGCCCAACTAGAACATCCTGCACCATCAGCTTCTGGAAGGTCGTCGGCGTTCCCTTAAGACCAAACGGCATGACATTAAATTCATAAGATGCTCCATCCGGAGTAGTAAATGCCGTATACTGCTTGGACGTTCCCTCTAACTCAATTTGCCAATACCTATTCCGCAAATCAAGCGTGGAGAAAACCATGGATGTTCCTAGGTCCTTGAGCGACTCTTGTACAGGATGTAAAGAACTGACCTCGTCCTTCGTTCGAGTATTCAGTCTTCGAAAGTCAACACAAAATCTCGGGTCGCCGTTCTTTTTATTTGCAATTACAATTGGTGAATTGCAGTTACTATGACTAGGGCGAATAACATTTGCCGCGAGCATTTTCTCTATCTGTTCACCAATCACACGCTTCTTCACAAAAACACTAAAACACCTTACCACACTAAAGCACAAAAATGGCTAAATACGTATTTCAACAACTAAGTTGTCATCATCAGTAGCACTGATTAAAAATCGCGCTGTCTACACACCGTAGCGTACAGAGCAACACTGATTTCCAATTTACGGGGATGGTTTATTGTTTTACCTAGGCTATTAACAACTTCATTAAAAATACCTCATCGTTGTACCGTTAAATACGTCATACTTACTATTCTAATCCTATCCTTTAATTCTAATATTCTAAGAAAACCAACAATATAATTTCCTATTTACGGGGATGGTTTATATATTTTTACCTAAACTATTCACTACGTCATTAACAGTACCTGATCGCTGTATCGTTAAATTAGTCATGCTTAATACTATAATTCTATCATTTAATTCTAATGTACTATTAAAAACTAACGGTATCTAAAAGATATTGTTTACACCACAAACTTATATAAACAAGATTGGGGAATTGGCCCGTTATCTGAATTCATTAATTTATTTTTATTTTTCTGAATGTATATACTCTCGTAACTATCTAGTTCTCTATAATTGCGCACTTGTTTTATAAGTTTGAGGCCGCTTGCTGGAATATCATGACCTGTGTCCGAAATATGTCGAGCTACACTAGACTTCTCTGTCCTATTAAACCGAAAATGAGCAATGTGCTCTTTATAGCGAGTTGCAATCGAACGTCTAGTTTGGCCGATATATTTTTTCTCGCATTTATTACAATTAATTTCATAAATTCCAGATTTTTGTTCTACCTCAATTTTATCTTTAGTACTACTCAAAAGACTTTTCAACGAATTACATGATTTAAACGCGACTTGCAAACCAACGTTTTTAAAAATATTATTTAAGTTTCTCGAAATATTATGAAAAGGTAGGACAACAAATTTCTTATCTATATCACTTTGAGGTAGCAAAGTTGTGGAATTTAGAATTACATTCTTACGTTTCATTTTTCTTAAGATATTGTCAACTACGTCTGTCTGGAAACCATTGTATTCAGCGATACCTCTTATAAGGCGTAATTCTTTCTCGTATCTATCTCTTGTAAGTGGGAAGTTTAACAAGCGATGGATTAGAAAATTGAATGAAGACAATTTTTGTTGCAAACAATGATTAGAATCTGCTATAATGAATCTGTTTACATTGGTTTCCTTTCTATAAATATCTATTTCTATATTGCAACCTGCTTTAATTACTAATGTATCTAGAAAAGCGAATTGTCCATTGTTTTCCTTCTCAAGAGTGAATTTAATCGTGGGGAATTTGGAGTTTAATTCATTAAGAAACATTTCGGTATCATACATTTTAGTGTCAAAAATCGCGAAAATATCGTCAACGTACCTTAACCATACTTTAGGGAAATATTTGGCGTTCTTTTTGAAATCCATTTCAAAATTACTCATGAATAAATTGGCAATAAATGGAGACAAGCAATTTCCCATGGCAGTCCCATGTCGTTGTTCATAGAATTTACCTTCTATTTGAAAACAGTTATGAGACATACAAAGAGATGTTAACTGCATGTATTCATCTATTATCGCCTTTTCGATATTATTGTTCTGAAGTAAACGTTACAAATATTTCAGGGTTTCTGGAATCGGTACTGAAGGAAACAATGAACTGACATCAAACGAAATCAAAATCTCACCTTCTTGCAACTTATAATGTTTGATTTTTTAGTTTCTTAAACACGCTTCTTGTACGGCGAATATCGGTAGGTAGGCACCCTTACTGGTGTGTCATCGGAAAGTCGGATAACATGTTTTGTTGTGGCGGTGGTAGTAATGACCTCCCCTTCCTCGAACAATTCTCCAGTCATTTAGGGTTTTCTGGAAAATCTCCCTGTCCACTATTGTCCAAGGTGTATTGTCCATGTCGACCTGGATATTTCTGGTGGGGTGCTTCCTAGTACTCTTGGTGTTGAAATGTAATGTTTCTCTTCTTTCTTTGCTCACATGCATGCACCTACGTGCCATGTCGATTACAACCTTATTATCTGTGAGCCATTGACATCCCAAGATAATGGTGGCATGCATGTTTGATATCAATGTTGCGTTGCATGTGAATGTATAACCACGAGCTGTGGCCTTCAATGTGCCTTCATGATGAGCTTGGAAGGCAATACCCTCTCGGATCCAGGTGAATGTTATTGGGCGAGTTTCTCTAGCTATTCCGGTCATACACTCAGATCTCATGAGGTTCCTGGTAGCAGCTGTGTCGATCAATGCTACCACCTCTTGTCCGTTCACCTGAAGCCGTATTGAAGGCAAAGCTACCTCGTCGTCGTTAGTTATTAGGACCGTTCCTGTTACGGCTTCCGGACGGCCCCTTGCTCTTCCCCCTGTCTTTGTTGAGGTTGTGGATGACGTTCCGTCAACTCTCGCGGTTGTTTTGGGCAATCTCTATTCAGGTGCCTTTCCGGACAAAACCAACATCTTGGTAGAGAACGACCCTCGGCTAAAGATCGTGTCACTTGCCTGGTTTCTTGATTTGGCGTCGTTGTGGGTCTTCTTCTAGACCATTTTCCTATATTTTATCAGCATCATGGAGTCTTGACCAACGTGAGCACTGTTGTTCCATCTCCTTCATTGTCTTTGGTATTACTTGGAATAACTGTAAATTGGACTCTTTGTTCATACGATCAATGATGTGCAGAATCAGTTCCTCTTCAGGCTAATTTGGCTTTAACCGGAGACACAACTGCTTAAGGCGGTATACGAATTTGTTAGGTGACTCGCTTGTACTCTGCCTTGTGGCATACACTGCTACTTCTAATGCTGTCCTACGCTGATGGCTGAGAAATTCATCCTTAAATCTCCGTACAAAATCTTCAGTAGATAAAAAACTTCCCATATAATAGGAAAACCAGTTCGCAGTTTCTCCCTCTAAATGTGGAAGTACGGCTTCGTCTATATGCTCTGGTACCTCCAACTCCAAGTGCTGTAGGTAACCCTCCAGTCTTTCGATAAATAACACTGGGTTTTCCGTTATTTGTCCATGGTAAGGACGTGGTGGTGGTCGGTTCGTCGGCGCTAATGCTGGCGCGACAGTTAACTGTCTTAATGCCTCAGCTAGTGTCGCCACGGCCTCAGCATTAACCACTGTCTCTGCATCAGGCGGTGGCACTGTCGGCTTATCAACCTTCTCAGGTGTGGTCTTCTTTGGTGAATAATTAGCCAAAATTTCCCGTGTTACCCGTTCGGCGATTTGTTCCATGAGGGAAACATTATTTATGACAGGCGAGAATGAGCGTTCGGAAGCGCTAGACTGTCTTTTCTTCGAGGATCTTTTCGGAGTCATCTTCTCCTGGGTTCGTCAATGCTTTCTGCACTGAGAATTTCTGTACTTCTGATACAGAAAAATTCTGCCAGACGTTGGCGCGCCAAATTGTTACGGTGTAATAATTCACACTCCGATTCACAATTAAAGAGACGAGATGGCTTTAATAATTTACTCTTTATTAAAATAAAATGAATTCTTTTTAAACACCGTAGATAATGTTTGTCAATTTTGTCAAAATTGACACAACTCGACCAACCGTCTCTGTTTTTTTTATGTGATGTCAAAAATGACAGAACTAGAAACAAACATGACAGTAATTTTAACACACAACTTCGAACACCTGCAAACGCGTCGTAGTGGTATGTATTGGTAACAAAGTAACGGTAACAATAAGAACAAACGATATCACAGAAGAACAGTGGACCGAACACTTCACAAAATTATATGGAAAAACAGGAGAAGAGGATGATGAAAACAACGAGGCGAACAATGATAGAGTACAGATATCAGAGGAAGAAATGAGCATGCGATTAAAACGATTAAAGAACAGAAAGGCACCAGGTCCAGATGGAATATGCAATGAACTCATAAAATATGGAAGGAAAACGCTATGCACTTGGATTCATAAACTATTCAACGACATTATTAACAGTGGAAAAGTACCAGTGGAATGGAAAGAAAGTATATTTATACCAATACTAAAAAGGAGACAGGAGGAAACCAGAAAACTATCGAGGAATCAGCTTATTGAATAACATGCTGAAGCTGCTAACTGCAATAATGAAAGACAAGATAGAAGAAAGATTAGATATAGCCGAGGAACAACAAGGCTTCAGAAAAAGTCGTAGCACTATAGACGCGACTTTCATCATCCGACAAATAATTGAAAAGTCAATTGAATATAACAAGCCCGCATATATGTGTTTCGTAGACTTAAAAAGTGCCTTCGATAAGGTAAGACGGAAGGACACCATAAAACTATTACAAACAAAAAAAATAGAGGATAAGATACTAAAATTAATTAAAGATATAAACATAGATAACAAAACCCAGGTCAGAATGCCAAGAGGAGAAAAGAGATACATTTACATAAAAGGAGGAATAAGACAAGGGGATTCGCTTAGCCCGACATTGTTCAACATGATAATGGACCAAATAATCAACGAAGTGAAAAAGAGAGAGGGGTACAGAATGGGACCCCATAAAATTAATATAGTATGCTACGCAGATGACGCAGTATTGGTAGCTAGTAACGAAGATGACCTGCAAAGACATCTCTACTCAGGTGATGACATTCAACTACCTGGGAGTTGAAATCACCAGTGAGAGAAACTTGAAGACGGAAGCAACACAGCAAGCGACTAAAGCGATGAAAGTGAGTAGCTGTTTGAGACAAACCATATGGAGACACGAATTTATGACTACAGAAGGCAAACTGAAAGTATACAAAACAACAGTGAGACCAATTTTAACAGATGCAGTAGAGACAAGGGCAGACACAAAGGGAAGAAAACAGAAAATTAACAACGTGGAAATGAAAGTATTAAGATCGATAACAGGGGTGACACTAAGAGATACACAAACAAACAGTAGCATACGAGAGCACTGTAACATACAAGACGCCAACAAATGGGTAAAAACGAGAAACAAAATATGGAACGAACACGTAGATAGGATGCGATCAGACCAACTAGCAAACATCTCTAAAAACAATAAACCATACAGCAGAAGACCAGTAGGAAGACCAAAAAAGAGATGGCAAGACAATATACAATCAACAACAACCGAAACCGAATAAGAGGTAGACAAACAGGAGAAATCCTAGTCGTACGAAGAAGAAGACACACATTGTCTATGAGTTTAAAGAATTCATTTTACTTCAATAAAGATTGTATATCTCAACCGTGAATTATTAAAGCCATCTCGTTCCTTTATTGTGAACCGGAGTGCGAGTTATTACACATGTAACACTAGGAGTGCCCTATCTTTAAATCTAAGCGTTATTAAATTCGATTTGTTTAAGTTAGCAACTAACGAGGGAGTGCTTGAGAGACTACAGTCTAAATGAATTTACATTCGCCGATTCTAACTTTATAAATCCGTCAGATGTTTCAAGCTTTTCAATAAATTCAAGAAAAGCCCCAGCGCTCTTTTCTAGTTCAAATGATGGTGTTTTGTAATTCTAACTGCCACAATAATAGTGTTTGCAAGAACAAATGAACACCATTTGTCAATGTTACTAATTCCTGCGGTTTAGTTAATATTTAATTTTCTAGAGTTCCATCCGGAAATAAACATATTTAAATAAAAAAAAATTGAAATATTCCGATTTTATTTTTCTCCGATTGGTTTATCGGCGTTATGAATAAGCAATGACCCATCGTGACAGCATCACGATTATCCACAATACATTGTTGTCAAAAAAAAGACCACAACGCGAAAAAATAACCAGATTTCGTATTTAGTCGTTCAGAATCGCCCGCAACGCGTTGCGACTGTTTCTTTCGCACCAAATCACATATAGCTTACAAAAATAGTGATGTGAAGAATAAAATATCTATATTTAATTAATAATAAGAGTCACATACAGATATAACGATTCATCACTCGTCATACCATCCTATACAACAAAAAATGGCGGCTTACAATAACTTAGTACACAGATTAGTGAATATTCCCGACCATGATTGATAAGTTAGTCTCGAAAAAATTATTATTAAAGTGAATTTCTTTAACATACCCTATGACAAAACAAAAATCTACATGATAAAGTTTAGAGATCATTAACAAACATGGGTGCATTAAGCGTGAATTTATCTAAACTACTAAAAACACATAATATTAACACGGCGTTCAAAACCAGTAACAATCTATACAAATACATCAAAAACAATAAAGATAGTACAGAAAAAAGACATAAATCAGGGGTCTGTAAATTAACTTGTGAGTCTTGCCAAAAGTTCTATATACCGGACAAACAGGAAGATCTTTTGAAACTCGCATCAAAGAACATCTGTCATGTTACAAGAACCAAAAAACACATTCGACATATGCGAACCATTTAATGGACGAAGGACATAATTTTAACAAGGATTTTTTTGTGTTAGGGATACAACATAAGAATATAAAATTGAATTTCTTAGAAGCTCTAAATATTAATAAATACGAAAACTCTAATTTTCTTTTAAATGATCAGTTTGATGTAAATAAATCTCCTTTAGCTAATTTATTTCTTCAGTAGTACAATACACATAGTTTTATGAGGGTTTTAACCCACTTCCCTTTTACTTACCTCCTACAACAGATACATATGAGATATATACTTTGTAACTTGTATCTTTAGTCATTGCTGAAGAAGCCACTGTGTCGTGAAACAATTGTCAGTTTTTAGTCATTAATGTGTAGTACAACAAGTTTGTTTTGTTTTATTTACGTTTGTAATATGGAAATACATTAAGTAAAAGCCGAATCTATTTTATTTTATCTATGTTAAATATTTCTTGTATAATGTCAGGAAACTTTCCTAATGCAATTACTCGAATTCGATAAATAACATTTAAAGATGACGAGTGATCAGGTAAACCACCTTTTTACTCTTTATCTGCCAGAAAAAAAAATTCAAGGGAATCTTGATTAATTCGGTGAGTTAGAATGTACTTAACATTGCATTTTTCTTGCAAGTCTGCGAAAAGTAATTTAGAAAATTTACTGACAATTACTGGCTAAGTCCTTTTTGGAAAAAGTGCAGAGTATTCTTTCATATACAAAACATTAAACATTTTGTCTAGACTTACGTCTGATTTTGTAATAATCTACACGATTGCGAGTGTGTGGAGTTTGTTGTGTACTAAATGAAATCATAATGTCGAACCACTTTTCCACGGTTGAAATTCATTTTATAACTGTGGATAGTTATTCTTAAATACAACCCCCCGTTTTCCACTCTCCGCTTTTCTTAAACCTACTTTAAGATTTTCACATTTAAAGTGTTCCAGTGTTAGAGGATTCCACTCGTTCATGCGATTGTACGCCTTTTCCAAATTTTCCTAATTTTCTCTTATCTTAGAATTCTATAGTTACATATTCAAATTAGACGGCCTAATTTTAATTAAGCGGATGATATCTTGTAATAGTAAGTTTGTTTACACCTTCATTAGTATCAATGATTGATTTCAAAGTTTTGTAACGACAAGTGATAAATATTTTTCTGAGCTAAACATTATGTATCTCATAATTGAATCCGTTGTCAACGGACAGACTGTTTGTGAATACTGCAAGTTCAGATTTCTTCGTGTGCTGTCGTCTGGTGAAACTCGATGGAGATGTATTTTAAAAACCTGTAGAGGTTTTTTTGTTACTGTTAGTGAAGGAGACGAAAGAACGCTCTCTTCTGGAAATTTTTTTCATAATCATGAAAAGATAAGTAACCGTATTCTTAAAAAGCAGGACGTTTCTGCAATTGCTAAGCGTAAAGCTGTGGACAAACAATGTGATCAACCGTCGAAAGTTTTGGGCTCTATTTTACACAATAATATTGAACTTATACAAGTTAATAATTTGAAGGGTATTAATGAAATGTATAATGCAAGAAGAAAATTGATACCAGCATTACCAAGGTATATAGAAAGAGCACAAAAAGCATTAGCAATTTTGCAACCCAATATCAAAAGAAACGAGCACTTTCTGTTAGAAAGCAGTATTGACAATATCGTCTATTTTTACTATACTAAAATGAAACTGCACTGTTTAGGTAAGGCTAAAATTATCTACCTAGATGGAACATTTAATTATTGTACCAAATATTTCATCCTAATTTTTATTGTCCATGTTTTTCCAACGAACATTACATCACACTGTTTTCTTTTTTATTAGAACATGACCATGATAATGCAAAAGACAGGACATGTAAATTCAAAAAATCCGTTGTGTAAAAATTAGAATACTTAGGGTGTAGTGATATTTATATAGGGCAAACTAGACGAAATTTCGAAATTAGATCCCCCCCCCCAGTTAAATAATGTATTCACCATTTTTCCCACTATTAAGATAACACCGCAATATAACAGTTCTTCCAAAAAATTTCAGATAATCCCAAAGGAAAAAATCAAGAATAATGGCGAGTTTTACACATGTAGAAGCTATTCCCGGATTATTCCATAGGATCGGCGAGTCAATGAACCGACGGCACAATCTTTGTATTGAAGCTGATGGGCTAATATTGAGCATCATTTTCAACAATTTTTGTAAACCATTATTTATTTGCCAATAAAACAAAGGCTAACCTGAACAAAAACTGATTTATTAATGGTTCTTCTAAACCTTTTTTTGTGAAATAATACCAAAACAATTTTTCCTTCTTTATGCTAATACGGCTCATTTGCGGACATATGTTTATTAAACAAAAAATGTTTGTTCTGATGTCCCTAGCCGACCTTTAAAGTTTATCGGTATATTTTTGGGACACCCCGAATAAGCACATTGTGCATTTAATTGAAATAGTATTTGGAGCAACCTTAGAGAAATAATTTATTGAAATCACAGTACTTGATCTCCTTAGGAAGAAAGGATATTTGCTAGTCATATAAATAAAACGACCAAAATAGCTAAAAATCAAATAAATAAATTCTTTCTTCTTTTTCTTACATTTTAGCAACTAATGATTATTAAACGAATGTTATTCATACAAGAATTATCAGTTAACAAGAGAGTAAAAGAAAAATAGAAAATGCCATAATTAATACAACGTTAAAAAATAATGATTTTAAGAAATATATTTCAAGCGATGTTCAGTAGTAGGGTGCAAATAAATTAATATATTTTTTGTGTATGTATAAGAACCTTATCCAAACGAAAATATTTTACAGAAAATGAGTATATCATGAAGCTTAAAATTCGGAAGAACAGATTCGTAATTGATCTCATTAGTGAAAGTCACAGAACTGAAATAAAACACGTAAGAATCAAAGGCGGCTTAAAATAAGTGGGGACCATTATTTGGTACGAGTAAGAATCGCGGCAAAGGAACAATAAGGATTATCACGAGTTGCAGCCTATGACAAAAAATATATCCAATTAGAGGTCAGTAATAAATTACTACACAAATATCAAGCAAAACAAAAGAATACGCAGTTTGTGTATCAATATATTACTAGGTTACTTTTTGATACGTGTACTAAATAATAAAATAAGGAAAGTGAGATATAACATTATATTTAATAGTGAATAAACTATTAGATAAGACAGATAGACGGTGTATGTAGAAACATAATAATTTAATTTTTAGTGCTTTTTTTAGTTATCCAAATTTTGTATTACCAATTGTAATAATTGTACAATAAATGTAAATATTAATAAACAACTATTAAATCACTTATTTACCCAAGAGTGGTAAGTAGATGACTTACTTCCCGTTGTCAATAGCAACTAGGACTTTAGCAGTAAAATCAACTTCATTGCTTGAAAACGATTTAACAATAGTCTACTTAGCATAGTCGTGGCAGATAAAAATATATATTTTTAATTGCTTTTCTTGCATAGTGGCATATATACCATCCACCATAAATAAATTAACCACTGTAAACCAAGAAAAAATGAGGAAAGATGGTTTTTATTCGCAGCAATTGGCAACAAACTAAGAAGTCTATGCACTTAAATATACAACGTGTCCACGTAAGTATGACGCAAATGGCAAATGTTTTTATTATCTATTTCACAGAAAACTTCAAAGGAAAAAAAGGTCGTGCATTACTCGCAATCTAATACTTTTTACTCAAAGTTGCGTTGTAGTACTTGGTCAGAGATAAAATTAAAAATAATGAAGTAAGCTACACTTATTTTTAAAGATATGCAAAATATTCGTTTAGAAATATTGTTTAAAATTTTGAAACACGCACAAATATGAATTATTAAGTATTAAAATAAGTAACAAAATTAAAATTCAATATTATAAAGTAATTATAATAGCAAATACGTAATAATTTTAACTGCTATCTACATTTCCTGTGATTTTCATATAAAATAATTTACAATGTATATCAAATTCTAAGAACTGAAGTGTATGAAATTAAACAGAAATCATATTCTCATATTTTAAGAAGCAGTTGTTTATAACATAAAGCAAATATGAAATTGTCAAAAACAACAAATTCAGAAAAAGACATAATAGAAAAAACTATTCCAGGTAATGGCATTCTTGTTGAACGCATAAGTAGTACGCCTGTTAAAATCCTTGCATGCATGTTGTTACATTATGATATTCTTTAGAACAGTGCGCATCATCTGCTTTGTTTTCTAATTCTTCACAATTCTGAAAAGCTTTGAATATACTTTCTTCTTTAACCAACCCTAAACAAAGTAATCTATGGACTGTAGGTCGAGCAAGCTCGCTGGCCATGGAAAAGGTGCACTGTGTCCTAGCCTTCTTTCTCCCAATTATTCATTTAAATAGTTTACAACTAGTCGTGCACTATGTGCAGGTACTCCATCTAGCTTAAACTAAAAGATTCATCTAATATCTGATGGCAATTCGTCCAGTTCGTTATGGAGGCCTGTTTGCAGAAACTCATTAACCAGAAATTTGCTTTACGATGATTTTTTCATATCTAAATAACGTGCAATTTTTCTAAAAAAAATGCAGGTAATTTATGCTTTCTTGAAAACTACCACCTTCAAATTGCTTATTCATATGTGGAAAATATCTAAATATTTGTGGGTGGAGCTTGTATTATGCACGAGGACTTTTCGCCACTTATTTTGAATACTCCATATGTATCGCCCTTTTGTAGTAGATTAAGCTATCAAGTTTTCATTTAACTTTTTATCTTATCTTATATAACTTTATTTGTATTTATAGAGAGATTATTTGCAATATTCTGATTTTTAATAACTCCCAAGTTAGCATCGTCTGCCTTCGATTGTTTTTATGGTCTTCTTATCTTTGTGCGTACATCATGGCATTCTAGTTTTCTCATTTATACAGATAAGGAAACATAATAATGCAGTAAATGTCCGAACCAAAATTTAAGTCATAAAATATATAGAAGAAGAATAAAAGAATAATGTGCTTTTATTTATTTTTAAGATGAAACTAAATGTGTATTGCGACTGGTTCCGCAACTAAACAGTCAGCCAATCATCAACGATTTATCTACTTACTTAAAAGCAATCATATTATCAGTTATTATTAGCATTTCGGATATTTGTATTAACTGTAATGTAAATATTTGACCACAACTGGGGTCCAAATCTATATAAGTTACAAAGCAAGCTATAAGAATGTTAGTAGTGATCTCGTCCAGCATTCCCGTGCGACACGATACCGATGACCCATCGGTGTTGACTGGGATTACGAAAGGAGCCGCCTTTCTATAGTGAACTTTCAAATATCCTGGGATTTATCAATCCAGATTCGAGTAGAACAATATTCTTCTGAGCTGTATAATAGCCATACTGCAGATTTTATTTCTGTTTACAAAACTAAATTACATATGAAATATACTTAATACACAAACATTTAATATTTAGATTTACAAATTGGGAATCGCGGAATATATTACTTATATTTAGTTTGTAAATATATGAGTAAGACAATTTTTTGGGTGTTCGGTCTGTTCTTTAATAAAACAATATTATTATATAAATATATATTTTATAAAATAGCAATGGAAGCTTTCCAAAAACGATTAAAATAAGAAAAACCTATTAGAAATTGTAAGTTGTTTGGTTGTCTTTTAATGACACAATATTTTTTATAGTCTGTCGTTGACAGGTTTTTTTTTAAATTTAGAAACCATGATTGTAAACAGCAAAATATACAAACTTAATATACAAATAATGTTAATGCTGTTATTTTTTTATTGATAAACTTTAAAAAACAGAAATTTCTAACTATATTTTGTATAGCACAGTGACTGTTTACACAACATTTTCTTCTTGAATTTCATAACATTTACACGTTTCTTAATTTAAATGATATTGACCGTCACTATTCTCAGATACTATGGACAACAAGCATTTTATGTCATCCATTAAGTTCTCACCACCCAATGATATCAGTAGATTACGCAAGCTATCTATGCGTTTTCGACGTTTTCATAAAGACTCGAATTTTTTCGTTATGTTGTTATTGCGGTGGACGACTTCAATTTACATAACGATCTTATTAGAACCTGGTTCCCTTTTTACTTTTATCCTTTTAAACTTATTCCAACTACTGTTTTCAAGCAAGTTACAGAATTTTTTATGTCTACCAAAAAAGTATATTCTATATTTCAGCTGGAAATTCCTCTAACTGTAACAAATTTCTCGTCTGGTGCTTATTGAGTGTAGAAAGCTTCCTGAATTTGGACTTTTCACCTGTTGCTGTGCATTATCTTAAATCAAATCATCTCCGTGAAAGGGTATAGTGACCACACGACCTTCAATATATTTTTTAAACATCCAAGTAAGTTTAGCTAGCCACTTGGCATTAAGAAGATATCCGATATTTTTAAAGTATTTTATGAAAGAGCTTTTGAATAACCATCGCCAACTAAGTCTGTTCGTTAAATATAAGACCCATTTTTGCCCTCCATTAAGCACAAAGAGGCCGTATCAATATAGCAGCAATGGTGGAATTGGAATTAAACATACTGAACTTAGTAGAGGAAGACCCAGTTATTAGAAAATACAAATACTTTGAGAAAATACTTTGAAAGTATGTAATAGAGCTGTTTATCACATTTTAACGCGTCAGTTCTTATAGCCATCTCACATTCAACTCACTCAGGCACGAAATCCAAAATTCCACTATTGAATTTTGTCAATGCCTTCTGCATACCTTGTTGCTAATTCCTCAACTATTTGAGATAATTATTTTTACCAATAAAGCATATTTCTCAAAAAATGCAATTAAGAACTTATATTATAACCTTGGGCTGATAAAAAACCACATGCCTTAAAATAAGGTGTTTTACAGGCAAAAAAATATTAAAATTGCCCAAGGAATAACCCCTGACTTTTTGCAACATGTGTTGAAAACATCATGTTTAAATCGACATAAATAAATATATAATAAAATAGCAATTTCATAACAACAATTACAATTCCAAAGATATCTACAACCAAATTACTGCATGGCAAATACTTGACATAAATTTTGTTTGTTGGTTAATTCAACGACTATCGAGATACTTGTCTCTAATCATATGTAAGTTATCTGACGTAGCAATTTAATACATTAAAATACGCTTTAAGCCTACAATTGCTCTTTCGACAAGTCTCTAATACATGCAGTTTCTATGATATTTTCTGCGTTGCAGCTGGCCTTTTGATAAGTGTTCAGCACACAGACGGTTTTATTATACTGGCTAGGCTTGTAGTTCATTTTTCGACAAGTGTCCAACACAGACTTGCTTTTATCACGATTGTAAAAATAAAAGAAGGCAACTAGGCAAACAAACACGAAAGCTAATCGTAAAACCCTTTCCAGCTATTAACATTAATATCCTTAAAATGGAAATTATAAAATAATGGAAAACTACGATTAATTATTTTTAAATTATATAAGTGTTAAGTATGGATGCCATTTGCTTTATATAATGTACTGCAGATACCACCTAAAATTTGATGCGAGAGTAATATATTTATATAAATGTTAATAAAAATAATATTAGCCGATGAAGAATTACCGAATTACGAACTTAGCAAGAAGAAGAAGAAGAAGAAGAAGAAGAAGAAGAAGAAGAAGAAGAAGAAAAAGAAGAAGAAGAAGAAGAAGAAGAAGAATAGTCAATAGCCATTGGGTTGGATGATTAGATTAATTTAGATAATATATCGTATTTAGTTTAGAAATTTACTAATATTTAATTTAGAGATCTTACTCTCTCGGCAAAAGATTTTGGTGTTGAATTGAATTTCACAACTTGACTTTCAATGCAGGATTGTATATCTTAAGTCGAATTTTCACTCCGTTCTAATTAAATCTACACTACATCGTTTTCCAAAGATATTAATGGTAAATGTTAAAATAAACGTGTCACTTTATCAGCAAATTCATTTCATCTCTAAAGTTGTCTGGAGTAAACGTTTAATTAAAAATTAATATTCATCGAACAAACGCTTTTAAATTATAATCGAGAAATTAAATCGCAAACAAGGGTTTGAATGTCGATAACTTTCTTGAAAAGCCCCCTAGAGGCATATGTTTATTAAACGTTCCGGAATTGGAATTTAGATACTCAGTTTCATTAAGTCGTTCAATTTGCGCCAAAAGTTGCTTTAATTTCGCATTTAATTAGGTTAATGTATTTTTATATTGCTTATTAATATATAATATGCATATGACTGTCTAATCTGGTATATCTAACAAAAGTATTATAGAAGTAATCCTAAATACCTGTCGTAATTTTTCAATAATTGGAGAAAAATCATTTACAAATAAAAATAATGTGTAGTGCGACTAGAATTGTGAATGTACCGCGTCGAACTCCAAATATGCTCTATACAAATACTAATTAATATTTTTAAAGGAAGTAAAGATGCTAGGTGTGTGGGCTTCCAATGCCTAATTACAAGGAATAATATTATTATTTTAACAGGTTAGAAATTAATACCCGCAAAGATGCGTACAAAAAACTTGTTTAATTAATTTATTTACTAAAAACATACAATTTTCGACTATCTTTACAGGCCTCAACAGTTTAAAATATTGCAAAAAATACTATAAATATTAAATTGATATATCAATAAAATTAACAACTTATATAATCTAGAATTGTAAACAATCTAAATTTAGGGTGTTATTGACAAATTGCATATAGTAGTAAAACTATTATATGTAATTTATATAAAAATTATAATAGATGCTAGCCGGTATTATAACCTTAATGAAAAAATGAAATAGTTTCATTAAACTTACATTAAAGATATGAATGTTCAAATATCTTTTGAGTATTTCTTTCTAAAATTTAATTTTTGTTGTTATTGCTATTGCAAACGTATGAGAAAAGAGTAACTCCAGCATTCTTTTGTGGTTTGGAATTAGAGCTGGAACAGAATATTGATAAAATTGTCAATATATCCAAAAGAATATTGATGTGTCCAAACCCGATATTTATCAGTATATCGGCAGCCAATATTTACTGACGTATCGAAATCCGATAGCTATCGAAATTTATCGATATATATATATATATATATATATATGTAAGCCAAGGTAGAAACACTGAATAGCATATCGGGTTTCCCGCTGAACTTCATGCATCGAAAGAATTAATGTGTATGTTTATATTTACCTTTTAGGATGATCTCCTTGTAATAAGTGACAATAATTATAGCGGGTGTCCGTTTAAGCTTGGCCACCGGCCATATCTCGACAACAGTTTAACGTATAACCTGGCGGAAAAAATCTTGATACTAAAACGGAAAATAGAAATTTCAAAAAAATATTTTTAAGTTTCCAAAATAATGGCAAGGGCGCGTAATTCTCAAGGTAATATAAAAATTTGAATATTTTCCATTAAATTCAAGTTTAAAATAGGTTAAAAAATGTCTGGCAACATGTTCAGATGTTTTATAAAATTTTCTTTAGAAACTTTTTGATGTAAGTTCCATACGAAGGGGAGGGTGGAGTGGGGGATGTCTGCGAACAAAACAAGGTATAACTTTGGCCTACCTTAAGGGATGTTTCTAGGCTCATTAAGTAGACAATTTAAATTTATTTTCATTTTAAGAGAGTGACTAGACAATGTGAAGCTTACTTTTATTTTAATTTTCATATTATTGTTTTAACTCATTGGATATGTTACACTAAATTCCCATTTCAAAAGTCTTCAAATTTTCAGGTTATTATGTTTTCATTTCATTACTTGTATTTTCCGACACTGAATCAGAATAATAGTAATAGTATTATTACCGAAAAGATGTACATCTAATTATAGGACAACAAAAAATGACAAAAAATACAGATAATAAAATAGGAAAAAAAACCAATGTAAGAAATGTTTAAAGTGTCCATCAATATATTCGACGCACATGTTGGCTTGTGGATTAGTAGAAATCAAAGCCAATTGAATTTCCAAAGCATAAATTTCATTTATCGCATTTGTAATTCACTCAAACATGTTCTAACGCGTACTCGGCTTTTTGTGATAGAATGTCTTTTATTCAGTCCCATAAATGAAAATCAAGAATCGTAGGATTCCTATTCTTATTCCGATTCATCGATTGGGCAATTATAGATTCAATGAATTTGTACATTATACAATAATATTGTTAACTGCAATAATCGTCTTTTAGATACTACTGTCTAATACAATACATTCAGCCTCAATTGAAGTTGACGAATTTCCATTCGTACCTGTCGACCCATATCATCCACCTTTATCTATCTCTTTACATGTTTCAACTGCAGAAACTAATTTTCCAAATTTTCCGTCAAATGACAATCTTAGATATACTTTTCAAAAAGCTGACTATCGAAAGCTTTGCTCGGATATTTCGAATGCGGATTGGACTTTCCTTGAAGAGCATAATAATGTCGATTGCGCTCTTGATGACTTCTACACTACATTATACAATATATTTGATGATTCAGTACCGAAAAGTTCAATCAATTTCAAATCTGTATATCCGTCATGGTTCACTAAGCAGATTATACATCACTTGAAGATAAAATCTTACTACCGACGAAAATGGAGAGCTACGAAGAATCAATTTTATAATTGTGAATTTAAAAGGTTGAGAGGAATCTGCAAGACGCTTATTAATGAATCCTATAAATCCTATATGGACAAAGTTGAAAGTTCTATTTTGAGTAATCCTAGAGAGATATTTCGATATATGAGAAGCAAAACTGGATCTTCGCGTATTCCTAGTACTTTAACTTTCAATGATACCCCAATAGACTCCCCTCAAGGCATAGTCAACAGATTTGCGGATATGTTTTCATCTATTTATTATCCTAGTATCCCCTTTTGCGTGGAAGATTCGGAATCCACCCACTTACCGTTTACTTTGCATGGTACTTCTGAGGATGAATTGCTTAGAATTATGTTCGCATTACCAGATGATTTCAGTGCAGGTGATGACCAGATCCCTAGCAAATTGGTGCGTCAAGCAGGATCCTCCTTATCAAAGCCGCTGGCGCTTATTATAAACCTATCCATCAAGACGTCGGAATTTCCTGGCCGTTGGCGAAGAACAAGAATCTCTCCCATCTTTAAAAAAGATGACAATACCAAAGGGGAGAATTACAGACCGATCTCGATCATTTGCAACTTTGCGAAAGTATTCGAAAGTGTACTTTATTCATGCATATATTTTAATACTAAATCATTGATTTCTCAACACCAACATGGATTCGTGCGGGGGCGTTCGACAGTTACTAACCTGACTGCGCTAACACAATTTACCTGCCGAGAGTTGGACAATTCAGGACAAGTGGATGTGATTTATACGGATTTCAGCAAAGCATTTGATACGATAGATCATGGATTCTTAATCAACAAACTATATGCACTGGGATTAACGCCGAATTTGCTCAAGCTTATCCATTCTTATCTCACTAAGAGACCTAATTACGTTTTTTATAATGGGTACAAGTCGCCAGAATTTTTTCCTTCATCTGGGGTGCCACAAGGCTCAAATCTATGTCCTCTTTTATTCATATTGTACATAAACGACGTACTGATGCAATTAACGTGTCCGGTACTTGCTTATGCTGATGATCTGAAAATTTACAGTTCTATAAAATCCTGGAATGATGTGGTCCAACTCCAAAGTAATTTAAGTGTCTTGACTGACTGGTGTCGCAAATTCAATTTAAAGTTAAATATTGATAAATGTTGCTTCATATCTTACACACGTAAAGTAAACAATGTATCATCAGTATATATCCTAAACAGAAATACATTGTCTAGAGTTAATGGTATTAGGGACCTTGGGGTATACTTTGACACTCGGCTCAGCTTCTCTAACCATATAGACTCGATGTGTGCATCTGCGTCTAGGACGTTGGGTTTCATATTGCGTTGTTGCAAATTTTTTAATAATATTCAGTTGATGAAGACACTTTATTTCAGTCTAGTTGTGAGCAAATTGGAGTATGCATCTCAAGTATGGTCTCCTCAATATCTTTACTTACAACTTTCCATTGAAAGAGTGCAGCGAAGATTCCTGAAATATTTGTCTTTTAAATGTTCCGGTACTTATCCTCAGCGTGGCATAGATTATTCATATTTATTAGACGCACATAATATGCAAGCCTTGAGTTACCGTCGTGAGATACATGGTGCACGATTTGTATGGAAACTATCCAGTGGGCGTGTTGACTGCCCTTATTTGCTCTCATGTCTGGATTTCTTCATTCCTAGAATCTCCTCTCGTTTTACCCATACCTTCCTACTTCCCTTTTCTCGCACTAACCTTCTTAAAGGATCTCCGCTGGTGGTGATGTGCAGAGCCGCTAATCTTCACTATGGGGACATATTTTTTTGACATATTTTTTTACTTTACTTAATTATATTGTTTTCATATTTATTATTACTCACAATTCTGTTGTATATTTGAGTTATTAGTATAAGTTATTGAGTAGTACGTTGTACATTATGTGTATATTTAATACTGTCCTATAACTGGGTAAACCATTGGACAAATAAAGCTATTATTATTATTATTATTATTATTTTGCGAAACGTAAGGGGGGCATTCATCATGTTGAAGACATATATTTACTCTATATTCCAATGACACACATTTTCTAATAGTGGAGGTGAATTCTTTTCAAGGATAAATAAGTTATTTTTGTCTCCAGTGTTCTTAATTATCAACCACCTTTATCCAGTTAGGATTGTCCCTTGATCAAATATGCAAATTATGTAAATTTAATTTCCCGGTATTTGTATTAGTTGCCTCATCAGTCCATAAGATTTCAGACAAAACGTTCTTATTTTCTTGCCTCACTTGCTTAACTAATTGCAATAATTCAACCTGATGTCTTAATTTTGATCTGATATGACTTAAAATAGTTTCAACTAATATGGATGCAACTTGTGTTCCATTATGTATTAATTATATTTATAATACACCATTTTGTAAAACCTATCTCTTGACATTTCTCTGATACTTGAATGCTGATCAGTTTCAGCATAAGCTAATTAACAACACTCTTTTGGTTTCGCGTTTTACGACATCTTTGTCAAGGAATGGAGTGAATATTGTCCTGTTTCACGTAGACATCTAGAATGGTGATTCTGTGGCGGCTTTCTTGGTGAATGAGGTGAAGCACTGATTCACCTTAAATTTCTGAAGAAAAGAATTGAACTTATGTTCAACAAATAGTTCCACTTGTAATTTCACCAATTGTTAGTTTTAACCGTAATCACTACTTACCTTTTGTTTAATCTTGACTACATTACACATTAATCTTTCTAAGCAGCGAAGGGGGAAATAAATGTTGCCGACATTGCTTCACCTGTATAGAAATTAGATCAAGAAGTTTTAATTGGAATTTATATAAAAACATCTGAAAATGTTGCCTGTAGAAATTTTAACACGTTCAGTGCTGACTGAGAACGGCTGAGGTTACGTGTGGCCGGTTGTTTTTTTTTTTTAATAGAATTGCTAAATCAGTTAAAAATAGTTTCATTTTTAAATTTAAAAATCATAAAATATAGTTTTTGTGCACAAATTACCACACGTCATGCGCACCGTTATGTTAATTTGACCCCGTTTGCTCATTGACGCACCGGTGCGTCATATTGAATCAATTGAATTTTAGTTAAAGAAACGTGTATTTCAATAAAGAATAATTATTCAAAAATTAAATTCTACACAGAAAATAAACTGTATTCAACTTAATGCAAGTTTGACAGATACATGAAACCTACGGCTAATCCCCGTCTTGGAAATATAAAAATGTTGTAACACATAAAACGAGGAGATAGACATATAAAATAATAAAATAAACATATAAAACAAAGAAAAACAATAAATTCTAGCTTGCATAGTTTTCTATTTAATAATATAGTATGTTATTATTGCTATGATATTCTGTAAAACACGTCCTATCTCCTCTAATTTCAATTTTCTGGAGTGTGTGTTCTGAAACTTGTTGCGTAAATTTTGAGTTGGATTGTTTTCGGCATGTTTCTTGAGGAAGAATCTCTTCAATAACCGCCATACGAAAATCATAATATGATAGGCGTTTTGTGGACTGTTTATTATATAAAAGGTAGAAATTGAATAACAGTAATTGGAGTGCATAGATTCCAAGTTTTTTATACCACCGGAGTGTTTTCCGTACCACTGGGTTATAGGAAATCATTTGGTCTATGCGGTCAATGCCCCTAAGGATTTTTTTATACTCCGCGATAGGTAAAGGTTTCTCTTTTAAGACACCTCTTTTATTTTGCGTTTGAACTAAATCATTGGGAAATTGAGAAGATATATACAATACTTTTCTTTTGTCCTTCCACTTTCCTATCATTATACCGCCTTGATAATCCGCCTGTGTTTCTCCGTTTTGAAGTTTTTTCATCACTATGCTTTTCGGAGAATCTTTCCTGTTTGCGCTTAAAGTTTCCGTACAATATGTATTCTTTTCCAAAAGCCCTTTAGCTAGGCCATAGCTGTTATAGTAGTTGTCCATATATAAACTATGGCCAGCTTTATAAAATTGTAAATCAAAATATATTTTTTTCATTCCATAAGTACAAAACTCTTTGGTTATAGCAACACACTCGGACATTGTTCCATTTAGCGCACTTTCTATACCACTCTGTACATCTCTCTCCATCACGGCCAACACTTCCATTAAATCTTTATAATACTTCCCATATTCTATTGCTTTGAGATTTTCTAACCGACACGCAATTAAATCTTTCAGATACCACAACTCCGATAACCCATCTTTTGAAATGTATAGACATTCGCCATTCTTCTCCAGTTTTGGTATTTTATTTATTCCATCGAAGCAATCAAATGACATTTTTATATTTCCATTGTCTAGGGTTGGATAACTACTTTTATCCTCCTTGAAATATTTCATTAATATTGTTTCGTATTTTTGGAACCGCTTCCACTCTTCCGCTTTCATAGACAACAATTCTCACCACTGGCTCAAAATATAATTCCACCTCTAGACCTACAGCAACCCATTTGGAATTACTTTTATTTAAGAAATATATGCTTTGCGATAGCAAGGGCATATCTATCATGGTATTCTGAATATTTTCTTCATCTGTCGCCTTTCCCATAGATTGACTTGATTCTACTACAGATTCATTACCAAAACTTTACGCGTATGGTGTCATAAAGTCGGTTGCCAATTTGTCTATTATTGATTACGACAATTGTTCCTCGCATTCTTTATTCTTTTGAAATTTACACTGATCGGGGGATATACCCGGACTATTATCCAAATGATTTTTATTGCTTCGATATATTCTGTCGTCTTTATCACTGACTTTGCGGCTTTTAGACATCTGAATAACTTGCTCACCCCTTAACATCTTTACAGAATACATCGTACTCACTGTTGTGTTTGACTATTAACTTCATACTGATACTGTCCCCATTATTACCAATTTATATACCATACATTTACTAATTTGACCTTGCTGCTTCGATATAATTTGCTTCTGAAAACTCCTCATCGTCACACATACACCTTGTTCTTCACCTCCGAACCAAGCCGATTCTAGAACCTCCTCATGAGCTTGATATTACAGCCTTCACCTTCTATTCAGCGAACCAATTCAAATAATTCATGAGCGTTCTACTTCTCCTTCTTCCATAATACTTATAATATTCATATACATCATATAAATACATTAAGTTATATTTATAGGATTCATAAAACTGTTGTGCGATGTTATCTTTTATTAGAGGCCATTCAAATTCTCTTCTGCATACTTTCTCATCTCTTTTATCATCTATCGCATACTTTCGAGTTTTCGACAATATATCGCCAACATAATTGAAATTATTAAATTCTTCTTGCACTTCCAGCAGCACTTTAATAGACAGTTCTTCATTTTCGCTTTTTTGGGATAAACCTGCTGCTTCGAACAACTTGCAAACACACTTATTATATTCATTGAACTTTTCGGCATCCTTATATACTATTTCACACATCAATTCTCACTAGCTCTGGTAATTCTCCTGTATTAACCGATACCATTGAACTTTTGACTTTAAACTCCACTTTTAACTAGGTCTTTGACCTCGACCTGGACCTTGACCTTGCTCTTGTCCTTGACCTTGACCTTGACCGCCGCAGCTAAGCCGATTCTAGAACCTCCTCCTTCTACTACGAGCCATTAGTTTATTTAGACATTTTGCATTAGCAATTATTCCTGGCTTATCAACAATATTAGCGTGTGTGATTTTTACGAAAAAATGTATAGTTGACAAATTGATGACATTTATGAAGTTGGGACTACTACATATGTTCTATTCCGTGATTCTAGGAGATCAAGTTTTTTACTTTTATCTTGGATATGAAGTATATTTAAAAAACGAACTGATTCAAGAAAAAGTAAAATCTTTAGTTCATAAAAAGTTTTTAGCACTCAAATCAAAAATTGATAGATTGATTTCAAATAAAAACCGTATCAATCTTGCTTATAATCTAGATTACATTAACAATCACAACGTTTCTTTCTTTGATCGCTTCAAAAACTTAACTACTCTCAATTTTACCACTGACGAACAAAAGCTACTTTCAAAAGGTTTCAAATATAACATAAAACCTATTATGAAATACAAACATTTGGAAAACCTGGCAATAGAAACCGAGTTAGCTCTGTATAATTCTGATAATAATGTACTTCATAAACATGTAACTAAAAATATTATTGAAAGTAATAGTACTTTGCCATTCTTCAACAAAAATTTATCTATAATTAAATCTTTACAACAAAAGTCAAGAGATAATGAAATAGTTTTTACTAAAGCGTACAGGGGAAATACTGTTATTGCTATCCCCAAGTTAGATGATCTTAAAAAAGTTGAAGATTTTCTGAATACTAGTTCATTCACTAAAATCAAAACTAATAACACATCGAACTTTCAAAAACAATTAAAAACTACTATTAACAGTTCTAATACTTTATTCTCCGTATCACAAAAACGAAGACTCGTAACTATGAACCCTCAACGGCCTAAAATGTATGGTCTGATTAAACTACATAAAAATGATTTACCAATTAGACCTGTAGTTTCATATGTCAAAGCCCCTTGTAGAAATTGGTGTAAACAATTAATTAACATACAAGATTTAAATCTAAATTTTCTATTAAAAATTCCTTAGACCTGATAAATAAAATTTTTGATTTAAAAATTCCTAGTAAAGTTAAATTTTTGTCATTTGTTTTTACGAACTTATTTACCAATATCACCACAAAAGAGGTATAAAATATTATCGAATTAAAACTACACCAACATCACACAAATCCCGTTATAATTAGTGAAATCCTAGATTTACTTATGATCTGTATGGAACAAAATTATTTCGAATTCAATTACAAATATTATAAACAAACCACAGGTCTATGGGTAACTCTTTAAGCCCATTACTAGAGGAAATTTTCATGAATCATTTCGAAGAAACTATTAGCTCTCACCCCTATTCAAAAATTGCATTTACTGGTATAGGTATGTAGATGATATATTCGTATGTTTTAAAGGTACCGATAGACAATTAAATATGTTTTTTGATTATTCTAATAATGTAGATCCTAATATAACATTCACACTAGAAACAGAGACTAACGGTTCTATTAATTTCCTAGACCTTTCTGTTTCACAGAATATAAGTAAAAAACATGAATTTGCCATTTATCACAAGCACATACTGATACAACTATACATTCTTCTTCCTTTCACCCTTTAAAACATAAATTAGCCGCTTATGAATCAATGATACATAGACTAGTGAATACGCCACTTAATAAAACTGACTTTAATACAGAATTAGATGGAATATACACTGTTACTACAAATAATGGCTATACTAAAGATATGATCAATAATATAAAAACTTTTTATGGAGTAAAGATTTTACTTTTTCTTGGATCTGTTCGTTTTTTTAATATGCTTCATATCCAAGATAAAAGTAAAAAACTTGATCTCCTAGAATCACTAGAAATTTCTATAATTACAAAATTAGGGTTAGCGTTAAATGACCAAATCAACCTATCTCACACCCCACTTTTGTCTTTAAATTTGTAATATGTTTTCCAGTATATAATTTCTCGCCCTAATGTAAATTCTTCATTAATCATCCACCTAATGAAGACGAAATAACGTTCTAGTGGTTTACTATAATTAAAATTTTGAAACTTTAAAATCAGTTTTTTATTTTTATTATTACTTGTCATAGGAGGAAAACTAAGGATAAAGAAAACATAATATGGAAAATTGGCACGTGGAACATAAAAAGTATAACAGGAAAAGAAAAGGAATTCGAAGAGTTAGAAGTAGACATATTAGCAATTACGGAAACGAAGAAAAAGGCACAGGGAATAATTAAGATGGACAATGGTCACACTTTATTATACAGTGGTGTAGGAAAAGAAAGAAGAGCAGCTGCAGGAGTAGGATGCATTTTACACAAAAAATTAGAAAACCAAATTCATAGCTGGAAGGCATGGTCAGAAAGAATATTATTAATAGAGATGAAGGAGAGGAACATAATGAAAACAATAATAGTAGTATACGGACCAAATGAAGACGACACAGCAGATAACAAAAATATGTTTTGGGAAGAATTAACAGTGGTGGTAGAAGATGCGAAAGGAATAATTTTTGTAATGGGAGTACAGTGACAGTAGAGTTGGTATAAGAGACGATGAATACACTGAAGTATTAGGAACAAACGGAGAGACGGTTAGAAATAACAATGGAAGAAGAATGCTAGACTTTGCATGATACACAACTTGGTAATAACTAATAGTCTTTTCCAACACAAAAATATACACACATATACCAGGGAAGTTAAGAGCAGGGGAGAGAAGTCCATAATTGATTATATATTAGTTGACAAAAAGAATAGAAGAATCGTGACTGATACAAAAGTAAGAAGAGGACCGGAAATAGGGAGCGATCACTTTGTCGTTATATCAAAAATAAAGGAAAAAGTTCAAAATAAAGAAAAGAGATATATATTCAAACAGAAAGAAAACCAAAAAGAATTACTTAGAACATACAAATTAAGAAGTAAAGATATCGCTGAAAGTTACCAGAAAAGGATAACTGGAAGAGTAGAAAATGTAGAAATGAATAGAAATATTGAAGAAACTTGGAATACGTTCAAAGAAATTATAATAACTACAACTAAAGAGATATGTGGAGTAAGCAAGAAGAAAAACAAAAGACAAACAAAGTGGTGGACAAATGAAATAAGGTATTAAGTAAAGTCAAAAAAAAGGCATGGAAAATATATTTAGCAGAACAAACAGCGGAAAAATACAATATATACAAAGAAGAAAGAAAAAAAGTAAAACAGTTAGTGGCAGAAGCAAAAAAAGAGACATGGCAAGAATTTGGTGAAAAGATAAGAAGAAGAAGAAAATAAGAAGGGAGATATACTAAGCGATAAAAAAAAATCATAGAAAGAATGAAAGAATACTTCCAAGAATTGCTAAACGAAGGAGTGGAAAATGAGAATACCGATGAACAACAAACAATAGAAGAAGAAGAGACGGAAGAAATAATTACCATGGACGAATTGGAAGAAGCAATACATAAACAGAGAGATGGGAAAGCACCAGGCTGCGACAAGATTACGGCAGAAATGATTAAAAATATAGGACAAAAAGGAAGAGAAGTAATGTTGAAAATATATAACAGAATATGGAGAGAAGAGGAGGTACTATTAATGACTTCCTCCAAACGATTGGAGGAAGTCATTAATAGTACCAATATACAAGAATAAAGGAAACAAAAAAGAATTCAATAACTACAGAGGAATAACCCTTCTAAGCACTGCAATGAAGATTCTTGAGCAAATAATAGATAAAAGACTAAGAGCAAAACTCGAAAATACGTTACACGAATCACAAAGTGGGTTTAGAAAAGGAAGGAGCACACAAGACCAAATATTTTCCGTGAAGCAAATAATACAAAAAGCCTATAGAGAGCAGAAGAAAGTATTTTTGGCATTTATAGATCTAGAAAAAGCATTCGATAAGGTACCAAGAGAAAGACAGTGGAATATATTAAGAGAGAGAGGGGTCAATGGAAAAATAAGACGATTAATACAGAAAATATATGATAATAACACCAACGCTGTAATAGCTAATAATTTAGAATCAGAAACCTTCAGAACAAAGGAGGGACTCCGACAAGGAGGAAGCCTGAGCCCAATGCTGTTTATAGTTTATATGGACGACATTATCAAAAGGTGTACAAAAGAAAGTAAAAAGATCAGAGTTGGACACTTAACTTAAAGCTAGTCGAAGTTTCACAGGGGGCATTCGCAGACGACATAGTAATTACAGCTGATAGTGCGGAAGATCTACAACGGAATTTAATAATATGGAATACGACACTAAATAACAGTGGAATGAAGATGAATAAGAATAAAACCAAAGTAATGGTAGTGGGAGATGAAGAGATAGATACGAAAATCGAAATAGAAGGAATTGTAATAGAAGAAGTGAGAACGTTCCAGTAATTGGGAGTGAGAATTGATGGAAAAGGGACCCAGGACGCCGAGATTAACCAACAAATAGAAAAAGCAACAAAGCTGTATCATAGTATGAGGAATAAGTTCATTAACAAAAAAGAGATATCCCGCGAAACAAAATTAAAAGTATATAAGGCAATATACCGACCGATATTAGTATATGGATGCGAATCCTAGATATTAAATACAAGACAAAAATGTAAAATACAAGCAGTAGAAATGAAATATTTAAGAAGAGTCAGAGGAGTTACAAAGATGGAAAGAATAAGAAATTCGGAAATAAGAAAAGATCTAAATATACAGTCAGTGTTGGAACATATTGAGCAAAGACAGTTGGGATGGTGGGGACATCTATATAGAATGGAAAATACGAGACAGACATGAAGGATATGGGAAGCAAGAATAATGAAAAATAAAAGAAGAGGAAGGCCAAGGACGACATGGAATGATGTCATAGCAGAGATTTTGAGGAAAAAAGGCAAAACTTGGACAGAGGCGAAGAGCATGGCGACGAATAGAAATGAATGGAAAAGATTCATAAAAAGTTAGAAGAGGATAAACGCCCCACACCATTAATATGGTAGAGGGGATTATTAGATTATATATATATATATATATATATATATATATATATATATATATATATATAAAAATATTAATAAAAATATTAATATTCTTGGTGTTAGCGGCCTGTTTCTTATTCCTTGTCATATATGTATGTTGTATATATATACTTGTCATAGAGTTTCAACAAGTGTGTCCCACTTCAATTAATTTTTTAAATATACTATATTCACATATTAACAGTCATTTCGGTCATGGCTAATCAATAATTTAGCCTAATCAATCAGATATTAAATATCATAGCCGATTTGTTATTCACAACATCGTAAAACCATTTTTAAATAACTTGAAGAGGACAATTTCCTAAATCGTAGCACATTCGCCGACCCCGAATAAGATCGGAATCTGCACATTCATATCATGAATATAATTTCCAATTTACATGATTTATCATACCGTTTTGAATACCGGGTAACATTATAAAGCTGTATACATTATTTGAATTTTATTTATATTTGAAATAAATTCTAGCACCTATCATTACGTACTATTTGCTCGTATTTATCTACTTTCAAGAAAAGTCACTTTCTGCAACTTATACAAATGCATTTGGTTTTAATTTATTTAACATTATAGTAAATGACCAAGCATAATAAGTAAATATCTTGTGGTGTCGAACATCATGTCCAAGAGAGCAGGTGATTGTAAGGGAGTATAGGTAAAGTTTTCCTAATTAAATTATTTGTATACATAAATATTATTAGCAAATACCTGTAAGATAAATGAAAAATTTAGATACATGCATAAACCGAGCAAAATGAGACTTACCACATACTAAACCCACTTATATTACAGACCGACCAGCCTTGCCTGGAGACCCTTTGATGAGAGTAATTACCATAAATAATAGCAAGTAGTTAATTAAATTTTGCTAAAATAAAAATGCACAAAAGTGATAACGCCGACATAAAGAAAGTACATCATTTTAGAGTGCTTGCGTATAACGCGCGACGTTTAAACATATGAGACCCACTAGCTTGTATCCATTAGAGCTAGGGATAGAAATCAAATGTACAGTGATGATTAATCATTTGAATTAAAATTCAATATCTTTGGTAACCTATTCAAAGTCTTATCCTCAACTCATCAATTAATTATTATAATCAAGATAAACCTGGCCACGCTTCGCTTTGGCTCAGTCTAATATGAATTAAGTAAATAAAAATATTGTAGGGAACATAGATACACCCAGAAACACATTTTTCAATTCAATATTTTGCCTTGCGTTGCACTGTGTGAAATGAAAACAAAGTAAGAAAAAAGATGTTTTCACAAAAAATAATTTTTTATAGTTTCACTTGTTCCGAAAGATAGCGCTACTTATGCCAAAGCGCACCGCATATTTTTCCGGTGGAGTAAGATGTGTGTCGCGCCGTGTATATATACACGCGGTTATTCGAATGGAACTTTGTGTCAAAATTTCATTTTACTGTAAAAACACTCGCGTATTCAAATGCAACCTTGAGCCAAAATTTCAAGTCAATTGACTGACTACTTTTCGAGTTTTGGGAGCAGAAACATAAGTCATATCCTTCTGACATATATAGTTGACATTTCTGACTTTATAAGAGTTTGGTAGTGTCTTAAACAGGTGTTTATTTAGTTGATGTTTTGGGTATTACATCACAAAACTGTCAACTCCATATGTCAGAACCTTTACTGGAATTTTGATAACAAGTACTTATTAATTATATGGTTGTAAATAAAGTTACTACAGAAACACTCGCGTGTTCATATGCCACGTTGTGTCAAAATTTCAAGTTAATTGACCGACTACTTTTCGAGTTTTGTGAGGTTGCTCAAAAACTCGAAAAGTAGTCGGCTGAATTTATACATATATAGATTTACGATATAAATATTACCATTATAATTGTAATCATATGATTTCACTTTCATTATCCATTCAATTAAATATACATCTGTTATAATAAGACTTCGGCAGCACCATTATATCTACTTGTTACTTGCGTAATTTTTGCGATATGTTGGATGTGTTATTTCTTTCTGTGCTTGTGTATATACATAGATACATAAATATTTATGATATTTGAAAGTAGTTTGCATGCATTTTACTTACTTCTAGTAACCAAATAAAACACCTTTATCTACTAATGTCAAATAATACATGAAAAAATTATACCGATATTAGACCTCATTATTAAACACTGTGTTTGTAAAGTGTTTTTGATTGGATAAGAAACTGTTGAATAATATTATTCAACACTTCCAGGGACCAATGAAAAAAGAGGCGGGCAAATATAACCAATTACATTCAAATAAACACTGGAAAAAAAGCGATTTCATCTTAGTTGCATAGGCACTGGACGACATCGAACGTCAAACGTTAAATGTCAAGTAGCGTGCTTATTATTATTCTAATCAAATTATAATCTTAACACGTCTACAGCTTTTTCTGTCTGCTGGAATATGTATAATATTTCGTGTACCGCCAATACATTAGTAGATAAAGCATTATATTCAACTCATTGCGTGGATATTTTATTACACTCGGACGATTACAGCACTCGCTGCGCTCGTGCTGCAAACTTCATCCTCGTGTAATAAAATTATCCACGCAAACTCGTTGAATAATATACTATTACCACACTAAAGCACTGAAAGCTAGATAAGTATTTCGAGAACTGTTGTTGTTCTGCATAAGCTCCAATGTTCAGATAACGCTGTTTTTATTAAGCAGTGCTACTGATGATGACAACATAGTTGTCGAAATACATATCTAGCTCTCAGTGCTTTAGTGTAAAGTGATAAAGGTGTTTTTATACGTGTTTTTGTTTAGTATCAAGCCATGAACATGAGTTCGAATTTCGGCCGTGGGTTATTTTTTAAAATTAAAAATGTACCTAATTAAATAATTATCAGTGCTAAAAGCAGAAAATTATAATTAGAATTTACAACATTGAGAAAAAATAATTTTAGAGGAATTTGCAGTAATTTAAAATAAGAAACAATTGATAATATAATAAATAAAAAAAAGAGACTTTGGAAGTGTTGGCTAGTTGCTAAGAAGAAAATAATAAAACAAATTAATTAGACAATTGGTTTTCTATTACAAGAAAGGAAACTTAAATCTATGAAACTCAATTAAAAATTAAAAATCAAATGTAAGGGTTCGGCATGTATAAACAAAATTAAAATAAATAAATGAAATATTCTGAACAGATTAAGTTGGATGTGATCTGCTAAACAAAGAAAAACAACCCGGTATTTATATAAATTTTACACATAACTATTCAAATCACAGATATTGTACAAATGTAGTTATTTTTTTTAAAAAGCAGTGAGAGCGATACCAACCTGGTTGCTAAATGGAATAAATCGAATTCTAAGAGATCAAGTAGTCCCAAGGAAGTGGAAGCTTGCTAAAATAGCGTTACTACCAAAAGTAGCTAAGGGAATCGAGGACACTCCAAGATACAGACCCCTGTGATTGCTTAGTACAATAGGCAAACTTTTTCAAGGAATTATTAGGGAGAGACTTAACGAGGAAATCGATAGAAGGGGAGAATTGCATCATAATCGTTACGATTTCCAAAGGGGAAGGTCCACTATCCAAGCGCTTGAATCAGTAGTAAACACACTAAACACTTGTGATAAGCGGTGGTGCATTTTAGTGGCCCTAGATGTAAAAAATGCATTCAACACAGCAAGCCATGTCTCATAATGGCAAAACTTTGTGAGAGGGACATACCTAGGTATCTAAGAAACCTTATATCTAATTATCTGGAAAACCGAAGGATATTGTTAAGTGAGGTTGAAATGATGGAAGTGACTGCAAGGGTACCACAGGATTCAGTCTTGGGTCCCACATTGTGGAAGATTGGAAGTAAATAAAACTGACAGTAAAAATCACTTAAATTCACATTTTATTGATAAAATATCATGACGAGTTAGTTTGTAATACAACCTCATCTGAAGAAGACACTGTGTGTCGAAACGATCGTCATGATATTTTATCAATAATGTGGGAATTTAAGTGATTTTTACTGCCAGTTTTATTTACTTTCAACATTATGAATTTCCATCAAGTTAAGGCTACATCGATCCAAATTGTGGAATATTCTATAGAACTAACGAAAATGGCAACATCCATTGGGTTTACGGAGGAATGGCGCCCGTAGTAGCCGCCGATGATGAAGTAGATTCGGTAAGACACACAAATGAGTATCTAAGAAGAATCAACGTCTGGATGGACAGACATAAATTGGAAATTGGAAATGATAAACTTGATATTCAAAATTAGAGACCTATAGCGATACTGTTTTGCTTTTCTAAAATCACTGAAAAAGTTGGGTATAATAAGATAATTGACTATTTAAATGCCAACAACATATTCGCCACTGAACAGTTTGGGCTCGCGGTGGATTGTATACTCAGCATACGGCTAACTCAAAGTATAAACAATCTGTTGAATTCAAATTAAAAGGTGGCGGGTATATTCTTCGAAATAACGAAGGCCTTAATCATGATATTTTAATGGAAAAATTGGAAAATGCTGGCACAAGAGGGAATTTAAATTTAAATATGTGGTTTGGATCGTATCTTCGTGATAGCATAATTAGGGAAAAGGCAAACAATACTCTTTCGGATAAGTGTGTTAGGTCCGCTTGCTTTTTTATTAATTATTAATGACTTACCCGATGGTATCACGATGGGAAATGTTTTTATGCATGCTGACGACACAACAATACTTATATCTGAATCGAATAAGGAGCTACTAAGACAGAAATTGTTGACGGCGATTAGGCAATTTGACAAATGGTGTAATAACAACCAACTCGAAATTAATTTCAAGAAATGCAATTGCGTCGAATTCTGTTGAAAAAATACTGCAACCACACTACAGGATGTAATTCATTTCAATAATATTGACGTGCAACTTAGACAAAGTTCAAATTTCCTCGGGCTGGTTTTGCATATGCATCTTACTTGGCAGGATCATTTCACTGTTCTAGCACCGAAATTTAATAGGTGCTATTACTTGATAAGCAATTTGAAATCTATGGTGGGCCCGCAATCTCAACTGAGTATTTATTATGAATTGGTGTACCCGGTATTCAATTAAATGATTGTAATGTGTCGACAAGATGGCCCAAATAATGGCTTCCAGATGATTTTTACTATACGAAAACGTATTATAAGTTTAATTTTTAACCTATCTCCTTCTATTTCTTGTTGGGAGACCATAGGGAGAGACAAATCTTAACGGTGGCCTCAATTTATATATATATATATATATACAGGGTGTCCGGGAAAACGTGGGAAATCTCTTGGATGCAGATAGAACATAAACAAATAAGATGACAAGTTCCAATAAAAAAATTTTCTACAGGCCCCTCCTACGGAGATATTCGTCCCTGAAGGACGCCGCTGGAAAACGGATTTTATTGAATTTCTTTTAAGGTAATTAATATAATTTAATAAAAATTTAATGTGATGGACACTAGTAAGGACCTCTTAAAATAGTGTCCTTGAAACATATTTAGCTTTTGTCGTTTACCAGGGGCGGGCTAATCTTTACAACTTAATGTCTAAATTTTTAACACCCTGTATGATAAAGACTTTAAAAATATTAAACTAGATAGCTTGAACCATAGATTTTAAAAAAGGTACTCTTGCTTATTGTCGTTAAAATGAACTGTTTACGAGAAAAAGTTTGCAAAAAATGTGCGTTTTAGTTTTTATCGGCACCAAAAAAACCTATTGCAAACGTTACTATGGTACGAAATAAATAAAACATCCGGGGCATTTTAGACTTGTCATCATAACGTTGACACATTGAATTTATTCGAAGTATGGAATACACGTTTATTGAGTATGCAGATGTGCATCTGATGTATGGTCTTGTGTCTTGCAATGCTTCAGAAGCCAGAAGATTATATCACGAACGACTTCCTAATCGTGCTCTACCAAACCATAAGACATTTCAACGTGTTGACCAACGTCTAAGGGAGAATGGTGAGCGATTCCAGTTAATAAGGTAATACATATTATTGACTATCTTCATAATTTTAGGGAAGTTTGAAAAAAGTAGTACTGAGGCTGGTGTGAGAAGAACCGTACGTATGCCGCGATTAGAGAAACGTATTTTAAATGTTGTAGATGGCAATCCATCAACGAGCACTCGACAATTATCAGCACATTTTAATACATCGAAAACAGTAGTACATGAAGTTCTTCATGACCAGCTGTTATATCCATATCATTTGCAAAAAATACATGAACTGATTCCTGAAGATGTTCCTCGTAGAATGCAGTTTGCAAACTGGGTATTGAATCAGCAACGTAATAATGTTAACTTCATGAGCATTATTCTTTTCACGGATGAAGCAAGGTTTACCAAAAATGATGTCACCAATTTACACAATACGCATGTATGGGCTGATGAAAATCCTCATGCCACTATTGTTTCGCATTATCAACATCAGTTCCAATCACTTAATATTTGGGCAGGAATCATTGACAAATTTTTGATTGGACTATTCGTTTTGACAGAACGATTGAATGGACAACTTTATTTCACGTTTCTTCAGAACGCTTTTCGTGATTTAATAGAGCATTTACCACTTAAAACCCACCGAAACATGTACTTCATGCACGATGGAACACCACCTCATTTCAGCGTTCGTGTGTGGGAGCACCTGAATAACGTCTATCCAAACCGTTGAAGAGGTAGAGGAAGACCAATTGCCTGGCCTCCTCGATCTCCTGACTTAAAACCGTTGGATTTTTACCTGTGGGGACACCTCAAAAAATGGTGTATTCCACTCCGGTCGACACTAGGGAGGAACTTCTACAGAGAATCACGTTTTATTGTGATGTGATAAGGAACACGGCTGGGTTATTGTTGCGGGTACAACAGTCCTTAATTCGTCGTGCCCGCGAGTGTATCAGATTCACGGAGCCCATGTTGAACCCTCTTATGAAGTTTTTCAATAATTCCGTTAAGGTGCCTCCGGAGACACCACTGCGTTTATATTTATATTAATTACTTTAAAAGAAATTCAATAAAAGCCGAATTCAAGCGGCGTCCTTCAGGGACGCATATCTCCGTAGGAGGGGCCTGTAGGAATTTTTTTTATAGGAACCTGTCATATTATTTGTTCATGTTCTATCTGCATCCAAGAGATTTCCCACATTTTCCCGGACACCCTGTATTATAGTCATGGACTTGGCTGAGTTCATGACACACTTTCTTTCTTAGTATGAGTCTCATAGACTTACAAATGGATGCAGTCCATTCTGGATGTTAACACAAAAGACTTTGCATATTTAACTTATTTTCCGAAATCTTGGACTTACCATAAGTTGGATCTGGAGTACAAATATGTATGTAACATTAAACAAATAATATAATTTATCTCAGTTTTATATATTTTATTACAAAAATTCTGGTTATAGTACAAGTATATACATTCTAATATGATGTTCAAGCAGTTAATATTTCGCGTACGTATCCAAATACACTTCTAATATCACAGGCATGCAGATTGATCTCATCAAATAATATTAGCTCTTGTTCAGGCGTCTCAATTCCATTATTTATATCTCCTTCTTGAGTAAAAAAATATTTGCCTCTCTTTTTAATCATGCACTTGCCAACTCGTAATCGTTCGGTTCTACGCTTTTATAAACTTTTTACTTAGAAATTACTGGTAGGATTTAAATTTTTCAAGTCGTACTTTAGTTAATAAATGTTCGTCTTATCGATTTACCCTAAATCTGTGAAAATACGGCCAGCGACTGCGGTATAAAGTGAAAAATTCTTACAGTACGGAAATGTACTAAAAACAAAAAGAAATCGAGAAATAGTCTCATTCATATTACTGCAGTAGATATTGAACTAAACGAAAATTGTAATAAATAATTGTAAATAATTGTATTATTTTATTAACTTACCAATCAGCCATTGACCCTTTAATATTTCTTCTGTTTATAATTTATGTTCCTGCTTTAATTCAACTTTTTAGGAAATTTGAAATTTTTAATACTTTTATGTAATCTTCATTTACTCACAATTTAAGACAACTAACATCCATACATAAAAAAATTATAATGGGAAAAGAAAAGCAAACTAAATCATGGGATTTTAAATACTCTACCATAGTATAAACGTATAAGTCATCATATTTCTTACATTTTCTTCATTTGCACTGCAGAAGGTCCACTTCGACTAATCCAGCGTTTATCAAATGTTGCATTTAAAAATTTAGAGCACAACACTAAAATGCCAGATTTAATTTTTCATTGCAAGTAGTAAATTATTCTAGTAAGGCAAGCAGGTATCTTTTCAAGAAATGTCTACCAATGTACTACCAAGAAGATTTTCAATTTTTCAATATATATATATACCGTTTGACTGAAATAAAAGTAGATATAGGGAAACACAAACACGCACACAAGTGCATGCAAACATGAAATGGAGGGGTACGATAGTAGGGGAGTACAGGTTCATATCGGGCGTGATATCGGGACACCGGGGTACCGAGGCTTTAGTGCACAACGTGTCTCTTAGTATGCAGTGAATTAACACAACCTTCTGTACGAAATTGTTTCACAATCTTATGGATAGCTGGCACAGAGGGAGGTGGGCGATTTTCATACGCCGCAACAAATAAATTTTGCACGTCTTTGTACGAATTATCCTTGGCATACCATAACACAATCTGTATTTTTTCCTCGACAGTTAAGGGCATTTTATTTTAATATTTGCGAGTCTGCTCAGATACAATGTACTTATGTACGTTCACGCTCTAAAGTTACGGAAAGAATGCCATGTCTGCGCGCGCTCTCGATCTCCCCACTATCTCCCCACACCACCGGTGTTGTATACATACATATATAGGTACATGTTTATGTGTGTGTATTTGAAGATGCATATTAACTTTTAACTACGACAATCTGTATATATATATGTATAATAGCATTTTTTTGAAGATATTAAAAATGTCAAAATCCAATATAATATATATATATGATAAATATTGTTTTCTCGTCCGTACTATTAAATATTGGGTAGTGGATTCTCAGGATAATCGGACCGTTTTTGTTTAGAAATTAAAAACTCATTTATTCAAACTCTATATATTTCGCCACTGCTTTGTGGCTTCCTCAGGAGTGCTACAAAAAATTATTTTTGTTTTGACAATTAAGGTGGAACACTGTGTCAAATGGTAAAAGTTTACTTACAATTTGAGTAATTTGAAGAAGAAATACACTTTTTACATAGCAGTAAAAGTTGTAAAAACATTAGAAGTGAAACAACACATTAAAAAAGACATCAACTCATAATAACTAAAAACACTTTACACAGTTTTTTTAAAAACTAAAATATCAAAGTATTACAACACAAAATACATTCTTAATTGTTTAAAGTTGTGTGTTACGAAGTGTGTGTCAGTCGTGAAAGCGATGTGTGTACTGCGAATACAGTGACCTTGCTATTTTTATTATAAACATTTATCTTTTTTAATATCAATGTATTTCCTCCAGCAGGTAGAAATGTGTTCGTTGTTAAAATCGTTCTTATTTTTATACTTATCTGTGTTATTTCGTATGAATACAAATTTGTGACTGTACAGGGTCTTACATCAAAGTAAAAACTAAAATGGCCTAGTGTGAATGAGCATCATTTCAATAAATTAGAATATATCACACATAAACTATTGGTGTCTGGTTTATGTGTGTGTGGTTTATGGTGTCTCCCTGTTAATATGTATCATCTCCAGCACCAGTCTGTTTTTTTTATTCCATTCCTTGTCGAGTACCTTAACCCCATCATAATCAAATCCATGACCCAAATCCACACAATGCACTGCCAATGCACATGAGCGTTTTTTTATTTTACTGTCACTCTTGTGTTGTGTGAGTCTCTGTTTTAACAATTGTGACGTCTGCCCTATGTATACTCCTTCACAATCCCGGCATGCAACTTTATAAATGACACTATCCTGACTCAGTATTGGTGTTTTATCTTTAGTTTTTGTAAATATCTGTCTTATTGTTAGGGGACTATATTTTGCTATCTTTATGTGAGTGTACATCCTAAACTGCTGAACTATTTGCTCCGTTAAGTTACTGATATAAGGCAATTTTTTGAATTGTGGCAGTTCATTGTCAATGACGTGATCAATTGGTCCATCAAAGGTATTGGAATTGAAAATCAGTTTGTTAACAACATGCCCGGGATAACCACTGTTGGTGAATATACCGACTAATTTTTTTAAGTTTTTATTTAGGAAAGTAGTATGACTAATGTGCGTAACCGGGTTTTTAATAGCTATAATGGTATTGTATTTCTGCGACAATGGTTGGTTCGAATAATAATTAATGAACCTGCCTGAGGCCGTGGGTTTTTGGTACCAACCCAGTATAATGTGATTGTTATCATCTCTAATTATAAGATTGTCCAAAAATGGAACAGAACGATTGGTTTCGGTTTCAATAGTGAATTGTAAGTGTTCATTAAAGGAATTGAATGTTTGCAAGGTTTGGTCTATCTTATCAAGAGGTACAGAACAAATCACATCGTCTACAAACTTGTAAATGAATGGTAACCGAAAAGGAAGAGTGACAATGACTTCATCAAATAAGTAATCTAACGTAAGAGTGGCTAAAATTGGACTTAAGGGAGAGCCCATCGGAACTCCAAAATTCTGTTTGTAATGTCTATTATCAAACGTAAAAAGAGATTTAAATGTTAATTATTGTACTATAAGAAATATTATTATTTTGTAAAAACTCGTTTAAGTGACGTTTAAAGAGGTAAAAGATGATTAAAATTGAATATTGAAAGGTAAATAATTGATATTGATAAAAGTACATTTTAAATATCGTACAACCGGATGGGGAATAAAATGTCAAAATTGACATCTGGTATATTAAATTTCTAAAAATTGTTTTTTTTTGAATACAAAAAGTATGAAAGGGCTTAATTAAAATTCGGAAGGTTTGAAATAATGAAATTTATAAAGTTCAGTTAGTATAAAGAAATAGTAGAACAAATTTAAAAACTATATTGTCTGGACAAAGTAAGAAAAGATATCGATTGGCTGATTTGAAAATTTAAAAAGATCACTAAGGAGATTTGTTGAAACAGTAGAGAGAGAGAATTTTTATGATCTTTAAGAGACGCGTGTGTATTAAAAAGAATTATCAATTTGATAAATATAAATGATTAAAATAAATCAGAATTAATGTATATAGTATATTAATTATGCATACAAGCAAATAAATAGTGAATGAAATTGTAAAAAGTTAATTGTAAATTTTCTAAGAAGAATTTAAGCTGATATAAATTAATAATAATTAAAGAATACTTACGATTGTGAAAGTCGTTCATCGATAATAGGAGAATCTATTGCAAAGAAGAGTGTATATCTAGAAGTTACAGAAGTTCCATTTAAATCCAGTATCCAGGAGTTAGTGTTTTATTTCAGTAAGAATATTTAAAATTGAAGCACACCGATAAGAATTAATTACGAGGTACGTAAGTTCCATTGGACGATCCAGTTCCTGGTTTGCAATATTAATTGGAAATCCAGGGTCCATAAATCCAGGGAAGGCAGTGAAATTCAAGAGAGTGTTTGTCCTGCAAATAGTAGCAGTCATAGGCCTATTTTTCGTAGCAGTTGTCAGTATTCCGAAGAGATTGGCTATTTTCTAACCGAAGTATCCAGTAGGATATCTAATTTGTGAAGACCATACAGAATAGGAGAGTTCTAAAATCGAAAGAATTATTATAACGTTATTGGAGACAAGAAACTTACATGCATTAATTTTAAACAAGGTTGTATGTATTATTGTTTTTTAACTTTATTGGAGCTTTTAAAGTTCATAATAGCTATTATAGTTAGTTTGTTAATGTTTTAAATAAGGTTGATTCATCTTAAAATATTACCATTTAAATTTCAAATTAACAGAGCCATTGAATTTTAATTTATGAAATTTTCCATACTTAGTAAATATTTTTCATGCGTAGAATTATACGAATACATTTTTAATATACCGGGCTCTTTTTTTATCATTACACATAGCATTTTCCCTATGTGTAATGATAAAAAAAAAATTGTCAATGCATTAGCGATATAGTCACTGTATAGTAGACAACCAGTTATACACTCGTATTTTGACAAGCAGGAACAGTGAGCCGTCATAAGATTTTTATCAGTCAATTTTCGTTAAACTTTTTCTTAAAATTTTAAAATAAAAATTGAGTTTGTAGCAGAAACACTGTACGACACACGTGTTAAAATGTTATTTTATTTTGCTTATTTTAAATTGCTCCAGTTCCTAGTCACCCTCGTGTCGCAAATCATACTCGCAAAATAAAATAGCACTTTTAACAATTATATCGTAAATAACTAATTTTATAGAATTTTTCTTACAATTTTAAAATTCGAAATATATCACGTCGTCAACATCATAATTGCTACATTAAGGATTTCCCGCCATTTCCCACTGGCCGATACAAATTAAATAATATTCTGGAGATCCGTTTCTCTTACTTCTACCATAAATTATTTGTACGGAAAAATTAAACTTTGCAGCGTACATAAAACCTTTTACATTTATTACGAAACTGTTAAAATTTAGCGCGAAAGTATTTGATTCGGCAATAATACTTGTACTGGTAACACTGGGCGATACAGAGCAAAATAAAGCTTAGAAAAATTAGGTTATGTTTTTAATAAAGAAAATGCAGAATATCACTTGGAACTAAATAATTAGTTTATTATAATAATTAAACGAACTTAAATGTGAAGTCTAATATCATAACAAGTTCTCGAAATGTCCACCTTGTCTTTCAAGGCAATAAGCAAGGCGATCTTGAAAGCAACGAAGTGTATTTCTAATAAATTCTGGCCTTATTCCATTACATGCAGTACGTATACGCTCTTTTAGTTCATTCAAGTTGCGTATTCGTACATTGTTGAAAATTTTACTTTTTAGGTAACCCCAAAGAAAATAGTCATTTGGAGATAAATCAGCGGATCTTGGAGGCCATAGTATGGGACCAAATCTACCAATCCACCGTCTTTGAAATAAGTTATTTAAAAAATTCCTGATAGCGTTAGTAGAATGTGGCGGGGCCCCATCCATTTGGAACCAGGGTTCATCAACATTCATCATCTCAATTGATGGAATGATATGGTCTCTCAACAAATTCAAATATTTCACTGCAGTGAGGTTACCGTCAATAAAAAATGGGCCAATAAGTCTATCGCTTATTATTCCAATCCAGATATTAACTTTTAGAGGGTACTGTGTTCGGGTCAGGTTTTGAGCGTGAGGATTTGTACGGGACCAGTACCTAATGGATTAATGGATAGGAAATTTAATAATTTTTCATGGATAACTGTAGGGTACAAACCGAAAGTTCTGAGAGTTGAATTCACCGTTTAAGGTAAATGTAGCCTCATCAGTAAAAATTATTTCATTTAAAATTTCTTGGTTTTCATTTAACATGTTAAACATTATTTCACAAAACTCAGTTCGTTTTATCTTATCCTCTTCGAAAAGCTCTTGATGATTTGATATTTTGTATGGCCTATATTTAAATTCTTTCAGAGTTTTGTATACCGAACTGTACGATACTCCAAAATGTTTAGCTACATCTAAAAGAGATCCTACAGACCGTTCCTCTACGTAACACAGGATATTTAATTTCATGTCTTCTGTTCGAACATGATTGGTTCTATTTATTTTTTTGTGAGAATTTAGAACACAACCATCTTCTTGAAATTTTTTAAAAAAGTTCAGAATTGTTTTTGCACAAGGTATAGGCCTGTCTGGATAATTGACGGAAAACATGTCTCTAACTTGCCTTAAACTATTATTTTTCTGGTACCACATTACTATAGCCGCCTTTTCATTTCTGTTGTATTTATCCATGATTTATAAATAAATTATCTATTTTTTAATAAAATGTATTTAATTTATGACTTATGTTTGAATAAAAATTCAGAAATATTAGACATAAAAAATGTTTTTCCCGTCATGGCAACCTGATTTAAAAATTAAGGTATACTATACGTAAATTCTTCATTGGTGTATAACTGGTTGTCTACTATACAGTGACTATATCGCTAATGTATTGACAATTTTTTTTTATCATTACACATAGGGAAAATGCTATGTGTAATGATAAAAAAAGAGCCCGGTATGTATTGGTATACTTAAAGGTATTCTATTAGTATAATAAAATATTTACCTTAGTAATTGTTTAAGAAATTGCATCGACATAGAGCCATATTATTATCCTCTTACACGTCAAGTAAATCTGTTTATAATATTTACGAAATTGGAGTTTATTTTCCTTGTCATATAAAGAAGACGTTTTTATATTGATATCCATTTCATTTATTAAATTGCATCAGATCTGAATAGTTTCTTTTATTTAAGTTATTTAATAGCATCTCAGAAGATCTATGATTTTTTTTATAGTCCATTGACACAATCGATAACCCTGAAAGAATAAAGGTGACATGTAAAATTATCAGATAGTATCGAGAATGTATTGATTACTTACCTAATTCATACTTAAGAGATAGTGCTTTAAAAGTATTAAGTATTATATTTCGTTAAACGGACCACACTACATGATCTTGAGAAATATTTATCATTATTTAATAAAAAAATAGTTTCTTAAAGTTGAACATTAATGAATATCGAAGAATAGAATGTCATACCAACTTCAAATAAGAAATTACCAGAGATAATGTATGCTGGTGGTATAAGCTACAGGGAAGTATTTTAAGTTGATTTAAAAGAAGTAATTAATGTTAACTAAATATTAAAGAAAGATAATTGCTATAAAGGATAGAAGTAAAAAGAGTCTCATGTTCTTAATTATTAAAAGTATAAATTATTAAGCATTTATATTAGATATCTGTAGTAATTAAAATTTAGCTACAAAGGGCTTTTATTAATTATATATATATATATATATATATATATATATATATATATAGTTAGATTAAAGATATAATTACTGATAATTAGCTAATATAATATAATATGAAATAATTACTACTTTAATAAAAGTAGAATTTTGGGCTGGATAGTTGATTCAAAACACAATTGTTGGCTAAATAACGTTTCGGAAATATATTTATTCCTTCATCAGATCTACAAAATACTTAAATTAGGGACAACTGTTAAGTTAACTATAAATTATCTTACAATTGCCACACTAGGACATAAAATATATGGGTTTGACGAACATTAAAAATTTAACATAATATGAGAGTGACTTATAAGTATAAACGTCAAGATGACATATACAAAATTGTAAATAAAAAAAAATCTCTTTTATTACAAAGCGCACATCAGGTTTCAAACCTCAGATATATCACACTGTTAAATTTATATGTGTCATATTTAAAAAACAAAATTTTATATACCTATAATATTTGAAGAAACTAAAAGTGGTAATCATGTATATGAAAAACATGACAATTAGTGAATTTTAATTTTATTCAAAATTTTGTCATTAACAAATTTTAGTAAACCTGAATAAATGTTGCTAAAATTTTGGGAGTCTGATCTAGAGTTAATATTTGGTGTAAAAACATTAATACAAAGAGTTTCTAGAAATAATCTCTTAGTCAAATTAGATTCTTTATACAAGATGTTAGTTCGATCAAATAGTATGGAATCACCAGTAGTATATACATGTGATGCTAATTTACATGCATTAGGTTTATTTCGGGCATCACTTTTATGTTGTGTATTACGTTCTTTAATTCTTTGTTTAGTTTGACCTATGTAGAATTTTTTACAATCATTACATACTAAACCGTAAACCACATTACTATTATATGTCAAATCTAATTTATCTTTAAGTGGTGTAAATAATTTTGAGACAGAATTAGCTGATGTGTATGCTATGGATACTTTTTCCTTAAATAAATCCCTAATATGGTTAGTAAGGCCTGGTATATAAGATATTTTTTATATTTTAGAGGCTCAATGTTATCATTATTTAGTTGAACTGAAGGGTTTTCAATGACTAGATTTATTATACGATTATTAACATAACTAATGTTAGATGTGGAAAAAAGAAATTGATTTACTAAAGCCATAGGAAAATTATTTTTTATCAATATGTTTCTCAAAATTACTAAATCATCATGTATAAAGAATCTAATTTGACTAAGAGATTATTTCTAGAAACTCTTTGTATTAATGTTTTTACACCAAATATTAACTCTAGATCAGACTCCCAAAATTTTAGCAACATTTATTCAGGTTTACTAAAATTTGTTAATGACAAAATTTTGAATAAAATTAAAATTCACTAATTGTCATGTTTTTCATATACATGATTACCACTTTTAGTTTCTTCAAATATTATAGGTATATAAAATTTTGTTTTTTAAATATGACACATATAAATTTAACAGTGTGATATATCTGAGGTTTGAAACCTGATGTGCGCTTTGTAATAAAAGAGATTTTTTTTTATTTACAATTTTGTATATGTCATCTTGACGTTTATACTTATAAGTCACTCTCATATTATGTTAAATTTTTAATGTTCGTCAAACCCATATATTTTATGTCCTAGTGTGGCAATTGTAAGATAATTTATAGTTAACTTAACAGTTGTCCCTAATTTAAGTATTTTGTAGATCTGATGAAGGAATAAATATATTTCCGAAACGTTATTTAGCCAACAATTGTGTTTTGAATCAACTATCCAGCCCAAAATTCTACTTTTATTAAAGTAGTAATTATTTCATATTATATATATATATATATATATATATTATATTGGATTTTGACATTTTTAATATCTTCAAAATAAATGCTATTCAATGATGTATAAAATGTTTATGTTCAAGATAGTAAGAACATGAAAAATAGAGAAAGTACGATTTTAACATAGTAGGCCGTGATAATAAATGTGACATTTGTATTAAACAACTCTAAAAGCTGTGAAGTTTATTCTGAACTGTCAGTAATCTTATTGTTAATCTCTTTGTATTGTTATAAGTATCTGTACTGTGCAAACCTAAGATGGATTGTTTTACATATAGTGACAAATATCAAATGCTGGAGTGTTTTATTTTGTGTGGAAGAAATGATGAATTGGCTGCAGAAATGTATTTCGATAGATACCCTGAAAGGCGGCAGCCAGAAAAAAGCATTTTTCGCTGATTTCGTGATAATTTGATAATGCATGGAAGTTTTGTCAAACCCAAAAAAAGGCAAAACAATGAAAATAATGAAAATATTGTTCTTCAAACAGTAGTTGAAAATCCCCGTACGTCTTTACGGGTAATTGAAAATACACTTGGCGTCCCTAGGTCAACAGCTGGTACCATTTTAAAGCGTGCCAAATTTAAACCTTATCGTGAAAGAGCCAGTCAAGGGCTTCAAAATGGTAACGAAATACGGAGAGCACAATTCTGTCATTAGTTCATCGAAAAACATAATGAAAATCCAAACTTTTTTGCGAAAATTTTATGGTCTGAAGAGAGTCGATTTACTAACTCTGGAATGTTTAATCGTAAAAATACTATCTTTTGGTCCGATGAAAACCCACACCTAGATCGTGGCATTACACAGCCAGTCAGATGAGGATTTAATGTCTGGATCGGCGTTATTGATACCCATGTTATCGGTCCATTCTTTTTCAATGAGAATTTAAATTCTGAAAGGTATTTAGAACTTTTGCGCACACATGTTGCTGAACGAATTGAAGAACTTCCACTTGCCACGTTGCAAAATATGTATTTTCAGCAAGACGGAGCGCCTCCACACAATTCCTTGTTGGTTACAAATTATTTAAATAATCAATATTACAATAACTGGATTGGTAACCGAGGACCAATAGGGTGGCCTGCTAGGTCCCCGGACCTCACACCTCTTGATTTTTTTGTATGGGGCTATCTGAAAAACAAGGTGTATTCGAGATCTTATGAAAATGTGGAAGAATTACGTCAAGCAGTTGAAGAAGCAGTGAATGGAATGACACCGAACATGGTTAGACAATCTTGTGAGGCAGTACTAACACGATGTAGATTGTGCATAGGAATGAACGGTGGCTTATTTGAACAGTTGTTACATTAATGATTCAGCTACCTAACCACCTTTATTTAATGAATACTAATAAATAAAATGTTAAAGATATTTAACAGTACTTGGAGACTTGTTATTTTTTCTTTTTTTATCGGTATACACTTAAGATATCCACAGTTCCATGGACTACTATGTTAAAATCTTACTTTCTCTATTTTTCATGTTTTTACTATCTTGAACATAAACATGTTATACATCATTGAATAGCATCTTTTTTGAAGATATTAAAAATGCCAAAATCCAATATGGCTGCCATAAGAAAAACAAAAGTTGATTATTGTCACGCAAAATCTAGTAGACCTAGATTTTTTTTTAATCATTTCTAAAATCCTCATGACTTGTTATCCCTATCTTAAAACTTTTGTAAATTTATCTCTTCTAGGAAACAAAATATGGAAGATTTTCAAAAATGCATTTTTTCTTTTTCACCCTGTATCTGCCCAATGAAACAAAAATTTCACAATCTGAAGTCGGATTATTCATGGACAAATGAATACGCAACTTTTCTCCCATTTAACCGACGTTGTATCTCCAACGGTTTCCAATATCCCCATGTACTGCATTTTAAACTGGACACCCGGTATATACAGGCTGTCCAGAAACTCTCCTGACAAACGAAGACCGGAGATTCCTCAGATAATTTTAAGACAATTTAACCCAATTCACCCTAGTCTGAAAATGCTTCCTAAGGGAGCTAGAGCTCTTTGAAGATGGCGCCTTGTAATTATTTTGTTTTAATATCTCCCGAACGCTTCCATTTAGAAAAACAAAAACTGGTATGCTTATTTATCCTCTAGAGATGAATCGATTCCATCAATTGCGAATTTCTAGTACCGGTCATAGGCGTCCGTTTTGGGTAGGTAAACGGTTATTTTAGCGCATAACTTTTTTGTCTTTAACTTTTAAGCATTTGTGACACTAGATTATTAAATTTTCAGGTATTCTAGTACTAAAAGGTACTCTTACTTTAAGTCGGTAGGATACACCGTTTTCTAGAAAAATCGATTTGAAAATTTTTCGTTTTTTCCACATTAAAATTCAATTTATTATTTTTTGCACTAGTTCGCTCTGAACTGCCAACAGAAATAAAACCTACGTTTTTAATTGTCAAATTGTTGTCAGTTCGCGAAGTTTATCTTTTAATTTTTTACTTTGTAGCATTCAAACACAACGATTTCAATTTAAAAAAAAAATGGTTTTTACTAATGAAGAATACGCCGATATGCATTTAGTTTATGGCGAAATGAGGTGTAACGCTCGAGCAGCGCAACGTAGATACGCTGAAAAATTTCCCAATCGTCAGCATCCCACTCACTCAACATTTACAGCTCTTCATCAACGATTAAGAGAAACAGGTTCAGTGGTCCCAAAAAAAAAATTAAACAGGGAGACATAATGATGTAACAGCAGAATATGAAGATGTTATTTTAATGGAAGTTGAGGAAAATCCAGAAATTAGCGTTCGAAGACTATCTGCCATGTACCCCACAATTTCAAAATCTTCCGTAGGAAATATCTTACACAAAGAAAATTTATATCCTTTTCATTTTACAGGTGCAAGCACTACTAGAAGGAGATTTTCCTGCTCGTGTAGAATTCGCTAGATGGTTACAAAATCAGATAAATCAAGATGAAGATTTTTTCAGGTACATTTTGTTTGGTGTCGAAGCTTCATTCTCAAAAAATGGAATTTTTAATGTACATAATGCACACTATTATTCGTACGTTGGTGACAATCCCCACGTTGTTCAAGAATTTAAGCATCAGCATAGGTTTAGCATAAACGTCTAGATTGGAGTAGTTGACGATTATCTACTTGGACCTGTGGAATTACCTGCTCGTTTAAATGGTGTTGATTACTTACATTTCCTGCAAAATATTTTACCTGATTTGTTAGATGAGGTGCGTTTAAATATTCGGCAAAACTTATGGTTTCTACAGGACGGCTGTCCGGCCCACTTTAGCAGGAATGTACGAGACTTTCTAGATAATAACTACGAAGAACATTGGATTTGAAGAGGCGGTCCAGTTGCTTGGCCAGCAAGGTCGCCGGATTTGAATCCTTGCGATTATTGTGTTTGGGGGTACATAAAAGCATTTGTTTATTCCGTTCCGATACAAAATCGTGCACAACTCTGGCTAAGGATACAAGATGCTTGCAACGAATTTAGAAATAACTTTGGAATTTTTGCAAGAATTCGGCGTTCTCTAAGCAGAAGGGTAAATTTATGCATAGAGACTAATGGTCATCACATCGAGCATCTTTTGTAACTATCTACCTTTGATACTTGTTCTTTTTTTGTTAGTTTCATTCCATTGTAATAAATACTTTGTTTTTAAAAACCATCAGCTAAAAATTTTGTTTCAAATTGATTTTTGCTTCTTTTCCCAAACTTTTTTTACGAATTGTGTGCTGCATTTATTGAAACAAAAGATGATTTATTAAATTAATTTTCATCCAGGCCTTGATAGTCCTAGCTAACTTCGTCGCTAAAAATAAGTAGGTACATAATAAATTGAATTTTAATGACGAAAAAACGAAAAATTTTCAAATCGATTTTTCTAGAAAACGGTGTATCCTACCGACTTAAAGTAAGAGTACCTTTTAGTGCTAGAATACCTGAAAATTTAATAATGTAGTGTCACAAATGCTTAAAAGTTAAAGACAAAAAAGTTATGCGTTAAAATAACCATTTACGTACCCAAAACGTACGCCTATGAACGGTATTAGAAATGCGCAATTGATGGAATCGATTCATCTCTGGAGGATAAATAAGCATACCAGTTTTTGTTTTTCTAAATAGAAGCGTTCGGGAGATATTAAAAAAAAACTAATTACAAGGCGCCATTTTCAAAGAGCTCTAGCTCCCTTAGGAAGCATTTTCGGACTAGAGTGAATTGGGTTAAATTGTCTTAAAATTATCTGAGGAATCTCCGGTGTTCGTTTGTCAGGAGTGTTTCTGGACACTCTGTATATATATATATATACTGCACTAGTGGAGGGGATAATATACTTGCAACACATATAATAAATAATATACCCTAATGTACTCAAATCTTGTTATTTGTATTGCTAATAATATCTCCTCTCTTACCTAGTCATTCAAATTTACTCAATTAATCTCAGGTTATAATTTATGATAATGATAATGTATCACTCAGTATATAATATTTTAAAATCTTTGCACCAAAATTAATGTACTCATATGCTATAATAGGTTTCTTTATTTCTTTTATCTATGCCCAAACACTACTCAGTTTTATTCTAAATCAATTTAATTAATTCTTTTTTTTTTATTATAATAATATTATTTAATGCATTTAGAAATAAATATTAATCTCCTAACTCTTTCAAATATTAATTACGATTCATCACTTCTTTCTGGTATGACTTTCCTATAAATGTAACTAGTTTTTATTTTTAACCGCGCAGTACTAGCATTTCATTTACTTTTATAAAGATGTCGCTTAGGTATTTGCCGTTATACACTACTACATAAAAATAACAATTTAAATGTTTCTAATAATCTTGTTCTACTTATTCTTATAATGAGGAGAATATTGCTGCTAATAAATTATCCCTCTTATAGGATAACAATAGTACGGTATGTATACTTTTCCTCTCACTATCTTCTTTATAATGCTATTTTATTTTTGTTTACTTGTAGGTCATTGACTTATCAGCTTCTATGTCCGTAATGAAAATGTCTAATACAATGTTACTATTTTACCAAATAAAAAGAAGAATTTCGCCACAATACTAGTTTAATGACAACAAATATAAAAATCCTGATTCGAAAATATACATCCAAAATAGTTATACGACATGTACATAGATTGTTAACCTGTCTAATCGCACCTGTACGTTTATTGTTATATGAAGGATGTCAGCAAATGTTATTTATTCAAAAGGTATGTACAAAATTCTATTTAATTATCTTATTCAATTTAGCATGCATAAAAACGATGCAATTTTATTAAATATAAATAACCTTCGTCTATAAACTATTAAACAAGTTGAAGGTATGTTATAGTACCAAGGTCATGTCAATTCATTTATATATGTGCATATTCTGTAACTTTTTATGAAAATAGAGATTTAATCTTTTAACAAAACGTATTTCTATACTTGTTTTATACTAGTAATCAATTCTAAATAATATTTATGACTTTTACTCGATATACAATTAAATAAATTCAAATTTTCCTTATTTAAAAATTATACAACCTCTTGTTAATATTTTTCTTCTATCTCTGGTTTGTTTAAATTATGTTTTCTTTTTTTTTTTTCCACAGGATCTTACTGGACTCGTTCTGTGCAACTGGTAACTCTCTGGAAACCCTCCTAGCACGACTTCTTGGTGTATCCTCGTTCTCCTTCAGGATCTGGAACTGCTTCGGTTATATCTTACAGGATGTATCTTGTTGTGTCCTCGAAAACTGCGGGATATCTTCTGGATTTAAATGCAGCTGTACTTCTATCTCGACTTGACACTGAACTAGACCTCTTCGGAAATATATATGGGTTATCGGATCCTCTAATTAATTTACCATTTAGTGCAACTGATGGATCCAATATTCCGCTCGGACTTGGTTAATATTTGGTAAGTAATCTTTTGATATTTATTTTCCTTATATAATATCTTCTTTATTCATACAGGATACCAATTAATTAAATTACTATGAAATTATTGAATAATTTTATGCTTCTTTATAATATATTTTGATTCTACCGTCAAATAAATATTTTCTATGCTGAAAAGAACACTTTTAGCACCAACTTTCGCGGTTTTAGTGAATTTAAGATATACTTTTCGGAATAAAATCGTGATTTTCCGAAAAGTACACGCGCCTTTTTTGAAAAATAATTTTCAATTTCGTTGTTTGTTTATCGTCACCAAGACAATATTTTCGTTTTCTAATTTCATCCAATTAAATTCCTTTTCTCACAATTCTTGTTCAAAATGGTATTATAAAACTTTATTGATACGTTTCAGTGCTTTTCAAACTTTAGTAAACCTTCTCTATTAAATCTCTATTAATTTATAATAATGAATTACTAAGACTTTGTACTTCAAAAAATATTGCTAATCAAAATTTTCTGTAAATGTCAATTTTGACAGATCCGCTTATTCAAACTTTACCCGCGAAATTATTTACCAAGTTGTTTCCTTCATACTTCAACAATTAACATTAAATTATTTTACTTTACATTATTGTTAATTAGACAAGTTTTACAAGATTTCAAACTACATTTTTTACATAAATAATAATATTTAAATCTCCATTTTCAGATACCAATGAAAATTACTGCCACCAAGAACCTGGTCCACTACAACTCCTTCAAGTACTGTTTTCATAATTGACTGCACACATCTTTATTGTAATAAATAACATTTTAAGTATACACAACTGTTCTTTTTTAGTTTAAATATTTTACTATAACAGTCACAAAGAAAAATTAGTAAAATTAAATAATCCTTCCAACTTGTTCAAAAATATACAGTGCCAAACATCAATATTGTTACTCAGCACATATGCCCCTTTTAAAAAATGTAAATTTTCAACTCGAATCAAAATTTATATTTATTAAACAAAATCTGATAATTAACATGTTTATCAATGTGCTCAAAACAATTATTTTAATCTACTAAATCCTTTAACAGATTTCAAATGAATCTTCTATTATTTGGTAATATCATATAACATTTATTTATAACTATCTGTACATAACAGTGTTTAAATTCTAAATTATTTGTGACACTCATAACTATAAAACTCAACTTTCTTATAAGTCCAAAAGTAATATAAGGCTTTTCTTTATTTTCATTTTAATTATAAAAGTATAAATTTATTTATTTAAATGGATGTCTATGACCTGTATAAGAAATTTTTGTTCCATTATTTATCGTACTATGTATTATAATCTTTCTTAATGTTCCAATACCTTATTAAAATATCTATATTTTTATTAATTGCCATCAAACTTTTTAACATTACTTGCATATATGTTTTTCTGTGTTTCCTAACTCAAACTTCTTATAAAAATATTATCTGTACTAACTTTTACATAAATAGGTGAATAACATATTCTTTTTATCTGTCTATGCCTCAGTTACTTATTTGCCTCTTTAAGAATGATTCACTATGCTTACTAATTATATATTATTTTCATTATATACTGTTCTCATTCGAACAAATTCCCTTTTTCCCTATAATTGACATTTTCGTCATCCCCTATACTTTCATTTATGGAAAGTCCATATTTTTTTTTACTTATCGTTTTTAAAGGCTTACGTTACCTATATAATTCATTTTTAGACACTTTTGGTCCTATATTTTATATCATTTTGGGTATTTTTCACCCTTTTATACATATACACTCTATAATAATTCCATATTCTTATGGTACTTTTAATATTTACTATTTATTGTAAGCATTTACTTTCATCTAACATATTTTATTTTTAAGAGGCTCTTCTTAACTTCTTTCTTTTCCATTTCTTCATCACCTAACATGTTTGTTACATCTTGATAACTATTTTCTAACTTTCTTCAGTGCTTTACTTATTCTGAAACATTCTTTTTAATTTTATAAGGCTCAAGGTTATTTATCCTCTATACAACTTCTTTATCCATTTCATTCCATTTTAATACTCAGGCAAATCTATTTACTAGTAAGATTACTTATATTACCTTCTCTTATGGTTATTTACAAATTTATATACAATATGGGAATGAGGATATAACTTATTTTTTTCTTTAATTAATCATCATTTTTTTTTTTAATAACTAATAATTGTAACAGACCTATAACTAAACTAATCTAATATAATACCGGAATACTTTATGTACATTCTTTATCTGAAAATCTCTCTATAAATTCAAATTATTTTTCGATAAACATGAACTTGTCTGTATACATGTATATCTGTTTCATCATTATGTCTTTTATTTATTTTAAAGAAAGCGAAATTTAATATGCCCCTTTCTTATCAATTTGTTATCTGTATCTGGTCATGCCCCTATCTTATTATAAGGTATTTATGTCCTCCTTAACTTCATTACTATATAATTATTTATTTTCTAATAAACTCCAGGTCTCTATTTGTCAAAAACTTTTGAAATTTTGAGATCTACATGTTACTTGGATAAGCAGGTGTTGTAAGTACCTTCAGAAGACGATCTCCTTTCTTATCTTCTGTCCTGACTAAAATTTCCTTGGTATGAATTAGCATGATTCAGAGAAATAATGTCATTTCTCCTTTTACAGTTTAAACTTCCAATATTGTTCTTACTTATGAAGTTGATGTGGATTATTTGTCATAATTATATCGTTGTCAATGATTTGTCGTTTTATATCATTGTGGATGATTTGTCGTAACTCAGATTCAGGAAGTGTCGTTACTCACTTACACAATACAAACTTCCAATACTGTGTCTTACCTATAATTTCGGAAGATTTAATATAACTCAGATTTAGGAAGTGGCGTTAATCACTTTCACAGTACAGTCTTCCTAATACTGTGTCTTACCTATTATTTCGCGCCGTCTGAATAATCATCTAATCGTCTAAGTATGTTGATCAACCCATTCATATCTGTTACATTTTGACAAATAATTGCATGTGTATCAACAGGAATAAAATGTTGCAACAAATGTTGAGATATGGTCTGTTCGTCTAAATGTGAGATGTATCTACAGTAATTAAACATTCTTTGTGCATAAGCCTCCCTCGAAGATTTACCTGGCTGATATCTCCCTGTTAACAGCCTCTGATGTGCTCTGCTTTGCTGCGTCTCACTCCAGTAATTGTTTTTAAATAATTCCACAAACTTACTTAAATCACCGCAACTGTCTTCAACCCTTTGAAACCAATCCGCTGCACCATTGTTTAAAGTCGCTCGAATAATATTCATTTGGCTCCTAAAATCCTGTATCTCTTCTATGTATCTTAAGATGTTAGTTAAATATGCCATGGGATGTGTCGTCATTTTATCTCCGCTAAAATGAGTAATATTTTCAATTCTTATACCGTTATTCAATATATGATAAGACGGTGTACAAGTAGCTTTTGGTGTTTTAATATTTTTAGATTTCAACAAAAGTTCTTTCAACTCTAATTTCTGAACCTCGCACTCTTTTAAAACCTCTTCTATTCCAGATTTCTGAACACTCGTAGACATTGTTAATACTCTAATATCTTTCAAACACTTATCCTCAGTATTTTCTATCTTCTTATTTAAATTCTCCGCCAATTTTTCTGTCTTGTCCGTAACATCTTTGCTAACCTGATCAACTTCCTCTCGTATGCGTTTAGCTAACTCCTTATGTATCTCACTATTGTTCTTTTCTAATTGTTTAACGTTTTCTTGTACTACCTTTACTTTACCTTCAACCTCTTGTACTTTATTTGTAATAAGAGTTTTAACTTCAGTATCCTTAATCTTCAGTTTGTCATCCATTTCTTTGCGCATTTTAACTTCCCTATTATCCATTTCTGTAGTAAGTTTTATAACCTTTTCTTCGGTATTTCTTAATAAAGATTCCTTTAATTCTTCAAGATTTCTTTTATTCTCTTCTCTAGTATCCTTACTAGCCTTATCCAATTTACCACTTAATTCTTCCTTCAAATCCACTAAATTCTTCTTATTCTCTTCACTCACCTTGTCAAATTTCCCATTTAATTCTTCCTTTAAATCAATTAAATTCTTTTTACTTTCTTCGTTCGTTTTATCCAATTTATCCAACTTATCACCTAATTCTTTTTTATCCTCATCCCTATTTTTCTTAGCTTCCTCGCTCGTCTTGTCTAATTTACCACTCAATACTTCCATACTCTTTTTATTTTCTTCGTTAATCTTTTTATTATCTTCATTCATCTGTTTTAACATCTGTAAAATTGATCCACAATCTACTACTGGTGTCGACATTTCTATTTTAGAAGTCTCTCCTTGAATTTCCACCTTATCACCTCTATCCTGTGTTTCCCCTGTCTGTTCAATACCTTCCTGAACTTGTAATGTAAGTTCTCCTCCCTCTGGTACATTCACATCCTGACCTACTTCCTCTTCACTGTCACTAGATGATTCAGATCTATTTAATCCAAAGTTACTCTTAGATCTGGTATTCATTTTGAATAATTAAAGTACACAATTTCTTATACCTTGATATGTTTTAAGCTGAATTAATTACCTTTGTAAAATGTATACTAATGTTACCGCTATTACTATGATTAATAAAATATTTGAAATATGTTGTTACGAGTCTTATTTTAATTTCTTCACGTTAGATACGTCATAAAATGAGCTAAGGAGGGTAATATAAATTACAAACACCTAATCAAAATTAATAAAATAATCAAAATACTATTTGCGAGTCTTATTTTAATTGCTCCACGTTGGGCACGCCATAAAATGCACTAGTGGAGGGGATAATATACTTGCAACACATATAATAAATAATATACCCTAATGTACTCAAATCTTGTTATTTGTATTGCTAATAATATCTCCTCTCTTACCTAGTCATTCAAATTTACTCAATTAATCTCAGGTTATAATTTATGATAATGATAATGTATCACTCAGTATATAATATTTTAAAATCTTTGCACCAAAATTAATGTACTCATATGCTATAATAGGTTTCTTTATTTCTTTTATCTATGCCCAAACACTACTCAGTTTTATTCTAAATCAATTTAATTAATTCTTTTTTTTTTATTATAATAATATTATTTAATGCATTTAGAAATAAATATTAATCTCCTAACTCTTTCAAATATTAATTACGATTCATCACTTCTTTCTGGTATGACTTTCCTATAAATGTAACTAGTTTTTATTTTTAACCGCGCAGTACTAGCATTTCATTTACTTTTATAAAGATGTCGCTTAGGTATTTGCCGTTATACACTACTACATAAAAATAACAATTTAAATGTTTCTAATAATCTTGTTCTACTTATTCTTATAATGAGGAGAATATTGCTGCTAATAAATTATCCCTCTTATAGGATAACAATAGTACGGTATGTATACTTTTCCTCTCACTATCTTCTTTATAATGCTATTTTATTTTTGTTTACTTGTAGGTCATTGACTTATCAGCTTCTATGTCCGTAATGAAAATGTCTAATACAATGTTACTATTTTACCAAATAAAAAGAAGAATTTCGCCACAATACTAGTTTAATGACAACAAATATAAAAATCCTGATTCGAAAATATACATCCAAAATAGTTATACGACATGTACATAGATTGTTAACCTGTCTAATCGCACCTGTACGTTTATTGTTATATGAAGGATGTCAGCAAATGTTATTTATTCAAAAGGTATGTACAAAATTCTATTTAATTATCTTATTCAATTTAGCATGCATAAAAACGATGCAATTTTATTAAATATAAATAACCTTCGTCTATAAACTATTAAACAAGTTGAAGGTATGTTATAGTACCAAGGTCATGTCAATTCATTTATATATGTGCATATTCTGTAACTTTTTATGAAAATAGAGATTTAATCTTTTAACAAAACGTATTTCTATACTTGTTTTATACTAGTAATCAATTCTAAATAATATTTATGACTTTTACTCGATATACAATTAAATAAATTCAAATTTTCCTTATTTAAAAATTATACAACCTCTTGTTAATATTTTTCTTCTATCTCTGGTTTGTTTAAATTATGTTTTCTTTTTTTTTTTTCCACAGGATCTTACTGGACTCGTTCTGTGCAACTGGTAACTCTCTGGAAACCCTCCTAGCACGACTTCTTGGTGTATCCTCGTTCTCCTTCAGGATCTGGAACTGCTTCGGTTATATCTTACAGGATGTATCTTGTTGTGTCCTCGAAAACTGCGGGATATCTTCTGGATTTAAATGCAGCTGTACTTCTATCTCGACTTGACACTGAACTAGACCTCTTCGGAAATATATATGGGTTATCGGATCCTCTAATTAATTTACCATTTAGTGCAACTGATGGATCCAATATTCCGCTCGGACTTGGTTAATATTTGGTAAGTAATCTTTTGATATTTATTTTCCTTATATAATATCTTCTTTATTCATACAGGATACCAATTAATTAAATTACTATGAAATTATTGAATAATTTTATGCTTCTTTATAATATATTTTGATTCTACCGTCAAATAAATATTTTCTATGCTGAAAAGAACACTTTTAGCACCAACTTTCGCGGTTTTAGTGAATTTAAGATATACTTTTCGGAATAAAATCGTGATTTTCCGAAAAGTACACGCGCCTTTTTTGAAAAATAATTTTCAATTTCGTTGTTTGTTTATCGTCACCAAGACAATATTTTCGTTTTCTAATTTCATCCAATTAAATTCCTTTTCTCACAATTCTTGTTCAAAATGGTATTATAAAACTTTATTGATACGTTTCAGTGCTTTTCAAACTTTAGTAAACCTTCTCTATTAAATCTCTATTAATTTATAATAATGAATTACTAAGACTTTGTACTTCAAAAAATATTGCTAATCAAAATTTTCTGTAAATGTCAATTTTGACAGATCCGCTTATTCAAACTTTACCCGCGAAATTATTTACCAAGTTGTTTCCTTCATACTTCAACAATTAACATTAAATTATTTTACTTTACATTATTGTTAATTAGACAAGTTTTACAAGATTTCAAACTACATTTTTTACATAAATAATAATATTTAAATCTCCATTTTCAGATACCAATGAAAATTACTGCCACCAAGAACCTGGTCCACTACAACTCCTTCAAGTACTGTTTTCATAATTGACTGCACACATCTTTATTGTAATAAATAACATTTTAAGTATACACAACTGTTCTTTTTTAGTTTAAATATTTTACTATAACAGTCACAAAGAAAAATTAGTAAAATTAAATAATCCTTCCAACTTGTTCAAAAATATACAGTGCCAAACATCAATATTGTTACTCAGCACAATACATATAATAAAGTATAGAATTTCATGGGGTAACTCCGCTCAAAATGCAACTGCGAACACGTGTTTCGAACTACTTGGTTCTCGTCAGCGCAGTGTAGCCAAGGAATAGGATGGGATAACCTTGGAGCTGAAAAACATCAATCAGAGACATACACAAGGGACAGCCTACCAATTGAGGCTTCAGCTAGAGTGTCCTCGATACTGAGAATGAATCTAACGTCGCCCCGAGGTAGACATTGTCCACCTGCAAGCCATCTGAACCCACAGGATAACAATAAAGAAATGAAATATTGCGGATTATAGAATAATAAAGTATAGAATTTCATGGGGTAACTCCGCTCAAAATGCAACTGCGGACACGTGTGAGCGGAGTTACCCCATGAAATTCTATACTTTATTATTCTATAATCCGCAATATTTCTTTTCTTTATTGTTATCCTGTGGGTTCAGATGGCTTGCAGGTGGACAATGTCTACCTCGCGGCGACGTTAGATTCATTCTCAGTATCAAGGACACTCTAGCTGAAGCCTCAATTGGTAGGCTGTCCCTTGTGTATGTCTCTGATTGATGTTTTTCAGCTCCAAGGTTATCCCATCCTATTCCTTGGCTACACTGCGCTGACGAGAACCAAGTAGTTCGAAACACGTGTCCGCAGTTGCATTTTGAGCGGAGTTACCCCATGAAATTCTATACTTTATTATTCTATAATCCGCAATATTTCTTTTCTTTATTATATACATATATATATATATAAAATTTGTATATAAGACATCGCGACATTGAGAGACATGTCTCTCAATGTCGCGATGTCTTATATACAAATTTTGTTGTGTTAGTTTTATTGTATTGATGTATTTTGATTTTATTGTATAACCACAGTATTTTAACACATAGATTAAAAGGATGTTGCTGTCTTTTATCATACAACCTCAATTAAATTGTATGTATTTTAATAATAATATACAGTCTGTCTCTCTTTTGCAAATTGTTAGAAATTAAAAGAATTTGTTTGTAATTACTTCACAGCCCTGATGAAGGTTTAAATACCGACCGAAAGCTTGGCATTTAAAAAGAGTGCTTTTTTAATTTTGCCCTTTGACTGCATACCCACGAAAGAATTCCTTTTTAACTACAATCACACAGTCACGAAAGAAAACCGTTACTATATATATATATACAGTTTCCTTTCACGGTTTAGCGGCTGTAAAATGAACTCAAAAAAAACACAATAAGAATTAAAACGTTTCGATAATATAAATATTATCTTTGTCAATTATTTAACATAAACTAACTAATTCAAACATTAAAACACCAATAACTATTAATAAAACTGTAACATATACTTGACAAATATTTTTTTGACAAATATATTGGCGGCAAATATATGGTACAGAATAAACAATATTGGTGTATCCTAGACGACCCAGAATACGTAAATGAAGCAGACACAATACAATATAACAATATACAATTTTTTTAAAGCCGTAATGTAACATTACGGCTTTAAAAAAACATACGAACATTACAAAACATAAGTTTAAATTTGATGAAACAACAATTTTATGTAAAGAACATAACAACAAAATTAGAAACTTTCTAGAACTCATACAAATAAAGAAACATGATAATGCAGTAAATGACCGAACAAAAATTAATAATTTGGCAATAGCACACCATTCAATAATTTAATATATTGTATTGTGTCTGCTTCATTTACGTATTCTGGGTCGTCTAGGATACACCAATATTGTTTATTCTGTACTATATATTTGCCGCCAATATGTTTGTCAAAAAAATTTTTGTCAAGTATATGTTACAGTTTTATTAATAGTTATTAGTGTTTTAATGTTTGAATTAGTTAGTTTATGTTAAATAATTGACAAATATGATATATTTATATTATCGAAACGTTTTAATTCTTATTGTGTTTTTTTTTTAGTTCATTTTACAGCCGCTAAACCACGAAAGGAAACTGTTTTATCAAACGGCTACGAAAAGAACGCATTTTTAATTATATATATATATATGTGTGTGTGTATACAGGGTGCCCCACCAAACACGAAACAGATTAAACATCTCGAAGGAGAAAACTTTTTTGAAAAAACGCAAAAACAGGTCGATTTTTGATCCAAGGGGATACCCTTCTATCATATCTTCAACTGTTATACGTTATTCTCCTCCCCTTCATCACTCTACCTATTACAATTTAAATAGGGAAAGTACTAAATGCGATGCATCATTGAAAAGGTAATTGTACGGAGAATTCAGCAATGTGATTGTTGGTTGCGCTATTTTTGATTTTAGCGCCCTCTAGCGGGAAAGAAGACGGTTACGTATTTCACAATGTGACACATCATTTCAAAGCTAATTTTATTAGAAATTTAATGCACAATTGAAAAAAATTTAAATAATCGAAAAACCTTGCAGAGCTCTAATATTAGAAACTACGAACTTATTAGTTTACAAAAGACGCTGACAGTCTGTACTTGAGAATGATGACTAATAAATGTCAAAAATATTACGTATTTAGTTGCTAATAAAATTAGCTTTGAAATGATGTGTTACATTGTGGAATACGTAACCGTTTTTTCCCGCTAGAGGGCGCTAAAATCAAAAATAGCGCAACCAACAATCACTTTGCTGAATTCTTCATACAATTACCTTTTCAATGATGTATCGTATATACTACTTTCCCTATTTAAATTGTAATGGTTAGAGTGATGGAGGGGAGGGGAATGACGTATCACAGTTGAAGATATGATGGAAGGGTTTGCCCCTTGGATCAAAAATCGACCTGTTTTTGCGTTTTTCCGAAAAAGTTTTCTCCTGCGAGATATTCAATCTGTTTCGTTTTCGGTGGGGCAGCCTGTATATTGAACTGGTTTGGAACATAGTCAAGACCAGTCAATATATACATTAAATTATTTACTAGTGAAATGCCCAACTGAACGAGTTAAATACTGTTACGTTTTTTTTTTGGGTATTTTATGTCTTATTTTAGCAATTTATAAATTTTGGGTTATTTTCAGCGAGCTACTGTACGCATGTCTTTTGAATGCGTGCAGGGCGTGGTCGATATTCTAGGAATTACTTTTTAGCAACGGTTGGGATGTTAATTCTGTATTTCCGGGAGTATTGTGTTTTACGTGACTTATTTGCAGTTTTCATAGGAAGTAAGTACGTTTTTATTTGTTGGTTTCTAATTGCTAAATGTTTAGATCGACATACTAGCATCACCTGGCGTGGTTTGGAAGTAACGTTGTCTACGCGCTTCGTTGATTTCGTATAAAATGTCTTTTATTTTATTTACCTTTCGACAAACGTACATATCCTAATTGTTATATATTGTTGGTTCTGTATTTCTTCTTGTATTATGTAAGTAGCTTACCATTTTTGGTTCATATTCATTCATATAACAGTAGACGTTTCCGTGGATTTTACATAGAGGGCATTCAACGGCATCGGCCCCTCCCATTGGTCGGGCCGGCTTGGAGGTTGTCATTTTTCGGTTCGGTCGACGATCTAGGTTGGAACGTGACTAACGTTTGCAGCGTTTGATTGATTTAATGTCAGTTGATAGTCTTGTTAGTGAACTTTTAGTAGTTATTGTCGTATTAATTTAGTGTAATAGCGGATGGCACAGGAGTATTTAGAATTTTTCCGTTTTCCCTGTTCGTTGTGATACGGATGTTGGTTTGCCGACATTATATAGGACAGTCAACGCTGGTAAAATCTTTAGCGTCAAAACGTTGTTCAGATTCATTTTTAATTTCTCTGTTCGTTCCTCTTACTTGTAGCTGTTTGGATGGCTTGGATGAGTCCAGATTTAAAAGCACGTTAGGTGTTAATTTCCGTTGTAATGACGTCCGACCGCCGCCATTTTCGATGCCATTGTAATTCATGCCTGGCAAATAAATCCGAGAGAAGGATGTCCTTCAACTGGATGGTGTAAGCAATACAACTGGTGACGATCGATTCCTGATTCTGACATCGGAACAACATTTTATTGGATTTGTGCCGTTTTGGTGTGAGAGTCCATGTGTTCGTGAGGTTAGGTAGCAGATTTTCATTTCTTGAACTCTTGGAATCTAGTTCAGATTGATTTTTGTTATTTTAAATTGGGGCCAGAGTGTCCAGATGTTATTAATAATTTATTTTATACCGTATGGCCCGTATTAGTAGAAATCGGAAATTCTAGGCCTTGGTTGTAATATTACATTATTTTTGTTTACTGTTGGGACTCTTAACGTTGATTAAATTTAGTGGCATAACTGTGTAATTTTTGACATGTAACGTTGTTTAGAGTTATTGACTGTATAATTAATTTTGCCAGGATAATAGTGTCCCAACCTAACGAACTGTCAATTTATTTTTGGTATTCTAACGTTATTCATAGCTTAGTGTTTCATTTATATGGTGTTTTGAATTTAACCCACAATTGAGGGTATATTATTTGAATTGGATAATCTATTGCCAAGCAAGGGTTGATATTTAATTTTAAGCTGACATACGAGATTAGCATCTTGTTTTAATAATTTGCAACGTACAATATTTTTCCTTTTTTTGCAGTGCTCTATTGTTAATCGTGTAATTAAGTTTATATCTATATCTACAGGGGTAACCTGTAGATATCTTCTTTTGTAAAAGACAAGTACTTGTTTTCCCTGAATAGTGTATGCTTGCAAACCCATTGTTTTGGTTGCTTTAACTTGTGTAGAGTTGCACACTAATTAATTTTATTTTACTTTAAACTGTGTATAATGGCTCACTAAGTAATGATGTTTCTTGATTTGTGCAAAATTGCACTCTGATTAATATTGCTTCCTAATTTGTGCATAATTGTACACTAATCAATTTTGATATTTTTTTTTATATTCCGGGTGATCAGACCATGCGTTCATATTTTGCTTAACAATGTAAATTGTTTTCTTTTTTGTTGGCACTTTATTAAATTCTAATTGCTGCTATATATTGTATTAGTATGCGTAGCTCCAAGTTGGGACAGCCAAATGTATTAGTAAAGGTGTTTGATATGTAAATGAATATTTTTTTTATATTATATAATTTCCTAATAATGCCCTATTATGTAACTAACTCAATAGTTCATTAATTTGCTCCGACATAACCCAGTACTATAATCGCCCTATGTTAGCTATCAATGACCTCTTACTATTAAAAAATGAAAATTGACATTTACTAGGTTGCACTGTGAATCGATTATAACATATTCATCTTTATAGATAATTAATATAAACTCCAAACTCAGCTTAAATAATTTAAATTATAATGCTTTTCCTTTTCCTAATGCTTTATTGTACTGGTGGTACTATACTTTAAATGAACTATACCTATACAATATAAATGTGGGGGGGTTCTTGATGTATTATGGCATTAATTCCTAACCTTATTTTGTATCTCGTGTACTATTGATACGTTTACAAAATTCTTTGGCTAACATGACTCTTAATCTCAGGATTAATCGTTTAATTTGGATCCGTTGTGACTGGTTAAGTGTACTTGATTATTTTTATAACTATGTGAACATGTAGGTATTTCTTATTCTATATAATTTTCTCCAGATAATATTAATTTGATATTTGTTTTCTTTATAGGTTAATCTGCCTGTCATTACCAGATGATATATTGAAACATAAAAACAAATAGTACTTCTAATGTAGAAAAAACAACAATCTCAAAATAAATAGAGTATATTAAAAATGTTCGATATTGTAACAACAATAAAATTATGGTTCAGAAAATTGTTTATTTATGATGAAGATATGTATAATTTTATTATGGAAATAAACCGTTATAAAAATTGACACATTTATGTCTAGTGTGTTTCTTACGACATTTTAAGTATAATTAACGACCGATAAATAATGCCTGGAAATTTTATAATATCTATTCAAATGATGTAGAGATTTCTCTGGATTCGATGTGGAATAATACTACCAATAAGGTATTACCTTTCTTATATTATTCTCGAACTTATATTCAAAATCAAATAGCTCTAATTTAATTAAATATTAATGTAAAATATATTAATTTTGAAACAAATAGTATCAATATGATTTATATTACCTCAAATATTAATTTATATTAACTTGTAGGTTCTACCTCCATGAAGTGTATTGGTATCGTGATTTACATAATCTTCGCACCTACGATGACCTGGGACTTTCTCTAAAACTCTCGATGTGTTGCTTCTGTACTCGCTGGATTCCTATGATGTAATTACACCTCTTAGATATACACGTTCGGACTCAGTAAATTCGCTTCTAATCTCGCTGGGCTCCTCAAGATATACACGTTCGGACTCAGTAAATTCGCTTCTATTCTCGCTGGATTCCTATGATGAAATTACACCTACACAATAAACTGGATCTCCTGAACTATGGTTTTCCCTCTTAGATATACACGTTCGGACTCAGTAAATTCGCTTCTACCCTCGCTGGATTCCTATGATGGAATTACACCTATACCATGAACTGGACCTCCGGAACCTTCTTTATTTGGATGAATTTTACAAATGTAAGTACTTTTATCACTTTATATTATATTTCTTATTCCAGTATATTTGGTATTCAATAACAATTAATGATTTTATGACTGTTAGTTATTAATTTCCTCGCACTTCACTTTGATTTTCAAAGTTTACGTATAAATCTGTTAGAATATTTTATTCTAACAGTAATAAACACTGTTCGTATTTTAAATATGTAAATATCAGGAAAATTCTCTTGAATTCCGAATTTACACAACCGCTTCGTATGAAAATTATTTTTCATCTCCTGTTTTTTTTCAAACAAATTGCCTTGGCAACATTATTACTTATTTTTTTTAAATTCTCCAATGAGATCTCTACACATACCTTTTATAAATCAATATGTCTATCTATTATTTATCTTTTTAATCTTTATCCATAAAATTTGATATTCCACACATTATTTATTCTTTTTCTAATTTTAAACCCTACTTATCATGCATTTTTTTCCATTTACATACTATTTAAAAATACCTATACAGGAACTGTCAAAATTAACTGTCACTTCCACTTATTCAAAATACTTGCGGGAATCTTAATTTAAATTTGTTTCTACTCAAAATCAATTAATTTTATCCATTATACTTGACATATCTTCGTAAATTAAACAATTTTGTACAAATAACATATTACATAATATTTTAGAACAATACTCATATTATTTCATTTCTTTTTTTAACAGATTTCACAAATACAAGATAGAAGAAAGAAAATCGTTCGTTCTACGACTAAACCAAATCAACCAAGAAATCTCGTCATCTCTATTAACCTATTAAATTATAATTCAGACAATAAATTCCACACCTACACTAAGATCAATATTTCCAAGCATTCAAAACTATAATTATTATAAATATGGCATGGTTATTTTAAACCATGTCAATATATAAGTGTCTGTCATTTGATATTAGATTTGATTAAATCTGTTATGTTGACTTCCGAAAGTTTGATTTCGTGACTTTGCAACATGAGTGCTTGTAATTGACCCTGCTTTTGGGGACAATTTGCCTTGGGATTAAGATTGATTATTACAAGAGCTGCCGCTGGGTCTCTCATCCACCTCCGTGCCGACGGAACACACGCCCACACGACTGAGCTAAAGGCACAATCTTTATCTCTGTTTTTCTCCGCACTTGGGAAGCAAAGGTAAGGCGTCTTGAAGGTGGTAAATCACTCTCTAAAACGTATTTTAAATTTTATAATTGAGGAGCGAAGCTAAAGTAGTTTCAGTTTTTTTGAGACATATCGAGTTATCCGACGGATGACAATTTTGTTTGCGTGTGCGCCATACTTGACTGCGCTTCCGGCCTGTTTGGTTTTAGGGCTAGATCTTCCGTTCACAGGCACGGGCGTGGCAATACTTAAATTTAATTTACTTACTGTAGCTATTTTTAACCGTGAGCAACAAAGATACAGAAGAAATCATCGAAAGCAACAACAGGTTAAACAACATATACATAGTTCATTTAAGGCATAAGAAATGATAAATAAGTACATTACATTCATAAATTTATTTACAAATTTTTGCATTTGACATCAGCATTAATAATGTTAAAGTAATACAAAATTAGATTTTAAAAAAGCATTTCTAGCTATAAAAATAGTTACTTTATAGTCTTATCTTTAAACGATTCATTCTTCCATTACCTTACACCAAATTACAGGTATATAGAAACCCCAAAGTATCATCAAAAGACATATAAATTATACTATTAAAATTAACAAACATGGCTAACACAACGATATGAATTGAGATAAAACCTGACCATAATCGTTAATACAACATAAAAATAACGATGCTTCAACGTTATTTACATATGTTCTTTATGTTTTCATGAGTAAATATGAATATGAAGACCATGAAAAAGTCTAATGGATCATTAGGTTTCTTATTCAACGTCAAACAAACCCACACTCAATTCATTTAAGATTCCAACTTTTGAAATAAAATACAATTACTCTAAAGCTCTATGTACATGCAAATCACATTTTAAACACGAAATGCCATTTATTACTATATAATTGTTGAAAGCATCATTTCAAAACCTACAAATATATCAAATTCATATGACTTATAAAAAAATCCAAATTAGGATTCACAGCTAGTAAGAATATGATTTATAGTACTTAATATCAAAACACTACATATTATAGCATAACTATAATATGGTTCGATCGTGATCTATAGCCAAACAAAGTTGTAATACTTGAAAACATCATATAAAATCGTCCTCGACCACCATCACATATAAACGTCGAAGTATGAAATTTTTTACTTTACAAATAACCCCGAATTTGCTGTGGGAGGCAAATGCAAGTATGAATATAAGTCAGAAATATCGGTTTACATCTAAACTATTTAATTAGAAACAAATAACTCTTATTAATAGAGAATTAAATGATTTACAAAGCTACTACGCGCGGGCAGTAAAACATGCAAAGTGCATCCTAATTATAGTTATAAATAGGTATAAAAAGGCCTCATATAGTAAAGCATTGATAAAGGAGTGTTTAAATGTTATTAAGAGCAAAAAAAGTAAAAATTAAACTTTGAATTTGAAATCATAAATTATCTTTAGGTATCTTCATTATTAACAAAGGCATTTCAGTCAAATAAAAACAGAATAGGAATCAAATGTAATTAAGTTTTAAGAAGAAATTGTAACAAAAGTCAGCAAAACTGAATTAGTATCAAAATTTTGGAGAAAGCGAAAATTAAGAAAATATAACCATTCTTATGCCCACGACTGTAAGGCTCAAGGCGCGTAAAATAATTAAAATTGCGATAATTACTAATAAGCAATTTTAATCATTGAAAATATTTTTAAACAGATCCATAATTAAAATAACCCTAAAAATAATGTATACAACAATACTTACCGAGCCCGAAGCCCTAATCCTCCATCCTGAATCTACGACGTGTGGAAGGTATCCCGATAACTGACCTAAGTCCTAGGATCCCTCATGCACTGTAATCCGTGGAGAAACCTGCCCGAGCCCCTTCTGAGAATGCCAAAAGGATCGTAGGAATACTGACTGACAATCAAGTCCATTATCCATAACATTTCCTGGGAACACGCAGTAAATAAACAACCAAGGTACATTTAATTATTTTATGAATCGACATGAGAGACAGTGTTTAGAAATTTACTTATGAAATACTGTCTCAAAGTATTGAATCATTGTAATCCGTATTTATCCTTACTGAAATCTAAATTAATACTGAAATTATCCATTCAATACGATTATAAATAATTCAAAAGAATTTTGCTAAAGAATTTTAACTCCAAACTTTTCAATTTTGATTCAATTCGATATTATTAAAATAAATCATTACCTTTTTGCTTTTGTTTTATGCATCACTATTCCTATGAAATAGAACGTGGTTCATTACTGTCAAATCCGGGTAAAACATAACCTCCCATCAATCCTATTAACTCACAACCCCTTCATTATAATTAGAAAGGAAACTATGAATCCAGTTGCGCTGATAAATGCTTTTTAAATATCCACTCGTAATGTAATTCCATAGTTGATTTCATCTAACGTAATAAGCTACAAATGTCATGCAATTCTTGTAAATAAATCTAACTTTCTGATATGAAACATATGTTGTATTTACCTGAGTGTTTTATCTGCTTAAAAAGTATAAAGTAATTTTACTGATCAACCAATGTACTATATACACATGGCGACATAAGTGTTCTAGGCATTTTCTTTTTGAATAGGAGATCCACCTGTGGCCGTATCTGGGCCCACACCAACGTGCAGGGATATTATGAAGGTAACATGTAGGAGTTAGAATAGTCTACATGTAGCTTGGTTTAAAAATTAGTTCCAAATCCTGATGGATATTTATAGATGTGATTACTGAATATTCTGTTCTTCAATTGACACAGGAAAGCAAACTCTTACTCCTAATCTGAAGATGATCGATGAGTCCGCTGAAGTTTTCACAAGTGGAACTGCATTTATTATTTCACACGACGTGAACAATTTTATTTTCACTTTCGAATTACTGCACTAATATTACTGGACTATTATTTACCAAGGTACATACATCTGTTTATTTATTTATGAAAAAATTTAGAATTTTTATCTCCATCAAAAAATGATGCCTCCACCATTAATTTCTGACATTCCTCTGCCTTCCTTTGTTTTATTAATTTTCCAAAGCATACATCTATCTCATTCCCATTATATTACAATATGAAAATAATTCTATTTTAATTACATTGATATTAATTCTAATCACACATACCCTATAATACGAACACATAATTATCATATTCGCAAATTGTTCCATTATTCCTGATATTTAACGATATTAAGTAGCAGCATTTAAATCATTGTCATATCCACAATTAAACAAATTCATAAAACGTACTTTAACTTTAATAAATATGAAACGTATGTTAATAAATAAGAAATCAATGTTATTGACCATTCTATATTGATATTAATACAGAATATTATCATGTACCAAGTAGAATGTCATACCTGTTGGTTCAAAACATGATTAAATTATTTTATTAATAATAAAATGATTTTAAATATATTTAGGCAAAGAAAACAAATATTCACTCAAAATATGCACTAATGACGTCAACATAACCTAACTATAGGAAGTATTCAGTTTAACGTGTAAAACTTAATTTAAGACTTCCTCTATTATATGTTTCAGACAACAACAACAATGGAGCTGAATTACATCACTGCTAAATAATTCACTACAATATACAGTATGTCCACGGATCGAGTTCCAAAGAGGAAAAACTTTTTTATTTTGCATTTTACAAGAAAAATGTATCCTTGATAAAAGTTTTTGCATGTCTCGAAACGGCCAAGTCAGTTTTAACCTTTTCAAAATTTCTTTTAGTTTAAGATAAAAATCGAAAAATTGGTCGTTTTACTTGAAAATTTTTTCATAAACTCAAAAACAAAAATGATATAACTAATAACTATTTTACTCAATCCATTCACCGCCCTTTTCAACGCACAATTCTAGCCGTCGGCGCAATTCTCTATAACTTCTTCGAATTTCTTCGAGAGTTAAAGACGTCACAGCGTCTCTAATCCTCTCCTTTAAATCTTCTACGTTCGGAGGAAGATTATTTGCATAAATTATTTGCTTCAAACGACCCCAAAGATAAAAATCAGCCATTGTTAAATCAGGGCTCCTTGGTGGCCATATCACGGGACCATTTCGACCTATCCAATTCTGTCCAAATGGCTGATTTAACCATTCAACAACAATCCTTGCATAATGAGCCGGACAACCATCTTGTTGGAAATAACACCTTGCGAGGTAATTAATCGGTAGATCGTCCAAACGTTCATCAACAAAATTTTGCAGCATATCCAAGTACGTATGCTGATTGACAGTATTATCAAAAAAATATGGTCCAAAGATACCATGGTAAGAAATTGCACACCACACATTAACTTTTGCCGAATATTGTCGATTGTGAGGCATGCGAAAATTCGGATTGTAATAGCTCCAATATCTCACATGTTGAGATGCAACAGTACCATTAGTAGAAAACGTGGCCTCATCAGAGAAAATAATATTTCGGTAAAAGTATTGATTATCCATAATTTGAGCGCCCATCCACAGACAAAAATACAAACGTTTCGCAGGATCTCCGGGTTCTAATGCATGATTAAAAATGGGCTTGAAGGGATGGAACTTTCTTTGTTTCAAAATCTTTTGAATGAGCGATTTACTAATTCCCAGATGGACTGAACTGCGCCGCAAAGAAAGTTTGGGATAGTTCCGTACTGAATCCATTGCAATAAGAGTGGCGGCGTCGTCATCATCGCGTGCTATATTTTTTTCTTTACATCCAGTATGGAACCAGTGGATAGGAATTTTTTGACCAATGCTCGTGCACCTCTATTTGAGATGTAAATATCCGGAAACTTTTGATTAAATTCTTCGACAACGAGACGGATCGCTTTATTACCTTTGCCATAGCATTGAATTAGGTAAATTCGTTGGTCTTTTGACAACATTTTCAACTATTATGGTTGATTTTTCAAACTGACAGTTAATTAGATAATTAAATATGGATAATTACCATGACAACGCAACTTAATTTCTGGGACTTTAAAAAATTTTCAAATAAAACGACCAATTTTTCGATTTTTATCTTAAACTAAAAGAAATTTTGAAAAGGTTAAAACTGATTTGGCCGTTTCGAGACATGCAAAAACTTTTATCAAGAATACATTTTTCTTGTAAAATGCAAAATAAAAAAGTTTTTCCTCTTTGGAACTCGATCCGTGGACATACTGTATATAATAACAATAAACCTTATTGTACCCTTAGCTGTAAGGTTCTATATGCATGTCGTCAGTTTAGTTTAGTTTTTCTGGTGCACAACTTCCGCCACTGTGTTTTGTCTCTTGCTAGTTCTTTCGCTTTTCGTTGTGTTAGGCCACGTTCCTTGAGTATTTTCTCCACATTCTTGTCCCGTGTCTTAGCTGGTCTCCCACTTGTCCTCTTTTGTGGTATCCTTGATTCCCATACTCTCATGACTGGTCTGTCGCTCATTCGTACTAGGTGCCCATACCATCTCAGCTGGTTCTTTTCAATTTTTGTAGCAACCGGTTCTACTTCTAGCTGCTCTCTTATTATCGAGCTTCTTATCCGGTCTCTCCTCGTTACTCGTAGGACTACTCTGAGGTATTTCATTTCCATACTTTACAATCGGGTCTTCATTTTCTGTCTTATGTATTATGCATCCCACGCTGGCTTGTGCTCTTTCTTCACACTTTACTCCACTCAGTATCATCAAGTGACTACTATTATGTTCTATGCATTTACGTTCTTCTTTTTTTGCCTCTGTTGTGGTTAGTATCTTTAGGCCAGTGCTTCCAAACTCATCTATCAGCTCTTCTTCTTTGCCATTCAGTCCTCTGAAATTCCAGGTTCCCAACGTTCAACCAATCTTTCTGGTCACCTTTTTACAATCCTAATTATTTACTTTTCTTTCTTCCTGATTCATTGCCAAAGTCGTCATCGTGTTTCCATACCCATTTGTTCTGCTTAGTTTTTTGTTTGTGGCATTTGTCTTTCTGCTATTTCTAGCCCTTTTGTCTCTTTACACCACCTGTATTCCACACCATCTCTTATCAATTTTTGATAAAATCTTATTCCAATTCCTTTTCCTATTTCCTCTTTCCTCTTTGGCTATACTCCTTATCTCTTTTTTGTATAAATCTCTCTTCCATTGTTAAGTCGTTTTCAATGTATATTTTCGTATGTCTTAATTTACTTTTTGCTTTCATTATTTCTAGTTTAGTGTCAGAAGACTCCAGCTCTACTTTAATCATTTGGAATTGCTCTTCCTTATTTATTTTATAGGTTTTCTTTATATTAATCTGTACTTCTAATTTTTCCGACAGAAATTCCTTTACATCTTCTTTTATTTTTTTATTATTTATCAATTACAGTTGCTCGTAATAATTCAATAAATGAACTAAATCACGAAGCAACCACGTGTCACACACACCAGAGGATATTCTTTACTGAAACACTGATATAAGATCAAAGTTGATTGCGATAATAAATTTAATTAAATTTGACAAATTGAATGCGGTCGACATATACTGCAAATCTTACTAGTAAAAGGAGACTGCATCGGCTGAATAATTTTAAATAGACCATGACATTTAAATTAAAACCAATCGAAACTTGTAACTCTGGAAGGTATTACACAACTTCAGTAAAATAAAAATAAGGTGATCCCGAATATCCTGCAGACGTTGAAAATTTAATAAAAATGTACTCACGGACGTTTCCAAACAACTATTTTGAAAACTGTATTTGCTTAATGCATTCCTAATCAATAATCCCACATAACCCAATTTTATTTATTGACCGCCAACACAACATATAATACGAGCCGGCGAAAGGGCAGGTTCAGAATACGCATTACAAGATGATCTGCATTCAAAATGGAAAACCACTTGTTTAAAAATTTCACATTTCAAAATACGATAATAAATGACTAGCCGGCCCCAAATCACGGTCGATCTAATTGAGCAGAAATACGAAATATCGGACATCAATAATCCATATAGATCTCGACAAAAATTGTCCTTTACTTTTTAAATATAAATCTGCCTCAACTCTAGCAATTAAACGTGGGTTGTACTGACAATAGCAATTCTAATTTCAACAATTAACAACCAGCTACTTCAAAGCTATCACCGAAAGATTTCGAATGATAATGGCCATTCACGCATGACCACAAGTACTCAAGCGCCATCATATAGGTGTAATTACATTCAAACTAAATATTAACTAATTAAAAAAAAGAAAAAAAGTATATCGATTATTAAGAATGTAAGCAGAAGCCCAGACATTAATTAGGAAAAACAGAAATTTACTAATAAATGTCCAAAGTTTAGAAGACAAAATCAGTACTCATTCTCCAAGACTGAGATGGTGCAAAGTGTATGAAACAAGCGAAACTCAAATATTCAACTATAGTAAGTCACAAAGAGGGAAGAATAAACATCCAGGCGCATAATTATTTACGGCACAAATTAAATGATCTTCCGTTAAAAATAAATATTAAACCCCTACTTGATATAAAATACAACTTCCCTAAATTTATTAAATAAAATCGGTAATTCGTGGGTAACGAAATCAACGCCATTTTACACGTGATATGTTAGCAATATTTAATCCAATGATGCTGTTGTTACTGCAACTGGATCTCCTAGGTCTACGTGCTGCCGTGTCTGCTCTATAGGCCGCTTATAAAGCCTTTAGTATCAGGTGTATGACCATTATTAAATTGATTCATATTAAAGAGCTTCAATGACAAGAATTAAATTGTCAAACGGAAATACGATACGCAATCACTCTTACAACTTTGAAACGGGAAAATAACAAATAACAATGGAAAGATAACAACTTACTGTAGCTACAGTTAAATTAATTGGTTTTTAATATCTCCACTATCCTCTGTGTCAAAAATTAATATCCTTTACTTTAACACAAATATTGTTGAAACTTTAAAAATATATATTTCCGGATATTTATTTTATTCGATAATCCCAGTGGAGTACAGCCTACACGTGTGTTCGTAATTTTTAAATATCCTAACCTTTCTCGCCTTTAAATGTACGAATGTGATGTTTTTACTTTTTCTTCAGCTTTTATGTGTATGATTCAATGATTTTTATGTATGTGCTGAATACATAATATTAAATTATATTTTTTAATTAAATTAGAATCAATTTGACTTATAAAATATTGTACTTTTAAAATATTGAAAAATGAAATCTTTTATAATTTTGAATCATTGCTTTTTAATAATTTTTTATTATAAATATCATTTTAAAAAAAGTATACAATATGTATATATTAGAAGCTTCAATGTTTCTTTTCAAGCATAACCAGCCACTTAAACGTAATAACTTTCAACATACATACAGTACAAAGCATAGAGCTGACAACCGCTAATCCAAACATCGTTTACTTTTGACGGAATGGAGCCCGTATTACGCTAATTTAACACTATTCAATATGTCAGGGTCAGGTTTGATGCACACTCGTAATTTAATTGTCTCAGGAATGCAGTATATGAGTTATAACGAAATCTTGAGCCCTACCTTATAAAGGATTACATAAATATTAACCTTTGATCTGTATAATACCTGTCTATATGGTTCATTAATATTCAATGTGTTTGACTCTTGTTTTTGTTTTTTTTTCATATAAAATGCAATAAGGGGTATTATTATAAACTGAAATATAGGTACCTATACCCCTTTAATAATATATCTTTCTGAATAACTGCACGAAATGCAAACCAAGAGGAATATCTCAACAAAAAATTAAGGAAAGTGAACGGCTGGATGTATTAGTTTGTAGTATTGTGGAAATAGACAACACGATGTCAACTAGACGTGCTGCAGGGAATTTGGGTATAAGTAACAAAAATGTTTCACGTATTTGGAAACGTAATGGTTTGAAATGTTTTATGTATTCGAAAACCCAAGAAATATATCCGGAGGACCATTTTCGAAGAATGGAGTTTTGTAAATCCATTATGGATAGGATACATCGAGACGACAATTTTGTTAGAAGTATTTGCTCCACCGATGAGTCAACTTTTCCATTGCAAGGAAAGCACAATCCCTCTCTTCTTCAATATTGGGCTGCGGAAAATGAACACCGGCATTTTGCAAACCGCACCCAATATTCTGAAAAAGTAAACGTTTGGGCAGGTATTTCAGGTGACCATTTGATTGGACCGTTTTTTTATTGATGGTATATTAAATGCCGACAAGTACCTCGAAATATTGCAAAATCAAATACTTCCCGCCATTCAAAACACTGAAATAAATCAGGAAATCGTTTGGTTTCAACATGATGGCTGTCCAGCACATAATGCAGTCAGGGTAAAGGAATTTCTAGGGAATACCTTCCCTGGCCGTCCTATTACTGGAACGGGAAATTCAAATGGCCTCCGCGATCTCCTGATCTATCTCCAAATGATTTCTTTTTGTGGAGATATCTAAAAAATATTGTTTATACTCATGAAGCTGGTAGAGCAGAAAACATAGTTGCCCTGAGAGAAAAAATAATTGAAGCTGCTAAGTAAGTAACTGCTCACATGTTAGAAAACGTAAGAGTAAATTTCTACGGCCGCCTAGGGCAATGTCTTGTTCTGAAGGGAGAAATTTTTGAGGCCCTTGCATAGTTTATTATCTTCAGAATCCTTTTTTATTTATTTTATTAAGGTTATTTTTTTATTTTATTATGATTATCTTTTATTTTATTATGGTTATTTTTTAATTTTATTAGAATTACGCTTTTGTTTGTGTCATGCAGCGTGAACACAGTTTAAGAATTCTCTGCATTTACTGAAAGGAAAAAGGAAAACAAATCCTTGCAACTCGTAAATATTATATCTGAACGCATTACAAACATCCAAGTCGGTGGTCCAATAGTTACTGCAAAATTGTATTTGCGAGATAATCGTTGTGGCATCGGTCGTCGCTGTCATTGGAAAGGAAAGTTGGAGTACCACGTACTGCATGCATTGATCCCCTATGGCTAATAAAATTGACACATGCAGTATAGTACCGCTAAATGACTATGGCTTAATATTTAAAATTAATCGTTTAAAGGTTTTGGCTTATTTTTCGTCTAACGTTACTACCTAACACTTATCGTTTTATTAATAAGATCTAGTGACAGAACAACAAAACATATCTATAAAACCTGAATATTTAAGGGTCGTTTCTTAACTTTGTTGTTAATGCTATTACCTAACGGCATTGTTAACGTTCTTGCTTAACATTTTTGTTTTACGTTACCACTTAATATTATCGTCTAACATTATTTTTATCGTTATTCTTTTAGATATTCGTGGTACGTCGTCCTTTAACATTGTTGTTGAATATATTATTATTAGAATGTCATATCTAACATGGCATAGCTTTTATAGAATTTTAAAAATACACTTTCAACATTTATTGTTGAGACACATTCAAAAGATTCATAATACCGTATTCAAATATGAAACATAGAGTTGGCAAAATTATATCAGAAAACAACAATAGCTCAGTAATGGTCACTTTTAAAATAATAACGTGTTACATGTTATCGGTGCGAAATTTAGTATGCAATTAAAAAATCAACCGATATATAGGAGGCCATTTGAAAAAAAATCACTTTTAGACAAAAATGTGTCATGTAACTTTAATTCAGTTTTCTGCAAATTCAATTAGGACCTTTTATTGTAAACAAGGCTACAAAATTCTGTCTATCTAATATGTCATTTTCGAGAATTATAATTTTATAAAAGCATTGAACTTCTCAGAAAAATGGTAATAAGTCAAAAAAAACTTAAATTTTGGGTCTATAGTATCTTATAGCTTTTTGACTAAGAATTATACGGGGAATACAAGAGTATTATAATATACATGGTATTCCATTTAAAAAACTATAACTATAGTCAGCCACCAAGTTAAAATACACCATAATTTTAAAATGGTGCTCCTAATAGGTGGCTATCATAGGAAAAAAACTCCTTCGAAATGTCTTTTCACATAAGGTCACAATCTGCCTTCCCTGCGAAGATGACTGACTATGTTGGTTAAAAAGGGTGTTCTCCATTTTGATTCGCATCTTTTCTTTTCGGCGTCTTAGCGTCCTATGGGCGTTATCTGATTGGTTAATATACATGTAGCTAGTGACGCTAGTTAATTCGTTAAAAAACTAAATATATAAATATTACCATTCAAATTTCTTTTTGTAGACTTATTTAAATAAACTATGGTACAAGTTCTTAAGTATTCGCTTTCTTAACTATTATTTGTATGTCAATTTGGGCCATTTAAGCTCGACGTCTTGTCGCACGTCACCATTAATGTATGGTGCAAATCACCTGTAGAATTGATGTCTTACATTGCGGTATATATCCAATCTTAATACTTTGTTTGATGAATAAAGTTTCTTTGCATCCTTGTTTTAAAGAAATTGTTTGGAATATATGATCAAGAGTAAAAGTCAACTTGACATAAAATTGTTCCTGTTCACAGGAATAATAGTATTGGGCATTATCTCTCTAGAGAGCATTTGAGCATAGCCTAGTCACCAGAGAAAGTGTTTCTAAAATGTTGTTTTGTGAACTGAAAATAAGACGTAATGCTTTTACAATTGCATTTTATTTCTCATGTATTTGAGAATATGCACTCTGTCTATTATAAAATACAAAAGTTTGTTAGTATCCGCAGGATGGTTGTATGTAATTTTATTTCATACAATCATTAAATGAAGACACGATTTTTTTTTATTTACTGTTTTATTATCTGACACTACCCCTAAAAAATCAAATCTTATACTGATACACCTGTTATAATTTTCTGACATATAAATATAACGTCATACCTGTTAACTTATTTATGGGTAAGATATGCACTGCTTGCCATTAGCAACAGACAACAGTTGACAACACAATGTTGACGAAGTCTCTCTCTGAAGCTCCAGAAACACTGGTAGGTGCCAAATCAGATAATAAAGCGTACAAACTATGTAGTTTATCGTTATAGCAAACCAAGAGGGGCTTATTTTAATAGTTCAAATCCATATTCTGGAAATAACAACGACGTGACTGCTAATGTGTGCCTCGTGACTGTACAATGTCTATAACAGACCAATGAATAGTTCCGGTAGAGGAAAATCCCGGGTTAAATTTACCTTTGTGAAGGAAGCGTATTTATTTGCCATATCATAGATTACATGATTTGTTGATGTCTAGTGGAATTTCCGAAAATCTTAAGAAATGATACCTAGAGTAAAGTAGATGAAATAGAGCAAGAAAATCGAAAGTTGGAAAGATCTTACAAATAAAGAACAGCGGACGACCAATCTCTTTTATGTTTACCAAAGAACTTTATTGAAAGAAACTAGAGAAATTCCATTGTAGTCGGAACATAAACAAGTATGTACCTATATAAATATTTCTAAATACAGAAGTGTTTGTTCATGGTTAATATATCGGATGTCCGGGCAATAAAAGGACGGAATATCAGAAATCGATAGCTGTAATGCTAAAAAAAAATATTACCAAAATATAAAAGTCTTTATTCGTACGCATACAGCAGAAAAAAGATAATAAAAACTTAATTTGCCCTTATGCCGAGCCTGGACGACAGCGGTATGAACGAATGAATAACGCGTGCTTGCATGTATTATATCTAGACACACAAAAACGGATAGATGTATGTTTCTACCCGCGAATGTGTATTCATTCTTAGTTATCGGCATAGCTTTTACAATGCACGAGTTATTGAATATGATATATCTGTAAGGTGATACAGGTGGAAACAAAATAGCAGTAGAACGTTTATACGTGGAACGTTTTTCTGATCGTTGGCGTCCGTCGTATCAGGTGATTATGGAGACAGTGTTTGGTTACGAGAACGAGGAACAGTACATCTAGGTTACGAAGGTAGGGGTGGTAAAAGAGAACAGAGAGTGTTACATGTGGAAGAGCATTTCTTGGATATGGTAGATGCGAATCCACGTATAAACACGGAAACTGCAGCAACGCCACTTAGATTTATTTTTTTTGATATTACATGAAAACACTGGTGTATGATCGGGATGAAATTGAGACAGAAGAAGATCTTTGCCAACGCATTTTTACAGCGACAAGGCGCATACATGAGAAAGCAAATAGTAGTAATCTACCTGTTTCACATATTGGTTCTTTTCCAGACCACCATTCTAATTAATGTGACAAGTTACTATTATAACTATTAGTAAGTATTTATATTTTCAATAATTAAATAAAGATCACAGACGATTTACCGTATCAGTGTTGACTCATTTTCAAGTTTAATAACCACTAGATTTTTTTACAAAAAACACACGTAACTCTGTTATTGTTGTGCTCTCGGTATAATATTCAATAATTTTATTGTATTATATCATATACAGAGTAGGACTATTCTAGTCTGACAGAACGTTCTTTGTATTTTTATGTGTTTATTTATTAACATATGGATGTATGTGCCAGAACCGTAATGTAAATTTCTTGCCAAAAAATTCACCAAAAAATTATTTGTTTCATTTTTTCGTTCTTATGGTGACATCTATGTTTGTTTCTGGTAGCACTTTACATTTCTACTAGTCAGTCTTTTTATTGCCCGAACACCCTATATATTAAATAAACGGTTAACTATAATATAACCTTCTTTCGCAACAATTCTCAAAAACAGAAATAAATTTATTAATACTTATTGTTTGTTTAATATCATGTTTAGATATTTCTAAAACTTCTAAACTAACATACATATGTGTATGTAAAATATTAAATAGTAATATAAATATAGGTATTAGATAAATACTATTGTTTCCCATATTTATCAGCATTCATATGTATATTAGCTATTGTACATAAATATGACAGTTACGTGTTACAGAAATAATGCCCTTTCACACATTTAGTGTCTTTCGTCGGGCCTATCTGGCATTTGCAACATAAACAATTGTAATTAGATAAGATAACATTTTGGAATAATCATTCCGGAGGTGCCTTATCTTGTTATGCTTTGCATGAATACGACGATAAATATAAATTCACGATTGCACGTGATTACGGCAGCAGTGGTCTAGTTGTACACACCCAGTGCAATTTGTCAAGTAGTTATGGCGCCAAATAAAGCTAATTTGTTGTTATTGTACGATGTTCATTACCTATTTAATAAATTTACTGCTGCGCTCTTGTTTAGTTATGACGCACGGATTGATTTCCATCATTATCATGCGGTTTCATATAGTTTGAATTTAGTTTCTAATAACGTATACATTACTTTTATCATTAATAAACATTACTTTTATCATTAATAAACATTACAGGTATGCCATATAAAAAAAATCTGTGGCTCTTCTTTTGTAAAAATATAGATAGCCCCAAGTCCAACATGGGATGTATTTATCTATAGTTCCGTGTCTACTACAATAAAACTATCAAAAAATGTTTGGGATAATATTTGCACCTAATAATGTATTTTAAATTTTAAAATCGTTGGCAACAAGACAATTGACTCCGAAAGTTGGCAAAATAAATTTCCATCAAACTGCTCGGCCTTCAATTATGACTTGTTTAGAGTTTTCTTGCAGTGTTTGTCTACATAATTTTATCCCTCTCTTTGCACAGTATCATTAAACATTTGCATAACACTTGCAAAACCTATTTCTCCTCACCACTATACAATACAGAAACCTCAACAACGGCTAAAAATAATGGTTTTCCTGTTATTTTGCAACATAACATACAACAAATATTATTAGTTAGATTATCGTTTCAGCGCAAAGTTTTTTTTTCAATTAAAAATATCAACAATTTATGCATTTTACTTTAACTTGCTTTATACAGGCTGTCCCAGATAGTGTGCTCACCATTGGGATCTCGTGAACGGTAAGAGATAGAGAGTTAGTTAAATGAGACAAAATGTACGTGACACCTGGGTTTATTTTTTTAAGCAAAAAAACTTTTAAAAAAATGAACGATACGTGCGCTATAGGGGAAAAACTAAAAATCGGCAAATTTAATTTCGTCGTTTAACTTATTTCATGTAAAAGATACCGAAATACTATTTTGACATTATGAAGGTACTTTTTTACGCAGAATTCAAATTTGGTATTGCAACCTCTGAAGCTTTTATACGTTTCGAGATTTTTATACAAACTTTCTTATTTTAAATACAAATCGTAGGCGGCTTTGACTGTGTCAAAAAGAGCATAATTTGCTGATTTCAATGATGTATAACACTTTGGGTTTATTTGTAGAAATAACAAAGCTATAATGATATTTGTGCAATTTTTGGTATCCTTATGAATGCATAGGCTATACATCAGAGGCAGCATTGAATTATTAAGACAATAAGTAGTATCTGTCAAATTTATTTACAAGCAAGTTACGTATCGGTTTATTTTTGTGTTATTTAGTCTGCTATTTTGTTCGTTTATTTAAAAATCACCGCATTTGTTGTTTTGGTTCGTTTTATTACTTGTTTATTGTTGTTCACGTTATGGAGAAATTTAATAATGAAGAGAAATATGATATGCTTCAAAGTTACATATTGGCTCACAAAAATTCAAGGAATGCAGCTAATCATTATTTGGAGTTGTACCCAGATCGACGGCAACCACACGAAACTTTATTTCGAAGATTAGAAGTAAATCTAAAAACATACGGTGCCTTTAGTAAACCGAAAAGAAATAGAAAAAGATTAGATGAGGAAACCCAAGTTATTGTATTAAATCAGGTGCGTGAAAATCCAAAAGTTTCCACAAGAGAAATAGAAAACAACACCGGAATCCCTAGAACATCAGCCCATAGAATATTAAAAAAGCATCGATATCATCCTTACAAAGTCCACATTAGCCAAGGACTCCAACCAGGAGACGCAGAGAGGCGGACTCGTTTCTGTCATTGGTACATTAATCAGAATAACAACAATGTTACATTTCTGTTTAATGTGTTGTGGTCAGATGAATCTCGATTTACGAACAATGGGTTATTTAACAGAAATAATATTCACTATTGGGGGACAGAAAATCCCCATGCTCTACATGAAGCTCGACATCAAGAACGTTTTGGGTTCAATGTGTGGTGCGGTATTATCGGCAGAAGAATAGTTGGACCTATTATCTTCAATAACAATTTAACGAGTGAACGCTATTTGAACTTACTTCAAGGTGAAATAGAAGATCTTCTAGACGATATTCCGCTTAATCTAACTGCGAATATGTATTTCCAACAGGATGGGGCACCAGCACATAATGCTCACATTATTACGAATTACCTAAATAATAGATTTGGTAATCGGTGGATTGGTAATCGAGGACCCATTTCATGGCCTGCACGTTCCCCAGACTTAACCGCAATGGATTTTTTCCTTTGGGGTTACATAAAAAATAAGGTGTATAAAACACAATTTAATAATGTGGAGGAACTGCAAGCTTGTGTTTTAAGAGAGTTTCATCGGATAAATGGACGTATTTTAGAAAAAGTGATTAATTCCACACTAAGAAGAGCTCAGTTATGTATCAATAACAATGGAGGACTTTTTGAGCATTTAATGTAATTTATCTATTTACTAGTAGTAAATAAATAGTTAGGTATGTGAACTTAGTGTTTTATTTACTTTTCAGTCATTTTTGTATTTTGTTTCCAGGAATAGGTAAGTATAAAACAAAAAAATATGCTAATTATTCTTGTAACTTTGTTATTTCTACAAATAAACCCAAAGTGTTATACATCATTGAAATCAGCAAATTATGCTCTTTTTGATACAGTCAAAGCCGCCTACGATTTGTATTTAAAATAAGAAAGTTTGTATAAAAATCTCGAAACGTATAAAAGCTTCAGAGGTTGCAATACCAAATTTGAATTCTGCGTAAAAAAGTACCTTCATAATGTCAAAATAGTATTTCGGTATCTTTTACATGAAATAAGTTAAACGACGAAATTAAAATTGCCGATTTTTAGTTTTTCCCCTATAGCGCACGTATCGTTCATTTTTTTAAAAGTTTTTTTATTTAAAAAAGTAAACCCAGGTGTCACGTACATTTTGTCTCATTTAACCAACTCTCTATCTCTTACCGTTTACGAGATCCCAATGGTGAGTACACTATCTGGGACAGCCTGTATAATGACTAGTTATAATTTTCACTTTATGAGGTTAAGCTGAGTCATTTATAAAGTAAATGACTTAGATTAGCCTTATAAAGCAAAAATCAAAAATGATGTATCTCTAGCTGCTGGTCTGTGCAAAACGTAGGATCACTAAATGCGCCACACTTTTTTGAGTGGAAGCATGAAAATAGGTGGGTTGTCTATAGAAATAAACAAAAGGAACTCAAGTAACAGAGTTTAATCAGAGGAAAAATTGTGTAAACATTGTAAGAAAAAGGTCGTGACCTCTATGGACTGCCTAAATTGTGCGAATAAATATCACAGAAGTTGTGCGTTTCAGGCAGGAGTTGTAAACTCCGAGGAAAAGGTGCAGTGCTGCGGGGCACTTGGCAGAAGTGGGGTTATGTTCTCGACACTGGGCGAGAATTGTGAAATGGAAAATCCGATAGGTTTAAAATCACCAGGTAGCTATCTGTTCGTCATTGAATAGAGTATATCCTGGAGCAGAAGGATGAAATAGGGCAGTTAAAAAGAGAACTGAGCAAGGCAAATGGGAGAAACGAAGCACTCCTCAAACAAATAATACAAATATTTGCAGCGAACGCAAATCAGTGCGTGAAACATGATGAACTGGAGGAAGAACTAAAACACTGGAAACCCTGTACGGTTGACAAAACCAATGCACAGATTATAGTATGAAGCAGAACAAAAGATGCGGTTGAAGCTAGTCAAGATGAAACAGTTATCAGTCAGGCAGAAACTAAAAAGACTCTTCAAAATAAAATAATAAGGAAAGTTTTGGTTGGAATGGTAGATAGAGAGAGGTTGGATAGTGCAGCAAAAGAAAATGAACTCACGAGTAGTGACCCAGTTAAACCAAGGGAGTCTGAGGGGGTGATTGCGTGGAGGTAAAGAGAAGGACAAGGAAACCAAGGAATATTGTCATTGGCTCCAGCTCTAAGGAGTGTTCGATCCAAGCTGCTCCCAAGTATAGCTACATACATATTTATAGACTAGACCCGGGATTGCAGGAGCCCTCACTAATTGACTACCTAGAGTAACAAAACTTTAGGAATGTAAAGTGCCCCAGAATGAAATCAAAACACCTAGAAGAGTATTCCTCATTCAAAATAGGAATTCCAATAGAACAAATAAATGACATTAAGAATCCGGAAATATGGCCAGCTGGAACATGCGTAACCAAGTGGCTTACACTTGATAAAGCATAACGTGGTAATCATCTGCACCTATAGATCACCGGCTGGTGTGGTGGATGGTTTTTTGTGTGCTATTATCCCGAATCTTAACAAGAATTCTGTCATACGCTGAAAGTAATTGTTGTGGGTGATTTCAATATAGACAACAAAGAATTCTCGTGACTAGTAAACACTTTCCAAGGATTTGGCATGTCGCAAGTGATTAACGAGTGCACGCCCATACAAGGGTCGAATGAGCTTAACGACTTCTTTTCTGAGATAGCACAAAGGGTAATACCAAAATGACACCCTAAGGATCAACAACTTCAAAGCTACATTGATAGAATACCAACAAATAAGTTCTATCTTCTATCCACATCACCAACGGAAATACAGAAAATAGTACATAGAATCAAAGCAAAGGACGCCCTGGATATTTATGGTATGAACAGTAGAATGATCAAAGACTGTAGTGAATCGATAGCTCAGCCGATGACAAGCATAATCAATGCGTGTTCCCAGCAGGGGTATGTACCGAGTAATTTCAAGATTGCCAGGGTGGTGCCAATATACAAGCCCGGTGACATTATGAGTCCGAACAGCTACAGACTGATCTCTGTGTTGTCAGCTGTAGCCAAAATTCTTGAGGCAACACTACTGACGCGCTTAATATCTTTTATTGAAAAGCGCAACATCCTGGTAAAAAATCAATTCGTTTTTCGTGCGGAGAGGTCCACGATTGATGCCGTTCTGTCTGTCCTGGACTATGTGTGGGACACAATGGAAGGGGGCGGGCGGTGTGTGGCTGTGATGTGTGACCTTTCGAAGGCGTTCGACTGTATGGACCATAAAATCTTGGTACGGAAACTGGAACGATATGGTGTGAGAGGGCAACTGAGTGAGGTTTTAAGATCCTACTTTACTGGTAGGAGACAGGCTGTTTATGTTAACGGTGAATTAAGTGAACTTCAGGACATTATGATGGGAGTGGAACAAGGCTCGCTCTTGGGACGACTATTATTTGGCTTATATGTGAACGACCTCCAGGGGTACGTATCCTGTCACACGACCCAGTACGCTCTTGACACGACATTCGTGGTTGGATGCAACCAAGAGCAACATATTCAACCCAAAATTGAAGAAACGCCACGAGAAGCCATTGATTGGTTTACAGCAAATAAATTGAAGCTAAACGAACAAAATAAAAAGCAATTGCCCCTCACATGCAGCCGCGTGGAGACCCCTCCTGGTGCTGGCGCTGGCAGGATGCTTAGTATCACCTTAGATACAAGACTCACATAAAGATCTCACATAGAGGTGGAAACAGCTAAACTTTCATCTCCTTTGTATGTGTTAAGACGAATTAGAACTATTGGCAACAAAGACGTTGCAATAACAGCATACCACGCACTTTTCCACTCTCGGATGACATATGGGATTCAACTCTGGGGGGAATCAAGTCACGCAGTTGATCTGTTTGTGTTGCAGAAGAAGGCGTTGAGAGCAATTGAACAGGTGTATCAGCGCACACACTCTAGGCCTCTATTTATAAAGAACAAGATAATGTCGCTTCCTTCCTGCTATGTATTCAGGCAGCTCCTAAGGGCTAAATCTGAACTGGCGGGCCTGCCAAAAAAGGGTGCCTGTCTGCAGCATAAGCTACGAGGGGGATTTCGCTGGCCGAACTTTGTACACCACAATACCAAAATGGTATTGCAATACCTCAAAATACCATCACAATACCTCAAAATACTACCACAATACCTTCACAATACCAAAACAATATATAAAAAATTTTTTGCTCTTCTCTTCCTGTGAAAAAAGTAAATAAATGCATATAAAAGAAAAGAATACGTTTCATTACAAAATATTTATTGAACTAAGAAAAAATTAAAATAAAAAAAGAAAACCAAAAAATATTACTTCTACATCTTAAGTAATTTATATTTGTTTTTTATGTTAATTAAATCAGCTCTTTTAACTTCAAAAGGCTCTGTATCTGACAAGGTAATAGGTCCATAAAAAATGAATTTCTGATGAACATCGTCTATGTCACTTTTTTTTGGCCAACAATATTTTTGTAGTCCCTCTTGTAGGTATCGTTTTAAAAATGTAATTCTATATTTGTTTCTTGTTGTCTGATGTATAACGCGACCAATAAACCAATCCTCTTCATAAAATACGGCGTAGTAACTCTCTGGTACAACTTCAATATCTTCATTCTCAGCTTTATTGATATCTTGATCTGAGGAAAAAGTTTCTGTATCCGTTGACTCGTCGAATAATGCTTCTACATCTTCTATTTGGTCGTCATCAGAAGAATTGTCATCATTTTTGGACTTTTTTGTTTTTTCTGTGTTTAAATTTTTTCTGCATTTTCTTTTATTAGAAATGAACCTTCTGAGGCGATCAGAACTTACTTTGCCATTATTGTCATCCAACATCCAAATAGAAGATGACTTTTTAACTATTGCTTTCTTTTTGTTCGATAAATCGATTTCAAGAAATGGACTAGTTTCACTTAAGTCAACTTTTTTATAAGAATAATCTTTTAACTCTAGTTTTTTTTCCTCACACGTATTATCTTGAAAGGAAGCCTCCGCATCGATAAAATTTTCTGTTTTACATAGATCATTTTCACTCTCAATAACTTCATTTTGAACGTGTTCATTATCAATCAAATTGTCATCTCGATTGTCATCAGTAATAAGTTCATTATCGAGTTCCATATTTTGCGGCAAATAAAAGGGCATATCCAAAACATCACATGTAAATTCATCTACATCATCAAGTTCAAGGCTTCTAGCATCTGCCAGTGCATCACTTTTAGCTTTATATATTATGTCGTCAATATTTATATCTTCAATTTTTTCTTCATTTGTAGTCGGACTTTTCTCAACTTTTTTTCGTGGAAAAGGAAATTCGTTTTTCAAGTCATTTTGAATCTTGTTTGTCAGAATTATGCGATCTATTCTTGACACAAAATCTTTAATACTAAAATTTATCATGGTACAGTATGTTGAAGTAAGATATCTTGCTGCTCTAAATAGCTGCTCGCAAGTTTGGCTGTTCATTAGCCATGGGCAAAACATTTCCGGATTCAAATGATATTTCCTAAATATATGAACAAGTTTGATAAGCATATGTCCATTGAGCTCAATACAACTATACACGTTAGTGGTAATAAAGTTATCCTGTAAAGTATAATTCGGATGAGCTTTTATCCATTTCTTCCACATTCTAATAAGGAAAATTGAATACCACAGATTATGTATTCTGGTAGACAACCTTTCCTTTCGTTCGATTAAAGCTTTTATTAAACAATTCATTATTTTTAAGTAGATTTGGGTACCTTTGCTATTAGGCATGTCGTTTAATAAAGTTAATACTTTAGGATCGCACATTTTTCTGCATGATTCGTAATTCATCTTGTCATCTGAATTAAGATCTGATTTGACCAGAAAATGTTGATCTTTTGTAATATGCTCTACAAGGAAATGTAAATGGCTAACATTTACAAAAAATTTTCCTATAGGCAAACATATGTTAGGCTTTAATAGTCTAGTGCGCAGTTTGGTTAGTACATGCACTTGATCTTGTATACAGCAGAAGTCACTCTTTTCGAGATCCATGTGAAACCAATCCCTCCATTTACACGTTGCAGAAGGTAAACCTGCTTCTATTTTCATGGCTTTTAAGAGGCGAGTATCACCATCTGATGAATACCCTAGAAAACGTATAACATATTTTGAAGCAGCGGTTTCCATTCTTTTCCACCGTAATTGAACATCCTTAAAAGTAAATTTATTGTCAATTCCATAAACCGCAATACAAAAGGAAGGTGCACTGACATCTAATGGTCGAGCCATTATAACGTAGACATATTCTGCTTTTGTGGCCTTCTGAAAATAAGATCTAATTTGTTCAGCTGAACTAGCAGGAAAAGCTTTCTTATTTGGAAGTCCATTTTCAAGGGGGAGAGCAAATCCCATAACGTTATTCGTGACCGGATCGTATTCTATTTTTCCTAACAGAATAATAAGTCATTAAAAAAAATCATGAGATTAAAATACCTACCAGTTATTTTTGTAGCATCTTCTGATATCCAGACAATCTTTTCTAAATGTGTTTCTTCCAAAAATGCATTTAACCCTTCAAAGTTGAAATAGCCTTCTTTAACTTTAAACTGAAATTGCTTCGAAAACCGCTGCAATGCAGAAATTGAAGGTAACGTATTTTGTAAATTTGAATGAAGAGTTTCGTAGAGTAACCGTCCTCCAGTGTAAAACAAGTATAAGGCAAATTCCTTTAAATCATGGTCGTAACTGTTTCTGTTGACTGGACAATTTCTGTTAGCATTACTGATTAGCAACAGTCGTTCAAGAAATTTGTTTTTGGTCAACGCCTCAGTCAAATCATTTTCATGATCAGTATTACTCGACGTATTACTAGTTGATTCTTTAATTTTTGATATAGTTTCATTTAGTCTGTCACATACAGAATCGTGTTTATGTATAACAGACATTAAATTCTCTATCAACGGAAAGAAATTTGTAATAAGCGTTTGATCCTTATGAAGATTTTCTCTCTGTCTTCTAAATCTTTCGGCACGTCTATATTTTAAGCAAGTCCATTTACTTCCTTTTCCGCCTTCAAAAGTCTCAGATGCCAAATTTTCTATATTTTGATTTTCAGTATTTTCGGAATTCAAAATAGAGGAATTCTGAACGCTATTATTTTCTGAACTTTTAGGTCTTATCAGATTAATTTTTGTATTCTCTTTTTTGTTTGTATAACTGTCTTCTTCTACTTCTATCTCGACTTCATTTAAATTTCCACTATTGTCGAGACTATTCTCCTCGGTATTCTCGTTTTCGTTCGTATGATCAGCTTCTACTACATCTGAAATTTTACTCTTTTTGTCGACGTTTTGGTTTTCACGAATCAAATTTTCTGGGAAATTTATAATTTCTTGCCCATCTCTTATTGCATTAGTTTCTAAAGGAACAAAATGTTTAAACGTAATTGATTGTAAAACTTTGATTTTTGAATTATTTGTTTCTTCCTTAAGCCGTTTTTGGGTTCCGTCTGCTGTTTCTTGACCTGGCTGTGTATTATGTTCTAATGATTTGTTTTCTATTAGGTATTGAATTTTTGATGATGTTGCTTTATTTGAATATTTCCTCGAATATTTCGGATCTTGTGGTGGGACCTCAGCAGAGTTCTTGGCATTTTCAGTATATTTTGTAATTTTTGTTTGTTGAGCAATTCTGTTGTCCAATTTTGATTCAATGTGTTTCTTATAAAAGTGAATTTGAAAATTAGCAATCATCCATCTAGGTTTAGAAGAGTTCTTCCGTGAAAACTGTGACAGTTTATAAACCACACCGCATATGCAAGTTACTTTTGCTGTCAATTCGTTTGTTTTAGTAAAAGAAGTTTCAATTTTTATGTTATCAATGTTCAGCGATTTCCAAACTTCTTTTTGGCATTTCCTTTCAATCCATTTTTTTATACATGCCAGAAACTTCGAGTTTTCACTTGTTAAATCAAATTGGGATTTTTCAGTAACAGTGGGGGAATAAGATTTTTCGTGTGATTCCACTTCCAACTTTTGCTCATCTGTAACGCGTGAAGTAATTGGCATACTTGACAATTCACTAGTTGAAACATTTGAGCGGCTTCTACGCGAGCAAGAGACAGAATTGTCCAAAGAAATATCATACATAGTGCTGGTCATTGTGCAAGCATCTTTAGTGGCTTTACTTTTTTCTTGAAAATATGTTGTAATGATATTTATATATTTAGAAAATCCACCTAGTAATTCATATTTTTCTGGCTTCTTAGCAAACAGGGGACCATAAAAATCTTCATATTTGTCTTTAGGAATAATATCGTGCAATTGGTTTCTAGCGAAATCTTGAATATTTTGTAAATCGGTTGTTTGTAAGGATTTTATAACATTTGCGGAATTATAACCATGAATTAACAGCATATTTTTCACACTTGATGGTATTTTGATATTTAAAGTTTTTTCAATCTCCAAAAAGCAACTATCGTCCACCAAAGGATTCATTGTTTGCCTAAAAGGAAAGCATATGCTCAATATCATGGGCTTCACTTTTGTAACAATAAAACGAAAATCCATATTCCAATTTGGGTGGTGATTAAAGATGCTGAATAACGGGAATACAAGTCTAGAATTATTCAGCACCTTTATTCACTTACCAAATTTAGTTTTTTATAAACAAAAATGTCCTATAAGGATAAGGCAGTGGTCAAGGTTATTGACTTGTAGCTCCGTCTTAGGCTTAAATCTTATCAAAATTTACCAAAATTATAGAGGAGTGAAATAAATTTTTATTTAGTTCATACTTCGAGTTACGAATTGAGAATTGAGGTTATGGAATTGCCTGCTTGAATGTTTACACTGTACATGTATAAACAGAAATACCTAAACGAAAAATCCTATTTCCTACTATATATGTATATATACGTACTGTAAGCGTGTTTATTTTTAATAAATTGGATTGCAAATAACACAAACATTGAAAAAGAGCTGAACTAACAATTATTACTGCGTATCTCCTTAAAACCGAGCATGCGCATAAATTTTATTGTACGGAAAATTCCATCGTTATTCCCGCACGATTACAGACAATACCACCATAATACCAAACAATACACGCAATTCCACCGCAATGCCAAGCAATACCACCACAATACCACTACAATACCAGCGATACCACTACAATACCAAGCAATACCGCGCAATACTACTACAATACCAGCAATACCATCGCAATACCATCGACCCGTACACCAAATACCACCAGCGAAATCCCCCTCGATAAGCTATGATCGAGCCAACAGGTAATGATACCTAAACATAGGACATCAACTACAGCAGCGCAACACAGATACCTGCAATTATTCAACGAGCTCCCTCTCGATTGGCTGGAGGTCCCATTTGCGCCGTTTAGGGAGAGGGTCAGATTGCTGCTGGTGGACGAGTGCTTCTACTCAGTTGCGGAATTCACTGAAGATGTGAGAAGAACAACTTGATATACATTGATACAGTTTATACTACTGACGATACATAATATTGTTAAATATTATTGTAAATAAAGATATTCTATTCTATTCTGTCCTATGATATAAAACAGATAACCAAATGACACAACAATAATAAAATATAAAGTCAAAGGTTAAGCATGATGTGTAGGTTACTCAATTAATACCCACCTGCTTAATTATAAACACAACATCGAAACAAAATGTTCTCAGACTTAATAATCTACTGTCAGTTTTCAATAGATACATATCAATTGCTTGTACACATTTCTTTAATTCGTTTAGTGACAAAATTTAGAATAAAGAGACAGTGAGTTTTAGATATAAATAAAGACATAAGCACACTAATAATGTATGGTAATGGGTTATATGAATAAACAATATTAAATTCTTAAATACGACAAGGCATTTGGTTGAAAACTAATAGCTAAATTCTACAATGACATAAGGTAATAAGACAGAAAAGTTATCAGGAAAACAATATTATGCCTACGACAATATTTTCCCCCAACAATTATGTAAGTGTCTGGCATTTACGAAATAGATAGAAAGAAAATTAAGTATACCTATCAAATCACAGATTTTATTAGGGTCAGCTAGAATTTTTAATCAATCGCTCTCGGATAACTTTTCTTTAAATCACAGTGGTATTGGATTTATTGACCTTGGAAAATGTCAATACTTGTACTACTCTCCTATGATGACTTTACATCTATTTCCGCAGCGGGTTACTAACACAAACATCCAACATTTCTATTCGAACTTCGGAAGACGTTGATCAGATGCGTACTACAGGTAAAATTTATTTACATGTCACGATTCAGTTGGTTAATATGTTCCATGGGTTTGACTCGAACACACTACTTGTTAAGAAAAGCCTCCTGTATTGACAGTACCATCTTGTGAAATAAAGCAAAAATTGCGTTAATACACTTTATTTATATAACCCGGTGTGCGCCAGTATATGATAACCGCTTTTACAATGTTAAATAAAGCAGATACACATGAACACACAAACTACTGGCTCCCAGTAAAGTGCGAATAACAGACACAGCTTACAGTACAAAGAAGGACGTGTTTATGTGCACTGATCTACAGATATGTGTATAATTGCATACAAGAAGAAAACGAGGAACACAATTTAAAAAAATAGAGGAAGTGTTTCTTCAGACTCCAGTCCTTTACACTACTTGTATCGACGAATCAAATAAACGACACTAAATTAGACTCCCGGTTCTGGTTACATACGCAGCATGCAAACTATTCCAATATGCGAAATAGTTATTTACGAAACAAGTGCGGGAAGACTATTTTCCCGCATGAGCGCGCTTTGAAAGCACGAGCGACAGCAGGAAGCGAGTGCTTTTAATAGCGCGAATGCGAGGAAAATGTCTTCAATCAAGTTGTTTGTACAATATTTTTGTATGAATATTAAATAAAAAAAATAATATTGATTAATGTCATTAGTAACATACCTAACCTAAAATAGATTACCTAATTAATTTAAGTATTTCATGTACGTAACTATTACTCGCCTTTACCTAAAATTAAGTTGTTATATTCTTACACATGGCAAACATGAGGTATTTATTCTTATATTTATAAATTTAAATCCTTTTTTCAACTGAGTTCCCTGTCACAAGACCAACAGCCACTACATTTAATGTGTCGGTGAATTCTAATTCTGGCGAGAACAATTCCATAATAAAATACAAGAGTATCCAATACATACCTGGCCTTACGAACAGAATAAAGATATTATTCCCATCACTTACACACTAAACTACCTATAATTAAATAAAGGCGGCTACCTCCCATGATGCAAGTATAATTATATAAGCATAACAATGTATACAAAATGCGACGAGCATTACGTTTTAAAATGAGAGGATTGAACAAGCTGTATTGTGTCAACAAGACAATGTCATTAAATATTTGCTTATAGCGCAAGTCATACAATGAGTAAAATCAATACCAACCCAAGAAAAATCAAAACATCCGAAATGTAAAAATACTAGGGAGTAACTAAACAAAGCATCGTCACAGCTAGATGCCCATCCCCTTTTTACTACGTATTATGAACATCATTATATGACACAACAAGTCTTTCCAATCTTACTTAATTGTTAATAAAAAGACAAAGAAAAACAAAAGAGAAGGTAAAAGGTACAATTTGTAAAAGTTAATTAGTTAAAACCCCCCAGCTAGCCTCTAACATCAAGACTTAACAAATATGAGTATATTTTGCTTAAGTACTGAAGATCAGACTTGAAATTCATCACATTGTTTATATATATCATCTCAAAGAATTCTCTACTGTTCTTTCTACTCTCAGTCCTCAAAATTGTGACCCCTTCTAAATTAGGTGTGTGATCCTCTTCTAACATATGCTTAGCCAAGGCGCAACGGGTTTTACCCGTGCGTATGTCACTTTTATGTAAGGTTAATCGTGTTGATAGCCAGTTGCCTGTTTGGCCTATGTATTGTTTATCACATTTAGAGCACGGTATTTGGTATATTATGTTAGATTTGAATTTAAACTCAGTCTTGTCCTTTAACTTAGAAAAGAAATCACCTATTTTATTTTTACTATAGTAACCAAACCGGATGTTATCCGTTTTTAAGATTTTAGAAATCTGTTGGCTTAAATTGTTTATATACGGCAACCTGAAGTATTTAATAGGTTGATTATTGTTTGGTTCTATCTGAAGTTGAATCTGTGGATTATCTATTCTCTGGGTGTTAAATAACAACTTTGAAATGACTGTTTTGGGATACCCATTATTGAGAAATAGATCAGCTAATATTTTTAGGTTTTTTCTATGGAAATTGGGGTGGCTTAATTGTAAAATTCTTTGTTTCATCATGATCACCATGTTGATTTTTTGCTGAATGGGGTGATTCGAATAGTAGTTTAGGAATCTTGACGAGTTTGTTTTCTTTCTATACCAGTCAGTTGTTAAGACAGTGTCTTTCCTAATGATTTTTATATCTAGGAAAGGGATTTCAGCATTGACCTCTCTCTCTAACGTGAATTGAATGTTATTGTGGAAACTGTTAAATATTTCTAGGATGTTATCCGTTTCTTGTATTGGAATCGCAAGAATAAGGTCATCGACGTATTTATGAATGAATTCTAATTTATAATTAAGTTTGCTAATAATGTTATTCAAGCAATCGTCCATGACTATGTTAGCTAAGATGCAACTCAGTGGGCTCCCCATAGGGCAACCATCTAGCTGCCTATAAAAGTTACCATTGAAAGTGAAAGTATTATTAGTTAGAGTAAAGTGTAACAGTTTAAAAAAGGAACTTTTTGTTAAGTTAGTGTGTGGAGAGATCAATTCCCAATCAACTGTTAAAATTTCAGTAACTAAAGTTATAGGAACTTTAGTGAATAATGATATAACGTCTAATGAAACGATTTCATGTTCTGGTGGCAACACGTAATTCTGGTACCTATCTACAAAGGTGAACGCGTCAGGGATGTCATAAGGACTGTTATTATAGGCCATTGAAAGTATCTGTGCAATGTGGGCTGATACGTAATAGGTGGGAGAGCCATTACAGGACACAATAGGACGAAAAGGTACATCAGGTTTATGGATCTTGGGTAAAGAGTATAATTTCGGGCTAACAGAGTTATATATCACCAATTTTTTGTATATTGCATCTGAAATCTCATTCCTGTCTTTTAATGATTTTAATAAGCTGTTTAAATCTCTTTGAGTTTTAAATGTAGGGTCTTTTTTTTGAAATATCATAAGTACCTCTGTCTTTCAACAACTCTTCAGTTTTATTTAAGTATTCTGTTCTTTCCAGGGCTACTGTTACAGCCCCTTTATCTGCCCTCGTAATAATGATATCGGGGTGGTTTTTTAAAAAAGTTCTACACTCAAGTGAGTCGTTAATAAAATGATCTTTTTTATTTTTGAATTTAGTAATGAAGTTAGTAATGCTATTAGTTAAACGAGCCCTACGTATGTTAATATCGTGAGCAGCATTATTGTCTAGTATCATCTCACAATCAGCTAATACACCTGCAATATCTAAATTACCCACGTAAACAGGTATACCAAAATTTGGACCCAATGAAAGGAAATTCTTAACGTTTTCTGGAATGTCACTGTTTGTGCGATTGACAAACCAATCATCGTTGTTTAAAAACAATTTCTGTTGTTTAAGATTAGTTTGAAGTTTATTGAATTTATGAATATTAACTTTCTTAATTTTGTTGTACATTTTTTGGTACTTGTGACCCACTGATAATTCAAAGTCCCTAAAAATGTGTAAAGGCAACTTATCTTTGGCTAAATCAACAAATTTTGATAATTGCTTAGTTAGGAATCTCAAGTCTGACTCCGTAATTGATATTTCTAAATTTAATATTCTATGTTCTAACCTATCATTAATATTAAAAGCTATTTTTGATAGTTTCTTATCCATCGTTGACACTAACCCTCTCACATTCTTTGAACCTTGTGTAATGTGATTCGGTGTTATGTTTTCTACACCGCAATAAGAACTGTCTCCTGTTGTTGATTCTTGCAATCTTCTCCGATGTCCTCAACCAAAGTTTCATATTCTTTCTGGTTGCTTTACCATAGTTGTCTTCTATGTCTTTAAAGAACCCCATTTTTGTGTTGAAATATAACCATCCTAGAAATATTTAACAGTTTCCACAATAACATTCAATTCACGTTAGAGAGAGAGGTCAATACTGAAATCCCTTTCCTAGATATAAAAATCATTAGGAAAGACACTGTCTTAACAACTGACTGGTATAGAAAGAAAACAAACTCGTCAAGATTCCTAAACTACTATTCGAATCACCCCATTCAGCAAAAAATCAACATGGTGATCATGATGAAACAAAGAATTTTACGATTAAGCCACCCCAATTTCCATAGAAAAAACCTAAAAATATTAGCTGATCTATTTCTCAATAATGGGTATCCCAAAACAGTCATTTCAAAGTTGTTATTTAACACCCAGAGAATAGATAATCCACAGATTCAACTTCAGATAGAACCAAACAATAATCAACCTATTAAATACTTCAGGTTGCCGTATGCTGCATGACATGGAAAGTGCAACACCAAGAATGGGTGCGAATTTTTTGACCAAACTTGGTAGAAACGTATAACTAGTCAAAAGCAATAATTGATTAAAATTTTGTTGCGATAGATCAAGTGGTCATGACACATCTGACACTTCATTCAGTTTTCGCTGACATTAATGTGTGGTGTATTAATTGTTTGTTTGAAATTAATTTCAACGGTTTTGTCTTATTATACCTTTGTTTAACGTGTTTAAAGAGTTTCATTATGCGTAGAGTGCGGCAACGTGGAAATTATCGCCAATTAAGCGAATTCGACAGAGGTCGAATTGTTGGTTGCGAGAAGGTGGTTTTTCATACAGGGAAATTGCAAATCGCCTTAACCAGAACCAATCCACCATTATGCGCTGTTATCAATCATGGACTAGGGAAGGTCAGGAAAGACGCCAAAGAGGAACCGGAGGCCGAAGAAGAACTAATGAGATACAGGACCGCCGCCTTCGCTTAATCGCACTAAGAGACACGTTTTCCAGTACCAGATCAATTGCTGACGTGTGGTTAGGTAATATTGGTCGTCCTGTAACCCTTCGAACCGTTTATCGTCGAATTAGGGGTTTCGGCTTACAATCTTATCGTCCACATCTTGTGTTACCACTTACGGCTCAACACCGACAGCAACGTTTGGAGTGGTGTAGATTGGGACTGCACTGGAACGTGGAGTGGCACAGGGTGGTATTCAGTGATGAATCTCGATTTTGTCTAGGGATGCATGATGGCCGTGTGAGGGTCAGACGAAGACGTGGGGAACGTCGTGATATTCAGTTTTCCGTTGAAAGGCATGTGCATCGAGCAGTGGGTGTTATGGTATGGGGTGCTATAGCATATGGGAGTAGGTCTCAATTGGTGTTCATCCAAACTACCATGAACGCCCAGCGTGACATTGATGAGGTGGTAGAAACCCATATTCTACCATATCTTCAAACGCTCGAAGACCCACTTTTCCAGCAGGATAATGCCCCTCCCCACGTAGCGAGAATTGCAGTATATATGAACAATTTAAGCCAACAGACTTCTAAAATCTTAAAAACGGATAACATCCGGTTTGGTTACTATAGTAAAAATAAAATAGGTGATTTCTTTTCTAAGTTAAAGGACAAGACTGAGTTTAAATTCAAATCTAACATAATATACCAAATACCGTGCTCTAAATGTGATAAACAATACATAGGCCAAACAGGCAACTGGCTATCAACACGATTAACCTTACATAAAAGTGACATACGCACGGGTAAAACCCGTTGCGCCTTGGCTAAGCATATGTTAGAAGAGGATCACACACCTAATTTAGAAGGGGTCACAATTTTGAGGACTGAGAGTAGAAAGAACAGTAGAGAATTCTTTGAGATGATATATATAAACAATGTGATGAATTTCAAGTCTGATCTTCAGTACTTAAGCAAAATATACTCATATTTGTTAAGTCTTGATGTTAGAGGCTAGCTGGGGGGTTTTAACTAATTAACTTTTACAAATTGTACCTTTTACCTTCTCTTTTGTTTTTCTTTGTCTTTTTATTAACAATTAAGTAAGATTGGAAAGACTTGTGGTGTCATATAATGATGTTCATAATACGTAGTAAAAAGGGGATGGGCATCTAGCTGTGACGATGCTTTGTTTAGTTACTCCCTAGTATTTTTACATTTCGGATGTTTTGATTTTTCTTGGGTTGGTATTGATTTTACTCATTGTATGACTTGCGCTATAAGCAAATATTAAATGACATTGTCTTGTTGACACAATACAGCTTGTTCAATCCTCTCATTTTAAAACGTAATGCTCGTCGCATTTTGTATACATTGTTATGCTGTTTCCCAACAACTGTAACCTACATTTCGTAGATGCATTATCTTCTCCATAGAGAGAAATCATATCTGTAAGTCATTTAAAGATAGAATTCTTGTGCATACTTCTTACGTTGTTATCATGCCATTGTAATTACAGTTAATCCTGAGGAAGCACAGGAACCGTCTGTGCGAAATATTGATTAAAAGAAGTAGATTTCCATGATTTTATAAAACTTGTTTTGATTGCTGGATTCCCCAATACCCTAATTATCATTTACACAAAAACAGCAAAGATTGGTTACATATTTCTATATATATATATATATATATATATATATATATTTTATTTAGATTTGTTTTCTTTCTTGGGTATGTGGTTTTTATTTGAATTAAATGTAACACATTTTTCTTAACGTTTCGTTATATTTAATAACTTTTTCAAAAGACATATAACATATAACTGTAAAAAACAATTACAAAAATATCAGATTCTTCGTTACAAACATGACTTACAAAAACAATAATATATTATATAATAATGTGGTCTAAAGTAAAAGCAGAAACACCAAAAGATCAACAAACAAACCTTGTATATCAAATACCTTGCAAGGAATGCAAAAGCGTTTACATCGGTCAAACAAAGCAATATTTAAAAAGCCGAATGAACGGACACAAATACTGCAAAAACAGCACTGCACTAAAAAAACATAGTACTAACACAGGCCATGAATTTGACTTCAATAACGTGAAAATTTTAGATAAAGAACGCAACCAAAAGGCTAGAGATATATTAGAAATGATCCACATTAAAAAAGAAAAGCTCTCAATAAACGACCGAGCAGACATAACGAACTTATCAAATTTGTACCACTCAATAATATAAAATTAACAAAAATATGTTGACAAAGTAAATTCTATACGGATTAAATCTTATATTTCAAACCATGTATACTATAAACTTTTAAAAATAAAAGAAACATATATTTTACAAATAAAAAGCAATAACAGGTACATCTGGCAAAGACATATCAAGGTGAAGCTTGTAGGCAAAAGTATAACTGAATTTTTACACTATACGTATATAAAATAAAACAATTCTTTGAGTATATACATTTATAATTCCTCATTTTTCAAACTAATAATTAATAGACAAGCAAATGACACAAACACAAAAAAAAAAGAGGGGAAAAAAAAAAAAGAAAACCAATAGAGATACGTGTAAAACGTAATTGAAAACAAAATGTTTTCAGAATTAATAAGAATTGACGAAATGAAATTTTAAGGTAAGTTGCCCGTTGCCACACATTATTATATAATATATTATTGTTTTTGTAAGTCATGTTTGTAACGAAGAATCTGATATTTTTGTAATTGTTTTTTACAGTTATATGTTATATGTCTTTTGAAAAAGTTATTAAATATAACGAAACGTTAAGAAAAATGTGTTACATTTAATTCAAATAAAAACCACATACCCAAGAAAGAAAACAAATCTAAATAGAATATTGTTGTAAAGAACCAAATAAATGTATATATATATATATATATATATGATATTCTTGATGTTTTCGCGGTCGTATGATGAAACAATGGTTTCTCGGGTTCTTGGCCGCGTAAAGAATGCAGATCATTTCATTGAATTGATAAAGGACATCCATCTCGAACCAACGGATCTGTTAGTCAGTTTCGATGTAACATCCCTATTTACGCAGGTGCCATTCGCTGAAAACATGTCCATATTAGAAAACCAGTATCAAGTACAAAAGACTGCAATCAACTTGATAGAACACTGCCTAGTAAATACTTATTTTACTTACAACAACCAAAAATGCCGACAAGTTGAAGGCGAACTGATGGGCTCACGTCTGTCACCGATAATAGCCAACATATTTATGGAGAACTTTGAAACAAAGTTTGTTAACACCTGTGCGAATAAACCAAAATTGTGGCTGCGGTATGTCGACGATACATTTGTAATATGGACACTTGGCAGAGAAAAACTGGAAGACTTTCTATACCACCTAAACCCCCAACATCCGAAAATTAAATTCACAATGGAGGTAGAAGAACAAGGGAAACTACCATTTATAGATGTGTTGGTGATCAAGAAAGAAAACGGGACATTGGGACATACTGTTTACCGGAAACCTACACATACAAATAGATATTTAAAAGCGCAATCTCACCATCATCCGGCGCAACTGAACGCAGTAGTAAAAACATTAGTACTACGATCCGAAAGACTAACAGATAAAGAACATAAATGCGAAGAAAGAACAAATATTAGAAACGCTCTCCTAGCAAACGGTTACTCGCACAAAATAATAAAGGAGGCCACCTATAACAAAACAAGAAGAACAGAAAAAGAGAAAGAAGAATTTATCTCAAGAGCCTTTCTCCCATATGTAAAAGGTACCACAGATAAAATCAGCCGAAAACTAAGATAACACAACATCAACACAGTTTTTACAACAAAGAGAAAAATAGCTGATGAATTAATCAACGCGAAAGATAAAATTCCACTCGAAGATCAGGGCGTGTACTAAATACCATGCTTGGAGTGCGACCAATCCTATGTAGGACAGACGAACAGGCGAATAAGCGTAAGCAAAGAAGAACACGCAGTGCTCAAGAAAGAACCAACTTCATCTCTAGCATAACATCGTGTGATAACGGGGCATAATATCGACTTCGATAATACAAAGTTATTAGCAAAGAGCGAAAATCTAGCTACTAGAATCACTAGAGAAGCGATAGAGATTGAAAAGAGGCCCAGAAGTTTAAATAAAAGAGACGACGGCCTACGCCTGCCGCATACATGGAAACCGCTCGTGGCTGACATACAGATTAGAACTCACGATAAACGCAACACTCCACAACCGGAGCAGACCCATACACAGGATTCGCAAATACACGGACCAATCACACGGAGCCGCTTGCGAGCGATCGCCACAGTACAACATCCCCCACCCAACCCCACTCCAACTCAGCAATATAAAAGCAGGCGTACGACAAGGCGAACAGCAGATAACTTTCAACTCTAACCAGCAGAAGACTATCTCCAGAAAATGACGAGTGCGATCTCGTCGAAACGTCGAGAAAACAGTCCTTCTCAGGACACATCTCACACGCAGCCAAGAACCCGAGAAACCATTCTTTCATATATATATATATATATATATATATATATATATATATATATATATATATATATATAATAATCTTTATTAAGAGTTAAAAACTCCTGAATGGAGTAAAAGGCTTTGCTTAAGGTGTAATTCGTCAAGCTTCGTTTCAGCTGGCTGTTTGCCTTTCTCTTCTCAGTGTTCGGGACATGATTATATATTTTCATACACTGTGTCAAGATGTCTCTCTGCACTCTAGCCAGCTGTGTTCGAGGCTGCAACAAGTCATTGCGCATATTTTTAAAAAAATCATTGTAGTTGGCCTTCACAAAAATTGTGTTTAGATTTTTTTGTAACATCAACAACTTTTTTGGTAACATTGTTATTTATGGTTGTTACCAGTATTTCCATAAATTTTTCATACGAACAATTTACATCGTTGAATAATAAAACTGGGACCCAATCAACTTCTCGCAACTCTTCCTTTATTTTCTTTAAATTGGTGTGAGAGAATATTCTAATTTCCTGCTTAATGGCACTCCGCTGCATGGTATGCTGCGTGCTAATTGTCAGGCTCTGGGCATAATGATCCGATAATGCGGAGACCAACTCATTACAACTACAGGTGGGATAATTAGTAAAAATATTGTCAATAAGTGTCTTTGATCTGTTGGTCACTCTTGTTGGCTCAAAAATACTCTGTCGTAGGTCATATCTTCGCAACAAATCCAAAAAAATTATCAGAAACCCTGTCCTGTCTGCTTAGATCGATGTTAAAGTCACCGCATAAAACCAGCGTGTAAATAACATCCACCGACACATCGCTCAAAATCTCATCCAGTATATGCAGAAATTCATCCATACTTCCCGACGGCGGACGATATACATTGATTATAATCAACTTATGTGTCTTGATTTTAACGGCGCTGCATTCTAAAACCTGTTCCTTGCTCTTTAGTTTCAGAAACGTAAGTTCGTCGAAGTCAATTCCATCACCGAGTAAAATACAAGATCCTCCGCGTAGAGATGTCCTTGTAAAAGAGGACACCATGACGTAACCATCAATCAACAGATCCTCGCCAGGCCTCAGCCAATGCTCAGTCAACGCAATTACATCCACCTTTGTAATTAAGTCTTCAATAAAAACCAGAAGTTCGTCAGCCTTATTCCCTACACTGTGTATATTCTGGTGCAGTAACGTAAAGGGAAAGGCTCCGTTTATTATCTGTCCAAATGTATTTTCTTCTGCATTATTTCCAATTTTTATTTTACTTGAGTTTTCTCTTGTGTCCTCAACCAAATTCTCTCTAAAAAGCGGGTGACCCGCGTTCCTGAAGGCCAAAATATCTGTCTCGATATTAGTTCAAGTTTGTCAAACGGCACTGATACCTTGTATGAAGAGTACTCATTGGGATACTTTGATTTTAGTTTTTCCGCTCTCACCGAATTCGTACCTTTCGTTGTTAAGTCAGCGATGATCTCTTCGTTCGTTGTACTTAGATGTAATCCGTATACGTGCAAGTGAGCATAACGGATTGTTCCTTTTAATTCGGTGTTCGTTGCCGTGCCGTGAGTAATATTTAAGTTTGATCTTCTTTTTTGTCTTCTTGCCACAGGTGTAAAGTTAAACTATATATATACGATAGCATCTAATAACAGAACGATAAAATTAAAGTATTAAACGAGCTCAAAATAGTGAAAAGTCAACTTTCTTTCTCCTCTGTATTAACTTTTTTAATAAATAATACTGCGAACAAAAATTTAATCATATCCTTCTGTTATTACACTGCTTTCATTGTAGTTGCAGTCTGCGAAGCGAAACGCTTTCAGAGGTTCAAAACAGAACACAGTTTATTCACCAGTTTCAGTTATGAAACGATATAAAGTGGGTGACCGACTTGCTAGCTCACGTATAAGATCGACGATGTAATAAAGTTAAGTGGGAGAGAGCGAAAGGAATAATGTAAACTGACATCGCGAGCTACCGGTAGATCTCTTGAAGACTTGAAACGAAACCATTGTTAACTTAATGCTGACGATCTTTTAACATACTACTCTGTGTAAGTAGTGTTTATATACGTAGATAAATGTTATGTGTATTTATAACCAATGAACGCAATAAATTTCAGGAAAAAATACGTATGTTCTTATACAGCTAGTGGTTACCAAATTATAACATTCATTTGTTAATAATGATAACAGTTTAGTCGTCTATTTCCACGATTTTAGTTGAAGTTCTTGGAATGCTACCATGTAATTGTTTCTTCTTATGTTATTTCGAGTACTATTCTAAAGAATATCTTAAGTAACAGGCCTTCAGATGTATTTAGTGTCGAGAACGAAACGTCGGCAGCAATAAAGGAAATGAAACGAGACGATTTCTAATAAATGCACAAAAACACTTGAAACCAGGCATGTATTTGAAATTCATAAATCTTAATAAAAGTACATTTTATGCGTACACTACGTTATGCTACGTTAAGAACATACCTAGTAGTTCTCACTTAGATAACTTATAAATTGACAAAATTTGATTAAATACATGACATACCTATGTTCAGTATGAAAATGGTGTGTAAGTTAAATATTTTAAAAAAAGAATTTGATTTTTAAAAAAATATTTATTGAGTAAAAATACATTTATCCCGCTCGAGAGGTTTATCTTACGAGAGCTTGTATCTAACTAACTTATACATCTTATTCTTAATATTATTACAATGGTTAAAAGTGCAACTACATGTTTTTCTTAGTACTATCTTAATTCTAGAGAAGCGTTCTTATCGTCGTGCATTGTGTCCGTTTCGCAAGGCCAGCGTCGTCCCACGACATGTAACTCCTCCCCTCGCAGATGGAAAATTACGTTGACGAGCTTCTCAACTGGTCAACGGATGATTTCCAGGAATTTCAGGCGCCTCAGCTACTTTTATATTTTCTTGAAATATTATTTTCTTCGACAATAAAATAATACCTATAACACACAGAATTAAAATTATTAATATACTCCAAATGGTAATTGGGTGATTGTGAGGTTTCCCGTTGTCCATAGCTTGAACTTCGTTTTGTAGTTCTTCAAATTTTTCATGTATTTTCGTGATATTCCTGTATTGGGTGTTTTTTACTCCACTTTCTTTCTCTTCTCGTTCTTCTTGTTTTACATGGTACGGGCGGTTGTTGATTTTCGGTAGGTTTATCCATTTATTGGCTGCATATGTTTGTCCTAGGGTCCCAATCGTTGTATCCTCTATTTTTATACGGCACTCGTCCGCTATTTCGGTTATATATGTCCCTCTGATAATTTCGATATCCTTTTCTTCTCCACATTGCTTAATGATCTTCATTTCATATGGGGTAACTATTAGCCATTGATTCCGCGGTAATTTAATAATTTTCTTGTTTCTGTATTCCACTATTCCATGTTCACACCCTGTGTAGTTGTTCGAGAAGGTCAATAGTTGAACTTCGCATGGTGAATGTTTATTAATTTGTTGGGTTTCTTGAAATTCACATAGAAATTCTTCGTAACTCATTCCATTACATTTTATATTTGAATTTACATACTGTTTATCGTTTATAATCAAATATTGGGTCTTAGGGTTAATTACAGTGAATTTGGTATCGTTTAGTTGGATAGGAAGCGGATACAAATGATAATATGTATATGGTTCGATTTCGACAAATGGGATTTGGATGATAAAAGTGATTGTATTTGCTTTTATATAAGCTTTTGTTTTTACAATGTTTTCTATTAAATGTATATTACGTAAATTAATTTCAATAGGTGGTTTTATATTTTCAGGTAATGATAAGTTTCTAATTTCGTTTAATAATTCTTCTGGTTTAATGATTGATGGGTGAAAGATTCCATTCTTTGCTAACGTTAATGCATTTGTTAGTGTGTCTAACACTTCATTTATCATCGTTATTAAGAGTATTACCTGTTCATATACAATGTGAATTGCTGTTTCGGTTTCGACGTATTCTAAGAATTTTGATTCTAATTTACTTATTCTATCATGTAATAATATTTGATTATCTTGTATGAGTTTGATAGTTGTATTGAATGTCTCTATGGCTTTCATAGTTAGCGTTATTTGTTTTTGTGCCACTGCTTTAATTTTATTTTCGTTGTTTAGGATACCCTGAATTGCATCGTCGTATTTTTGTGCATCTTCTTGATCCAAGTTTCCTGTGACCGCTTTTATAATATTTCCTAGAATATTGAATGCACCTCTTTTTCTTTTCTTGCTTTCGATGGGTAATATTTGCCTTAATTTAGTTCTCATTGTTTTCGTTCCATGTATTAATATCTTTTCATAATTTTGGATTTCCATTAATTGATTAGCATTATAGATTTTTAATTCCAATACGGATCTTGCTAGTTTAGAGTGTTGTTCTATTTGCTGGACTTCAAAGATTAAATCGTCTAATTTGTAGATATTTACGAGGTTCCAATATGTTCGTATGTTGTGGGCCTTTCCCAATTTTATAGGTAATAATTCTGGTGTATGTTCTAATTTCTTTATTTTTATGCTTCCTGTAGCTCCGTAGGCGAGGCCGCAGGCTCTGTAACAATGCCATGTTTTAGGTTTTTGGTATGGACCTTTCGTTCTTTATTTTTGTCGTCAGTAATTAATGCAGTATTGTCCGTGTTAATTTGTTTAATGGTAAATGGACCTTGATAAGCTTCCGATATTTTATTTCTATTTGAAATTCTTTTGACATAAACTTTTTCGTTGACTTGAAACGGCTTTAATTTGGCATTTTCGTTGCGTTTATTAATAGTTTCTATTTTGTTCTCTTGCATTTTGTCGCCTAGATTTTCATATAATAATTTAAGACGATTAGCATGTTCTTTAATATAATCGCTGTAAAACCTTTCGTCGTAATACATGTCGAAGGGGTCCTTCAATTTTGTGTGACCGAAAGTTATTTCCAAAGGGGTTAAATTTGTTGCTGTGTGAATCGAATTGTTGTAAGCTATTATGGCTAATTTCATCAGCTTTTCAATACTATCCTTTTTATTCTGAGATTTCAGTAATCTTAAATGTTCGATTAAGGTAGAGTGTAATCGTTCGATGTTAGAGTTACTGTTCGGATTACGTGGTGTACAGATATGGAGTTTTATTTTATGTTTTTCTAGAAGTTCCTGTATTACTTCATTATTGAACTCGAGTCCTCCATCGGTTACTATTTGTTCTGGTGTACCGTATAGTGAAAAGTATGTAATAAGAGCGTCACATATTTCAATAGCGTTTTTGCTATCTACTTTAATCGCCTGTCCTAATTTAGTAAATGAATCAACTAATGTAAGAAATAATTTTCCATCTACTGTAAATACATCTATATAAATTTTTTCAAACGGTATGTTAACTAATTCTGTCACATTTAACGGGGGATGTGGGCGTTTTCTATCGTACTTATTTCTATTACATAGTTCACATTTTTTTATAAATATCGATACGGTTTCTTTTATGTTTTTCCAAAAATACTTTCTTTGTAATTGTTTTACTGTCTCGTTAATACCACGGTGGTTTCGCTTTCCCTCATGATTTTGTCTAATTACTTCAATTTGTTCTTCTATATTGTCTATGACCTTTAATTTTAGCATACAGCGATATAGTTTAGGACCGTTATTATTAAAATTTTCTACGTATGCCTTACAAAAGTCTTTATATAATTGTTCTTGTTTAAACCATAAGTAGTGCTTGCCTTGGCTCATATATTCTCGTATAAATTGAAATATTTGTTCGTAATTCTCCGTTTTCGGTATTTGCACTTTATAAATTTTCTTTCCTTGATTCTGTTGAAATAGAATTTTGTTTTCTTGCACATATGTCCATTCCACGTGATACTGTGGTGTTCTTATGTCGATTGCTTCATCTATACACGGGATGCTATTTTTTGGTTCATCATTGATATTTGAATGTCTTGTATTTGACGTAGTTGGTTGCGTTGGGCCTGTTTCGTCGACTGTGTCTGTTTCTTCATCGGCTTCCTCAGATGTTGCAGCTGTTTTTGTTAGTGCTTGATCTAATACTTTATCTAATACTTGTAATTGATCGTCGTTCAATTCTTTCAGAAGTTTTTCGGTGTCATCACCTACGTTACCCTTCGTTGAACTGGTTTCCAATGTGTTTAATTTTATTCTTGATAGAGCATCGGCATTTGTATTGTATTTGCCCTTCTTATAAATAATTTCATAGTTATATTCTTCTAATTTTATCTTCCACCGGGATAACTTTGAATTTGGCTCTTTTAGTGATGATAACCAAACTAGAGGTCGGTGATCGCTATAGATTATGAATCTTCTTCCGTAGAGATAAGGGCGGAAGTATTTAGTAGCCCAAATAATGGCTAGAAGTTCCTTTTCGATAGTCGAATATTTTCTTTCTGTTTCGCTAAGGGTTCGTGAAGCATAACAGACGGGTTTGTCACTTCCTAATTTTCCCTGTGATAGAACTGCTCCAAGTGCGACGTTGGATGCATCAGTTGTTAAAATGAATGTTTTACTATAATCTGGATATTGTAAAATCGGTTTGTTGATTAATATATTTTTACACTTCTCGAATGCCGCTTTAAATTCATCATTAATAATTATTTTCTGATTTTTCTTTAAACAATTCGTGATAGGTTTGGTGATTTTAGCAAAGTCTTTAATAAATTTCCGATAGTACCCTACGAGTCCTAAAAAGCTTTTTATTTCTGTTGTGGTTTTCGGCAGAGGGTATCTTTTAATTGCATCGATTTTATCTGGATTTGGTTGGACTCCTTTTGGTGTAATAATATGTCCCAAATAAGCTACTTCTTTACGCAAAAATTCGCTTTTATCCAGTTGTATTTTAAAATTTGCCTTCTGAAATCTAGTGAATACCTTTTCCAACTTTACGAGGTGTTCTTGCAAACTTGTCGAGTAAATAATGACATCATCCAAGTATACGTGACACACATCATCTTGGAGACCTCGAAGGACGTTATCCATGGCTCTCTGGAAGGTGGATGGAGCATTTTTGAGGCCAAAACTCATTCTTAGGTACTCAAAATGTCCCTGTTCTGTGCTAAAGGCTGTTTTGGGGATGTCCTTTTTATCCATTTCTATCTGGTGGTAACTAGATGCGAGATCTAAAGTTGTAAAGTATTGTGCACGTCCCAATTTATCTAATATGTCAGATATGTTAGGAATTGGGTATTTGTCGTCAATTGTTTTTTCGTTCAATCTTCTGTAGTCGATTACCATTCGGTATTTTATTTCTCCAGACGCGTCCATTTTCTTGGGAACGATACTCACGGGCGCGGACCATGGGCTGTGACTTTCCTGTATAATATTTTGCTCTAATAATTTATTTACCTGTCGTTTAATTTCTTCACTTTGCCAAGGAGATTTTCTGTAAGGTTTGACATACACAGGTGTTTCATCTTTCATATATAGTTTATGTTTCACTTCATTGGTAAATGTTAGAGGCAATCGGTCATCATAACATATATCCTTAAATTTAATACATAAATTTTGTATTAATTGTCTTTCTTCGTCGTTTAAATGTTCTAATCTTAATTTGTCCATTACATTTTCAAATTGCATTTGTTCTATTTGTGTGGACGTTAAATGAACTGATTTTTCTATGATTGGTTTTTCTTGATACGTTTCTACGGGAACTGGATTTTGTATGTTTAATTCTACTGGATGGTCGTTAAAATTTACAACTTCTGTAATCGCTTCAAAGTCTTTGGCGGTTGATATTATAGATGGTATTTCTATACCTGGTGCAATAATTTTATGATTTATAATAACATCACAATAATTTCTTGTGACTGGTATTTTTACTATTTTACGCTCTCTAGGGCCTAATATGATTTTATTATCTTCAAAATGTATTTGAATCTTGCCGAATTTTGTCTGTAAAATTTTATTCGTGATATCAATATTTGCGCCTAGTTGTTCTAGTAAGTTAATGCCAATAAGGCCATCGTATTTATCGGAAAAATCGAATATGTGAAATTTGTGTTTCTGTGAATTTGCTCTAAAGGTTTTCATTGACGGAATGTCAATTACATAGTCATGAAACGTTTTTGCATGAGCCGTTTGTACCGTAAAAGGTTCGTGAATTACATAATCTAGAAAATATTCATTCACCTTTTGCGTGCTTATCATTGATCTAGAAGCTCCGGTATCTATTAAAAATTTAGCATTGATTTCCGGTACAATAATATATGGTAATTTCGCCGTACTGTTTGTATTTAATTTAATTTCTTCTATCTCTGGTACATCTTCTTGTATATCTTCTTCATCTGGTTTTTCGTAGGCATGTTCTTGGTAGTATTCCCCATAGTCGTTTTCTGGGTATTCAATTGAATAATATTCTTCATTCTGTGTATTTTGCAGTTCTTCCTCTTCGTATGTATATTGCAATTCTTCTTCTTCTTCGTCCTGGTGGTGTAATTCTTCGGAAATCCATTGTGGTGGTCCAGTGGATTTGAAATAGGAGGATGGACGTGATGGTCCAGGTCTGGCAATCGTTGAACTTCCTAGGTCCATTGGAACTTGTCTAGGTTGTCGTTTTTCTTGTAATTGTCCAGGAGATTTGGAAAATTTGAATGACGGTTGGATCATCTTCGATGCGGGTTTCATATTTTGGTGATATGCAGGTGGACGATAATATTGTTGTTGAAATGCTGGTCGAAAATTAAATTGCTGCATAGGCGGTCTCGTTGAACTCGAGGCTTGCGGTTGTTTAAAATTTGTACCAAAATTTTGTTTTTGTTGCATAGGCATGTGAGACATTATTGGTAACATTTGCGTTTTAATAGGTGTATGATACATTATAGGTTTAACTTCATGGCGATTTAAATTATACGGGCGTTTCGCATAATAATTTAGATTTTCTTGTTCAATTACTTTCGTCATTGCGTCCTCTAAACTTGCAGGGCTTTTAACACTTACGCGTAGACCTATTTCACCTATCATTTCTAAACCTCTTAAATATACTCTAAGCGCTTTCTTATTGTAAAATTCACTTTTAAATTTACGTTTTGTCTCATCCGTATCTGACAATTTAAGTTTAGATAGTAACAAATTTCTAATATTTTTAATTCGCATACCAAACGCATATGGATTTTCACCTTTTTGTGGAAATAAATTTTGAATATCTTGTTCAAGGCATTCCTCTGAACGTTGGTCACAAAAATTTGTTTCTAATAATGTTTTTAATTCGCGCCAAGTTCCTATATTTTCATTTATACCTAGCAAAACTCCTGCTTTACCAGTTAATTTGGATTGAAATATTTGTAATAAGTGAGAATTAATAGGATCCGCATTATTTTCTGTTGCAAATATAGTAATCAGATGTTCGCATGCAGAGATATATCGGCTTAGCGTGTTAGGGTCGCCATCAAAGTTTGGTAATACGCATAAATGCGCTGGACTAATATCTTTGATACTATGTGCCATTATCGTGTTTGATTGATTATTGTTTAATACTACGTTTCTAAATCTACTTTCCTTAATAACTACTTTGTTTGTAAATTCTCTGGTTAATTCTTCGACGTTTGTATTTGTCTCAGAAGTTTCACTGTCAGAGCTAGTTAATGAATCGCTCATTTACTTAATATTATAATTTAGCTTATATATTTCTTTCACTTAGGATATGTTGGATATTCAGGATTTGATTATAAATTTTAAAATTGTAGATTCACTTACAGTATGTGTAGTAGTATTCTCATTTCTTTGTTTCTTCTTGTGGGGTCGATTTTGAGACTCCGTGGGACCGATGTCTAGGTTCCCTGGGTTGATCGATTCGAGATCCGGCGTAGGAAGTAGCACAAACCGTAAAAACGGAACACTTTCACAAAGAGTTTTATTCACAAAAGCGTCACTAACATCCTACTGACTGCGCCAGTTAAATATTTTAAAAAAAGAATTTGATTTTTAAAAAAATATTTATTGAGTAAAAATACATTTATCCCGCTCGAGAGGTTTATCTTACGAGAGCTTGTATCTAACTAACTTATACATCTTATTCTTAATATTATTACAATGGTTAAAAGTGTAACTACATGTTTTTCTTAGTACTATCTTAATTCTAGAGAAGCGTTCTTATCGTCGTGCATTGTGTCCGTTTCGCAAGGCCAGCGTCGTCCCACGACATGTAACTTGTACATCAACAAATTCTACTAGTTACGGCTTTGTTCAAATTTGTACGTTTGATAGATGCGAAATAATTTTATTTAATTATCTATGTCTTCGACAGGTTAGCTCAGAGTTAAATTAATGTTTGTTTATATTTTTGAATTTAATCTCTGAACGGCTTAAAGGGGTAATGCTGAGGCCAATTTGCAAGCGTTTCGTATCGAAGATATTGTGTAGTAACCATTGTATAGAATCGATTGAAACAAAGAGTAATTTGTTAATTAAACTTGAATGAAGTACCTACAGAAAGACAAAAATTGTATATATAAAAATGCTACTGAATAATAACATTTTAAAAATGCTTATATTTATCGTATACTTTAAGGTGTAACGTTTGTCTTTAATGGCAAAAACTGCATGTGGGTACCTTCATGCGTCTTTTACCTTTAATATACACTTCTTAGTACATCATTCAGGCGAACCGTTTTGTCTTAATCACGTTGATAAGAACGTATGTTTCTTGATACACATTGCCTACATTCCAGGCGCTTAAAGAAATATTTATAAGACGATCGCAGACCCAAGACGCCAGTTGGTCGGGAGCACAATTTTGGTGAATCTACACTGCAAAAATCCATTTTTCTGTAGGCAAAACTCGATAACTGCCGTATACTCCAATTTATTCAGTCGCCGGCTTCCAACGGAGTGTAACGCGAGATTACGATAAATTGGTTTTATACAGTGTGATTTATGTACGCATGTCGCTCCTGTTGTATTGCTCATAATATTGTTAATGAATTAAAAATAATTTTAATCATGTAATTTGTTCGCCTTTTTTTTATAGTTGTTAAGGACGTTTATCATTATTATTTTTCTTTTATTTGTTTGTATAAAGTAATAGTCTATGTTCTATGTAAAACGTATATATATTTAGTTTTAATCTCAATTTGCTTTATTTTACATAGGCACAATTAATTAGATCATGTATATTTCTCTGTATAAGTGGTCACAGTCATTTTATTACTTCATAATCGTAAAATAATGTATATTTAAAATTAAATCTGGAAAGACCAAGATGGACATCAGTCTCCTAATGTAATCTCTTTCTCAGAAACTTTTCTATTGTCCGTTCTAGAAAATCGGTAAATGCTTTGTCTAAATTTGCATTTATTTTCTTGCTTGTATCAACATCATGCCGTTGTTGTACTTAAAAATGCATAAACATTAGCCGGATTTCAGAAAAATTTGTTGGCGGGAAAAGAATAAATTTCAGCGGTCGACGATCATATCAAACTCGATGCGAAGCCGCTTCAATTGCATTCAACTTGGAACCGGGTGAATTACCGCGCGTTATTCATTAGAAAGATGTATACAGAAGTCCAGGAAAACACACAAAAAAGTTTATGACTAGCTTGAAAAGGGTAAGAGCTTGGAAAAAATGCAGTAAGAAGTTATTTCCATGTAAAAACAAGAAAAAAAGAGAACCGATAGCACCTGCTGACAGTGATTATGGTGACACAGAAATAGAAATGGTTGTCACATTAACAAAAGAGCAGTACGATATAAAAGAAAAAGAAATTTCGACTTCAATTGAAAAATCGGATTCTGAACGTGACGAGTTACAACATGCTAGGTAGAGGAGGTATACCGATTCTGGACCCACCACCCCCAGCACCCCCATGTCAAAGGTCAAGGGTCAAAGGTAAAGAGTCAAAGGTCAAAGGTTGAGGGTCAATGGTCAAAGGTCAACCCAACTAAGGTGGCGCCCTCTGACGGTTACTAACCCAACTAAGGTGGCGCCCTCTGACGGTTGCTAACCCAACTAAGGTGGCGCCCTCTGACGGTTGCTAACCCAACTAAGGTGGCGCCCTCTGACGGCTGCTAACCCAACTAAGGTGGCGCCCTCTGACGGTTGCTAACCCAACTAAGGTGGCGGCCTCTGACCGTTGCTAACCCAACTAAAGTAGCACCCTCTAACGCTCACTAACCAAACTAAAAATGGCATTTATCATGATTACCAACCCAAACTAATGTGGCGCCCTCTGACATCCACTAACCCAACCAAAATCGCGTCCTCTAATGGTTACCAGCCAAACTAAAAATGGCATCTATCATGATTACCAATCCAACTAATGTGGCGCCCTCTGACAGCCACTAACCCAACTAAAAATAACATCTCTCATGATTACCAACCCAACTAAAATAGCGCCCTCTGACATTCACTAACCCAACTAATGTGGCGCCCTCTAACGGTTACCAGCCAAACTAAAAATGTCATCTCTCAAGAATTTCGGATATAATATCAGCAGTATCAAATGTAAAGCGGTGTAACGCATTCTGTCTACATAGCGATAATCAAGTACATATAATGACAGTGAAACCATACAACGTGGAGAAGTATGAAAACTTTTTAACAATTAGTTGTATCGAAATACCTATCGGAGTTCGGAATTGGCTATTATCCTCGGAATTGAATCAAAGCGATTGTTTATTCATAGCAGCATTTGCATATCAGAACGATCAATATTTCGATATCGATGAATTAATCCACGTGTTAGAATATTGTAACCCTAATACTACCCAACTAAAAAAATTTTGTATTTATTGTGAATATGAATATCTACATGAACCTGATTTTGAACTTCGTGATGAAATTTGTGTGTTTGATATAGAAACGTTGAATGTGCTAACTTTAAATAAGAATATACCGGAGATGTTAATGACTTGGTATCCTTAATACGATCATCCAGAATTGGATTATAATGAAGAACTCATCGAGAATGGTGGTGGATATGTTATATACGCTCATCAGAAGTGTTTTGCAAGTAGCTTACATATATAGATCTGCATAATCTTGTCTGTACTTGTTTGGAAATACATCAGTCGACAATGTACGTTGAACGCAGGCATAGTGCGCTAAGATTGAAGAAAGTAATATTAAACAATAGAATTAAGAGGTTTATATCCGAATTAGAAAAAATTAAAACTGATATCGAAATATATAAATTAGTTGTAAATATCAGCAAAATAAATATATAAAAAATGGATAATATTGAAAATAGAGTTGATCGGGTAATCAGACAAATCGATAAACATTTTGGATTATTAGATGAGGTGGATAAGACAATGATTCAACATATTCCACTGTTTATTCTCCAAAATAAGGTGAAAGCTGAATCTCTAAAGCGACACTGACATTACATTCCTCAGTAGAAGCGAGCAAGCTTAAGAGAGTATTTACCTTGTGACTTTCATTATAATCAACCTTGACAAGACAATCATCTGAATGGTTGGACGCTAGCTCGAAGAAAATTGTTATCTATGTAACTTTATAGAATAAATATATTTTTAATGTACAATATTTTAAATAAATGAACAGATAAAATTATTGATTTTTTTATTTATAGATAGTCATATATGTGTATATATATATATATATATTGACATGGTTTAAAATAACCATGCCATATTTATAATAATTAAAGTTTTGAATGCTTGGAATTTTAAAATATTGATCTTAGTGTAGGTGTGGAATTTATTGTCTAAATTATAATTTACTACGTTAATAGAGATGATGAGATTTCTTGGTTGATTTGGTTTAGTCGTAGAACGAACGATTTTCTTTCTTCTATCTTGTATTTGTAAAATCTGTTAAAAAAGAAATGAAATAGTATAAGTATTGTTCTAAAATATTATGTAATATGTTTTTGTACAAAATTGTTTAATTTACGAAGATATGTCAAGTATAATGGATAAAACTAATTGATTTTGAGTAGAAACAAATTTAAATTAAGATTCCCGCAAGTATTTTGAATAAGTGGAAGTGACAGTTAATTTTGACAGTTCCTGTATAGGTATTTTTAAATAGTATGTAAATGGAAAAAAAATGCATGATAAGTAGGTTTTAAAATTAGAAAAAGAATAAATAATGTGTGGAATATCAAATTTTATGGATAAATATTAAAAAGATAAATAATAGATAGACATATTGATTTATAAAAGGTATGTGTAGAGATCTCATTGGAGAACTTAAAAAAATAAGTAATAATGTTGCCAAGGCAATTTGTTTAAAAAAAACAAGGAGATGAAAAATAATTTTCATACGAAGCGGTTGTGTAAATTCGGAATTCAAGAGAATTTTCCTGATATTTACATATTTAAAATACAAACAGTGTTTATTACTGTTAGAATAAAATATTCTAATAGATTTATACGTAAATTTTGAAAATCAAAGTGAAGTGTAAGAAAATTAATAACTAACAGTCATAAAATCATTAATTGTTATTGAATACCAAATATATTGGAATAAGAAATATAATATAAAGTGATAAAAGTACTTACATTTGTAAAATTCATCCAAAGGAAGAAGGTTTTGTATTTAAAGTCAAGAATTTCTATTTGACTAGAAATTTAAAAAAAAACAAGAAGGGTTATTGCTGAATTTTCCTAGTTCCGGAGATCCAGTTCATGGTATAGGTGTAATTCCATCATAGGAATCCAGCGAGATTAGAAGCGAATTTACTGAGTCTGAACGTGTATATCTAAGAGGTTATTGCTGAATTTTCAAGAGGAAAACCATAGTTCCGGAGATCCAGTTCATTGTTTAGGTGTAATTTCATCATAGGAATCCAGCGAGATTAGAAGCGAATTTACTGAGTCCGAACGTGTATATCTAAGAGGAGCCCAGCGAGAACAGAAGCAGCACATCGAGAGTTTTAGAGAAAGTCCCAGGTCATCGTAGGTGAGAAGATTATGTAAATCACGATACCAATACACTTCATGGAGGTAGAACCTACAAGTTAATATAAATTAATATTTGAGGTAATATAAATCATATTGATACTATTTGTTGCAAAATTAATATATTTTACATTAATATTTAAATAAGTTAGAGCTACTTGAATTTGAATATCAGTTTGAGAACAATATAAGAAAGGTAATACCTTATTGGTAGTATTATTCCACATCGAATCCAGAGAAATCTCTACATAATTTGATTAGATATTATAAAATTTCCAAGCATTATTTATCGGTCGTTAATTATACTTAAAAATGTCGTAAGAAACACACTAGACATAAATGTGTCATTTTATATAACGGTTTATTTCCATAATAAAATTATACATATCTTCATCATGATTAAACAATTTTCTGAACCATAATTTTATTGTTGTTACAATATCGAACATTTTTAATATACTCTATTTATTTTGAGATTGTTGTTTTTTCTACATTAGAAGTACTATTTGTTTTTATGCTTTAATATATCATCTGGTAATGACAGACACATTAACCTATAAAGAAAACAAACATCAAATTAATATCATCTGGAGAAAATTATATAGAATAAGAAATACCTACATGTTCACATAGTTGTATAAATAATCAAGTACACATAACCAGTCACAACGGATCCAAATTAAACGATTAATCCTGAGATTAAGAGTCATGTTAGTTAAAGAATTTTGTAAACGTATCAATAGTACACGAGATACAAATAAAGGTTAGGAATTAATGCCATAATACGTCAAGAACCCACCCGCATTTATATTGTATAGGTATAGTTCATTTCAAGTATAGTACCACCAGTACAATAAAGCATTAGGAAAAGGAAAAGTATTATAATTTAAATTATTTAAGCTGAGTTTGGAGTTTATATTAATTATCTATAAATATTAATATGTTATAATCGATTCACAGTGCAACCTAGTGAATGTTAATTTTCATTTCTAAATAGTAAGAGATCATTGATAGCTAACATAGGGCGATTATAGTACTGGGCTATTTCGGAGCAAATTAATGAACTATTGAGTTAGTTACATAATAGGGCATTATTAGAAAATTATATAATATAAAAAATATTCATTTACATATCATACACATACAAATACATTTTGGCTGGCCCAACTTGGTACAACAATATTAATACATTTGGCTGCCCGAACGTAGGGGCACGATAAAAGAAAGGTTTCTGGTTATTTGTGTATTTTGTATTTTGTAGAATAGTAAAAACACAGATTTATTAGGTATTTTTATTTGTTTTATCGCAATTTGGTATTACATGTGATACATTGGTACATAGTTGTGCGTATTAAAGGTACATATAAAATATTTTATATAGAGTGCATACATATTAGTACAGTTTTAAAAATATTTAAAAGAAATGGATACAAAATCTAAATCTAGTATGAAACAGACTCCAGGTACAAGTGAGAGCGGAGAGGATAGTGAACAGGAAAGAGGAGATGTACAACAGTTTATTCCAAGTAAGATGGTAGTAGATATGTTAAAAAAAATTTTAGAATATCAAAAAATAGATAGAGAAGAGATTAAGAAAAATCAAGAAGGAAATAAGAAGTTATTGGAGAATATGGAAAAGTCTAATAAAGAAGAAAATAAGAAGTTATTGGAGAACATAGAGAATATGGAAAAGTCTAATAAAGAAGAAAACAAGAAGTTATTGGAGAACATAGAGAAGATGGAAAAGTCATTTAAAGAGGATAATAAAAAAATAAAGGAAGATATTTTCGAGGTTTTGGAGAAGAAGTTAGAGAAGTTTGGGGATGATAATAAGAAAATAAATGAAAATCTTGTGAGCCTAAATGAAAAAATTGATCAGATTAATGAAAATATGAAAACAAAATTAGAGGAAGAAGTAAACAATTTAGAAGATAAATTTAGAAAAGAAATAGAGAAGAAGAATGAAAGTAATAAAGTAGAGATTTTAGAGACTATGGAGAATAAACCTGGAGAAGTAGAAGTAGCTAGTGGAAATCATTGTATAAATATAAAAATAACTGAGTTGAATAAGGTAACAGATATGGGTTCTTATTTAGATTACAGTGAGTGTACTAACTCGAATACGAACATGTTTAAGAAACAAGAATTTGCTGTGTCAAGATGTTTCAGTGATTTTATAGGTTTTTATAATCAATTTACTGGAAAACAATTTAAAGCTGGACGTAATATATTACTAACACCTATGAGAAGTGTTATTGATAATGCAGAAGGTAAAATGTATAGTCAATTGAAAGAAACTGTTAATGGGAATGATTTCATTGTGGAAAGACGAGTTTATCTAGAAAGAGATTTGCAAAGAAAAGTTTATTTTTCTACATTGATTTTGGATACAGATGCGAGAGAATTATTTAAACCTGAAGTTGAATTTCAGAACGTTACAAATACATACATATTTAAAAATGCTGTTATAATGAAAATATTTAACAAGATTGGAAGGTTAGTTAACAAGAACATTTACATCATGGAAGAAAATGATTCATGCTATGAAGAAAATAGGATACAAGAAGTAACAGTGGACACTTTAAAGAATAGAGTCCGATTAAAATTAGGAATGGGGAACATAACTCGGATAATGAATGCTACAGTTCTAAATAAATAAAGGGGCATACTATTATAGGTAAGACACAGTATTGGGAGATTGTGCTGTGTAAGTGAGTGACGACACTTCCTAAATCTGAGTTACATCAAATCATCCACATCAAATCATCCACATCAAATCATCCACATCAAATCATCCACAAAATGCTATAAAAACAAATATGTCAGGCAGGACATAGTATTAGAATGGATTGTACTATGAAGGTGATTGACCACACTTCCTTATCCGAGTCACATTAAATCATTCATAACATTTCAGGCAGGACATAGTATTAGAATGGATTGTACTATGAAGGTGATTGACCACACTTCCTTATCCGAGTCACATTAAATCATTCACAACATATTAATCAGAACAAGAGGTTCATATAGAAGAGATCAACTCTTGACGGTTTTTGCAATACCGATTTATTTCAGCAATCTTATTTTTTTTTCAATTCCCAAAAATCTATTTTTTCAAATAGACTTTCCCATGGTATAATAATAAATCCCATTAAATTTAATGATTTCATTTTTTTTATAATTGTTAATAACATATTTAGTTAGAATGGAAAAGTCTTAGTGGAAGTTATATTAGTTTATAGTACTCATTTAGAAATTATAATTTGTTTGATAAAATATAGAATTAGTAGATGTCCTTATATTTTAAATACGTAATTTAATTGTTATGTATCGAGTACAATGTGGGGATGTATCATGTGTGATATGCAAAAGCACAAAATGGAAACAGAAAAAGATGAATATGAATAGGAAAATTTAGATGTTTTAAGTTTTGAACAGCTGTAACAAGCATTGAAAGTCAAGAAATATTAAGTTAATAGTCATGTTCTTAAATGTAAAATGAATAGGGAATTACCAATATCATGTATACGAATAGAGTATAAAATAAAAGAAATTGAAATCTTAAGAATACAGTACAAATATAAAGTATATGGTTTTGTTCAAAAATAAGTACAGGTGTTTAGTAATAAGAGAATATGTATTATAAATAAAAATATAAAGCTTTATAGAGAATGGAGTGGTTTTAGTTGGAATTTAATAGTAATATAAAAAAATATATAAATGTCGAAATAGACAATAAAGATTATAAAATATGTATTATGAAGTATAAAATATCTTGTAGAGGTATAAGAGTACCTACAAGATTAATTAAAGAATTTATGAACCAGTATATGGTATATCGCACTATATGTAGTGTTTATTGTATGAATAATAGTATAATTAATAAAGATAATTGTGGAATGTATATGAAAGAGTTTGTTTAAACTATTGAATTGGGATAAAGGTTATAAAATAATTAATAAACACCAAAATATAAAAGAACAATTATTAAAGTGAATACAAGTTAGTAAATTTAATGTACTGTTTATAAATATTCAAATATGCATACAGGTGAAGACATTTAAGAATTACTAAAGTATAAGATATCCAATTTAAAAATTTCAAGAATAAAAGTTGACAAATAAAAAAATAATTACAGCAAAGAAATTTAAAACAGAATTATTGAGAAAGTTTTATATGAAAAAAAATACATCCTAAACATGTATGGTACATTACAATTTTCAATTTAAAAAAAAAAAATTCTAATATAACATATTGCAGTGATCTTGAATAAATAATAATATGTAAATAAATGGTTTTCAGATCACTTGCAATTTTATGTTTAGTTAAATAAGATTTTCTTTTGTGTGCGTTCATATTATATACATAAGTGCTTAATAAAGGTAAGAATTTGTCTTAATTTATATTTATTCATATTTATATCTATATGTACATTGGTATTTATTTATTTAAGTTAACAAACTCCTCATGAGTAATAATAAATTAGGTAATGTAAACGTGATCTGTATAAATTAAGTAACAGAATAAATAAATTTTACATAAGTAAACAATCAATAGGGATAACTTGGAGTACATGTAATTGGTAACCAGGTTATATAGGGAATGGAATCTGTTATAGGCCAGAAAAGCAGATGAATGTATTCCCGGACGTGAGGGATTCGCCCGACTTCAGTGCCTCGGTGCGTCGAGCCTTTTCTATCTTGGGCCGGGATAGTTTGACGCTCGGGGTACCATGTCGCAAGGCTCGACGGAGGCAGCGGGTCATGCTGTTAGATGGATCCGTCATTCGCGTATCGAACGAGACGGCGTGCAGGATGGCTGCGGAAGGCATGATCCGGCCTGTCAAACAATGTTAAGGGGCCTCCGTCGAGGCCGAAGAGGGTAGCAGAATAAAATAACTTTGAGTTCAAGTAATGCTTCACTTAATTTCACTTTGTACTCTTGGATGTCTATGTCTGTACTCGTGTATATGTGTGTTTCTTGATTGTCCTAGTATAATCTGTATGATGATCAAATAACTGATACAACATTTATACTTCAATTTAAGATGTCAATCACCAGGAACGATAAGCTGGGTGAACGCATATGATAATCCACCTGTCAACAATACATCATCGTTAGAAATTGAAAAGGTGAAAGGGGTTCATGATAAATTTAACCAACGTATACCGACGATCATGAATGTTTTCCCTTTATTTCCGAATGTGAGCAAGGCAAAGAAAATACGAATAAAACTTCCCAACAATGTGAGGAGATGGTTCAAGAATGAAGTGAACAACAATCAAGAAATTTACAACATAATAAGAATGTGGCAATGAACTTTAAGTTGTATTTAAAAGTTGTAAATAGTGTTATTTACTTACCAGGTCAATGTTTGATAGATAGCATTCTGTGTATTATATCTGTATTTCACTATTGCTCACATTGATATCAATTTTAACTTTTTACAAATAACAAATGCAGACGTATCACTCCAAGTTTTATTTAAATTAATTTTTACTTTATTCATATTTACCATGATATGTATAAATATTCACTATATTGATAATTTATGAAAACTTCATTTTATTTAAGTAAAATAATAAAAGAATCTTAATAAATTTTTATAAGGTTATAATTTTAAGACGTATTAAATGTTACGGGTAAAGGATCGAGCAGGTGTTTCTCGCACAAACACGTCTGGCTTTGGCAGGGATCGACCGGGTGGACCGGCACAAAAAGTATTGTTTATCAGGTGCATGGCTGAATCATAAAAGTATAGACGGATTTATAGTCACATGTTTGTTTACCTTTTTCAAGGATCATATATGCGCTGTTTCCCCATGCGACCGATAATAGCAGCACCGTCGATTTACAATTTTGGAGGTGGATTCGTGTTTAACGAAAGTTGCCGTATGTTTTTATAAAGAGATTTACGAATAAAAGCGCGGACAGATAAAATTTCCGGGATTGCTGGTGAAAACCGCAATATTAGCAGGTCTAAAAGTAGGTGATGAACCACTTCCTCCCTCCTCTTTAATAGGATTATTTTAAAATCCGGACTTAGAATAAATTTTTGAGATTTTCAATACTTATAAAATTTTTACAAGATTCTACACTTATAGTAATTTTATATTTTAACATGCAGCACGTATTACATTAAATGTCTAGATGTATTTGAATAACTACTTATGTATGAAATACTTTTATTTTATGAACTCGGTTTTTGAATTTATTTAATTTCATTTTATTTTCTTCTTTCTAGAGAGTTTTGTTTTGCATGTAGGGTACTATGCCGTACGTTATGACAAAACCTTCTAGCATTTGTAATGATAACTTTGAATAGCATAATCATTTTCTTTTCCGTATAATTTATTTTTCTTTTAAATATATTCATCCTACTAAAGATATTTGAAATTAATAATTTTGTTTTATGTGTATATAGGTTATATATTAAGTGAATAAAATTTTCATTGAGAATTAATTATGGAAGAGTTTAATACGATGTATGAAGAGTTAAGGTGATTAAACAATATTTGTTATAAATGTGTGTATAGTGGCGTCTCAAAATTCTTTATTTGTAGTGGTGTTTTTGTATTGGAATTTCGTGAAAAAGGTAAAGTTTATTTTCTTTTAATGTATATATATTATTTCTTTTGATATGAGAATTAAGTATGTTTTGTTGTATTTGGGTGTTCAATATTAACGTGTTGAATAATACATCAGGGATGTGTGAAATGAATTATGTCATTATTTAATTCATAGCATGGAGTCCTGGTGAATTTGAAATACACGAATTGGTCTTGGTGGTACTGCGTTTGGGAGCGAGAAAAGGCACCAGGCAGAACTAATCAGGGCTGAGTTAATTTATTGAATACGTAGATACATTATTTTATTTCATTTTATTTATTCAATTTAAAAATTTATATATTCCTTAAGGAGTGTGCGCATTGTGATGTATGTTCGGGTTGCGTCCGACGAGCTGAAAATGACATGCTCGTAGGGTGGAACTTTGGGATACTCATCTGTGTGAATTTGTTATCTGATGGTACTGTGTTGGGAGCGAGAAAAGGCGCCGGACAGGACTAATTAGGGCAAAGCCACTTCCTTAATGTCTATATTTTGTTATCAAATAGTAGACCGCACAATTTTTTTTTTTATTACATTCCAGTACAATTCATCACGGGTAATTTTTTTTCATTTTTGATTGTTTACATGTATCTATGACAAATATTAATAATAATAATCACGTTCACATTTTAGATATAAGCTGGCACGACATGATGATTTCATTTATTCTTTATTTCTTGTAATATTTTATTGTTTATGATGTATAAATTTGAATTATGACCGAATATTGATTTTAGATGTGTAAATATTTGTAGATTAAAACTTTTGAATTCATTTAAAATTATTTTATTTTAATAAATTAGATGTTAAGATTTATTTTGTATTTTATTTCTTTACCTGACCTGGATATGATTAAAGAGAAGGAGAATCAAGTCATATTTTCTGCCCCTGAGAGAACTATTTATTTTCAAACTGAGCTAGTTACATGTAGAATGTTTTGCTTAACCTACCTTTCAGCAGAAAGTTCACCGTATCATAGTCTAGCATAAGGCCTAGCACTAGGATGCGTGCTTGACTCTCAGTTACGCATAAATTAAGTAAAATAAATTTATTTTATATATCTATAAATTTGTAAGAGTCACAGCATATATATGGACGCTACCCAACGTGGGGCCATGATACATCTACATTTATATATATCATTTATTAACACTTTCTATAATATATATATGGCACCCAACGTAGTGGGGCAAAACTTCTACATTTTAAACTGTTTAAATAAAAATTAATTCATTATTTAATATTCAGAAGCTGTGTAATTAAAGGGAGGTACTTTCACCTTTAAGTGCATCTGAATAATTAATAAATATAATTCACAAATAAAATTTTGTCAAGTTTTGATTTATTTTTCTCCACAAATAAGTCTCTTTAAGTGCCAGGACAGATAAAGTAAATATGTCTGAGTATAAAGGTGAGGGTGAAAATCCTGAAAGTGGTATGGATACCAAATATTTATTTGAAACATACAGGGAACCACAAGGTATTTCCTCTGTGACAGATTCAGAAAAGACTCTACCTCTTGATGAGGATGAAAATATAACTGAAGATGTAAAAATTGAAACGAAAGAAATGCCAGGCAGAGATAGATTTGATATTTTATTTGAAAAACTTTTCTGTAAGTTGGAATGTGACAAGATAGAAATGAAAGAAGATATAAATAAGAAGTTAGATGAAAATAAAACTGAAATGAATAAAAAGTTAGATGAGAATAAAATAGAAATGAAAATTGAAATGAATGAGAAGTTTAAAGAAAATAAAGAAGAGATGTATAGAAATAAAATGGAGATACAAGCCGTAGTAAAGTCGATGAATGAGAAAATTGATGAAAGAATTAAAGCTTGTAGAATGGAAATGTCTGCAATGAACAATAAAATAAATGAAGATATGAAACAAAGTGTTACACAGATCAATGAAAAAATTGAAGCAAATGAAAAGAAGTGTAAGAATAGCAGTGAATTCTTGATAGACGAAATGAATCAGAGGGCCAGGGTAACAAAAGAAAATTTTAAACATGTAGAAGAAAGGATTGGAGGACAAGATGAAAAAATACAATTCTTGGAACTGAAGGTGGACAGTAGTGCCATGTCAGTTCAGAAAGATGTTCAAAATTTAACAAACAAGTTTGAGGACTGTAGAGTTAAATATGGTGCATGCACAGACTCTCTTTTAAAGCTACAGGATATGACATTAAATTGTCAAGATACAATTAAGAATTTGAAAACGAGAGTTGAACAAGGTACAATTACACCTTGTGTTGTACCGCAACAGATATCAATTGGTACGGAAAATATACCAAAATTTTCTGGGTATAATAAAGACAACCCAATGGCATTTCTTAAAACTATAAAGACATATATTCGTGGTATTAATGATGATATGTCAAAATTACATTTCATGAGAGGGTGTCTTAGAGATTATGCGTTATTATGGTACGATATGGTAATTGATGAGGTACAGACGTACGAAGAATTAGAGAACATGTTTATTAGACAGTACTGGGGACAAACTCAGCAAAGACGCATCAGACATGACCTTACCTTTGGCAAATATCGTTCTATCACGTCTAGGGAGAACTACGTTATTCGGAAATATTCTTTCTTGAAACATATACAACCTGTGATCCAGGAGTGTGACATTGTTACCCAATTAGCTAATCATTTTGAGCATGAGGTAGTACAAGCAGTTGCTTTACAGGGTATAGACACCGTTGAGCAACTCTTGGAATTGGTAAAGCGTCTGGACGACGTGGAAGATAGGAGTGTACCTCAGAATAAAAATGGGTATAAAACAGGTAACAATGGTAACTATTATAATCCTCAGCAAAGATATAATGGTAATAACCACAATCACCAACAAAGGTACAATGGTAATCGGTATCAGAATAATAGTTACCAGGGAGGAAGGGTGGAGAATGGTAACAACAAGAACATGGGTAATAATAGTAGTAGTAGTAATAATAATAATAATTGGAGACAGGAGGGTCATGTAACAAGAAAATATGGAAAAAATGAAACAGAAGATACCCGAGGATTCAATAACGTAGTTATAGAAAATAAAGAAAAAAAAACAGAAGCTGTGATGAAAGGTGAATCAAGAGGAGCAATAAAGAAGGACCTGGATTTTTGGTAGGTCCAACCAAAGGGAGAAAGAAGAAACAACGAGGCAAGAGAAACGTCGTAGATTTAAGTAATATAACCACTGAATTTCCACTGGTAGATGTTAAAGTAGGGGATGTATATGGTGTAGCTGTAATAGATAGTGAATTAGAATTGTCACTTTTAGATGGGGGATTATTTGATAAAAGGTTTGAAAAATTAGGTTTTTACAAGCGAGATAATGTATTTTGTATAAATATAGAGATGGGGGATGTAGAACTTGTAACACAATTTATTGTTACACCAAGATTAAAATATTGCTGCGTACTTGGGATGGATTTTTTGAGTCTATATACATCGAAATTGGAAAGGGAAAATAGAACCTTCCACAATAATAAAGTAAACATGTCTTGGGACAAAGGTGCTCAAGATGATAAAATATTAGTTAATAAGTCAATCATTGATAATTTTGATAGGGACCTCACTTTAAAAATAAATAATGATAGTTTGATTGACAAGGATAAAGGTTCACACCATGTGGATGATCTTCAAAGGGAAGAGTCCATGTTTGCCACGGGTGACATAAATAATAAATGTACACACCATGTGGAGGGTCTTCAAAAGAAAGACGCCACGAAATATATGGGTGACATAATAAATAAATGTTCACACCGGGAAATAAATATGGGTGACAAAAATTTGATTTGCAACAAACAGATTAATAATGATAATGTGAGTGATCCTTTGACAAAAGATGTTAAATTATTTAATGGTAATATAGATTTAGCAGTAGGCTATGATAATTGTTTTAAGACAGAAACGACTCATCCATTTTCCCATAAGCAGAAATTAAGTGTTCAATTTAAAATTAAAAGTTTGTTAAAAGATGAAATTATTGAAAATTTAGTATATAACTTAATGAACCCCATCACAGTAGTAATTAAGAAATATTTAGATTATTTAGAAAACACTAAGAATAATAAATTAAGTTTATGTTTATTTCAATCAATAAAACAACAGCTACAACTCCCCAAATTAATAGAAACATTATTGTTAATAAGTACTAATGCAAAGTGGTTTGTAAACGTTAATTCTCTTTGGTTGGTACAGCTATATAAATGTTTCGTGAAATTATATCCAATAGTGGTAAATTTATTAGTGAATTTAAATAAAATTGTTCATAAGGAACAAAATATTTTACATTATGGGTATGTAAAGCCCGTACAGCACACATTAAACCCACATGATGAAAATGTGTCACATCATGTGAATGATAAAATGATTTTACAAGAGGGTGTGAAATTTATATGGACCCATGCGAGAATAGAGGTTTTGGATGCAGTTGAAAAGTACCCACAGCCCAGATACTTAAAAATGTTAAGAAGTTTTCCCAAAATAGTGGACTACAATTGCCACTTCATTTTAAGGGAACTCGATGATGCAATTACAATATTTGTAATACCTATGAAAGGTGTAAAATTTAAAGAATTTAAGTACACTTTTGTATATATATTTATAAGTAGTTTAATTAATTTAGGTGTTTTAAATGTCATTTGTTTAAACTTTCTCGTCATGAAAGGAGTAAAGTTTAAAATAAACTCCAAGAGTTTTGCATATTTACTTCTGACTTGTATATAGATAGAATAAGCATATTATAGGGAAATTTCATGTCTCTATGCTTTATATCAATAATATTGTAAATAATGTATAAGTATATTAACTGGTATTTATGGGAAATCTTGAATTTATACCATTGGCATTAGCGATTCTCGCTTATAAATCGCAGATATTCCCATAGGGATATTTATGCAGTGATCTTGAATAAATAATAATATGTAAATAAATGGTTTTCAGATCACTTGCAATTTTATGTTTAGTTAAATAAGATTTTCTTTTGTGTGCGTTCATATTATATACATAAGTGCTTAATAAAGGTAAGAATTTGTCTTAATTTATATTTATTCATATTTATATCTATATGTACATTGGTATTTATTTATTTAAGTTAACAAACTCCTCATGAGTAATAATAAATTAGGTAATGTAAACGTGATCTGTATAAATTAAGTAACAGAATAAATAAATTTTACATAAGTAAACAATCAATAGGGATAACTTGGAGTACATGTAATTGGTAACCAGGTTATATAGGGAATGGAATCTGTTATAGGCCAGAAAAGCAGATGAATGTATTCCCGGACGTGAGGGATTCGCCCGACTTCAGTGCCTCGGTGCGTCGAGCCTTTTCTATCTTGGGCCGGGATAGTTTGACGCTCGGGGTACCATGTCGCAAGGCTCGACGGAGGCAGCGGGTCATGCTGTTAGATGGATCCGTCATTCGCGTATCGAACGAGACGGCGTGCAGGATGGCTGCGGAAGGCATGATCCGGCCTGTCAAACAATGTTAAGGGGCCTCCGTCGAGGCCGAAGAGGGTAGCAGAATAAAATAACTTTGAGTTCAAGTAATGCTTCACTTAATTTCACTTTGTACTCTTGGATGTCTATGTCTGTACTCGTGTATATGTGTGTTTCTTGATTGTCCTAGTATAATCTGTATGATGATCAAATAACTGATACAACATTTATACTTCAATTTAAGATGTCAATCACCAGGAACGATAAGCTGGGTGAACGCATATGATAATCCACCTGTCAACAATACATCATCGTTAGAAATTGAAAAGGTGAAAGGGGTTCATGATAAATTTAACCAACGTATACCGACGATCATGAATGTTTTCCCTTTATTTCCGAATGTGAGCAAGGCAAAGAAAATACGAATAAAACTTCCCAACAATGTGAGGAGATGGTTCAAGAATGAAGTGAACAACAATCAAGAAATTTACAACATAATAAGAATGTGGCAATGAACTTTAAGTTGTATTTAAAAGTTGTAAATAGTGTTATTTACTTACCAGGTCAATGTTTGATAGATAGCATTCTGTGTATTATATCTGTATTTCACTATTGCTCACATTGATATCAATTTTAACTTTTTACAAATAACAAATGCAGACGTATCACTCCAAGTTTTATTTAAATTAATTTTTACTTTATTCATATTTACCATGATATGTATAAATATTCACTATATTGATAATTTATGAACATTTTATTTAAGTAAAATAATAAAAGAATCTTAATACATTTTTATAAGGTTATAATTTTAAGACGTATTAAATGTTACGGGTAAAGGATCGAGCAGGTGTTTCTCGCACAAACACGTCTGGCTTTGGCAGGGATCGACCGGGTGGACCGGCACAAAAAGTATTGTTTATCAGGTGCATGGCTGAATCATAAAAGTATAGACGGATTTATAGTCACATGTTTGTTTACCTTTTTCAAGGATCATATATGCGCTGTTTCCCCATGCGACCGATAATAGCAGCACCGTCGATTTACAATTTTGGAGGTGGATTCGTGTTTAACGAAAGTTGCCGTATGTTTTTATAAAGAGATTTACGAATAAAAGCGCGGACAGATAAAATTTCCGGGATTGCTGGTGAAAACCGCAATATTAGCAGGTCTAAAAGTAGGTGATGAACCACTTCCTCCCTCCTCTTTAATAGGATTATTTTAAAATCCGGACTTAGAATAAATTTTTGAGATTTTCAATACTTATAAAATTTTTACAAGATTCTACACTTATAGTAATTTTATATTTTAACATGCAGCACGTATTACATTAAATGTCTAGATGTATTTGAATAACTACTTATGTATGAAATACTTTTATTTTATGAACTCGGTTTTTGAATTTATTTAATTTTATTTTATTTTCTTCTTTCTAGAGAGTTTTGTTTTGCATGTAGGGTACTATGCCGTACGTTATGACAAAACCTTCTAGCATTTGTAATGATAACTTTGAATAGCATAATCATTTTCTTTTCCGTATAATTTATTTTTCTTTTAAATATATTCATCCTACTAAAGATATTTGAAATTAATAATTTTGTTTTATGTGTATATAGGTTATATATTAAGTGAATAAAATTTTCATTGAGAATTAATTATGGAAGAGTTTAATACGATGTATGAAGAGTTAAGGTGATTAAACAATATTTGTTATAAATGTGTGTATAGTGGCGTCTCAAAATTCTTTATTTGTAGTGGTGTTTTTGTATTGGAATTTCGTGAAAAAGGTAAAGTTTATTTTCTTTTAATGTATATATATTATTTCTTTTGATATGAGAATTAAGTATGTTTTGTTGTATTTGGGTGTTCAATATTAACGTGTTGAATAATACATCAGGGATGTGTGAAATGAATTATGTCATTATTTAATTCATAGCATGGAGTCCTGGTGAATTTGAAATACACGAATTGGTCTTGGTGGTACTGCGTTTGGGAGCGAGAAAAGGCACCAGGCAGAACTAATCAGGGCTGAGTTAATTTATTGAATACGTAGATACATTATTTTATTTCATTTTATTTATTCAATTTAAAAATTTATATATTCCTTAAGGAGTGTGCGCATTGTGATGTATGTTCGGGTTGCGTCCGACGAGCTGAAAATGACATGCTCGTAGGGTGGAACTTTGGGATACTCATCTGTGTGAATTTGTTATCTGATGGTACTGTGTTGGGAGCGAGAAAAGGCGCCGGACAGGACTAATTAGGGCAAAGCCACTTCCTTAATGTCTATATTTTGTTATCAAATAGTAGACCGCACAATTTTTTTTTTTATTACATTCCAGTACAATTCATCACGGGTAATTTTTTTTCATTTTTGATTGTTTACATGTATCTATGACAAATATTAATAATAATAATCACGTTCACATTTTAGATATAAGCTGGCACGACATGATGATTTCATTTATTCTTTATTTCTTGTAATATTTTATTGTTTATGATGTATAAATTTGAATTATGACCGAATATTGATTTTAGATGTGTAAATATTTGTAGATTAAAACTTTTGAATTCATTTAAAATTATTTTATTTTAATAAATTAGATGTTAAGATTTATTTTGTATTTTATTTCTTTACCTGACCTGGATATGATTAAAGAGAAGGAGAATCAAGTCATATTTTCTGCCCCTGAGAGAACTATTTATTTTCAAACTGAGCTAGTTACATGTAGAATGTTTTGCTTAACCTACCTTTCAGCAGAAAGTTCACCGTATCATAGTCTAGCATAAGGCCTAGCACTAGGATGCGTGCTTGACTCTCAGTTACGCATAAATTAAGTAAAATAAATTTATTTTATATATCTATAAATTTGTAAGAGTCACAGCAATATGTATATTATTGTACAAAATACAGTGTAAAAAGATTAGAATTATACATTTATATGTTCTTTGGAGTATAAAAAGAAATAGTGGGTAATGAAGGAAAATATGTTATTTAAAAAAAAAATTGTTTGATTTAAAATGAATAGGATATTGTATATACAGAATTATGATAAAGTTTATGGTGAAGTTATGCTTAAAAAGATTTGTTGCATTATTTAAATTATTTGTCCAACAAATATAAATTTTTAGCAGTAAAAATTTTCATTTGTTAAGGGGGCAAATGACATGGTTTAAAATAACCATGCCATATTTATAATAATTAAAGTTTTGAATGCTTGGAATTTTAAAATATTGATCTTAGTGTAGGTGTGGAATTTATTGTCTAAATTATAATTTACTACGTTAATAGAGATGATGAGATTTCTTGGTTGATTTGGTTTAGTCGTAGAACGAACGATTTTCTTTCTTCTATCTTGTATTTGTAAAATCTGTTAAAAAAGAAATGAAATAATATAAGTATTGTTCTAAAATATTATGTAATATGTTTTTGTACAAAATTGTTTAATTTACGAAGATATGTCAAGTATAATGGATAAAACTAATTGATTTTGAGTAGAAACAAATTTAAATTAAGATTCCCGCAAGTATTTTGAATAAGTGGAAGTGACAGTTAATTTTGACAGTTCCTGTATAGGTATTTTTAAATAGTATGTAAATGGAAAAAAAATGCATGATAAGTAGGTTTTAAAATTAGAAAAAGAATAAATAATGTGTGGAATATCAAATTTTATGGATAAATATTAAAAAGATAAATAATAGATAGACATATTGATTTATAAAAGGTATGTGTAGAGATCTCATTGGAGAACTTAAAAAAATAAGTAATAATGTTGCCAAGGCAATTTGTTTAAAAAAAACAAGGAGATGAAAAATAATTTTCATACGAAGCGGTTGTGTAAATTCGGAATTCAAGAGAATTTTCCTGATATTTACATATTTAAAATACAAACAGTGTTTATTACTGTTAGAATAAAATATTCTAACAGATTTATACGTAAATTTTGAACATCAAAGTGAAGTGTAAGAAAATTAATAACTAACAGTCATAAAATCATTAATTGTTATTGAATACCAAATATATTGGAATAAGAAATATAATATAAAGTGATAAAAGTACTTACATTTGTAAAATTCATCCAAAGGAAGAAGGTTTTGTATTTAAAGTCAAGAATTTCTATTTGACTAGAAATTTAAAAAAACCCAAGAAGGGTTATTGCTGAATTTTCCTAGTTCCGGAGATCCAGTTCATGGTATAGGTGTAATTCCATCATAGGAATCCAGCGAGATTAGAAGCGAATTTACTGAGTCTGAACGTGTATATCTAAGAGGTTATTGCTGAATTTTCAAGAGGAAAACCATAGTTCCGGAGATCCAGTTCATTGTGTAGGTGTAATTTCATCATAGGAATCCAGCGAGATTAGAAGCGAATTTACTGAGTCCGAACGTGTATATCTAAGAGGAGCCCAGCGAGAACAGAAGCAGCACATCGAGAGTTTTAGAGAAAGTCCCAGGTCATCGTAGGTGAGAAGATTATGTAAATCACGATACCAATACACTTCATGGAGGTAGAACCTACAAGTTAATATAAATTAATATTTGAGGTAATATAAATCATATTGATACTATTTGTTGCAAAATTAATATATTTTACATTAATATTTAAATAAGTTAGAGCTACTTGAATTTGAATATCAGTTTGAGAACAATATAAGAAAGGTAATACCTTATTGGTAGTATTATTCCACATCGAATCCAGAGAAATCTCTACATAATTTGATTAGATATTATAAAATTTCCAAGCATTATTTATCGGTCGTTAATTATACTTAAAAATGTCGTAAGAAACACACTAGACATAAATGTGTCATTTTATATAACGGTTTATTTCCATAATAAAATTATACATATCTTCATCATGATTAAACAATTTTCTGAACCATAATTTTATTGTTGTTACAATATCGAACATTTTTAATATACTCTATTTATTTTGAGATTGTTGTTTTTTCTACATTAGAAGTACTATTTGTTTTTATGCTTTAATATATCATCTGGTAATGACAGACACATTAACCTATAAAGAAAACAAACATCAAATTAATATCATCTGGAGAAAATTATATAGAATAAGAAATACCTACATGTTCACATAGTTCTATAAATAATCAAGTACACATAACCAGTCACAACGGATCCAAATTAAACGATTAATCCTGAGATTAAGAGTCATGTTAGTTAAAGAATTTTGTAAACGTATCAATAGTACACGAGATACAAATAAAGGTTAGGAATTAATGCCATAATACGTCAAGAACCCACCCGCATTTATATTGTATAGGTATAGTTCATTTCAAGTATAGTACCACCAGTACAATAAAGCATTAGGAAAAGGAAAAGTATTATAATTTAAATTATTTAAGCTGAGTTTGGAGTTTATATTAATTATCTATAAATATTAATATGTTATAATCGATTCACAGTGCAACCTAGTGAATGTTAATTTTCATTTCTAAATAGTAAGAGATCATTGATAGCTAACATAGGGCGATTATAGTACTGGGCTATTTCGGAGCAAATTAATGAACTATTGAGTTAGTTACATAATAGGGCATTATTAGAAAATTATATAATATAAAAAATATTCATTTACATATCATACACATACAAATACATTTTGGCTGGCCCAACTTGGTACAACAATATTAATACAATATATATACACAGTATGTCCACGGATAGACATCCCAATAGGACAAATGGACCAAAAATTTCGTTTTTCGACAAAAAGTCATTCTTGATAAAAAGTTCTGCATCTCGAAAAAAGTAGTCTACGAGGAGAATTTTTGTTTTTTTATACAGGGTACCCATAAAATATAAAAACATGAAATACCATCAAGAATAAACTACCTTTATTTATCGTTTTAAAGTAAAATGGCTAATAAAAAAAAGGTTTTAAATCCTATTCAGTGCTTACATAAGAAACAATTAAACAAAAAAATTGCACAACAAAAAGAACTACATTGCACAACACAAAGAATAATTATTTATTCAAATACCCCCGTGTTCGACGCATTTTTCAAATTGCCGTCTAATGTGATCATAACTTTTTCTTACCTCCTCGAGGGAAATCATTTGTATTGACTGTAAAATCCTCTGTTTCAAAATATCAACATTATTTTCAATGGGTTGTTGAAAAGTTAATTGCTTTAAACGGCCCCAAAGGTACGCGTCTGAAATCGTGAGGTCAGGACTCCTCGCAGGCCACATAACTGGACCGTACCGGCCAATCCATCGATCTCCAAATTTCATGTTAAGCCACTCTGTAACTTCGCGTGCAAAATGCGCTGGGCACCCGTCTTGCTGATAGTACATTTGTCCCCTGTACTGTAATGGCAGCTCATCTAACTTATCCGAAAAAAAGGTTTGTAGCATTTCCATGTATGAATTCCTGTTGCACGTGTTCTCAAAGAAAAACGGTCCTATTATTCCAAAATACGATATTCCACACCATACATTAACTTTTTTTAAATATTGGCGATGGGCAGGAATTCTAAATTTGGGATTTTCTGTGCTCCAGTATCGTACGTGCTGGGAAGCCATTGTACCATTTGTTGAAAAAGTCGATTCATCAGAGAATAAAATAAGTTTGTGAAATTGGTTATTTTCATTTAAAATTTTGTCCCCTATCCATAAACAAAAATCCAGTCGTTTCGCATGGTCTCCATCTTCTAAAGCTTGATTAAAATGCGGTTTGAATGGGTAAAGCTTATTTTGTTTTAAAATTTTTTGAATTTGACTTTTTTGGACGATCTGCAAATTTCGGGCTCGTTTCCTTAGTGAGAGAAGTGGGTTCTCCGCAACAGATTGTAAGACAACAACGGTAGCTGCATCATCCTCATCAAACAGTTTCTTCTTCCTTTTTAAGTTTTCCACCGACCCCGTGTGTTTGAATTTCTTAATTAATTGCCGAATTGCATACGTCGAAACATAAACTCCAGGAAACTTTTCGATAAATCGTTCTTGTACATAATTGTAAGAGTTTCCACCGGTACCATAACACTGCACCAAAAATATTTTTTGTTCAACAGACAGCATATTTATTTTAATATTTTAAAACGAGATTTTTGACAACTTCGTGACATTAAAATAATATCATGACGTTTTGACAGGTTATTTGTGATAAAGGATACCTGCATTAGGTGGGATAGGTGGAAAAGGTAAAACTAGAGACTGTTTAGTAAAAATGCAGCTTGGGTTCTTTATGTAAGCACTGAATAGGATTTAAAACCTTAAGAAAAAGTTATGATCACATTAGACGGCAATTTGAAAAATGCATCGAATACGGGGGAGGCGTATTTGAATAAATAATTGTTCTTTGTGTTGTGCAATGTAGTTCTTTTTGTTGTGCAATCTTTTTGTTTAATACGTTTCTTATGTAAGCACTAAATAGGATTTAAAACCTTTTTTTTATTAGCCATTTTACTTTAAAACGATAAATAAAGGTAGTTTATTCTTGATGGTATTTCATGTTTTTATATTTTATGGGTACCCTGTATAAAAAAAACAAAATTCTCCTCGTAGACTACATTTTTTCGAGATGCAGAACTTTTTATCAAGAATGACTTTTTGTCGAAAAACGAAATTTTTGGTCCATTTGTCCTATTGGGATGTCTATCCGTGGACATACTGTATATATATAAAATATATTACAATTCTTTGCCAATTATACAAATGTATTGAAAAATTGAAAATCTTCTTGGTAGTAGTGGCATACAATGAATTAAAAGTAATAACAATATGACAACTGGTTGTCAATTAGAAAACAATGGCAAATATAAAATGTAAATCAAAATGTATAAATGAAAATATAATCAATAAGCATAGGACAGTCGAGATTACTTATATAGTCACATCAAAAGGCTTGGGGTCTACCACAAACTGTTCAGTCAATCCAAATATACAAATAACAACGACGCAACTATGTAAAGAAAAATTAAGAGTAGAACTGTTGATAATATAACAATATAGAATGTAAAATAGTCATGTATAAATGTAAATGAAAGCAAATAACCATAGGACAATCGATATCACCCATGTAATCCTATCAAAATGGCCTAGGTTCACCTAAACATGTACAATTTTGATTGAAATACATAAACAATCAACGATGCAACTATGTATGTGTTAAGATGTATTTGTAGCTACAAACATATATGTTTCTACCTAGTTTAGTTTCGTCAGTGCAGCATAACAAAGAAGGTGTATGTTAAAGCATTAATATATTATTATATATTAATGCTTTAACATACACATTCTTTGTTATGCACTAAATTAATATTAATTAATATATTATTATATATTAATGCTTTAACATACACCTTCTTTGTTATGCTGCACTGACGAAACCAAACTAGGTAGAAACATATATGTCTATTCTCCTATTTCACATATATTTTAAAACACATGTTCGCGTACAATACACGGATCGACATTGAAACCCCATATATTTTTAATGAATTATTTAATTTTTCTTTAACTATATTTTTATAATACCTTAAATTAATAGATATCTTGGATACTATTAATTCGAGGATGATTGTCTAGACCGCGGGAGGAACAGAGCGAACATCAACATCCCTATAGATCTTTTGAGTGACTTATATTCTATATTAAGTTGGAAAAACCTCCCTTTTCCTATTACCTTTACAACCTTTCCATTCCAATTCAACTCTGGGGAGTTGAGAGAACACCACTATTCGACACTTACCCTTCGGTTATGACGTTTGTTTGAGGACTTCTATAGTTGAGTTAGAGATATCTGGGAAAAATGAAAAAAATCTGCGAAAATGTTCTCGTTGTAACCTCAATAACCTTTATCACTTTTACCCGAAAACTTTAAGGATTTTTTTGTACTCTATTAAGGTTAAAATAAAACCCATTTCATTAATATTATTAGCAAATATATCCTGCATTGAAAATAATAAATGACTTTTAATAGACATTTCTTCTCATATATTTTACTTGAGCAGTTATAAGTATAGTGACCATTCCTATGAAATATAACCCGTCCGTCACATATACGAGTATTTATGAAATCTCTATTATTTATATCACCTATATTTATATCAACTGGACATCTTAAAATTATTATATACAAGAAATTACCTCTAAAATGATAGTTTGAAAAATTTGTCTTTGCACGCTTGAATAGTTACAAGCATAGTTTATTATATATATAATCATATCCCTTTTTACCCATTTAGAGTATCGGGGTCTGCTTTTGAAAACCATCTCTCTTGTTTCATTGAAACACTGTAATAGCATAACGAGATTTCTCTAGATTAGTGCTAGTTTAACAGGTGAAATATTAGTTTAGATATTTATCATCATTATTCATCTTTATTGAACTTGGGGGATCTATATATGTATATATATATACACATGAACACACGTATATATCTATATACACGCGAGCAGATTTCTTGAAATTAGCGGCTTATATGAAATTGAAAAGTTACTTGATTTCTTTTAAGTTAATTAATGAACATAGGGAAAAGAGTAATTTCATTATCCAAGACTAACATGTTAGTTCTGCCAACGCTCGTCAGTCCGATAATGAAATCAAACCTTTCCTATAATTTTCGATTTGTGTATTTATACAAACTGAAGTGATCTTTTGCATGCATGAGAGATTAATTTCTTAATTCACTCTATGATACAGAAGGAAACATATTTATATGTTTTGCCTCCTACCGACTTGAAACACATATTGTGTACGTAACGTCAGCTAAGAATTTGATATATGTGTTAAGTACATATTAAATTAATATATATATATATATATATATATATATATATATATATATATATATTGTACTAGGTATTATTACATACATATCAGTTCATTCCTCGACATTATCATTTATTTCTATTTCAGTTTAAATGCCACAAATTGAACTATCTATGAAATGAAACATAACTCTAGACATGAACTGTATAATAACTATTAATTAATGAACAACCCTCGTATGCGCTTTTCTTATAATCTCTTTACTTATTTTATAATATTCAATTCACTATAAGTATGTATTTTATTTTTTTATTCCCGACTAGCTTTATATTATAATCTCAAAATAAATTACTTTAATTTATCATACTTCTTTATCTAATTGATGGGTATTTAATTCAAATTTCAATTCTTTACTTTTGTAAATATTAATAATCCTTCAAAATTTATTTTGTAACTATCATATATATTTTACTGATTTCTGCATTATCTTAATACTTTCTATACTTTTAAATAATCCAATCTACCAACAAGTGTTCAATAAGTCATATAGATGGCACCACTAGTCATTATATCGTATGTGCATATGACAATTAATGCCTGTTTATGTATTAAAATATCTAAATGATTACTTATTTGTTGTGAAATGCTTTTTACCAAGTGGATCTTTTATAACTCAGAAAATACTTCTAATAACATTTACCAAACTCTTTTCGGTAAGAAAATATCATTAAACAGTTTTCATTACAATATTTCATATGACATTTATTTATTTCAGGTTATATTTTACGTAAAAATTTCTGGATTGCAATTTTTATTTATTATAAATAAAACGACACACTTCTAATAAAAAAATAAAGTGTATATTCGAACAACTTACTTGAACATTGCTGAACATTTACGTGTTTACAATATTTTATTAATATTGGAAACTTGATTATTTGACGTCGAAGAAATTTATTTTGATGTGTATTTATCTCTTTATAACCACTTAATACAGGTAAGATTTACTTATTATATTTACTTTACTTATTTAAATTAGATATTTATAAAGAAATACCTCATGTAATTTTAACTGAAGGATAATAATTCATGTATTAGTCATATTCAAGAAAATAGAGAATTAAAAACTTATATTGTTTATCACATATGTACTGATGAATTATCTTAAAGTTCAATTACTTTATCTAATGATCTATTATACAAATATTCAATTCTTTTTTCAAAATTTAAACAATTAAATCTTTCTTTTCTGCAATTTCTAATAATTTACTAAATTGGTAGTACTTAAATGTTCCTTTCTTATAGATGTGTTCGATCCACTCCTTGATACTGCTTAATAACGAATACTACTTGATGCTATTCAACTTCAATCTTGTACCATTGTTAGAAGACAAATTACCGAATATCCTATGTATGATCCTGCTCGTCTTATGGAATTAAAAATGGTCCTTTTATTCGGATGTTGATGCTCTTAATATACTGCTATCACTCTTATGTTACCCGAACAAGGAAAATTATCCAACCTTTATGGACTACTCCTGGAAAATTCCGGATCTTGAAGTAAACTACAGCCTCAATTATACTTTCAAATAATCAGGTATCTCAAGTGCCTCCTGAAAACACTGCTTCAACAACTCTCTACTAATGGAACCTGGATCTTGCACCAAATCCGTAAGTGTATTCTCTATTCTTATGTTAAGTTATTTATCAATAATGAATTTCACTCTGGACACAACTTTTCCTTTTATATCTCACTGAATTCGTGTTAAATCTCAGAAATTTACTTCTGATAGAAAAAACACGTCTCTCTATTTTTAAATTCAAAATAATTCTTCGTTTATTTATCCATTACCCTAGCAATTCCTATCTCATTTTCTATTATCCAATCAACGTTTTACAACAGTAATTAAAACCAACAATATAGCTTTTAAATTCTCAAATATACCAAAAATACTTCTTTAAATTGCATTATCTGATAATCTAAATTCTTTTTATAATTTTAACAACCCTTCTTTACATATTCATATACTTATACCCATCTAAATCCATATTTCTGAACAAATGTCAAATAATGACAGTTCCTGTATTTCAAATTATTCCCCGGGAACTTATCTACATTAAAATCTATACACCTTTCAAAATTAAGTTCTAAATATTTTTATCACCTCATAAACGTCAATTACTCAAGGTTTTACAAATTTATAATACATTTTACAAAATAACAACTAATATTCAACTCTCTTTTTTCCAGAATATTGTGATCTTCTAAGAAAAATGAACATGGTCAACCTTACCATATACAGGTGGTTCATTATAAAATTCGAATGCTTGTTAAATTCCATTATCATTTATTATTATCAACCCAATAAACTTTTTAGACACATCATAATAAATTTTCCTACGATTATTTAACTAAATTTTATAATTTTCATAACTTTCCAACAAAATATTATTAACGTATGCCTTTATACTATAACAATATATATATATAAATAAGGTATTTTATTAAGATTGATGGTCAGCGATTGATGTTACGCGTACGAATATTTTAAATTTCCTGTTAACAAACGGAAATAAAAAACATGAAAAAAATAAAAATGTTTTCTGACGAAGTGCGTGTACATTTTTAGTAAGTTTTTGTTTTGAAGACTTGGGAGAACTAGTATAATTCTAATTTTATGTAATTTAATTTGCAGATGTATGAATTAATATTCATAAATAATTTTTAACATATTGTATTGTGATATATGTAAAATACTGAAGAAGACATTAAAAAAGTGTCGAAACGTTTAAAAAAAATGGTTTTTATTTGTGTTTAAGTAGAAGAATAAAGGTCGCTAATTCCAGGAAAAAATAAATTAACATTGTAAAAGCACGACCAAGAAAAGATATTATATTTTATATATATATATATATTTGAATTTTTCAATACATATATATATATATATATATAATAAATAATTCTAAATTTTTCTTGACCTTATTCACATATTCATGTGCATATATATATAATTAAATTTTTTGGACGATTTAGAGGTCATACTAATTTCAAATTAATTTAAAATTAGTTTAATTGTTAATTAGGTAATTTTTAATAACTTTAAAAATTACCCAGCGGTCCAGGAATCGAACCCGAAATCTCCCGATTACTAGTCAGGTGTGTTAACCACTACACTACCACGGGCTTCGGTCTTGACTCCTTTAAATTGTACTGATATACATATACATATACATATAGCAAGTAACAGATGGAAAGTATTGCTGGTATACCAGCGTATATAAGCACCGAAACGTCCATGTGCTGTATATGATAAATAATTCTAAATTTTTCTTGACCTTATTCACATATTCATGTGCATATATATATAATTAAATTTCTTGGACGATTTAGAGGTCATACTAATTTCAAATTAATTTAAAATTAGTTTAATTGTTAATTAGGTAATTTTTAATATACAGCTTGAGCGCGCGGGGTATGATCACCCGATGCTAATCGTATTCTTCGGACGTATATTCGGCAAATGATCTCCGCTAGCTGTGTTCGCCAGATATAGATATATAGATTTATTTTTCCAGAGTTGTTATTTCGTTATATTTACTGGAGAGAATCTCTAATTTTAATTTCTATTTCAAGGGTCGTTTTTATGTTATTTTATGGTATTCCTGTTATACTTATTTATAATTTTTTTTTTACCATGAAATTTCTATTTATTTATTTTTCTCTAGACATCTTAGTTTATTCTGCAGATGTTTCAGGCGGGTTGTTTTTATTTCATTCTAAAACCCAGTTGTACTGCTATAACTTTGTACACAACTACATTATTATTTAATTTCATTAGGATAATCATAATTACGTTATAAGTATTACAATCTTCGCGTTATTATCGACTTAGTTATCTAAGCAATCGTCATCACTTAAAGAGAAAATTTAATTTGTTCTTTTTGTCAATCTGCAAAAAAATAATCAGATCACTATGAGTTCGAATATGAGCAGGCAATGCTAGTATGTTGTGCCGTTACTCTAATATGTATTATCGGACCACGTTTAGATGCGAGTTTACGTATACCATCGGGTGATCATACCTCGCGCGCTCTTGCTGTATATATATATATATATATATAAAACGGAAAGGAGTCTCTGCTGTCAAAGTCAAGAAAAATGTATTCTTAGGGGGGATCCAGCATCAAAAGATAAAACTTTATGTGAAGTTCTTTATTTTTTGCCAATATTTCGTATTATAATCTAATACTTCTTCAGGGCTAAAAATGCGAACTTATTGAGAGAAACACGTGCACATAACTAGAAAACATCACTTTTTTTTATGGGTTGATGAGTCAAATTGATAATATTTGATAATTTAAAAACTACAGTTAAATGTTTTACAGTCACAATTATTAAAATAACAATTAAAAAGTTAAGGAACTTCTTGGAAGGACCTCTAAAAATTTTAATAACTACATGTTGACACTTCAAACACCTGACAGGATATGAAAATAAAACGGAAAGGAGTCTCTGCTGTCAAAGTCAAGAAAAATGTATTCTTAGGGGGGATCCAGCATCAAAAGATAAAACTTTATGTGAAGTTCTTTATTTTTTGCCAATATTTCGTATTATAATCTAATACTTCTTCAGGGCTAAAAATGCGAACTTATTGAGAGAAACACGTGCACATAACTAGAAAACATCACTTTTTTTTATGGGTTGATGAGTCAAATTGATAATATTTGATAATTTAAAAACTACAGTTAAATGTTTTACAGTCACAATTATTAAAATAACAATTAAAAAGTTAAGGAACTTCTTGGAAGGACCTCTAATCCTCATATCCTGTCAGGTGTTTGAAGTGTCAACATGTAGTTATTAAAATTTTTAGAGGTCCTTCCAAGAAGTTCCTTAACTTTTTAATTGTTATTTTAATAATTGTGACTGTAAAACATTTAACTGTAGTTTTTAAATTATCAAATATTATCAATTTGACTCATCAACCCATAAAAAAAAGTGATGAAAATAAAACGGAAAGGAGTCTCTGCTGTCAAAGTCAAGAAAAATGTATTCTTAGGGGGGATCCAGCATCAAAAGATAAAACTTTATGTGAAGTTCTTTATTTTTTGCCAATATTTCGTATTATAATCTAATACTTCTTCAGGGCTAAAAATGCGAACTTATTGAGAGAAACACGTGCACATAACTAGAAAACATCACTTTTTTTTATGGGTTGATGAGTCAAATTGATAATATTTGATAATTTAAAAACTACAGTTAAATGTTTTACAGTCACAATTATTAAAATAACAATTAAAAAGTTAAGGAACTTCTTGGAAGGACCTCTAATCCTCATATCCTGTCAGGTGTTTGAAGTGTCAACATGTAGTTATTAAAATTTTTAGAGGTCCTTCCAAGAAGTTCCTTAACTTTTTAATTGTTATTTTAATAATTGTGACTGTAAAACATTTAACTGTAGTTTTTAAATTATCAAATATTATCAATTTGACTCATCAACCCATAAAAAAAAGTGATGTTTTCTAGTTATGTGCACGTGTTTCTCTCAATAAGTTCGCATTTTTAGCCCTGAAGAAGTATTAGATTATAATACGAAATATTGGCAAAAATAAAGAACTTCACATAAAGTTTTATCTTTTGATGCTGGATCCCCCCTAAGAATACATTTTTCTTATATATATATATATATATATATATATGACGTTGTGGTTTTCCGGGTTTGGAACCGCGTAGTATTTGCTCTATAGTCCCAAGAAGGACTGCTTGGTCGACGTTTCGATGAGATCTCACTCATCTTCTTCTGGACGATCGTGTTCGAGTTGCAATCGGAGAATGCGGCTGGTTGTTGGTGCCTATATTTATATAAGTTGGCTCGCCGTGTGAACTGCCAATCAGAGCGCGCGCTTGAGTGGTAGTGGTGGGAGAGTTTGTGCCATTTCTTCGGTGATTGTCGTCAGCGCCTGTTGCCTGCGCTTGAGTTCTTTTACGGGATGTCGTTTTTGCTATATACGATATTATCGGTTTCCACGTTTGCGGTAACCGTTGAGCATCATCCCGTTTATTAAGATTATGCGGTCGCTTCTCTATTTCTATGGCTTCTCTTGTTATTCGAGTAGGCAGGTGTTCGCTCTTAGCTATCGTCTTTGTGTGTTCGAAGTCGATGTTGTGGCCTGTCATTAATCGGTGTTGGGCTAACGACGATGTGGTGTCTTTCTTTAATACTGCATTTCGGTGTTCTTCTCGCCGAATATTGATTCGTCTATTTGTCTGACCGATGTAAGAAGATTCGCAGTCGCCACATGGTATTTCGTATACTCCTTGTTGTTCCAGCGGAATATTATCTTTCGGGTTAGGTAACACTTGGCTTATTTTCTTGTGGGTGGTAAATATTGTGTGTATTTTATGTTTCTTCAACGTTCTTCCTATTTTATCGGTTGTTCCTTTTATATAGGGGAGATATGCCTTTGTGGTTACCTCTTCTTGCTCTGCTGTCGTGCTGTTTTTAACGTGAATGGCCTTATTGATGCTTTTTTGCGAGAAACCGTTTGATGTTAGAATGTTTCTGATTTTGTGTGTTTCTTCTGCGACGTGTTCTTCGTCTGCTAATCTTCGTGACCTACTCACAAGGGTTTTAACTACCGATTGTAGTTGTCCCGGGTGGTGATGTGAGTGTGCGTTCAAATAGCGGTTCGTATGCGTGCTCTTTCTGTATACGGTATGCCCTAAACTGCCGTCCTCTTTTCTTATTACCAATACATCTAGAAATGGTAGTTTTCCCTCTTTTTCCGTTTCCATTGTGAATTTGATTTTAGGGTGTGTATTGTTTAGGTGTTCTAGGAAATACTGTAGTTTGTCTTGTCCGTGTGTCCAAATAATGAAAGTATCATCCACATATCTGAGCCACAGTTTAGGTTGGTATTCTGCTGATTCTATTGCTGTAGTTTCGAAATGTTCCATAAATAGGTTGGCAATGATTGGCGATAGTGGAGAGCCCATAGGTGCGCCTTCCGTTTGTTTGTATCGTTGGCCATCGAACATGAAGTACGTGTTTGACAGGCAGTGTTTTACTAAATTTATTAGATGCTCCGGTGGTCGGTATTTCTTCTCGATAATCGATATCGCTTCTGTTACTGGCACTTGTGTAAATAGAGAAGTCACATCGAAGCTCACTAATAAATCTGTCGGTTGAAGTTTTTGTGCTTTTATCACTTGTATAAAGTGGTCTGCATTCTTTATATATGATGATACTCCTTCTGCAAACGGTTGCAGTTGTTCGGCGAGGTATCTAGCAAGTGCCTGTGTTGGTGACCCTATCGAACTTACTATTGGTCTCAGCGGAGCGCCCTGCTTGTGAATTTTCGGCAGGCCGTACAGTTTCGGACATTTCGAGGATTTTTCTCTCGGTATGATTTTCTTCTTAATGTCATCACTGATAGGTGTAGCGTTGATTTTGTTTTTCGTCGTTTTCTCTAGGTATGTAGTTGGATCCGTCATTATCGGTTTGTAAGAAGGATCTTGTAACATTGTTTTTATCTTGTCGTTGTAATCTGTTTTGTTTAGAATAACCGTCGCATTGCCTTTGTCTGCTGGTAAAATCGTGATGGTTTCGTCGTTACTAAGTTCTTTCAGAGCTAGGTATTCATCTCTGGTTACGTTTCTCCTTGGTGGACGGGAATTTCGTAGAATAACGGACACATCTTGTCTAACTGTTTCTGCGTCATTAGGGTCTAATGCGTGAATGGCTGATTCTACGCCACATATGATGGTTTCTATCGGTATTCGAGAAGGAGCAATAGCGTAGTTGAACCCTTTCTCTAGTACACTTGTCGCAGCTGATGACAACGGCTTGCTTGAAAGGTTGTGAACTACTCGTAGAGGTTCTTGTCCGGGTACATTTGACTGTCGGTTTGTCTGGAGATAATTTATTTTCTTAATTTGCCTCTCTGTTCTCCAAGTAGCGTCGTTTTCGGCTCTAAATGCGGCCGATCTTTCAATTTTGTCCCATAGTAGCGGGTGTATTTCGGTACTTAGCCGTAAATGTAACTTGAAAAGTTGAACGTTCAAGTTATTGAGGGCTTTCATTGTGCGTTGGATAGCCTCCCGTACTAAGTCTAGGCCGGCTTTCTCAAGAATTCTTGATATTCTTGGCGATCTTGTGTGGTGAGATAATCGGCAACAGGTTGGTATTAGGTGTTCTTTAAGAAAAGAGGACGGCAGTTTAGGGCATACCGTATACAGAAAGAGCACGCATACGAACCGCTATTTGAACGCACACTCACATCACCACCCGGGACAACTACAATCGGTAGTTAAAACCCTTGTGAGTAGGTCACGAAGATTAGCAGACGAAGAACACGTCGCAGAAGAAACACACAAAATCAGAAACATTCTAACATCAAACGGTTTCTCGCAAAAAAGCATCAATAAGGCCATTCACGTTAAAAACAGCACGACAGCAGAGCAAGAAGAGGTAACCACAAAGGCATATCTCCCCTATATAAAAGGAACAACCGATAAAATAGGAAGAACGTTGAAGAAACATAAAATACACACAATATTTACCACCCACAAGAAAATAAGCCAAGTGTTACCTAACCCGAAAGATAATATTCCGCTGGAACAACAAGGAGTATACGAAATACCATGTGGCGACTGCGAATCTTCTTACATCGGTCAGACAAATAGACGAATCAATATTCGGCGAGAAGAACACCGAAATGCAGTATTAAAGAAAGACACCACATCGTCGTTAGCCCAACACCGATTAATGACAGGCCACAACATCGACTTCGAACACACAAAGACGATAGCTAAGAGCGAACACCTGCCTACTCGAATAACAAGAGAAGCCATAGAAATAGAGAAGCGACCGCATAATCTTAATAAACGGGATGATGCTCAACGGTTACCGCAAACGTGGAAACCGATAATATCGTATATAGCAAAAACGACATCCCGTAAAAGAACTCAAGCGCAGGCAACAGGCGCTGACGACAATCACCGAAGAAATGGCACAAACTCTCCCACCACTACCACTCAAGCGCGCGCTCTGATTGGCAGTTCACACGGCGAGCCAACTTATATAAATATAGGCACCAACAACCAGCCGCATTCTCCGATTGCAACTCGAACACGATCGTCCAGAAGAAGATGAGTGAGATCTCATCGAAACGTCGACCAAGCAGTCCTTCTTGGGACTATAGAGCAAATACTACGCGGTTCCAAACCCGGAAAACCACAACGTCATACTACGACCGCGGAAACATCCGAACATATATATATATATATATATATATATATATATATATATATATATATTATTTATATTAGTTTCTTGGCCGTATATTGTATTTACTATTTAAAAGAAACCCGTTGAGAATTTCTTTGTTTTAAACAACTTTTCTTGGTGTAGCGGCCTCAATTAAAATTACGAATTGGATTAAAACAACAAAATTTCTTTAACGTTTCGACTTTTATTAAGTCTTTTTCAAAAATATTAAAAAGTTTACATAGATATACATATAATGTCAAAACCACAACTGTAAAAAATAGAGACAAAACAATGAAACTACAGAAAACATTAATTTAATTAATATATTTTTATTATTATAACAATGAGAAAAAACGGTGGACTTACCAAAGTCATTTCGAAATAAATATCCATTTGAGAGGTATTTGATGTTTCCTCTCGTTTTTATTACTATTTCTTTTTTGTTTTCATTACATTTTAGTGTAGTTTCCTAAGTTAGTGGTGGAAACCAAACATTTTATTTTATAATTACTTTTCATAATTGAAATAACTTTAAAATTGTAACCGGTTTTGTAAAATTGTGTGTGTATCTGGTGCTTGTATACATTAAAATATTGCTTTAAGTGTATGACTATTTTTTCGCGTACAGCTTAAGTTTTTTATAATAATTCTTCTTTTATGAATATAAAAGTTGTTATTTTCAAACTAACACGGAGAGGATATTTCTGCATGTACAGTATGTTTCAGAAATATATGATTATTGTATAAGAGGGTAATAAAATTTTGAAAGGCCATCGATCTCACTTCTATCATTAACTGCATTACTATTCTGTACTATGTGGATCATCTCAAGGACATTCCTTGCCTTTGTATTCGTCTGTTTTGTTAAGATTTTAGTATTTGCGAAATTGAAATTATGGTTGAGGTTTGTTTGGTGTTTTTTTAAAGCCGTGAAGTTTTTGGCATATTTATGTCCCTTAATTCTCTCTTCTAATAACTGTTTAGTCTGACCAATATAAATTTTGTTACATGTCTCACACGGGATGCTGTAGGGGAGACTGGGGTTGGATGTTACAGTTTTTGATTATGAATTTTTTATTTTATTTTAGTAATTGTTTTAAAAATTTGAAATATATCATAAGAAAGTAATAACCTTTATTTATGTAATAGGCCTTACAGTTTAACAAAAACGAAACTATTTTTTTAGAAAATATATAATAATTAAAAAAAGTCAAAACGTAACAACTTTCCCCAAGGTGGGGTTGATTGATACATGCTTGGGGCAATTTGTTACATGTCATCATCTGAATCGCAGTGCTGACAAATAAAGTAAGTTTCACCTGGAGTACATAGTTCATGTGCCCATTTTTCACATTTATGGCATTTGATCCATCCTTCGCCTGGTTTTGAGTTTAAATAAAGTTCTCCACATATCACACACTCTTCATTTTCATCTTCGGAACTATCTGCTACAGATTTCTTACCTTTTTTCTTATTACCCACAATGTTTTTCTTTAAATTTTTTTTAACTTTATCCGCTTTTTTATTTGTTTTTCTTTTTTTCTCTTCCTCTTCTTCCAATTCTTTTTTATTTGGTGTATCAGTCCATACAGCGGCTTTTCTGCGTTTTCTTGTATTCGTATTTTTCCTCATGCCTGCTTTTGGAAAAGGACGAATACATTCTGGAGTTATATGTTGGTGATCTTGGTTTGAGGTAGAAGCTACAGCTGGATTATAATAACAGCTTGACACAGGTTGAGTTGCATTGACACTGACGTTTTCAACAAGTTTATTGTTATTTACTAACCTCGGAGGAGTTACATTAGAATGAGGGTTTTGATCGTGAGTGTTACTCACTTCTTCAACTTCTGCATCGTGACTTATATTATCTTCATGTTCGTGTTCATTGGTGCCTTCTAATGGACGGTCTGTCACAGACGAGCTCAAAAATTCGTCATCATTAAAAATGTTTCTATTTGTGGGCCAAATACCAGTGACACGGAAACCAGATTGAATGTTCACTGGTGTTGCAGCTAGTGGTAAAGCATCGCGTACAATAGAAGGAATATCGTAAATAGTTAACGTTTTCCCTGGGTTATTTCTGATCCATGAGTCACAGAAAGAATTAATATATTTTTTAAGTGGGCCATAAACCGATCTATCCAATGGTTGGAGTTTATGCGTAGTATGTGGCGGGAAGGATAAAACAATTATACCTTTTTCTCTACAAAAATCGATGCCTTTTACAGATAAGTGTGAGTCATGGTTGTCTAGAAGTAAAAGGACAGGTCGCTCCTTGCTACAACGACTGTGTTTAGCAAAGTGTTCTAAAAAAATGTAAAAGTCCTCTTGATTCATCCAACCAGATTTGTTAGCTGAGCCTATGCAACCAGGTGGACCGTTTGCAACAAAGTACTTTTTATAATTTTTTCGGGGAAAAACAAAAAACGGTGGAATATAACTTCCATTTGCATTAACTGCTACTGCTAATGTCACCAAAGTTCCTCGCTCAGCGGATACTACAGATCCAATTTGTTTCATTCCTTTACGTGCAATGATTCTGTCAGGTTTTTGCACCGTAGTGACGCCTGTCTCGTCTATATTATATATATCTTGGCACTCAAATTTGTATTTATCCAAAACTTCTTCTAATAAATCAAAAAATTTTTTGACATTTGCTTTATTGAAACTGGTTGCCCGAGCTAGACTTGTAGCTTCGGGTTTTCTTATAGATAAAGTAGGATGTCGACGAAGAAATCCCCATAACCAATCATAGGTAGCCATTTGAAACTGATGCCAACTATTATGTACAGTAATATTGTTTTTTACTGCATACTGGTATGCTAATTTGCGAGTCTCTTTAGGAGTAAGACCATGATACATCTTAGCACTTTGGTCGAGATAGGTAACTAATTCTTCTTCAAACGTGTCATTGAACAGTTGCCGATTACGCCGATATCCAACCTTAGGTATAGGATCTGTTTCACCTATGGTTATTGAAAAAACAAAAATATAAATATCTGACTAATTCGTAAAGAGCGGTTATACCTTTATTTTTTAACTTCTTACAAAATCTTTGTAAAGTCATGAAATTTATGTCAAAATCAGCTGCTACTTTTCTCAAACCTCTGCCCTTCTCTACTTCTCGAGCCGCTCTTATAAAAATGTCTTGTGGGACATTTCCCCTATCAGTCTTCTTTTTATAAACCCGCATGTTTGGTCTGCAAATGAACAAAAAACCAATTACGACTTTCAGAACAATTGCTCTAGCCCTTGGGGGTTAGTTGTTACACTGTCACAACCTGCCCCAGTTTAGATGTAACAACCAACCCATTTCGAAGTTTTTCAATGACTTTGTTAAATACAGCTAAACAATTTATTCCAGCGAAATGGAATATAGTACATATCAAAAAGAACAAATATCAAGGTAGCGATTACAGCAGTTAGAACTTTCACAGACATTTGGAGATTTTAATAAAAAGAAATTTTTACCTTACACACAGAATTACGTTGAACCATCAAAAACACGTTTTCCACCACATTACTTTTTCGTTTGTAGCGCCATCTCTACAAAATTGTATGAAGTTAGTAGTCGACTAAAAGAACTACTACACTGTGTTTGAGACTCGGATACATAATTGTAAAAAAAAATATTCAGACTGTAACAACCAACCCCTGTAACATCTAACCCCAGTCTCCCCTACACTACGTGTGACTGTTTTAGGGGTGGAGTAGGATCTTTAAGTTTAGTATATAAAAATTTCATGCTGCTATTGTTTTGGTGACCTATTTTGAAATTATATGGTTTTAATACTTGGCTGAGTTTTTCTGATAAATGCCTTACATATGGTATAGGAATATAAGTTGGTTCTGGAGTTTGTTTATTTATATTTTTTGTGATTCTTGTCTCTTTATTGTAAAATTTGTGTAGTGTTTGTTTGACAATTTTCTTTATGAAGTTATCTGGGTAATTATTATTGTTTAATATTTCTTTAATTCTGTTTATTACAATTGGTCTATATTCTGGGCTGGTAAGGTAAATGGCTCTATCAGCTAAGGCTTTAACTACGTTTCTCTTTTGTGATAGAGGTTGTATGGAATTGTAGTTTAAGTATCTTCCAGATGCGGTGGGTTTCATGTACCATATAGTTTGAATTTTATTGTTCTGCTTGAGTAATGTCATATCTAAAAAATTTATGGAATTATTTTTCTCTATTTCAATAGTGAAACACAATTGTTTATGGAACAGATTGAATTGAGTTTGAAAATACTGTAACTTTTTTTCTGGGATCAAGGCTATGCAGTAGCGAATGTAGTTGGTAAAAATGAATATTACTTAAAAGACTCATTTGACCTCAAAGACAAATTAAAAAACACCACAATTGATACAGATCATAAATTAATATCATTAGATGTAGAATCAATGTACACAAATATACCGCTTAATTTAGCTAAAGATGTTATCAAAAAAAAATGGAATGAAATTAAAGATTTTACACAAATACCTATTGGAGATTTTTTAGAAGCAATAGAAATAACCTTAACAAATACATATTTTCAGTATAACACCAAATTCTACAAACAAATTGAAGGCTTAGCTATGGGAGCACCCATATCAAGTGTCATTGCCCAACTTGTGTTAGAACACATTGAAGAACACACAATAAAAAACTTAGATTTCCAACCGACGTTATACAAAAGATACGTTGACGACTGCATAGCCTTGATCCCAGAAAAAAAGATACAGTATTTTCAAACTCAATTCAATCTGTTCCATAAACAATTGTGTTTCACTATTGAAATAGAAAAAAATAATTCCATAAATTTTTTAGATATGACATTAATAAAGCAGAATAACAATATTCAAACGATATGGTACATGAAACCCATCGCATCTGAAAGATATTTAAACTACAATTCCATACAACCTCTATCACAAAAGAGAAACGTAGTTAAAGCCTTAGCTGATAGAGCCATTTACCTTACCAGCCCAGAATATAGACCAATTGTAATAAACAGAATTAAAGAAATATTAAACAATAATAATTACCCAGATAACTTCATAAAGAAAATTGTCAAACAAACACTACACAAATTTTACAATAAAGAGACAAGAATCACAAAAAATATAAATAAACAAACTCCAGAACCAACTGATAGAAGTGAGATCGATGGCCTTTCAAAATTTTATTACCCTCTTATACAATAATCGTATATTTCTGAAACATACTGTACATGCAGAAATATCCTCTCCGTGTTAGTTTGAAAATAACAACTTTTATATTCATAAAAGAAGAATTATTATAAAAAACTTAAGCTGTACGCGAAAAAATAGTCATACACTTAAAGCAATATTTTAATGTATACAAGCACCAGATACACACACAATTTTACAAAACCGGTTACAATTTTAAAGTTATTTCAATTATGAAAAGTAATTATAAAATAAAATGTTTGGTTTCCACCACTAACTTAGGAAACTACACTAAAATGTAATGAAAACAAAAAAGAAATAGTAATAAAAACGAGAGGAAACATCAAATACCTCTCAAATGGATATTTATTTCGAAATGACTTTGGTAAGTCCACCCTTTTTTCTCATTGTTATAATAATAAAAATATATTAATTAAATTAATGTTTTCTGTAGTTTCATTGTTTTGTCTCTATTTTTTACAGTTGTGGTTTTGACATTATATGTATATCTATGTAAACTTTTTAATATTTTTGAAAAAGACTTAATAAAAGTCCAAACGTTAAAGAAATTTTGTTGTTTTAATCCAATTCGTAATTTTAATTGAGGCCGCTACACCAAGAAAAGTTGTTTAAAACAAAGAAATTCTCAACGGGTTTCTTTTAAATAGTATATATATATATATATGTATGTAGCTTACTACCGCAATGGTAGAATTAGGGTTTAGGTAATTTTGTAAATAAAACTCGTATTTTCGGCTTTGTGACGTTTCGGTCCTCCTTCAGAACCTTCATCAGACCTTTATTAGGTGTAGATAAAAAACATATTAAGTTTTGCTCATTGTAAGATAAAATCAATTAACAATGCTGAAAATCTATGTATACTTACATTTGCTGATGGCCTATGTATTTGTTCTAATACTTGCATCTTAATTTTAGGACACTTTAAAATTTAACATTAACAAATATCAATTAAAAAGTTATTACGGCACATTTAAAATTAAAGTTCTCAAGAATTATGTAATTAATAATTACTATCTTGAAAGAAATTCTGAATGTAAAGTCTAGAGTCCCTCCTATACTTCTTTCATAGTCTCATGCACTCGCATGTTTGTCTCCATCGGCAAGAAAAGCTTTTCGTCCGAAACACACAAAACAAGGAAAACAAAAAAGGGAATATCGTTTTATTTCTTACTGTTATTCTATGTATTTATGTACTCATATTGATAAATTTTGTATTTAACTTTATTATTTTCAAATATAATTATGAGGGAAAACACAAATCAAGAAATCACTGTGTTATGCCAATTTTAATTGTATTTTCCTCGCTAATTGTGAAATTCTGTGAGTCTGACTTACAATTTATACCGTGCGTTAGGGTTTTGATGGTCAGTGTTTCTAAGAAAGTTCTTCGAGTGTAGTTGGGTTCTTTGAAAATAATTCTTGTGTTATCAAAATCCGCTGTATGGTTTGTGGTAGATATATGACGTGCCAAAGCACAACCCTGCGGCTTCACTCTGACGTCACTGATGTGTTGGGTGATTCTATTTTTTAATCTTTGTTTCGTTTGTCCCACATATATTTCATGGCAACTACATTCCACCGCGTATACCACATTGTTCCTCATTTGTGTGGGTATGTTGTACTTCAGATTGGTGTACACCTTTGAGTTTGAAAAGGCCTGCTCACAGCGTACAAAAATTGCAAGGATTTCTTAAACCTAAACAAAAATATAATTATTACAAGATCAGATAAGAGTAACGTTGCAGTGTGCATGTATAGGGAAGAATACAACAAGAAAATATTAGATCTGCTAAATGACCAAAATATATTTAAAAAACTGAATCGCGACCCAACTTGTTCCTTTGAGAGAAAGACGGACCAATTAATTAAAACACTTAGAGCCAAACAATATATTAAGGAAGAAACATATAAAGGGTTAATAAAAAACAACTCCGAAACGCCTAGAATATATGGCGTGCCAAAGGTACACAAACCAGGCAACAAATTAAGACCTGTAATCAGCAGTGTTGAACACCATACGAAATACATAGCAAAGTACATCGCAGAAATCATAGAAAAATCTTTCGCGACATATAATGACTACAGGATTGGAGACACATTTGAGTTTGCAAAAGCCGCGAATAACCGCACAATACCCGAAAATTACACAATATTTTCCTTCGACGTAATAAGCCTATTCACTAACATCCCGGTAGACATAGTTCTACAAATCATAGAAAACAACTGGGCGCTAATACAAAATAACACCGATATACCAAAAAAAGAATTCCTGGAGATAATAAAATGGATTTTCGATAGTGTTTATTTTGTGTATGAGGGGCAATATTATGCGCAAGTAAATGGCACCCCAATGGGTCTTTCTCTATCTCCCACAATTGCGGATTTGATAATGAATACCATAATAAAACATGTAATAACAAAAACAGATTTCCCGTTTCATTTTTTATGGCAATATGTGGATGATTTGATTTGCTGCATCCCAAACAATAAAATAGACTACACCCTTCAAATCTTCAATTCATACAATGATAAACTAAAATTCACGGTTGAGATAGAGCAAAATAATTCAATCCCGTTTCTAGACACTATGATTACGAGGACAAACAACACCCTCAAACTAAGATGGTATCGTAAACCATCTAATTCCAACAGGTTATTGAATTACCACTCAAATTGCCCAAAGAAATACAAGATAAACTTAATAAAAGCACTCAAACATAGAATTAGTAAAATATCACATCCTGATCATCTCCAGGAAGACTTACACAAACTGAAAGAAATACTACTATACAATAACTACCCAAAGAATGTTGTGAATAAACTAATATTCTCTTCATACAACACAGACATCAACAACGAAACTTTAACAAAAAGGGAACAAGATTTAAACGGTAATGACAGGAGCAACACTACTCCAAAGTACGGAAAACTACCGTACATTCCAAACCTGACAAACAAACTCAAAATGCTTTTTCAAAACATATGTTCCATAGCGTACACAACGGCCTTTTCAAACTCAAAGGTGTACACCAATCTGAAGTACAACATACCCACACAAATGAGGAACAATGTGGTATACGCGGTGGAATGTAGTTGCCATGAAATATATGTGGGACAAACGAAACAAAGATTAAAAAATAGAATCACCCAACACATCAGTGACGTCAGAGTGAAGCCGCAGGGTTGTGCTTTGGCACGTCATATATCTACCACAAACCATACAGCGGATTTTGATAACACAAGAATTATTTTCAAAGAACCCAACTACACTCGAAGAACTTTCTTAGAAACACTGACCATCAAAACCCTAACGCACGGTATAAATTGTAAGTCGGACTCACAGAATTTCAGTAATATATATGGAGCGTTTTTGCCACAATTAGCGAGGAAAATACAATTAAAATTGGCATAACACAGTGATTTCTTGATTTGTGTTTTCCCTCATAATTATATTTGAAAATAATAAAGTTAAATACAAAATTTATCAATATGAGTACATAAATACATAGAATAACAGTAAGAAATAAAACGATATTCCCTTTTTTGTTTTCCTTGTTTTGTGTGTTTCGGACGAAAAGTTTTTCTTGCCGATGGAGACAAACATGCGAGTGCATGAGACTATGAAAGAAGTATAGGAGGGACTCTAGACTTTACATTCAGAATTTCTTTCAAGATAGTAATTATTAAGTACATAATTCTTGAGAACTTTAATTTTAAATGTGCCGTAATAACTTTTTAATTGATATTTGTTAATGTTAAATTTTAAAGTGTCATAAAATTAAGATGCAAGTATTAGAACAAATACATAGGCCATCGGCAAATGTAAGTATACATAGATTTTCAGCATTGTTAATTGATTTTATCTTACAATGAGCAAAACTTAATATGTTTTTTATCTACACCTAATAAAGGTCTGATGAAGGTTCTGAAGGAGGACCGAAACGTCACAAAGCCGAAAATACGAGTTTTATTTACAAAATTACCTAAACCCTAATTCTACCATTGCGGTAGTAAGCTACATACATAGTGATATACGTCATCAGTTAAAAAACTGAATTTCGTCGAGCATTATATATATATATATATGTGAACAATCTTTAATTCGACCAGAATGATTTCCCATAAACACATCTAACCTATTTCTAATTATATCCATATCTGACAACTGATCATAAATGTGATGAACATAAATTCATGAACAACTTTAAAATAAAAAATCCATAATAAAACCAAATATATATACTCACCACTTACCAAATGTAGATGTTTGTATTAAAATTAATAGCTGACAAAACATAAATAGTTTAAGTAGACTACAGACTATGCCATAATATTTAATTTAAACAGATACTAATTCGTATTAAAATCAAAAAAATAAATTTAATCGGGAGTCTAAGGGATTCCACCTCACACTCGACGTGACAAAAGTCGCACCTCATCGGTTACTGTTTAACTTATATAAGAAGTACATAAATGCAAATCCTGGGCTTGTGGTAAAATTCAAATATCTTTAGATATCCGTAATTTTTTTTATATCTATAAAGAAACGTGTGCAGCGACCTCGATCCGAATGAATTACCTATTCATTCAAATGTATATTATATGCTTTATGAGATTGAATACACACATTCCTTTCCGAATATCAGTGTAGTTTAAGTGTCCGAGCAAAGTAATGTAAACATTGGACACAGATAACAATAGCATCTCTATCCCGAACGATGTTTTCTGGAAACACGTCAACTATAATTTGCATGGCACGTCAGATGCACTGGGGTAAATGACACCCCTAATTTTCTATTATGTATGTAATAGGTAATAATCAATGGGAGCTTTACATTGACGTTTTGCATAAATTATCATTTAACGCTGTAAAATTTTAATAGTCGACAGGACTGACTTCTACTTGTTTGTAACACAACGAATACTTATCGATTCTCTTCTGGCAGTTAGCTAAATTGACACTGGATCGGCTACAGTGTATTAACTATGAATTGGAATACTGTCGGTCTTTCTTAATGGAGGCAACTGCACAGCTACAACATCTTCGCCAGGACCTAGATAGGTTTAGCTGGATAACAGCAGATATTCTCGCGTAATGACAAAGGAATATTATGTGCAGGAAAGTCTCTGGAACTTCGATAACGGATTCGATGCAGGAATATCTCTTAGTAAATATTCTTTTTTTCATTTCTGTTATTTGTGGTTAATTCTTCTGGATTTACTCTTCTTATACGGACATGGTAATAATTTAATTTGAACTTTAATTTAATTTTACTAAATGATAGTATTTTTCTTGTATTAACACTTGTTTAAAAAAAATAATCAGTTCTCTTTTTGACATCGCACAAGGTTTGCAGATTGGTCAACCAGTACAGCCGTTCAAGATGCATGGAAGAATATAAGTTTTCTCCTTCGTTTTTCAAATTCCTCTCAGTTTATACACCTTTGTTATTTTGTTTTTTTCGTAGGTACACAACTACTGTATCGTGTACACAAAATTTTGGACCAACTACAAAATAGGTTGGTAATCTCAAAATTAAGTGGTCTTGATTTTTTATCAATGAAGAATAATTTAGTATCAGGAATTGGCCTTTATTGTTTTTATAAATCTTAAAATGTCACTAACTTTAACCTTTTTCCACTATAACGTGTCCGAAGTGTGATTTGAAATATCTAAATATTTTGACGTACTTTAAATGTTATATGTGCAAAATTTATTATCTCTGGCTTGACTGATACTCTGTAAAGTTATATTCTTGAAATTTCCCTTGTTTAATAGGATGATTGTACATAATTATTTCAGTTTTGTTCAATGAGAATTGTATTACAGAATATGAAATTACAAATATATCAAAGCTCCCACATCTCATTATATTTTAATTATCTTAATAAATATATTCCACACCTGGTTACTTAGATTTGATTTTAAATAACCAAATTACGGGGACAAACTGTGGCAGCAAGCTCTCCGCATAAAAACATGAAAAAATATCAACATATGTCCGCAAACGCACATTTTATGAGATATAGGTAAAATAAGTATTTAATAATATGTTTTTCTTTCAGACAGAGTAATGGCGAATTATATATATGGTGACTTTCATGTATGGTCGTGTCAATGGCAATGGTCGAGAAACTGCAAGGCTCTACCAGGAATATTTCCCAAACCGGCACCAACCAAATCATGAAATACATATTTGATGCATTGTTCGAGCGAGTTGGTGAAACTGGAACTGTATGGCGTAAGAATCCACTTGCGGTTAAAGGAAGGTCACGTACTCGTCGTACAGCTCATTTAGAAGAGTCTGTCTTAGATCGTGTTGCTGAGAATCCCAATATTAGCACTAGACAGTAGGCGGAAATGTTGAATGTTGATCACATGGCTGCTTGGAGGACACTTCGTGACCAACTTCTGTATCTCTATCATTTACAACGAGTGCAAGGTCTCTCTTCAGCTGATTACCCTCAGCGAGAAGTTTTCTGTAGGTGGTTTCTTCAGCAGACTGCTAATTCATTGTTTATCAGTTCAGTGTTATTCACCGATGAGGCAAGTTTCGGTAGAGATGGTATCACAAATTTACATAATCAGCATATGTAGGCAGATGAAAACCTACATGCTAGATTTCATGTTAGACACCAACAACAATTCCAAATCAATGTATGAGCTGGTATTGTTAGTGATGTTTTGATTGGTCCATATGTATTACCACTACGTCTTACGGGCGTAGATAATGTACATTTTTTGGTACATAATCTTCCAGACCTATTAGAAAATGTTCCTCCACAAATAAGAATTAACATGTGGTACATGCACAATGAAGCACCGGTATATTTTTGATTATGTTCCGACAGATAATTTTCCGTTCTAACACAAGCGGGGCGCCAAATTTTCAGGTTTGCTTGCCGGGAATTTCAAATTAGAGAAGTAAATCTGCTTAGCTATTTATTTATTAAATCCCACATCTATGTATATATATTTCTATAGATCTTATAATTTGTCATATAGTAGATTAAATATATTAGTATCGCAAAATAAACAATATTGTATAACATAAGAGCGCCATTACTTTATAAAAAGTGGAGCCCGTTTACTATTACAACAAAATAATTATGTTGTTCTCTAAATATCAAAGATATGTTGATTATAAATTTTTAATAAATTAGTCTTAGTTTTATTGCTAAAACTACTACTTTATGTTTATTTCTACTTTTTCGCCATGCAGCAGTTCTTTAATAAGATTATTCTTAAATTCTTTCCGTTTCTTTATTGTGTCTGTTCAATTATTACACACTGGAATTTAAAAGAAAATCTTTGCTAGCTCAGCAAGACAAAATTTTACTTTTAGATTGATGAGTAGATGCTTCGGGACTTGGCATTAAATCTACTTTTGACTGACAGTTGTGGCTTCTTATGTATTTTGGAGAATAGAATTGGTACCGGCTTACTACTCTTTGCCTCTGTTATTACTCTTTTAAATAAACATTCCTCCTGTTGAATTTGCGAAACCGTGCTAGAGTATATTTTTACTCTTAAGTACTGAATTTTATTTACGATCCAGTAGCATCGTTTATGCTGAAACACATTTGTTTAACAATGTATATCCTTTTTCTTTTGTCTGATAATTCTGTGTTAATTTTTCATGCGCCTCTTTAGCTTCATCTACAATAAATTGTCAAAATTTGACAATCTCACTAAACACTGTAAGTAGCAAAAGTTTTGGTTTAGCCCTATTTCTTCTCAATTGTGCTTTTAGCATTAGACTAGATACTTCTGAATCCAGTGATTTTCTATAAGATTACTTAATCGTTTTATGTCTTTCAGCGATTCTTGATCAGTGATAGATAAACATTAGTTTTTTTGATGATTAATTTTGTGGCGTTGGTACCACAACAATTGTTTTAATGATGTTTCCATATAGAGCTAACTACTTGCTCTAAATGTGCATGTTTTACCGTCGTATGCATTAAATATCTTCGCGGCCAAAACAAAGTTATAAACCTTTCAGTGCCCTTGTAATATGTATTGAGGCCAATCTTTTACGATGTGATATACATCAAGGAAATTGCCACATGTGGCCTCATACCTGGTGGACCTACTTATCTGTGTTTGTAAAATAATAATTATTTAGATTAGCAAAGTATAACATGTTTGTAAATAAGACAGGTAGGTTAAGTTCGATAGGTACAAATAGTAAAGCGAAGATGTAAAGAGGAGAGTTAGTACATTAGAATTAGTAGAAAGAGTATAATGGTCGTAACGTGTGTTATATAAGCTAATGTAATTATTACAGGAATAAATTGTTAAGTTGTATGATGTGTGTTACTATTACAAGTTAGTGGCCACACGGCTCTCCCTCGGAACCTCGCTGCTATTTATTGCACTCTTTTCTGTATTTCTATTCCTTGATTTTTAATTGCCTGAAGCTTTTCGCCTACTTTTAGTATCTGTTATCGCTTTTTGTCATCATTTGGAATCTTTAAGCTATTACTCATTGCAAGCATTCTTTGTGGATTCTTCCCGTTGTTTACTTTACTTATGACCATATGTAATGTTCTCTTTGCCTCGTAGTCATGGCGATTTTCTTCAAAAAATTGTGGTAGTTTAAGCGTGAAGCGGTTAACTTGTTCATTTTGCCTTTTTTATATCAGGTAATGATGACTCACGGTAAAATTTAGAAAGCATTCTATTGATGCACAAACAATCGTATTGGAATGGTCAAAAATTCCATACTTGCTGAGAAATCTGTTTGTTTTCCGTATGTGCAAACATTATTAAAGGGTCATCCAACGGACAATATTTCTAAAACGGGTATAAATTATATTAATCCCCTTTACGAACCACTTTTACTACACCGATTGCACATACATAATTCATACATTGTAGTAATATATAATATAATTTTTTATTCTATTGAAAATTATCGGATTACTTTCAGATTTATTCTATGTAACTTCAAAATAAAACGAAAATAGATTTTTTTCCAATTTTAGATAGAGAGAATAAAGTAAGTTAAAACAAAAAGAATTAAATGTCCTGGTGTTATGCTTAAACAGTGAATGTTATGCTTAAACAGTACATGTGCAAGGAATAAAGATGACCAATCTAAAATATAAACATGCTTGATGGTCTTATCGTATTATAAAGACCGCTGACAAGTATTTTTTTTAGACCGTGGCGAGATAAGTCAGAAGCGGTGAAAGATTATTTATAGAAGCAATCTCCTATCACATAACGGCTACAACGCCAGGCTGCTCAACAAACGATAAACATGTATTTGTATATCCAAGGGCTTATTAACGTTATATTTACATCACTTGGGCTTCGTAAGGTATTATAGATCTATAAGCGGTTTAATCAATACATTTATTTTCCCCTTAAGGACTCCCCAACATGGTTTTGATTAATAATGTAATTTACACAAAAGTATACTTTTTCAATGCCAATTTTTGTAGGTACCGGGTGGATGAACGGTCGATGTATATATTGGGCTTCGCAACATACCAAATATAGGTATATACATATATAGTAATTCTTGATAAACAAGATAATCACTGTCCTGAAAGACAGAATTAGGGTTATCGGATTTTAAATTGAAACACTGTTATAGCTTTGTGATGCCTCGGTTTGTTGTTTTCAAACCTTCTTCGGACATTTACTATTTGTTGCGTATATTTCTTAGTTTAGAAAAGATTCTTGTAGCAGTAAAACATAATATAAAACACATATTTATTATGCACTGAACTTAATTTGTTTAAACGACACACCCTATATATTTTTGCATTTTCTTATACTGCTTTAAATTGCCTGTTCGACTGTCTTTTCTTTTTCCAAATTGAGCCAATAGTTTTTGAGTTATTAATTTTTTTTGAAAATATTTGACCAAAACACGTGTTCAGAAAAAAATCATTTTCACATTGCTTTTAAAAGCAAAAACATTAACTTTGGTGGTGCTTGTAGTCAAGAAAATTCTACATCATTTGGTAAAGTTGTACTCGACAATACCTCAAAATACTTTGTTTTTTCAAAGCCCACTTCATGAAATTTTCACGTACCAAAAACTTATTTTTTTTAAATAGAACACGCAGTATTTTATTGAGTCATTTTGCTCCTTTTTTATTCTCTTTCATTTTTGTTAACAATATCCTATACCTATCTTTTGTAATTTTTGAGATAATCACTATAGGAGCAAGAACTACGGGCGCTGTTCTCTGCACCCAAATATTCGTCCAATACAGGCTGGAATGCGGCTGACTGCCTGAGTCAACTGTTGAAGAAAGTCGGTATACATTTATTTCAACCTTATAAAAGCATCGCTATTAGTTATCATCCAAATGAATTATTCTTATGAAGAGTTAATAGATATGATTGACGTTTTGGGTGAATCTGAAAGAAACTCTTTGCTAGCATCCAGACTTTATGCACAGCGAACCCTGGTAGAAGTCAAACGAAGCCAGAAATCTTCGAATATATAAAGTGGACGGCTTGAGTGAACAGAAAGCATTGAATATGAAAGAAAGTGCGGAAATAGCAATGACTGGTGAGGATAAGACGTTTATGGTACTTGCAAGTGTAGTCGAACACCCCCCATACTAGTACTACGAAAATTAGTCGTCAGTTAGATGTAAGTCAAATTTGAGAATCTAGAATAATTAGGAAATATGAAATTCACCCGTAGCATACTTATACACAAGGTTAGATGAATTAATTTTCAGAATCGCTTACATTTTTGTCAATTGGCAGCAGATAAATTATCCTGGCTTTCTCAATTTTTTGTTGTTTACCAACGAAGCCACCTTCTATTACAGTGAATACGTACATCGTCATAATTTCCGTTATTATAACACATTAAATCCCCCACTTTATCACACCTGTAAACTTTCAAAATCGTTGGTCATTAAAACTGTTTGGAGGAATAGTGGGTAGTTACATAATTGGACCTTATTTCTTTGATGAAAATGTTAGTGGAGAAGAGTATCTTTGCTATCTACGGACGAATTTTTAAAACTTTTTAAAGACATCTTTAAATATGTCAGTACACATAACCTTTATGTTATTTCGATGTTAACCAACAGTGTCAAAAATGAAATATTGCAACTGGACAGTGCCGGAATTAAGAAAATGAAATGCGATGCTCTTCATTCTGTAAAATTATTACTTTTGAGATAGTTGGATATAACATTTACTTTGTTTGACAGTTGACTAAGGAAGTCGGGCGCCATCACTGCCTTCCATTGGTTGTACGAATATTTTGGTGCATAGAACAACAGCGCTCGTAGTTCTTTAATTGACCGCTAATAGCTGCTATAGTGATTATCTCAGAAATTACAAAAGATAGGTATAGGACATTGTTAACAAAAATGGAAAAGAATAAGAAAAGGAACAAAATGCCTCAATAAAATACTGGGTGTTCCATTTAAAAAAATAAGTATTTGGTATGTGAAATTTCAGGAAGTAGGCTTTGAAAAAACAAAGTATTTTGAGGTATTGTCGAGTGCAACTTTACCAAATGATGCAGAATTTTCTTGGCTACAAGCACCACCAAAGTTAATGTGTTTGCTTTTAAAAACAATGTGAAAATGATTTTTTTCTGAAGACGTGTTTTGGTCAAATACTTTCAAAAAATATAATAACTCAAAAACTATTGGCTCAATTTTGAAAAAGAAAATACAGTCGAACAGACAATTTAAAGCAGTAACAGAAAATCTAAAAATATATAGTGTGAGCCATTTAAAAAAGATAAACTCCGAGCACTTCCGGTAAAACCGGAAGTGCGCCAGAGCTTAAAGTATTTTACAATATGCGCCACAAGCAACCATGGATCTTCCACTAATTGTTTTTTCTTTTATTTAAAACACAAAAGAGCAATCGAAGAAGTGGCTACTAATGACTCACCCTGCAAAGTATGTCTCGTGTATATGTAGTTTCTCTCACATATTTGTTGAAATTTCAACAAACATGTGAGAGAAAAACATTTTTTTATATAAAAATTATTAAAAATGATATTATAAGTACTTCTATTCTCTAATAAATCTCTATAGAATGCATACATTGCGAGATATTCGAAAAAAAGTGTTACTCGCTAAGAGTAAAAGTGTGCTTCCCTTCCGAACTTTAGAATTTCATTTATACAAGAAATATTTCAAATCCAACTCCAAATACATACTTTTGTACTCTTGATAAATATATATAAAATGCAAAATTTACAACATATTTGCAAAAAATCGCTATTCGATAAAAGAGTTACTTCCGGAAGTAAACTACTACTTCCGGTCTGCCGATTTGACTAAAAATCTAATCATATATCAAGAAGAAAATTATACTCGTAAATATAAAATTTATCGCAATATTTCCTCATACTACGTATAAGAAAGTAAAATCACTTCTCCTTATAATACCTATTTGAACATTTGTATTAATTTCAGTTAATTTTCGTTTATTCTGAGAATACGTTACACTACATTAGTAATTTGAGATGTAATGATAATTATTTTTTAAGTAATATATATTATCAATATTTGCAGCAACATAAACTGCATAGAAATTTTCAAGAAGTATTAAATTAGATTAGTTTCACTAAACGTAAGTAAAACATTTTATTTCATATGAAAATCTTTTCAGTTAAATTAATCCGACTGCATCCAATGCAGAAATAATAAATATGAATTTGCTATACATGGAAAACTAAATATTCAATGTTTACAATTGAATATGTTGCATCGACAAATAAAATACTATGTTTGTTGCTTTTCCATTTACATAAATAGTTAAATGTAAATATCAACATTAAACACAAAACATAAACGTATCCACAAAGTTTATTTAGTAGCACGCATACACATTAACTGAAAGAGAACATATACCTTTTACTTTCATATACGTAGTATAAGGAAGTATTGTGATGATAAACATTTTCCACCTCGAGATTTTTGCAGATGTCCACGTTTTGAAGTCCCCTGATACAGAAAAAGTTTTTACTTTCTTATACGTAGTATAAGGAAGTATTGTGATGATGAAAATTTTCGACCTCGAGATTTTTGCAGATGTCCACGTTTTGAGGTCCCCTGATACCAAAAAAGTGGTTTTTAAAAAATGTCTCTGTGTGTGTGTGTCTGTGTGTCTGTCTGTCTGTCTGTCTGTGACCACGATAGCGCTCAAACCGCTGGAGATATCAATTCCAAATTTTGTATTTACGTGTATAATCTCCCTCTTGAGATCTGATTAGTTTTTCAGTCAAATCGGTAGACCGGAAGTAGCAGTTTACTTCAGTGAAAAAATCGAATTTTGCCAATATTTCGTCAAATACTAAGTTTATACAAATTTATAAAGAATTCATATGTACTTAAAATTAAAATTGAAAACAATTTTATTTAAAAAGTTTTCCGAAATTCCTACCGGAAGTAGGTCTTTTACTCTTATCGAAAATCGGTTTTTTGCGAATATGTCGCAAGTCAAGCTTTTTAGACAGGTACGTTACGTGTATAAAAGTATTTAAAACATAGTTTTCAATATCTTTTGTATAAAAAAAATTTCAAAATTCGGACCGGAAGTAACACTTTTACTCTTACCGAATAACGATTTTTGGCAAATATGTCGTAAATTATGCATTCTATATATATTTTTTAAGAGTACAAAAGTATTTAGAGTTATATTTGCAATATTTTTTGTATACATGAAATTTCAAAATTCGGACCGGAAGTAGCACTTTTACTCTTAGCGAGTAGCACTTTTTTTCGAATATCTTGCAAAGTATGCATTCTATAGCGATTTATTAAGAGAATAAAAGTACTTAGAATAGGATTTTGAATAAGTTTTGTATAAAAAAAGTTCTTAAGATTGTATAGTTTGAAACGCTCATACGTATAAGAAAGTCGTGTGGTGGCCACACCTCATTTTTTAAAAAAATGTCTGTGTGTCTGTGTGTCAGTGTGTGTGTGTGTGTGTGTGACCACGATAGCGGTCAAACCGCATAGGTATCTATTCCAAATTTTATATTTACAAGTAAAATCTCCCTCTTGAGATCTGATTAGATTTTCAGTAAAATCGGCAGACCGGAAGTAGTAGTTTACTTCAGTGAAAAAATCGAGCTTTGCCAATATTTTGTCAACTACTACGTTTAAACAAATTTATAAAGAATTCATATGTACTCAAAATTGAATTTGAGAAAAATTTTATTATGAAAGGTTTTCGAAATTGATACCGGAAGTAGGTCTTTTATTCTTTTCAAAAATCAGTTTTTTGCAAATATTTCGCAAGTCATGCTTTTTAGACAGGTACGCTACGAATATAAAAGTATTTACAACTTAATTTTCAATATATTTTGTACAAAAAAAATTCCAAAATTCGGACCGTAAATATAACTTTTACTCTTATCGAATAACAATTTTTTGCCAATATGTCGTAAATTATGCATTCTATAAATATTTTTCAACTGTACAAAAGTATTTAGAGTTGGTTTTGAAATATTTTTTGTATAAATGAAATTTCAAAATTCAGACCGGAAGTAGTACTTTTACTCTTAGCGTGTAGCACTGTCTTTCGAATATCTCGCAAAGTATGCATTCTATAGAGATTTGTTAAGAGAATAGAAGAAGTACTTATAACAGGATTTTAAATAATTTTTATATAAAATTTTTTTAAAACTCTATAGTTTGAAACGCTCATACGTATTAGAAAGTCGTATGGTGGACATACCTCATTTTTATTTTCTATTGTGTATGTGTAATTTGAAGTGGCTTAGTATACCTAGATGGAAAATAATATAATAGCAGTAACATCACGGATGTTTTCCTAGTCAGAGCTGAAAGAATTACGAGTACGCATTAAAAATTCCATTAGAAAACTTTCGACGCAGAATTTTTTGAAAATATCTTCAGCACCATTTCGCTTCAACTTCACGTACAACGGGAAAAAGGGTATTTTTCAATAATTTTTGAAGTGAAAACTTCTATGGGCGCGTTGATGCATTGATTGTTGGGCACTGAACGAGACTGAGCCGTCACGCTCGGAATGTAACGCTCGTTCGGGTAAAGCAGGCTCGAGTCGAGTCGACTAAGGGAGCGAGAGAGATATTCCCACGTAGTAGGAATATTCCAAACGCACTCCTTTTTCATAAGGGGCATAGCGGCGGAGAGCTATGCTGTATTATAAATCGAGGGACTGTTTTGACCAGGGTGAGATTTGAGTAGTACATGAATATGTATAGTAATATGGAACAATCGTTTGGCGAAGCGACATACTTGCCCTTGCTTGCAGCGAAGAGGTAGGAAACTACAGAAGACATCTTTAATACGCTCGAAAATATGCTTCTTGGTTCGATTGTTTATTAAATATATGAGCATATCATCAAAAATGTATTTGCCGAAATCTTTTAATAATGTAGGCGAATTATCATCAGCCATGGGCATGCGTCGTCGCTACACCTATATACCATGTAACATTATTAGGTATGAAAGATCAAAGTGTCGGTGTTCTTCATGAACGTCTAATGATTTTAACAGCTACGTGATACCCAATAAATTAATTGGAATCAGCTTCCACTAGAGCCCAAAGATGATCATATTAATTAATATTGGGGCGAATATCAGTTTGTATTCGTTTACGTGGAGCGCAAATTCATTATTGAATTTTCTTATAAAGAGTACGAAATTTGGAATGGAAATTTAATCAATTATTTTTTCCACACAGCATAACATATTTTTGTAATGTATTGTAACAACTCATATGGAAACAAAATGAAATAATACTTTTAAAAATAATAGAATATTTTGTACGGTACAGTTTTTTGAATGAGCCTATGCTTGTGTATGTATATAGTTGAAATGTAATGAAGTACGTATGTAGAAAGTACGAATAAATAACCTTATTAAAATTAACCTCCAGCAAAATAATGAATGTATTTTGTGCTTTTATCTGTAATGCAACCACTCTGTATATTTATATATTACAAAGATTAAGTGATTTCATTCTAAAAGTTTGCAGACAAGGTTGTGTTTTGCTATTAAATTTATTTAATTAATATAAAAAGCATTACTAAAACGATAATAAAAACATATTCGTACGTTAATTCTAAAAATTTATCCTGACGTCTACATATTGAAGTCCCAGAAATAGTGTACGATATGATGTGATTGAGTTGAATAGGTGGAGCTGGTCGATGTCTGACTTCTTCCCATGGGAAGGATTTGCAATGACCCCTACTAGGACATGTGAATCCCAATAATCTTCTGAGGTTTCCAATCGGATTTCGAGGTTCGCCTTATTGCATCAGATACGTAAGATCAGACTAAGTGTCCGCAGACGGTCAAATGTGCTTCACTGATTATTCCCGCGACGAAATCTTCTCTTTCTCGTTACCCCAATATATACCTTACTTTCTCATTCATCCCTTGTTTCACCTCCCGGCATCAGTTTCACTAAATTTAGATTCGGAGATATTTAAATTGAAATTGATTACCGTAGAAATATACACCAGTTTTCCTCGATTATAATTTATTTCTTGGTGCAACGGAAATACGAATCTCAGGCAATAAATCTCGATTCAGCTACGCCACGAACTGCACACATTTTCGATTTCTTATTATTTAAAGGCATCCAAATGGAAATTGACTTGGATATTGCCACCGATACAGTCAAGTCTCTTGTCTGTACAATATTCAATTTAATTTTTATTAACTCGAACAAAAGAGCTTTTCCAATTTATTCACTTATAAAAAAAAAGTAGTGTATGTATTCAAAATACTTGTAACAATTACTAAATCTTAAAAGAAATCGATATATTTCCGGAAAATTTATTATTTTGTGCATATATGTATTAGAAATTTTAAAATTGTATATGATAAGAGTACATGTATATTAGTATAGTATAGTAGTATAGTAGTAGTAATAAACATTATCTTTAACATGTTTAGAAAATAATTTCAAGAATAAGTATATAAATAATTTTGACATATTGTCAGTCACGGTAACTAATATAGTGTTTCTAAAAGCAATTTGAAACTAAAGAAGAAAAAGAATTAATATTTAAATAATACTGTTACGTTAAATTTTAAGCGGAACTCTATGCTCCGGAATTTTATTTCTTTGAGCAGATGATAATTCGAAGAAGTAAAGGTTTGGTGTGTAATTATTCCCAACGTACGATCGAATACTTTTTTTTTATGATTAGATCATTCTGGTAAGCCTGTTTTTCTCTCTTTGATTCATTTAAAATTATTAGTAATGTGTTTCGTTTTCCTTGTCTTGTAGCTTTTAGTTCCATGTAAAATTTTTACGAATATATATCGACAGGTAAGATTTGAAAACAAGTGCTATTGGCCGCCATTTTCTAGTTTTACTCTTGATGTGCGAGGTTCGTTTTATAAATAACTAGAGAGATATTTTTTCCCATCGATCAAGAGGGCTAGGATCACCTTTTCACCGCACACAAATAACTTTTGTACTTGCAGAACGTTTGGGTGTGGAAATTCCAGATTTTCTTTTTTTTTGCTGGCCACGTCCACCGGTTCGACAACATAAGTCGTTTTGTATTACGTTATGTCTGTTTTAATCTCTCGTTAATCTGTAAATTTAGATAGCTTAAATTTTGTATATTTTTAAAAATTAATTTCTTAATTTTATTGAGTACCTTTGCTGAATTTGTTAGGTTGTTCCGAGGCATTCTTGTATTCGGAAGCCTAGGATATATTATAGTTCTTTGTCATGTGTTATGTCTTCAGAGCTAAAGTACATTGTTTTTGAATCTTGCAAGTCATTAGCGATTAGGCAGTAGTTTACATTTTCATTTACAAGAGTTATACCTATATAGACTTCAATTTAATTTTTGTATTTTTAATTTAAACCCTCTGTTGCAAAATTTCAATACTTTCTTTTTTAGTTTATGTCAATATTCTATATATACAGGGTACACCTGTATTGTCAAATGTGAATTAATGTAAAACGAAGATCATCCGCTACCATAATTTAAGTATATGTTAAACAATTTAACTGTTTACGATTTTTGAATTTTATACAGAGTGTTCAAATAACTCTGTTATTTTAATTGTACCTTTTACATGATTTAATTTTATTTAACAAATTCAGCAACCTCTCGTAACCGAGTATAAATTTTAATTAATTTATAATTCATTTTATTTTATTTACAAATCGAAATTTGGAACAACTGTTTATAATAAAATTGTTTGTTAGTTGAATTCGTGGTTCTGTTTTATCTTTTGCTATCTTGGGGTATTTTAACTGATTTTCTCCTGGATTAAGGATCATACTGGGGTGGGGAATATTACATTAAGGAGATGGCGTCCGTAAATTCATACATCCGAGATTTTATGTAAATCTACGCCCACAAACGACTGAGCAATAGGCAGTTCCTTCCGCCAATTTTAATATCAGTACGCAAGGGTAGTGACAGGTAAGGCATTCCTGAAGGTGTAAGCACAAAACTTTCCGAAACTTCAGTGAAATATTTTGCGGTATTACAATCATTTTAGTTTGGTCAAACGTTTCATGCTTTCAGTTCCGAACGGATGAATCATTTTAGTTTCCGTCGACGCCATTTTTACTGCGCTTCTATTTTGACAGTCTATGTTTAATTTTAATTTTTAACTTGTGAACAGCGTAGCAATACTGTTACAATAACTTTCCATATTTAAAATAATATAGTAGTCAATACTAGATGTATCATTTCATACTGACCTCTATCATATTTATGGTAAACATTTTCTCTATTCACAGTGTTTCTATCATATACGTCAGGGAAGTAAGTACCGTTTCATTCTACCGCTTACGCAGCGCTATTGTCGTAGTTGCACGGATGCACAAGTATCTCCCTGGTTCATAGTCTATTCGCTGACGAAATTACAACCGGATTGTGCTGTTTTTACATTAGTTAGTGATTGTTCAAAATGCTTAAGACAATTTCTAAGTCCGCAGACTGTGAAGAGCGTTCTGTAATACGGCTTTTGAACACAAGTAATATTAAACCAACTGAAATTTATCATCAACTTGTTACGGTGAAAATGTAATAACAGATAGAATGGTGAGAAAGTGGGTTAGACAATTTAATGATTGACAAACCAATACTCATGACGAAGCGTGTAGGTTTGGTTGAAAAAGTGAATGAGAAAATTCGTGAAAACAGTAATTTCACAATAAGAATGCTTAGTAATCAGTTTCCACAAAATTAAAAACCTGTTTTGCATGAGGTTGTCACAAATCTTATCGGAAACTGTGTTCCCGTTGGGTTGTGATAATGCTTAGGAATGTCCATAAAACGGAGCGACTTAGCAATGCTTTAAATTTCTTACACGATACAGTGTTAAGAGAGATTTCTTAAACAGTATTGTAACCAGTGATAAAACTTCTTAAAATAAAAAAGTTGAAGGTGGTTGCAAAAATTTGGAACACCCTGTATATTTGTTAAAAAAATTACAAAATGCACAGTAGTCTACTACATACGTACATAAAGTCTCATTGCTACTATTGCCGCACCCGGTATAATACTACTATATTGCGTGTAGACAAGGAAAACTTCGCTCCAACATTGTGAAATAGAAGACATGGTGTTTTGCCGTTTTTGAGTCACGTTGTCAAAACTGTGCATGCACTACAAATAATTTTTCAATTTTAGGTCTGTATGTTTATCACATAGATTTATTACTATAACTACTTAATTTAACTTTCTAAATCGTCAAAGAAGCATAAACAGTTTAAAAATCAACAAACCTCTTTATAATTAATAATTGCGCCTTGTTAACTGTGGAAAAATAATTTAATTTCCCTACTGAAAGGAGAAATATCATTGTGGCATCATATGCAAATCATAAACACACAAACGACCATGCTGAAGAAATATATTTGTGAAAAGTTGTACGAATTGTGGTTATGTTATAGTAATTACAAGTAAAGAATAGAACAGGAGAGAGTCTCCTTAATAATAATATTTGTCCAAATGTGGTAACTCAATATGGCCGTCTCAATGCATAGAATATGTATGTTACATGTCAGTTGTAGTGTCAGATATATGACAAGTTATTCAAAATACTCATTTTATAAACTATGATTGGTCAATATTGCCATAACGACTTGCCTTAAAGTGGTAACTCCGTCTAAATAATACCTATTCCCCCACCAGTTTATTATCTCTCCTGTTCTATTCTTTCCTCGTAGGTAAATATTGTAAATTAATTAAAACCCACTGTGTTACTTTGAAGATATCATGGTGGGATATCGTGAATAGAAAGAAAAACACCTCTATATGCTGCATGACATGGAAAGTGCAACATCAAGAATGGGTGCAAATTTTTTGACCAAACTTGGTAGAAACGTATAACTAGTCAAAAGCAATAATTGATTAAAATTTTGTTGCGATAGATCAAGTGGTCATGACACATCTGACACTTCATTCAGTTTTCGCTGACGTTAATGTGTGGTGTATTAATTGTTTGTTTGAAATTAATTTCAACGGTTTTGTCTTATTATACCTTTGTTTAACGTGTTTAAAGAGTTTTATTATGCCTAGAGTGCGGCAACGTGGAAATTATCGCCAATTAAGCGAATTCGACAGAGGTCGAATTGTTGGTTTGCGAGAAGGTGGTTTTTCATACAGGGAAATTGCAAATCGCCTTAACCGGAACCAATCCACCATTATGCGCTGTAATCAATCATGGACTAGGGAATGTCAGGAAAGACGCCAAAGAGGAACCGGAGGCCGAAGAAGAACTAATGAGATACAGGACCGCCGCTTTCGCTTAATGGCACTAAGAGACAGGTTTTCCAGTACCAGATCAATTGCTGACGTGTGGTTAGGTAATATTGGTCGTCCTGTAACCCTTCGAACCGTTTATCGTCGAATTAGGGGTTTCGGCTTACAATCTTATCGTCCACATCTTGTGTTACCACTTACGGCTCAACACCGACAGCAACGTTTGGAGTGGTGTAGATTGCGACTGCACTGGAACGTGGAGTGGCACAGGGTGGTATTCAGTGATGAATCTCGATTTTGTCTAGGGATGCATGATGGCCGTATGAGGGTCAGACGAAGACGTGGGGAACGTCGTGATATTCAGTTTTCCGTTGAAAGGCATGTGCATCGAGCAGTGGGTGTTATGGTATGGGGTGCTATAGCATATGGGAGTAGGTCTCAATTGGTGTTCAGCCAAACCACCATGAACGCCCAGCGTTACATTGATGAGGTGGTAGAACCCCATATTCTACCATATCTTCAAACGCTCGAAGACCCACTTTTCCAGCAGGATAATGCCCCTCCCCACTTAGCGAGAATTTTTATAAATCGCTTGGAAGAGGCTCATGTCAATATCTTGCCATGGCCACCCAAATCCCCCAACCTCTCGCCAATAGAACATGTGTGGGACATTATGGGACGAAAACTTATGAATTTAGCCAATCCCCCGCAGACACTAGTAGCTCTCCGGCATGAATTACAGGTTGCTTGGGACACCATACCCCAAGAGGATATCGACCACCTAGTCGAATCAATGCCACGAAGAGTGAGGGAGTGTGACACTAATAGGGGCGGTTCAACACATTATTAATAAAAATTATGTTAAATTGTGTTAGTCTTTTGTTTTTTTTCTTTGAAATTTTAATCAATTATTGCCTTTGACTAGTTATACGTTTCTACCAAGTTTGGTCAAAAAATCCGCACCCCTTCTTGGTGTTGCAGTTTCCATGTCATACAGTATATGCCATGTACAATAGATTGTGATATAGCCACACCAAAATTTATCAACTCAACATTCAAGAACAATGTAATAATGAATTAGATAATGGTATTCCTGAATTCTAGAATTACTGTCATCTACATTGACGCAATGTACAGAAATAACACAGTCAATTTTACATGAATTAGGTAATTGTATTGCTGTTAGATATTAAAATACTTGAACTGCACATAATAAAAAGGCATCTATTAAACCTCTTAGAAGAGACGATTACCAATCGTTTTGCCTGAACCTCCTACTTTTTTTTGATGTATGTCTAATAGAACATATACATGTTCATAGAAAATTGAAGAATTTTGTCATGCCCACCACAGATCTCATATGATATGAGATAATAATATGCTGAGAAATGATGTGAAAATAAGGATAAATACATTATTTATAAGATAATTTCTGTCACTAAATTGTATTGTAATCAAGCACATATAGAATGTACTTTATATTAGAACTTGCAATGAGTATATTTTAGTTTAAAGTAACTCGTAGATGGTACAATATACAGAATATATTCATTTTGGATTTTGAAACGACAATGTGCGATGGGTTTCTTTTGGATTTTTCCCAACTGTGTGAAAGTAAATGCAGTGTTATGAAAGGCACGGTAGGCACAGCTTCAAACAATAGTCCTGTTTTTATGATATTGTTACATTCTATAAATATTTTTTATCATTTTATAAATTTGTATGCTTCTATTAATTCATACAAATATTTATATTTTACAATAAAATATATTTTTTTGTTTCTCATTTCTTGAAAGTATATTCAAAATAAAATTCTAAACATTGAATCAAATAAAACATCAAAGTACCTTTTTTACAAGAAGTAATATAAATTATTTGCAAGGTCTCACTTTTCCTCATCTTAGTTTATCAGACATAAACAACAGCAAACATGGATTCATTATGAATGTGCTATTCTATTACATACACTAAATTTAATTATATCAGACTAATTGTTTGTTTATATTCTTTGCCAACATATGAATTTAAATAATGCTTTAATAGGTTTTTATTTTCATGATTGGCATAACCATTGTAAATAAAAAGAAAACACAACAATAACAAAAATTATAATACCATTATTCAATCACAAAATTGTAATGTTGAGTAATTCCACCATCTTTGCTAACACATTCATATATCAGTGTATACGAGTAGCTCGACATACAATTAAATACAAGAAAACCACAAGAATTTTATAAGTCTTCTACATTGTTACAACAGATCCAGTTTGTATCTATGTCTCTGTGGTTGTCTGCCTTCCTTGGGAGTGTACACAGATCTTCTGTTAAAGGAACTCGTGGGCTGTCCGAAGAATCTCCATACAAATTTCTTGATATCACAAGTGTGAAGATTTTCTTGAGCTGATTTATCTTCTCAGGTTCTTATTTAATTACTTATATTATTTTCAATAACGCTACTTACATTTATAAGGAGAATAAACTAAAGATCAGTAGATAATTAATAATAGCTTCTGCATTACTTTTTAGTAAACATTTTCTTTCTTCGAATGTTTTCTTTATTCCTTTCTTGGCAATACCCAGGGCATACTTAATATTCACTTTATCTCAATTATATTTATACATGAAAAATAATTTCATGATTTGATTTACACATTCTTTCTTATAACCTACTTACATATACCTTTATTAATATTACTCTATATTTATATTTCATGTCCCAACGTTTATGATTATTTTATTTTATATCCCTTAAATAAACTCTTGTAATAAACACATAAATGCTTTCAATAAACTTCAATACTATTTCTTTTTGATTGATAGTGTCACGGTGAAGATATTAACGTGCCCCCATCACAATGTCACGGTGGGTTTTAACGTTAATGTCCAGGTCTAAACCCGTGACGGGGCTTTGCTCTTGGAGGAGCACTCGCTTATAATTATAAAATATCAAATGCAAAAGGCATCTTCCTTTAATTCTCCGCCCTGGCTTCAGTCTCAAGTGGCGAGGAGATTGAGTCGTTTCAATAATACTACTTGTTAATAATTACAACTATATTTATTAACACTAATCACAAGTCACAAGTGGAGAGGATCACAAGTGATCCCCCTTGCGGAAGAACACTTATTAATTATTGTATTATGCTCGGAATATCGTTCTTTTATTACCTTGGTAACGCCGAGTCCGTCCTTTCCTCACTGAATCGCACATTCCTTCCGTTCGATCAACTTCCGTTGAACTCATCGAACGGATCGACAGGTTGCTAGGTAAGTCAGGATTCAGGTTACCGCGACAATACTTCTAGTACTATACAGAGTGTTGATCCGCGACAATAGTACATTTCACATTTTACAAATATTGAACACTTACATTCTTATTCAAACAAAAATAGGATTCTATCACAGAACGTATTGAATCTGTATGGTGATTGTTTAAAACAGGACTAGGTTGTTTTTCTTTTACCAAAATGTATTCTATTCGTTCTTGGTAATTGTTGTTTCCAAACAAGGCTTGTCACAGGCTAAACTTTTTTCGTTTTTCTTTATATTTAGCCTCAGAGTACTTTTACGTTTGTTATATTATTATTCTTTGATCATTTAGTATAAGTCAGGTATGTTAGAGCTGCTACTTGTGAATAGATCCCTCCACCTTCTGTTAGTTAACAAGCTACTGCTGTCTATCATGTATGTACAGTACTTTTTATCAAATAACTATGTCCTGGATTTTATAGATATATAGATTCGCGTTCCACCCCTAGGCTATGAGAACATTATTTACCTATGTGTGTGAACTATTAGCCGATGATACAGATCCCCACATTCAAAAGATAAGAAGTTTATCTAATATACTCAGGTAAACTATGACTACCTTTGTTTTAGGTAATGTATGCTCAATTGATACCAGCTCACTGCCATAATTCCAGGAGAATAGTTTAATGATGCTAATTACGATATAACCCAACCAGGTCATCCATGTTATTAATTAGTAGGTACTATTTGTCTTATTAATTGCATTTTATTGTTTACATTTACTTTACACATCAATAAATAATCTATGTCACTTTAGTTTGTTATTGCTGAATACCCATCCACATATTATATTTTCTTTAGAATTCATATGAATACGTCAATATTACATCAATCAAGATAAAATGGATTTACCTTAGTGGGTTTGAACTATACGTCAATTTGTGTATATATATGTTACAATAGAAAATATACACAAATTCAAATTTAAGTACTTCTTTGTTCAACTATCAACCAGATACGTTTTTCACTTTTTTTTGTTAGTGATATCTTGTTTGTTGATTTGTTTGGATATTTAATTTTAATATATAATTTTAATGAGTATTCATCGTAGACATTTAAAAATTTTAAAATACGGGGCTGCACTCTAATCATTCATCTTATGGTTAGTCAGTGTTTCGAAAGTTTTTCGTCTGAGAAGTTATATTGGTAAGTAAGTGACTACCTATTAATTATTTTTCAGGGTTTTATTAATTCAATCAAGCACATCTAGCTGCGTTAAAATGTCCTTATTTCACTGAAATTTTTTAACCAACGTTAAGAAACTATCACCTAACATTTAATTTTTTGTAGGCATATTAGGTATTTCAAAATCTGTATAATAGTATCTAATTAGTCCCAATTAATTCCAATAATTCTAATATAGTTCTGGCAAATCTTTATTTATATTAGTAATGCTAGGAATTTAATATAAATACGCAGATATAAATTCAGACAATATCTCGAGGCATTACTGTAGCGAATAACATAATATCTGGCAAATTACAAATATGTCGAATTATGTGACTACTTTCTCAACTGAGCGACAACTGAAAAGATTTGGAGCAGCTTAAAAGTTTACTGTACTCCTGCGGAAAGTACATCCTCGAATGAAACACTCAAAGTTCTGGAAGTTATCCTTAGTATTAATATTTATATCGACTTATTTTAAACAAAAAGAACTTTTGACTAACTTTAAAAATTTAATATAAAATTTTTTTGGTCTTTTAACAAATGTCACGTTATTTTCATAACTGTTGGACTATTCTTACATAACATTAAAGGACACATATAATTTTAATTGGAGATTATAAAGAAACAGCAATGAAATTAATTCTCAAAGCCAACTTTACTCACTGTTAGTATATTATTATGTTCATATCAAACGAATTTACTTCTATCTGTTTTAAGTATCAGGAATACTTTGCTTGATAACGAGCACAAACGTAGTGTTTGTACTAAATTGCAGTAACAACTACATGTTTAATACATATTGTAAGTGATTTTTTTATACCTTATAGATAATCTTCGATAAAATACTATTAGGTACCCCAAAATGAATAAATAATATATTAAAGAGAATATCAAATTTATATTGTTATGGTGATCAGATTTCCATTAATATATGCGGCATAAGTTAATCTGTGTAGAATTTTATTTGAATCTGGTGCATTAACATGATATACATACATTCCAATCTCACATAAGAAATCAATAAAGTTTACTTTTATATAATACAAAAGTAATTTATATATATAATAAAACACAAGTGTATAGTTTCAAAATTATTATAATGTTTAACACACTACATATGTTTCGCCACACTGTGGCTTCATCAGGTGGATGAAAATACAATTTCAAAATACAAATTAGCTCCTATATATATCAATACAAATTACAAAAATAATCTCATTCTAAGAGGGGGTGGACATGTTTAAATTTTAGATTTAGTAGGGGGGAGTTATTTAAATCTAGTTGATCATTCAATATTATACCTAATTTATTACATTTATTAATTTCTAAACTTTCTAACATATTAAGTTTTTTACTTTTTCCTAAAACATGTAACGTTGTAAAATTAGTATTGAATTTATGATTATGTTCTAAGCAATGATTAGCAAAAGTTGAGTCTGTCTTCTTATCCCTATAACATCTTTCGTGTTCTTTCATTCTAGTATCGAATGTCCTTCCTGTCTTTCCTACATACACTTTTTTACAGTCTTCGCATGTCAACTTGTACACCCGTGAGTTTAATCTATTGTCCGTTTTATCTTTATTGTTTTTTATTGCGTTTTGTAAGGAATTGTTGGTTTTGAATGAAATTGTCTCTTCTCTACTTGTTTTAATTAAGTTCCCTACTGTGTTTGAAATTGTACCAATGTATGTGATGGAATTATAATTGTGCGTTCTATTGTTTTTTACTGTGGGGTAAATTAAAGATAGCGTTTTGGATTTCTGTAGTTTTTCTAAAATATTATTAATTAAATCTATAGAGAAGCCGTTATTTAACGCTATAATGTATATTCTGTTTAATTCTAAATCAAAGTTTTCTTTACTCAAAGGGACATTAATTAGTCTATGAAGCATTGATTGATAAGCAGATAATTTTTGTGTAATGGGATGAAACGAACGTGCGTGTATAGTTATGTCGGTATGTGTAGGTTTGTGGTAAATTGAAAATTCATGTTTATTAGTTATATGTGTTATAGTGAGATCTAAAAAGTTAATAGTTTTGTTTTCTTCTATTTCAATCGTAAATTTGATGTTTGGGTGAATAGTGTTAATATAATTATGTAAAGATGTTAATTGCCTCTCTGTACCGTTAAAAGCAACTAATATGTCATCCACATATCTTACCCAGTAAATGCAATGTTTGAACAAAGGATGTTTACTAATTACGTTTTCTAAATGATTCAAAAGTAATTGCAATAATAAGCTTATTACATACTGAGGTGGAAAATGTTTCATTACTATCGAGAGACTAAGTAGTTGACTTTATCTCGACATAGCAATGAAATATTTCACCGAGGTTTGTATACTATTTTATTTACAACCATATGACTAATAATTATTTCTGATAAAGATTCCGGTAAAGGTTTTGACACATCGACCTGACAGTTTTGTGATGTTATAGCGTAAACGTCAAATAAATCAACTTCAGTTTTTTTAGTGAATAGATTAAATAGGAAATGTTGAATATTAAAGACTTCAAGGTCTACAGTCCATCGGAAATAAGTCCTTCCGTTGCAATCCAGATATCTTAGTTCGAATGGAGAAGGAAAAGAAATTACAATTTCATCAGATCAGCATCCGCATGGCGGCCTATCAATGTGGATTCAAGCTTCCAATAATTCTAATGTAACAATTAATATTAATAATAGCTATTATTACAACTAGGGAAATATGAATAGTATATTTCCCGAGGTTGGCTAGTTACATCCCGAGGGCGAAGCCCGCGGGATGTATAGGCTCCGAGGGAAATGTATTCATATTTCCCGTGGTGCAATCAATAGTTTTTTTCTGATTGAAAGAATATTGACAAAATGGAAAAATATTGGACTGTAAATTTTTGTCCCTAGCAACGTTCTTAGCCGTGTTTGTAAATATCACAGTTGATTGGGTTGATTTTCGCGTCCTGTCATAAATAAAATTAGTGAAATGTCAAACTACGTGTTAGCGCAAGCGGCGAAAGCCCGTGAATGTTTGATTCCGACAAAATCCAAAGCTTCCTACAATAAAGTTTATGAAGACTTCCAAGAGTGGAGGAGAAAAAATATGGTGAACGGTGTCGACGAAAATATTTTGCTAGCGTTTTTTGACGATTTGGTATGTTGCTATAATTTTTCTTATTTTTGACGTATGACTAATTTATTATTTCCGTAGTCGCAGAAATATTCACCAAACACGCTGTGGCCAAAACTATCGATGTTAAGGTCAATGTTACATCTAAAAGAAAAAACTGATGTTAAAATGTTCGATGAAGTGGAAGCATTCGTGAAGAATAAAAATAAAGGATACGTTCCTAAAAAATCAGAGGTGTTGTCCCGAGAACAGCTCAAAAAATTCTTGCGGGAAGCTCCTAATGACATTTTTTTGATGTATAAGGTAAAAATTTTATTATGATTTTCCTCTGTTGAATAACTTGGTACATCCGTAATTTTGAAGGTCGCTCTAATTATGGAAATCTTTGGCGCCTGCAGAACGAACGAATTGGTGAATATGCTCTCTTCCGATATCGAAGATCGTGGGTCAGTGGTCGTGATCAACGTTTCAAAGACGAAGAATGATGTAAATGGGAAATTTACAATTATTGATGAAGAAGATCTGGGTGCTACTCGTTTGGTGAGAGAATATTCAACGTTGCGTCCGCAAGGTGTTCTTAGGTTCTTCGTGGCATATCGAAATAAGAAGTGTACTCTTCAGCCTGTCGGCAAAAATACCTTCGGAAAGATTCCGAGTAAGGTTGCTGAATGGTTGGGTTTAGATAATCCGAAAGCGTATACAGGCCATTGTGGAAGACGAACATCCGCGACTTTAGTGGCCGATGCGGGAGCCTCAATGACTACGCTAAAGAGGCATGGTGGTTGGAAGAGCTCGTCTGTTGTGGAAGGCTATCTGGCAGACAGTATGCTGCAGAAAAATAAGGTAGCGATGATGATAGCTGGTGCGGAAGTGGTGTCATCTGCAGCATCTGTTATGATTTTTGGTGTGTCGATGATGACATCATCGCATGTAGCACAGTCATCACAATCTTTGGTTTCTGGAAAATTGTCCAAGACTGTAACTGAACTGAATGCTGAATCTTTATCTGCAGCTGAATCTTCATCGTTTGTATCTGGTTGCAATCACTTCAAGGGAAATTTTGAAAATTGCAATTTTAATTTTGGTTCTGAAAAGTAGCGTTACAAATGCAAAAACTTTTTTAGTTCATAAAATGGGAGACCGTTATGTATTATGTGGAGATGCAATTCGCCGGACCGTAATACATTGATCGCCAGTGCACATGAGAATCTGATATTTATTTTAATTGTTAATTTTGTTGCTTTAATTAAAAAATAAAACATTTTTTATTATTTGTGTTGTTTTAATTAAAAAATGAAACATTTACGGTGAAACATGACGCTTCATACTTCTTTGGGACCATATGACGTTTCATATTTCCCTTGGGATAATATGAAGTTTCATATTTCCCTTGGGAAATATTAGTGTGTTATGACATGTCGTAACTAAGGCAATATTATTCAATATTGTTTCAATCAGAAAAAAATAAGTTTTTATACATATTGTTAATTAGAATGTGTTTGAAAGGCTTCTTAATATATTATAAAAAAATAAAAGTAAACAAACATTTAATTGACATTGAGGTTGGAAAATGAGGGTGGGAAGTGAGGGCGAGAGAGGAAGTAAAAGTCAAAAACGAAACATTGCCAAACTTTTCAAAACTCATAAATGTCAACATTATGTGTATGGTTGTAAATAAAATAAATTTCTAGAAGTCTTGGATAAAGTGCAGAATTAGCCGCATGTAGGAATGAATTGCTTAGATTCTAGATATTCAGAATGTCGATACCGTTTGGCTTTTGCAATTTATCGTTTAGCGTTCATAGCTTACAGTTTACCGTCTACCATATAGGTACCGTCTACCAAATACCGATTACCATTTATGAGTCATCGTTTACTTGTAGCCGTATACCATTTACCGTCTGCCATATTCCGTATGCTGTTTGCTATTTACTCTTTGCTTTGTGATGTTTATTGTTTATCGTTTGCTATACTTTTTATGCTTCCTCTCATTTGAGTTTGTAGTTTCCATTCTACATTTGTTGTTTCACATTTGCAGTCCACGGGTTGTTGGCTGTTTGCTGTTTGCCGTTGACGGGTTGCCGCTTAGTATTTGCTGTGCTCCATGTGTTGTTTGATTTTGTAGTTTTCTGTTTTTCAAATTTGCATTTGTCGTATGATTTTACAGTCGTCTATAAAATTACATGTATTTTCACTGGTTGATATAATAGTATTAAACGAGAAATCTAGCATGCTGCAGATTTTTATATGATGTATCTTTACCATATTTCTTTTATTATTTAATACGTTCTTTAATTTTATAGAGTCTTCAATGACTATTATATTGATGTTCACCTTGACATTGGTATGAAAACTAATTTAGTTTACCCCTTCATCGTAACCAAGGGCAAAACGATCACTTAGTTTTACTATTTTACTAATATACTTATGAGTCGCAATCTCTATTTAATTTACTTGCGTATTATTGCTCAAATGTCTCCTTGGTTGTCAAGCTCTCGCTGATTTGGAATACGGGGGTCGTCCGACGCCACTGTGCCCACTGCGAAGACAGGAGTTCTTCAAAAATATCTTTTAGAACAATGATATTACGCAGTTAAAAAAACAAAACGAAACACAAAATAATACCCTATATATATATGTAGATATATACAGGGTGCCCCACCGAAAACGAAACAGATTGAATATCTCGAAGGAGAAAACTTTTTTGAAAAAACGCAAAAATAGGTCGATTTTTGATCCAAGGGGGACACCCTTCCATCATATCTTCAACTCTGATACGTCATTCCCCTCCCCTCCTTCACTCTAATTATTACAATTTAAATAGGGAAAGTACTAAATACGATACATCATTGAAAAGGTAATTTAATCAAATATATAGTTATCGGATATTCTTGCGCGCCATCAAGCGCACGTTTTAAAAATATTTTGGTTTATACAGGGTGTTGCAGATGGAAATGCCAGACTAAAGTTGCTTTTTTTTTAAACGTAACACCCTGTATATTAATAGATAAAATGATGCGCGCTTGAAAGCCAGTTACATCGATATAATGCTGTATGGGTCTAAAGTTGATAGTTTCTGTGTTAATAATTATTTTACTTGATAAATTAATACATTTCAGTAGGCTATTCTGCATAAGGAAAAACAAAAGATCCGAAACCAACAGAATAGAATATTTTTTACTAGTATTGAGTTTCGTTTCTACGTGAAATAAATTCTGTAACTTTTCGAGTTATACACAATTTCGCAAAATCGAAGATATCTCATAATTTTTAAATAGAACGCTCTGTATATCAGTTCATTTTTGAATTGTTTATTAAATTTCATGTCAGAAACATGTAAGAGGTTAATACCTTAAATGTGACTATTACTGAGCTACTGTTGTTTTTTGATATGCTTTTGTTAGTTATTTTTTTCAAATGGAACACACTGTATATTATTTAATTTTTGAATTTCTTATTAAATTTCACGTCAAAAACATGTAAGACGTTAATACTTTAAAAGTGACTATTACTGAGATATTGTCTCTTTTTGATATAATTTTGTCAGTACTATACTATATTAATTAAAACTACAAAACTGACAAAATTATATCAATAAGAGACAATAGCTCAGTAATAGTCACGTTTAAAGTATTAACGTCTTACATGTTTTTGATGTGAAATTTAATAAGAAATTCAAAAATTAAATAATATATGTTCCATTTGAAAAAATTTACTTTTTGCAAAAACTAACAAAAGCATATCAAAAAACGACAGCTCAGTAATAGTCACATTTATGGTATTAACCTCTTACATGTTTCTTACATGAAATTTAATAAACAATCCAAAGTGAACTGATATACAGGCCGTTCCATTTATAAATTACGAGACTTTTTCGATTTTGCGAAATTGTGAACACTCTGTATAACGCGAACAGTTACAGAATTTATTTCACGTAGCAACGAAACTCAATACTAGTAAAAAATATTCTATTCTGTTGGTTTCGGATCTTTTGTTTTTCCTTAAGTATGCAGAATAGCCTACTGAAATGTATTAATTTATCAAGTAAAATAATTATTAACACATTATATCGATGTAACCAGCCTTCAAGCGCGGATCATTTTATCTCTTAATATACAGGCTGTTCCATTTAAAAAAAAGCAACTTTAGTCTGCATTTCCATCTGGAACACTCTGTATATACCAAAATATTTTTAAAACGTGCGCTTGATGGCGCGCAAGAATATCCGATGACTATATATTTGACTAACTTTCAAATAAGCATGTAATATTCCGTCCCCGCTTCGTTGCCGGACCCTGTATATAATAAAAAAACGTGCAATTCCTGGAAAAATTTGGTTACTAATTAAAACTATAAAAACACTGATTTACTATATTCTTAAATAAAAATAGCTTCCAGTTAAGATATGAAAGCTGTCTTACTCAGAACATCAATCATTACATTATTCCAATCGGCAGAGTGCTCAACGAACAAGTCAACAAACTGTGCTTATATTAAGAGATATTAAATCATCCTACGCGCAAAAGTTCTAACTGAATATGTCGCAAAAAAAACAAAAAGAAGAATTAGAAGCTCTGACTTCAGATGAAGTAGGTTGACATGTAATATTGACGGTATTGAAATATAACACAAAAACTTATTTAATACATTTACGAGCAGCAATCACTAAACGTGAAATTAAGTTTATATCTATGATAAACATAAGCAGGAATTAAATTTCAAGTCGGTATTTAAGAAATTACTAGTACAACTATATTTTTAAAGTGCAACTTAAAATTAAATTGTTAAGTAAGAAATGTAAAACTTTCAAGGAATGACAAAAGTTGACTGAAATTTTAAAGTATAAAGTGGTGCTCCTAGCTAATCAAACTACAATAAATAAATTCAATCTCGAGTAAGTACATAATATCCCACACCATATATTTTAAAAAAATAACAGAAAATAAACCCCAACACAAAACACATCTTAAAATTCCGTTAATGTAGTTCACATCACAATCAGAATTTCCCAATATTGTTGGGTGTACAATGCGCCTTATTTTTAATTACTTGTTTTCGCTAACAATAATATTTTCACTATCACTATATTTTACATTTTCTCTAGTAATCATAGTTTTGCCGTCATGAATACTAGCATTTTAGAAAAATATTTAATTTCCTTCTTTCATTTTAAATTCATCACTCACCTCGCCGTAATACGTGGAATTTATTTTTTTAATTTGAAAATTTAAATATTCGCATTTGGGAAATATATTTAATTAATTTCTCTACCTTCACAAAGTTACTGAGGCAGCTGCGTTTGAAAAAAAATGTGGTTTTATCTGCGGCATTAATACTGTATATATGCCTCTCTAACTGTTCCAGAATGATTTCGAAGGTCCCACACTATGAAGGGGAGGAAAAAGAAAACAACCACCCTCCCTCACCGATACCAATATAAAAAAACTTGACACACTTGATTTCGATTAGGTGCAGCAGTAACATCCGAAAGTTAATCAACTCGTTCCAAAGACGGGTAATAAGCGTCATTAGTATTATAATTAACTGGTTGAACAATAAGTTCGTTAGTGAACCGCTAAATGTTAGTAATTTAGATCAACCGATAGAAGTTTCATCTGTTCTGGTTCAGATACATGATCTTAAACGGAGCCCAAGTGTACATCTTATGGATTTGAATTCTAATCACCTAAGTTCCCATCCAATTCAACTACTAGGTGTGATAAGGAGTAAAACAGCTTTTGCATAATGGTACATTAAAGCCGCACAAATTGTTGTGGTTCATTTTTCCTGCTTCCTATTAGTGCAGCGCCTACCATATTGTCTTCGGCGTACCACCTTTGCATGCTGTCGACCATAACTATATTCAGCCAGAGGAACAAAATAATCCAAAAAACTTTTCATATTTTCTCGCCCCTTTAGTTCCGTAAATACGATCGAAGAGTTTACAGCAGCTGTCATCAATAGCCAATAGACAACTCTTTTCCATCATTTACTCGTCTTTCTATCCATATCTTAAAGGCCAACAAGTTGATCTGAAAGATCAACCCCTCCCATATATTTATTATAAAACTCAATTATCTTCGGACAAGGAATTTCTCTTCGAGTACCATCTTTGGTTTTTCTCTTCACCTCATCATTTCATCCGTATGACAATTAGAAAGCACTGTGACATCTTTAGTGTCTTTCCATGAAACTTCACATGTGCCGTACTGATTGCACATGAACTGAGATTCACCTCGTTCTCTTTTTTTGTCTACAACGAATTTTGGGATACTTTTTCTGGTGATTATTGATGTACCAGTTGCCGCAAAAGACAGTGTATTGATAAGTTTAGTACTTGTAAAAAATCTGTCAAAACATAGGCTGACATCTGTATCTCGAATGGTACTTGCTAACTTCAGGACAACATCATCTCCTAGAGTTAAATTTTGATTTCTATTTTCATCTCTTCCCGAATATATGTTCAAATCATATAGCCAGTTTTTGAATCACATCTAACCCATGATTTCACGCCTCTTTTGATGGGCTTTAGGGGAAGGTATTGCTTCAGGCTGCTTCTTCCTTTGAACTTGGACATAGCCTCGTCGATACTTTGGAAAGTACTTCCACTTCTTGCTACTAGAAAAGTTTGTTTCAAACACGACAGCACATCTTCATTATAATAAAATTTCTTGCTACCATCTGGCGTTTCTGGGGGAATTGAAATATAGTTTAGAAGAAAGAAGTTGAAATCTATTTCTAGAAATGGCTTGTTTGATTGTTGTGTTGCCAAGTGAAGTATTAGTAGACCAATAGTGACGTTGTGCAGGTAGTTTATTGTTCGACATTATGAAGAAGCAGCCAAGTACTATCATTATTTCAAACTGAACAGTTTTCTGTATCGTATTTTTCTTTTTTTGTCTTTTAGTATTTCTAACCTATCGTTGGTTTTTTCAGCGATCCATAGGAAAATTCTCTTAGGAAACCTCAAATTCTGAAGATGACCTATCAAATTTTGCCAGAACTGTAGTAGGTTTTTCATTTGGAATACGTAATCTTGGAACAAAATTGTTGTCTACAACTTTCCATTGATCTAAAATTACTATCGGCATATTTGTCACTGCTGCATTATCATCATTGTCTTCAGAAGCGTCTGATGAAGAACCTTCTGACGTGGAAGAACTTTCTGTGGAATGTAAATTTTTATTTGGTTCGAATTTTGCTGGGATTTTCCTTCCATTTTTGTACTTGTAAATGGTCCCAAAAACTTATCATTTGACGCCCCTGAAGATGACTGGACAAACTCTGAACCACTATCAACAAACGGTTCGTGTTCTATATCATACAAATAATCTGCCAGTTTCATCAATTCAATCTCAGACAAAGGTTTATATCTGAAAAAAGAACATATTTTACTTATAACTGGGACAAATACATCCGGATTTTATAAAAAATTTCGTTTTTAAACCAACTTTACACACACAAAATATTTCTTATATGTAATCTTAGTACATAAATGAACTACCTCCACATTTTGCAAATAGAATATACAAAAAAACAGCATACAAACAAGTCAAAACGCGCAGCAAGTGATCTCCTTAGAGTCAATAATTGTACTGAACCGCTGGAACCGAATAATCTCGTTGCTATTTTCGGTTGGGTATGATAGAAATATGGTATATTACCAGTGGGGCACAACGCGGACTGAATTAATAGCGCAGAATTCCCTGTGGGCTTGTGTAAACATCTTCTGGGACATATATGACCCATTGGGACTGAAAGGGTTAAACTTCCAAAATCCTACAACGAGCAAAAACTACCAAAATCCAACCCTTCCAAAGTAGAATTTAACTCCCTCAAAAACATCAAATCCAATCCTGCTACTGTCATAGTAGCTACTGATAAAGGAAACGCTACTGTTGTCCTGGACAGCACTGAATATGAACAAAAAACCCACTCCCTAATACAGGGCTGCTCTTAGAGACTTTTAAAACAGGACCTCACCAGACCCATTGAACGTTCTATCATAGACCTCATCAAACATTCTTCTATACCTCAAGAACAACACAAATATTTTTTACCCAGTTACTCCAAAGCACCGAAACTTTACGGTAACGCCAAAATTCACAAACCAAATGTCCCATTTCTTCCCATTTTCTTCATTTCATAAACTATTCAAATATATGTCCAATTATTTAAAATCGTATACGGGTAAGAGTGAGTCTGTTATCCTAAATTCTTGTCATTTTATCCACCGACTACAGGAACTGACAGTTGATCTGACATACTGGTAAATATTTACCTATTTACCAAAGTACCAATCCCGGACTGACTTGGTGGAAACCTGCTTGTCCTCTACCTACTTCCAGTTCCGTGGCATTACGAGTAAATCGTTGGTGCTGCCATGGGTTCACCCTTATCCCCTGTAGTCGCTAACATTTTCATGGAAGCGTTCGAACAGCAATCTTTATTAACCTATAACCTTATACCTAAATGCTGCTTCATATACGTAGATGATACCTTCGTAATCTGTCCACATGGACGGGATTCCCATAACAACTTCTTCTCAATTCCTAACACACCAATATCTGTTTCATCATGGAAATCGAGACTAACGGTTCCTTTCCTGTCCTTGATATAATAGTCGGCCCTGTCTTCTGTCAGATGGCAAACTAGGACACTCCGTATACCGTAAACCCACACACAATGACAGAGATATCTCAGTGGCCAGTCCCATCACCACCCTTCTCAAAAACAATCCGTCATCAACTTCTTAGTAAACAGACTTGTGGCTCTGTCTGAGCCAGACCCACTACCCCAAGAACTTTCACACATAACAGAAACGTTACTCGAAAACAACTACTCCAAAAAAGACATATACAGAACCATTTACTACCTTACATACATGGTGGAACCGATCACATCAGCAAAATCCTCACTAATGTATCTTTGTTCAAAGTTTGCTGGAGGGTGTATAGTCACTTTACCGAAGTTTGCGCTATTCTTGCGATTCGATCGAACTGTGTCTACGTTCAAAGTTCACTACCGCACAAAGCTCATTGAGGTTCGGATGATTGCTTGATAGTTCACGTGGCTCGTTGAGGATGAGGGTTCAGTGGTATATAGTCTATTGAGTTCAGACTCAGACTTTGTCTTTCCTTGGCATGGTGTCGCGCATTTATAGGTTGCCCTTGAGGTTTCTGTAAAAATATGTGGTCTTTGTATATTGGTTCGTGTGCGTGGGTGGTAGTGTAAACGCGAAAGAATCACTAATTGGTGCGTAGGTGGGGTTGCTCGCGTTGTTGCTCATTGGCTGATGTGAAATAATTACTCCAACATCTACGAAACGCGTCGTTCTACAAACGGAGAGGGTACATCGGTAACAGTATGAACATTTTGCCATCGGTCCTCCGAAGGAGCTACAGAGACGTAGAGACATTACATTAGCTTTGAAGACTATTAGCAAACCCAAAATGCTGAGAATGTCACTGTCATGCACTTTTGTCTTTACAATAGCGACTTATGACAAAATCCGGTTAATGAATTAATCGCGATCTTTGCAGCCAAACATCCAGCATATTATTTGGCGCTTTACCGTGAATAAAATGAAGGTAAGTAATTAAAATAAGGGGAAAACAAATAAGATGAAGATTAGAAAACCTAGAGTACTTTAAAATTAATTTGAAAAAATTAGAAACGAAAGCCATCCTTAAAGCAAACTAATAGTGAAAATATCGAGTATAACACGGGGATCTATCTGCGTTGATAACTAAGAAGGAAAATCAAATAAAGAATATAAACAGTAAATGGCGCTGTAAGTCCAGAAAGTAAATAAATATAAATAAATGAAATAAAATAATACTGAATATTTAACTCAAAGTTAGAATTTAAGGTTAGCATAAAAAAGTAACACCTGAATACAAATTAGAGTTCACGGGGCTTCAACAAAAAAGAATAAGGAATAACACTCTAAAAATAAGTAATTATTATTTAAAATGTAACAAGTATAAAAACGAATTATGATGATTTTTGGGGAAGCAAAATTAACTGAGTGTCTCTAGGGGAAAATTGTCTGTCTTATAACTACACACGCTTGAGACTTGGGACGCACTCGGGAAAATGGTTTTCGCACTCGCGGTTTGTTCGTAGGGGGGAATTACGCACTAACACTGGGACCTTCTAGGTATTCCGGGTGGGCAGCATACTCTTGCGACCCTGGTGAGCAACAGGTTGTTGAGGGGCCGGTTACTTCTTGTGGACAGCAGGCTCTGGGTTGTCTTGTTGTTTCTGGCGGACAGCAGGCTCGTGGGCTGGATTGGCTCGTCTCACTGACCGTACCTGGTCAAAGTTCTTGTTCTTTGAGCGCCTGGACACTCTACCTAGATTGCTGTTGGGCCGGCGTTCTCTACCACCGGGTACAGTCCCATTCATTTCTGGGCGAAGTGTTTGCCAGACGGATGTGGTGTGCTTTCACCATCACGAACTCACCGGGTCGGAGAATTACGGGCATCGGAGCGTCGGGTTGTGCATACTGGCGCTCGTGATACCGCAATTCATTTGCGTGTACCTGCCGTATCCTCTTATCGGCTGGCACTGGGGGCGCTTTTGCGGGGGATCTCGCCATTCTAGGGGTCTTTGTATGTCGAACCTGAATAGAGCTTTGGTCGGGGAATACCCCGTGACAGCGTTTTGCCGGCACCTTAAATTAAACAGGACTTGTTCCAATTTCTTGCCCCATCCGTCAAGGTCTTGGCCTTGGACTAGGATGCGTAGGCCTTTCTTGAGCTCCTGATTTCTTCGTTCCACTGGGTTGGCCCGGGGGTGATATATGGGGGTGGTCTAATGCATACATTGCCATTTTTGGAGTACCGCTGCTCGTGCTACTGACCTGAATTGCGGTCCGTTATCGGATATTATGGCCCTTGGGTACCCAAACCTCAGGAATACTTGGGGTTAAATAATCTATTACGGCGTTACTACTGGCATTGTTTACTGCCTTTGCTTCTGTCCATCTGGAGTACAGGTCGGTGACGACGATGCCGAATTTTTTGTTATTTTGAAATTTGGTTAGTGGTCCAATAAGATCTACGGAGATTATCTCGAACGGCTGCGTCGGTATATGTGGTCGTAATGGGGACTGATCTTGGAGTGATCCCCGTTTAAAAGCGTTAAATATTCGACTGCTTCTGACATGTTCCTTTACATAAGCCTGGGCGTTGTTCCAGTAATACCTTTCATGGATGGCTTGGTAGGTTTCCTCGGCCCCTGGGTGGCCGGCTGTATAATGGTCGTGGTTCCATTGATTAATTCCTGGGTCTGCGGGTCCGCTTGCTGTGAGTCTTGGAGGTTCTGAATAATTGGCTCTTTGTCTTCCACAATATATACGTGCTCCATGGGTTCAAGAGCTTCGTATGGGAGCATGCGTTCTAAATCGTCTAGGCCTTGTGGGGTTTCGCCTGTTCCAGGGTTTCGGGAGTGGGCATCGGGAAATTAGTTTCTGCTACCTGGAACTTGCTCGATGGTATATTTAAATTCCTGTAGCAGCAGGGCCCAACGCATCAATTTGGATGTAGTCTCTTTAAACTGCTAGAGTCTTGTTGTCGGTTCTTAGAGTGAATGGCTGGTCTTCGGGGTATGGTCGATATGTCTTGATAGCTCAAATGACCGCCAGGTACTCCTGCTCGTTAATATGTTAGCGTTGGTCCAACTTGCTGAATCTTAGGCTGGCGTAGCTGATTACCTGCCTTTGTCCATCGTTTTCTCGGTAGAAGATAGCTGCGGCTTCGATTACTTATATGCTGGCGTCGGTCTCGACGAAAAACGATTTCCGGAAATCCGGGCGGTGTAGGTATAGCGGCTGGGCTGAGGCTTCCTTGATTGCTTGGAAGGAGGCCTTGGCTTCTGGGGTCCATTTGTAGGTTTGACTGCTAGATAGAAGGTCGGTAAGTGGGGCCATGTTTCGTGAGCAGTCATGGATGTAGTCCCGGAGCCAATTGATAAGGCCGAGGAACTTTCGTAGGGCTTTCCGGGTTCTTAGTGTTTCGTCGGCCTAGATGGCATCAATGAGTGCTGTCTGTGGGTGGTTCCCGTTAACGGTGACCACGTGCCCTTGGTAGTCCAGGCTGTGTTCGGTGAAGTACCATTTCCCGAGGTTTAGTTTCAGCCTGTGCCGGGCTAACCTCTTGAAGACCAGTCATAGGTGTTCTTCCATACTGTCAGAATACACAATGATATCGTCTACATACGTGATGGCGAATTCTCTTAAGTACCCCACCAGGACATCCTGGACCATTAGCATTTGGAAAGTTGTCGGCGCGCCTTTGAGTCCAAACGGAATGACATTGAACTCGTAGGTGGCTCCGTCCGGAGTTGTGAATGCCGTATAGCGTTTGGATGTCTCTTCCAGATTTATTTGCCAATATCCATTCTACAGGTCCAGGGTGGAAAACACTTTGGCCGTGCCTAAATCCTCTAGGGATTCTTGGATGGGAGGAGGGGGTTTAATTCGTCTTTGGTCCGGATAGTGAGTTTCCGGAAGTCCACGTAGAAAAGCGGTTCTCCGCTCTCCCTTGCTACCAGGACGATTGGGGAGTTGTAATCGCTGTGGCAGGGTCTAATTACGTTGGCCGCAAGCATTTTGTCTACCTGCTCGGAGATCACCTGTTTCTTAGCCGGCGGGTCCCAGACCGGGGTGTCGTCGGAGAGCCGGGTTTTGTGCTTCGTGGTGGCCGTGGTTGTGACGGCTTCTCCTTCCTCGAATAGTTTTCTGAAGCTTTTGAAGGTTCGTCTGAAAGTTTCTTGGCCCGCCTTTCACTAAGTCGTCATGTCGACGGCAACAGAAACATCTTTAGCGCGTGATTTAGGGCTTCGCGTAGCAAAATGTATGGTCTGGCGTTTCTCTATACCGACATAAATGCATCGCAGTCCATATCAATAATGGCCTGGTTTTTCATGAGTCAAGGGCCTCCCCAAGACGACGGCTGCGCGCATCTTTGGTACCAGCATGGCATTGCACGTGACGGTGTATCCGTTGACGGTTGCTTCGAATGTGCCCTCGAGATTGGTTTGGAAGGTAGCGCCCTCCTGAATCCAAGTAAATGTGGTTGAGCGGAGCTTTCGAGTTCGGCTGGTTATGTACTCTGGCTTCATTAGATTCTTTGTTGCTGATGTGTCAATCAGAGCCATGGCTTTTTGGCCGTTCACTTGGAGCCGCAGCGATAAAGTCGAGGTAGTCTCTGTTCATGTGCCTCCTGGTACAGAACCAACACCTTGGGAGACTGTTTTGTTCTTTGGCACTGCTGGGCCCTCGGGGCCTCTGCGGTTGGACAGCGTGTCGTTTGCTTTCCTTTCCTTTTGTCTGTTTGGCCCAAAATTTACCAGCCTCCTAAGTCGGGAGGACCAGCGGGTGCATTGACTTTCCAGTTCACGCATGGTTTTCGAAACTAGCTGGAATAATTGGAGGTTCGTGTCTTCATTCATTCTGTCGGTGATGTGTAGGACTAATTCTTCCTCGGGCCAGCTACGCTTCAGCCGGAGACACAGTTGTTTCAGCTAGTAAATAAATTTCTCTGGGGCCTCACCAGTACTTTGTCTTGTGGCATACACCGCTGTTTCCAGTTCAGTCCTCCATTGAGGAACTTATCCCGGAAACGTACAAAATCTTTCGGCGATAGAAAACTGCCCATGTACTATTCGAACCAAGTTGCTGCTTCTCCTGCCATGTGTGGGTGTACTGCTTCGTCGACGTCCTCCGGCACTTTCAGAGTACGCTGCCTCAGATAGTCTTCTAGTATTTGAATGAAGAGCACGAGATCCTCTGTGATCTATCCACGATGAGGGGTATTGGTGGACCCACGGGTAACATAGTGAATTGCTTCAGTGCCTCAGTCAGTGTCCATACGGCCTCCGATTCCTTCTTTGTGCTGGTTTCCAAGGTCGCCCTCGTGGTACTCTTGGGTCGGCTTCCAGTTGGCTTTTGGATGGCATCTTCCAGGTCGCGTCTTACGAGTCTTTCGGCAATCTGTTCCATCAGGTCCAAGTCGTTTCTTGTAGGCGGGGGTGAGGTTTCGATTTCTATCGATTTTCTTGTCGGCTCTTTTTTTTTTGATGTTTTCTTTCGAGCCATCCTCCTGCACCGAAGTTTTTCTGTTTTAGGTCTCGGAAAAACTTTGCCAGTCACGTATGGGCGCCAAATTGTTACCCCTACGATTACGGGAAGATGTTCGTAAATCACGCAACGATAAAAAATCAACACTTTTCTTTATAATCATGCTTGTTATATTTTAATCAAACAGATCTTCGAAATAAATTACACCGTTCAGGAAATTATCTGTATTTTTCTTAAATTTGACAAATAAAATCTGTCTGTTTTTTAAGTGCCAGTCAAAAATGACAGAGCTAGACAAACCAGCAAGTCATTTTTAATGTGTGATATTCCAAACACGTGTTCAAGCAAAGAAAGCACAAACTTCGATCACCTGCAAACGCGTTGTACGTATCGGTAACAAACTGTTCCATTAAGATACAAAATAATGGAAAAAAAGAAGAATTGAAATTACACTTTACATTCTCGAAGCCTGACTCACAAATAAATTGGGCAAAATAATAAATATAAATCAACCCTAGTATATAAATCAATACAAATCATATTCGAGCAAAGACAGGTAGGCTTGGGCACGTCCTAACAATGGATGAAAACAAAATTGGAAAGAGAGTACAAAGGTGAAAGGCAGACCATGAAAATTTGAAATGTAAGAAATGGAAAGAAGGAACAGATTTGAGTAAAATTAAGCAATATCTGAATTATGGGTTGCCACAGTAAGCAATAAAAATAGAGTACAAAGCTGTCAACTGCAGTTTTTCAAATAAATAGGAATTAAACTAAATTAGACAGTATACGGAATATTATCTATTTAGCAACCCTGGGCAACTCAATATCATCATAATAGAGGAAGGATTGTTAAAAGAACTAGGATATGTGCTACCAATTGATGGCAAAAAATATTGAAAAGAGTATATCAAGCAAAAACAGCAAAAATTAGAGATAAAAGTAAACCAAGATGGATCCCGCCTCATCACCTTGTGATACAGGGGGAGGCCAGGATGGGGGCCTTTAGGCTACAACTGAAAAACGCTAAAACTAATAAAACGGGGGAACACATGGCAATTGTAGACCTTGTGGATGTCTTAAACATGAGAACGGACCACATCGTAGAGCAATATAGCCTAAACAAACCATTCGAAGTAAACATTTGAGAAAGACTCGAATGGGTAAATGGTATGCCAGGTATCAGATGGCGGGATCAGACATGGTACACAGATGTGTCGAAGACCGCAGCTGGCACTGGAGCAGGAATCTACTCTGCCAGCCAGAGCAAATACTATGGGAGAATGGTATGCCAGGTATCAGCAGGCGGGATCAGACCTGGTACACAGATGGGTCGAAGACCGCAGCTGGCACTGGAGCAGGGATCTACTCTGCCAGCCAGCACAAATGCAGGGGGGGGTATGCATCTGTGTTTCAGGCAAAGGTGTATGCCATACTCTAATGTGCTATACATAGATAAAAGAGAGAGTATAGATGGCCTACTCTCTCACTAAAAAGTGAACCAAACATCAGCACCACCTGTAATTCCCTTCCGGGTACTTTTGATAGAATTACCGTAGGAATCTGTAGAGAATGATAACTCTTTAATGAGCGGGAACTTTGAAATTTCATGATTGCAAATTAATAATATATGAAATTAAGACTGGCGTTCACCAACAAATAGAAACTTATGCAACTTAAATTACTCGCAGGACGGGTAGAAGCAAGGGGGTGGAGTAAGTGCAGCTACACGATATTCGGTTTCCTTCACAGCGCTTCGGTTTTATTCATAGATTAAGGAATACTATAGATGGGAAACATATGTATAAAAAATGACCACTTACGGAACTGTTGATGTTGTTGATGTTTTATAATAAGCCAATTATCTCTTCCCCATAACTGTTATATTATTATATACTCGAATATTATAGGTATATATGACATTTAAACGCCAGTGACAGTTTGTAATTAAACTGTCACTCGCATTTAAGTCTGCAGTAGCCGACCGATTCCGATAGATTTTCGTCTTCGCTGGGACCGGTAGAGATACCGTAAAGTGGGGATAGACGACGCAAAAAACCTTGTGTGAAAAGTGTGTGACAAGGTTTACTGTTTAATGTTATTTATTTTTAAAAATAAGTACATAAATTTGATTTTTTCTTTATATCGTACATCAAATGTGCAGCTGGCGCGTAGAGGTCGTTTTTTTTATTTTGTGTACCAACCTTAGTTAGTAGACACTAATCAAATTCATGCATTTTTGTGGTTATTTCTAAAACACATAACTTTCTTAAGAAAATAAATTAGTACAAACACGGACCTTGACATTATAAATTGATGCCTTTTGCACCACTAACCCAAATTTGAGATTCTAAAATTACAAAATAAATTCAAAGAACGCGAAACGACGATGCCTTAGTTTTCGATAGGTAAACGCCCCTCTTAATGTAAAAATTTGCATAAATATTTTTTGGCGTTATATTTACTGGAACATTAACATGTGTCTGCAACATTAAAATATAGTCAAAATATTTGCTGCTAATTTTACATGAAAAACAAATTAGTATATGTAAATAGTGAAGTATCATAAAATCTTTTCTGTATGTAAGTGCTACTGATAAAACAGATTAAAACAAATGTATTTTTATCTATAAGTATTATATATATGTAGTAAATCATATACAAAAATAACATTATGCCTCATAACTGCAATATATTTAATATGATTAAGAAACTGTTACATTTTTTAATACTGTAAATGACACTTATAAATACATGACACATACTGAATTTCTAGTCTTTCAATGAAACTTGCTTGTGAGGTGGACGGTAACGCCTGTACATGCATATTTTCTAAAGTAGTATCATCGGTTTGATGTTTCGAAATGCACTTCAGGGGTAGTGTACTTCATTTACTACACCTTATCAGTGTTTTGGTTAAGGGAAGGTTTCTTAGAGGGCAGCACTTTATACAGGATCGAAAACATAACTCAATATAGTTGGCTGCGTTGGTGAATTTTGTTAGAGTTGTTGTTATGTGATTTTTCTCCGCCATTTGTAATATTCTGAGTAACTGTTATTGTTAAATACGTTAGTTCTTCTCCACAAGTGCATTTCGAAACATCAAACCGATGACACTACTTTAGAAAATATGCATGTACAGGCGTTACCGTCCACCTCACAAGCAAGTCTCAGTGAAAGACCAGAAATTCAGTATGTGTCATGTATTTGTAAGTGTCATTTATAGTATTAAAAAATGTAACAGTTTCTTAATCATATTAAATATATTGTAGTTATAAGGTATAATGTTATTTTTTGTATATGATTTACAAAATATACAGCATGTGTCAATTTTCGTTAGCCATAGGTGATTAATTCATGCAATACGTGACAACATGACATCCCTACTTTACTCTCCAATACCAGCGCGACCGATACAAGCTCAAGTTAGAGTTAGCAGTACCTATTCGACCACCGGCTTGGATGTTTGTAATGCGTTTAGAAATAATATTTACGAGTTGCAAGGATTTATTTTTTTTCCCTTTGAGTAAATGCAGAGAATTATTAAGCTGCGTTCACGCTGCATGACACAAACAAAAGCGTAATTCTAATAAAATTAAATATAAGGTAAATAAAAAAGGATTCTGAAAATAATAATATATTATAGATCGCGGCGGCCATTTGATGTTTCCCGTTCCAATAATAGGACGGCTTTTGCAGATTAGATCGCAACGTGTTCGCAGCTAAAGATTGAATGTAAAATCTGGTCGGGACATCGGACAAAATCGTTGTATGTCGATTGTTGCCGGGATTGGTGACGGATACGTTGCCACGTATTATTTGTATACGTATAAATCGCATGTAAACATTGAATCCCTATAGCTAATGAAAATTGACACATACGGTATATAATACTTATAGATAAAAATAGATTCGTTTTAATCTGTTTCATCAGTAGCATTTAGATACAGAAAAGATTTTACGATACTTCACTATTTACGTATAATAATTTGTTTTTCATGTAAAATTAACATCAAATATTTTGACGTTTAATGTTGCAGACACATGTTAATGTTCCAGGAAATATAACGCCAAAAAATATTGATGAAAATTTTTACATTAATTTCATACATTAATAATTTGCAATCAAGAAATTTTAAAGTTCCCGCTCAGTAAAGAGTTATCATTCTCTACAGATTCCTACGGTAATTCTATCAAAAGTACCCGGAAGGGAATTACAGATGGTGCTGTTGTTTGGTTCACTTTTTGTGAGAGAGTAGGCCATCTATACTCTCTCTTTTATCTATGATGCACTTGTGGAGAAGAACTATCATATTTATCAATGACAGTTACTCACAATATTGCAAATGGCGGAGAAAAAACACATAACAACAGTAACTCTAACAAAATTCACCAACGCAGCCAACTATATTGAGAATTATGTTTTCGAACCTGTATAAAGTGCTGCCCTCTAAGAAACCCTCTCTTAACCAAAACACTGATAAGGTGTAGTAAATGAAGTGCACACTCCTGGTGCTATAGAAAACAATAGGAATGACGTCAGTCACCGGCAGATTCTTATACTATCTAACGGTCAAGCGGCACTAAAGGCGTTATCAAGCCAAGAGGCGTCGTCAAGACTGGTCTGGGAATGCCTCGAAGAAACTGCTGGCATTCCGGAATAAGGTAAAACTGATCTGGGTGCCAGAGCATAAAGGGATTGAGGGCAATGAAAAAGCTGATGGGGGTACCCAAAAGTATGACCCGAAGCCACGTTAAAGACTGGATTTATGAAAAACACAGGCATCACTGGGCAACAATTCCAGGACAAAATCATGGCAAGGAATTGTTTGGCCAACAATGCAACAAAAGAGTCGCGGAACTACAACACATGAGCAGGGAACGGCTGCGAACAACAACGGGTCTTTTGACTGGTCATGCACCTGTTAAAGTGAGTCTCACAGGATAGGCCTGTATGATGGAGACCTTAGTTGTAGGCTCTGCAATAAGGAACTAGAAACAGTCGGGCATATCCTGGTAAACTGTGAGGCACTGGATCACAGGAGGCAACGCATCTATGGGCAACCGAACGTAGATCCAGAGATGCTCAAGAGACACCCAGTAAAGGACCTGTACAGGATACAGCATTGCTGGAGTGGATATCATAGATAACACAGGTTGAGCACAATAAGCCTTATTGGCTACGGTGCAAACTGGAGATGATAGTGAGACAGGCCTGAAGGAAAAAAGAGACCGAGATGGAAGAAAAAAATAGGAATAGATTGGATATAACTTAAGCATAACCATAAAAATAGAACACCAAAAGTTGAAATAAAGTTATTGAGATAATTGTTAATCAAAAGTATATTAGACAAAATAAGAAACAACCTCTGGAGAAATCCTAATAACTAGAGCAATGCAAATTACAACAGAGTAAGGACAGTTATGATTGTCAGGATATGTACTATAAATGGATGAAAAGAAAATAGTGAGAAGAGTCTACTAGGCACGAAATGAAAACCCAAGGAGAGAAAAGACAAACCAATAAAATCTACTAAGGAATAAGGTGGAGGTACAACGACGAGAAGAGCAATAGATCTAAGCAAAATTGTGCATCTGAATCATGAATACCAAAATAGAATTCCAAGACTTTAAATGAGGTTGTTGAAATAATAGAAGGAAAACCTAGACTAAACATAATCCAAAATATTACCCTGGAAACAACATTAATTTAAATCACAATAAACCAAGGACACTATAAAATAATTATAATATACATAAAACAAATTGGGGATACTATACGACGGTAACAAATTAATAACATAGAGTACACTAACGTGGCTATAAGAATATTTATAAAAAATATATTATTGGATTATAAGAAGCTAGTACAATAATTGAAATATCAAATAAAAATAAAAAAACGCTGAATAACAAAGTCAAATTCGCAGTGTATATATGAGCAAAAAAGACATAGGAACTTTGTTAAAAGACATGTAAATACACGAAGCATTTACTTTAAAGAACAAATAAAAACGCAAATAATATCACTAAAGTTTGGAAAATTATAAAGGAGGTAACGAATGAAAATAATATAAAAGGAAATTAAATAATACATTTAGATAATCACACAATTGCAGATAGGATCCAAATAGTACCTTCACTATTTTGTAAATATTGGCAATGGATTTTGCAATGTAAGAATGGCAATATATACATACTGTTATAGGGATTGTATGGGAAAATGTTGAATTAAACGAATATTAATAATAACAAGTAGGGATAAAAGAAATACATTATTTTTAAATGAGATTGTTTGGTTAGCCATTATTGAATGAGAATTGAATACACAAAATTAGTTACTTGAAAAAATACAGAAGTCCATTGGTAAATTACTCTACTAAAGTACTGAATATGAATCATTACAAATCATTTAACGTTAAACAGAATAAGGTGTCTAAAAGCGATCATCTGCAATATTATGCAATTGATTCATTGTTTAATATAATAAATATATTTGAATTAATATACGATCTTTAAATATGTAATCAGTTTTATAAAAACACCAAAAACAGATATGAATCAACCAAAAATATAACGCCGTCCTTTATCTACTTTTTGAAGGATATCTTTGTTTAAGAAGCCTTACCAATTGTTTATGGCATTTATTTCATTTCCACAATTTCAAAAATCAGTGGTTTATATCTTAGAATGGACAGATACACCTAAAATATAAAGACGTTCGCAGTCATAAAGAACTTGTCGTCTTTCAATTTTATGATGAAAGAGGGTTACTTATTCATATATTTTTGTGTTTCGTCTTTTATGTTAAGAAAGAAAGTAGCGACTTGATCAAATTCATAATTTTACCCGAACATAAAAATAAATCCGAGATTGCAGGAAAAGATATAAGATGATATCGAAGATGAAAGAATAGGGTACAAATAAAGTCCCGATAATATCGAATAGCTGGAGGGTAGTTTTGTACCATAAGTAATGGCGAAATTCTGCGATTATTTGATATAGAATTTTTTTGCAGAAAATACACATACGTATATTAATACTTCTACAAATGCTTCTCTTTTAAAATATTTTGTTAGGATAATTAACACATATTTGTATTTTACTTTATTCACATTTATGTTGGAGAATATTTAAGATTTTTAACAGAATGAAGGTATATGGGATACAAATTAATTAAAATAATAAACTACAATTTTCAAATATGTGTACTATAGTTACAACAAGAAATAAAGTTTGATACAAGTTTTTTTCTGTTTCGAAATGTTGGAATCGCACCGACATGTATAAGGTTAATGAATGACAATTTAATTCATCTGTCACAAACATGACATTTTAATACACGTTATGTTAGTTTGCTAGCGGATAAACTGCATGCTGATTTTCTATGGCAGCGAGAATTCAATTCTGACAGTATCGTTCAAATAAACATCATACATAAACATATTATTATGTATTTTTTTCTTTCTCTTGTATATGCATTCAAAGAAATATTAAATAACAATATTTTTGTTTATTAATATTAATTAAATGATTCATTAAATTGTCTTATCAAATACCATTCGAGCTCGTGTTTATTTCCGGAACAAACTTTCATTTTGACAAAACTCAAACTCAAACATATAACAAAAGGTGACCATGTTATTTGTTCTCGTCAGTTACCAAGCAACAAAGCTTTCGTTCAAAATGAAAGTTTGTCCGGATAAACACAAACTCTTATGGTATTACCCCGACAAAATAATATTATTATTCCTTTTTTATAGTTCATTCAACGTCAACAGACGGGGTGGGGCACAATTAACGAGACGACTATATTGCCTAATTTTATATACTTTTGTATTTGCCAAATCGCTTTATTTTTAAGTTTTTAGGTGTCAAATGTTCATCTTACTAATGTGAATGTTAATTTACCTTTTCTAACATTACAAACTTTATGTAAGTACTCATGAATGTGAAGTGTACTACAGTAATTAATTAAAAGTTATTAACAAACGCTCATAATATTAAGGATAGTTAACAAAAAAAAAGCAAATGTAAACAATTGTTTTAATCAAAGTCGTAATGTATACGTTTTTTATACATATTTTCCTTCTTTTAGTTTAAGTATTACTATATTGTTATATTAATAATACGACTGTTACATAAAAAAAGCTCTGTTTTTGTAACTTATCCCCCTATTACAACTTTCAAAAATAAACAATTCGTAACATATACCGTTCTTACACCATGGATGATATTAAGTCAACACTATCATTATTAGTGACAATATATCACTCTAACTACTATACCTTCTCATATAACCATAGCATTTCTTTGGTTTACCTCTTTTGTCGAAATTAATTAATATTACTTAAACCCAAAATCTTCAACCGTAAATTTATATTATGTTATGCGTAAAGTTGATTATCTTATGTTAATGTTTTTTTAAAAACATTGCTTTAAAGTCCTTAAAATGTGTTTATGTTATTCTTATATCAAATATGACAATTATATTAAATTCACGCAGAGGCATAAATTGTGAAACTGACAGTTGGTGAAAATGCATATATAGTCGATCAGTAAATCACACTAACTCAAATAAAACCACTATACATTATGGTATAACCATGGCAATTCTAAAAAGAAAAACAATGTTTTGTGTTATTTCTCTTATAAAATTTAATTAATATTAGTTAACTCCTTTTTGCAATAGGGTTTTAATTGTAAATTCGACAGTTATATTGAATTCAAGCGAAGGCACAAATTGTAAAACAGACTGTTTTCTAAAATGCATATGGCCGATCAGTAAATCAATTAAATACAATAATTAAATTATCATGCTATATAATTTCCCCAATCATTTTCAGAAATATAAATATTATTATAAACGATTATCTCCTATTTATCGTCTTCATATTAAATAAGTAGCAAGAAATTTCTTTCCAAATAGCAATACTAATGTCTACAAACAACAACAGCCAGAAATGTAATGTCTCCAGAATGTATTTCGGATTAGAAACTGCAAATTATATCCCCAGTAAATACATCAGTTTCACAATAAAGTAATGCGTCGTGGAGTCTGAACACTTAGGACTTTCAGAAATCATTATAAAGCATTCTCTGCTAGTGAACATAAAAAGATCTAACAAACTAAACCCGAAAAAAACTGCAAAATCCAATTTCCTCCGTAAGTTACACAAAAGGCAACTTTTCGAGACGTGACAGCTCATTCCGTTTAAAAATATCTCAATCGTCTAAGTTTAGTCCAGCTTCGGGGACTATAACGTTTCTTCTAGAGTCCGGCGAATCGGCATTCGCTGCTTTCAATTTCTATCGTTTCCACTCTTATGGTACTGAAATGTGTAGTCGATTTTAAATAGTGTACGCTAAGGCAATACACATAGAAGGAACTTTAATGTTTCACCGTACAATTGTCATTGATGTAAAAGTTCTTTTGAAATTATCATTAAGAAATGTATCCATTTATTGACTGAAGTTGCATTAATTACATGTTTTTTATGAATGAAGCACACATATGATATTTCTCCAATAATGATTTTTGCTATATACCAGAAAAATATAGAAAAAATATATTTTACAGTAATATTTATCTCGCCTCTACAGATTTCAATACTATTGACGATTTTCATAAAATTGATGGTAATATTTGGTGATGCACACTATCTTCATAGGCAATTAAAATTATTTTTCTTGCTTTAATAAATTAATTCTCTTGTGCAATTGCCAAACATATCTACTAATTTTAGCATAAAATTAAAAATGAGCTTTGTGAGTTATTCCTACTCTATGTTTGACCATACCTATAAATTATAACAACTTTCTGAACATGCCGTACCATTAACTGTGGTTGTTGAGAATATGTTCAAAACAGGCATATTTTCACATACGATAAAACTGTGAAGAGTAACTTTGATGTTCATTTGAGGGTTCATAAAGTGACTGGCCTATATCAATCTTGTTGTGTTTCGAATGTAATTGAAGAAATATATAGAATGGAATACTTATCGGGCAGCAAATACATAATAAAGGCAAAACTTTTTAATTAAGCTGGCAAGAAAGTGAAATTCCTCATAGCTCAATTCAGGACCCGCATTTATTTTTGTTCTGTACAAACGGTATGCTAAATTTAGTACATCATCACACCCAATAATATACAGATAACATCACCTTTATGCTAAAAGCGAAAAATAATAGCTATTGACAAGAAGAAGTTCGAAGGACTACGTCTGTCTTCGAGGATTTACGTGCGATATTTCAGTATGCAACTATGTAGATTGGCCTCTATGCTTACCACGCATATATCCATTCCAGTTATCGCTCGGACATCATTTTCTATGACAACTCTGTGAAAGCGTTGAGGGTGTTTGTTTTACATAAGTCTTGTCTGCGAAACACTTTATATTTAAATCGTTGTGTCTTACAAGCACATTTATAATCAACATAAAATACATACCTTCGTGGGAATATTTATATGTAGGTATTATTAATAACTATTTATTATTGTAGTAATGTATAAAATCATAGAATATGCCATGATCAAATTAAAATCACCGTAACACATGCATATGTACTAAGACAAATGTATAAAGAATGTCTCATTTGGAACTGCAGGACTTGAAATGCACGCCATTTGTTTTCTATGAAAAAGAAGACGTCAATATTTAGCATTTGACATCTACAAACTGTACGACGTCAGCATAGTGCGTATAATTGTCGAACAACGAATACTTTTTGGACAATTGCTTTATGAAAATTGGCGATCATTTACGTTTGCATAAAGAAAAACACGCACAAAGTTATGACAAAACGAAGAGGCTACAAAGTAATCAGTTCATGCTTTAATCAAAAAATTGGAACAGACGTGTTCTGTTGTTGATAAGGCAACACGAATACGTCCTCGCCGTGCTCGGTAAAATGCCAATATTGTTGTATATATATATGCCTTAACTCGATTCGGCGGCAACTGAAATTTCCTTGGGTTCGGTCCATAAAATTGCAAAACTTCATAAATTCCACCCTTATAAATTGAAGATATGTCAAAAGCTAACTGAAGACGATTATGACAGAAGAGTAGAGTTTTGTGAACAAATGACCACTACTTATAATTAATAGTACCAATGCATTTGTGAAAAATATCTGCTTTAGTGATGAATGTACTTTTTATTTACATGAATTTGTAAATAAACATAACTGCAGATATTGGAGTAACAAAAACCCTCATCTGTCTGTAGAAGGATATCCTCAGTATTATGAAAAAAATAAGGTATGGGCAGGCATCTTGTGGAACAAGGTAATTGGTTCTTTGTCTTTCAATGGAAATCTAAACGACGAACCATATTTAGATAGGCTGGAAAATACTATCAATCTGCTAATTATTAATGCTCTCGAAAATCAAGTATATAGAGATGGAAATATGCTATTTCACGAGGACGAATTACATCTTCAACAAGATGGAGCTCCTCCTTACTATGTTCTTCCAGTACGGCGGTGGTTAGACAATGTATTTTCCAATAAATGGATAGGACGAAAAGGACCTATAAAATGGTCAGCCTGATTTGACACTACTAGACTTTTTTCTATGGGATTATTTAAAGTCTGTTGTATTAGCGCCTCCATTTGAAAATTTAGAAGAACTTCGTCAGCAACCTTCAACCTGCCGTGGAATTCAAAGAGATATTTTTGAAAATGTACACTGCAGTTTTGAACAACGGCTATCCCATTGTTTATCAATCAACGGACAACATTTTGAACAATTATTGGATTAAAATTTTCTGCAAAAAATATTTGAATTCTTAAATAACTTCGAAAACAAAAATAAAACATTTTAAGCAGTTAAAGTGCGTTTGACTAATAGATATTTAAGCCTAAAAGTAAAGATAAGAAATTAAACAGACCTAAAATTTTTTTTCAAAACAAACCGATCAATCAAAAAACATTTAACGCCAAAATGTACTGTTTCAAAAGACCTTTAAAATGACGTATCACTCAATGCCCCTTTCTATTTAAGATTATTAAGGGGGTAGCTCCCGGGGACAAGGTGCTAAATTAGGTCAGTTTGCATCAAGAAATGGCCGCCAGGATAATACTTATTACGTGTTTCAGGAAATTTGTCATAGATTTCCAGATTTCCAGAAATTTAGAGTGGGAGTTTTGAAATGAACGGATGTTCATTTCAAAACTACACAGGATTGTGTATATATATATATATATGTTCCGTATATTGTTGGTCTATCTGAGAAATTAAATAATATCATTAAACCATATAATTTAAAATTGGCATATCGTAGTAATAATAATTTAAGTCATCTATACACACGTTTAAAAGATCCTATTCCAAAATTAAAACGAACACATGTTGTATATAGCATTCCATGTAATGATTGTAATAAAATATATATTGGTCAAACTCAACAATACCTTGAGGAAAGAATAAAAGGACATAAGTATGCAAAAAATCCTACATCACTCAAGAAACATAAAGATAAGATGAAACACAATTTCAATTTTGAAAATGTTGAAATTCTTAAAACCGAGAACAATGCCAAAGTAAGAAATTTTCTTGAGATGATTGAAATAAAACGAAACAGCAATACAGTTAATGATAGGAATGAAATTGATGGTTTATCAAAAATCTATTTTCATATTTTATAACGTAAACATACTAATATATGTAATATATTTATATTGTGCGTTTGGACAAAATTTCAAAATGACATTTATTTCTAAAATTGATTTTTGACAGTTTTTCAAAAAAAGATTGATTTAATTTTATTTCTAAATGCTATAACATTTACAAAATTAATAAGAAGTATATTTTATGGTATTGAAAATACCTTGTCAGGTATTATGAATATACAATAACATAAAACAATAAATTTTATATGTAAGTTTCAAAAGCTTAGATGTGACCGTTCCTGTATTTAATTAAAATTTGTATTTTTCATTACAGTTTTACTGATGAAGGCAATAAAAAATTGTCGAAACGTTTAAAACTATGTATTATTGAGTTATTTAAGGTCGCTAACACCAAGAGAAAGATATATATTTTATATATATATATATATATATATATATATATATATATATATATGTATATACGAGGATCTTACTGACACACTTGACGCATATTTCATGAATAGTTATATACACTGTAATGCGTCCTACTTGACAATAAAGGTTATTATTATTATTATTATTATTGTTTTATCAACTACTGAATGGTATGTTTTGTAAGGAGATAACAGTACGATACTTGATTTTCTCCATATTTCATACCTTCTTAACGATTAAGTTGCTTGGTCGACGGTGTTTAAAAACTACTAAAGAGATTATGTAAAAAATTTGTATTTCTATTAATGTCACTGAACACGTTACGATAAAAAGAGGTCGTCCCACTGTCATCCAACTCTTCTATTCCGCGAACTTTGAAATGCTTTCTCGTAATATATTAAAATTATGTACAACATAATATAATAAGTGAATAGTAATTTAAATTAGATTATAAAGCATTTCTTTCAATACAATTTATTTTTGTGACTTACATGTTTTATATAAGTTGTTTAATAAATTCAAAACATTTGCAATTCTTTTTTTTAGATATAAAGTAAGTCCTATCTCTCGAACAGCCACTTCTAAACAGTTTTACTGCTTGTGGATACGGATCATTAAATTTAGTTAAATTGTCCTTAAACGGAGGTCAGTTTATTAAACCTCTGAATTCGCACTACAAAGTCGTCTTAAGACTGACAAGACCGCAGCTTTGAATTCCGCACTGAAACTTGTACAATTAAAAATTACACATTTCTAAATACTGTCTTTGTTCAGTACTCAGTGTAAACGCAAAAGGGAGCCGAGATAAAATAAGGATGGCTTGTTTGGCTAAACGACAATCCTCTTCGAGGATTCTTGTAATCTCGCTCTAGATCAGACTATTTGTAAGTTTCGGTTATATTTTAGCAATGATGCTAAAGTATGCGTAGTAGTTTGCGCGGGTAGCATCATAAGATTGTATGCCCATCTGTTAGTTTGGTATATATGTATATGTACGAATATATTTTATAAATAAGATAAGCAAATCCTTCATGGTTATATATAAATATTCCCGTAAATTCTGATTTGTTGAAGTTATAAGTTTTAAAGATACAAACTTTAAGTTTTAAATAATTTTCTATTATAAATAAAATTCTTATTTTGATTAAATCTCCTATTAGCTTATTAATTTAATTTTTCTAAATCAAGAGAATTGTATTTTAACGTACTTTTATTATTTATACAAATTTGTATTAGGCTTAAATAAATGTAATAATCCACGATTCTATTCTAACTGAATATTTTAAATGAAATTATTTCATTATAGTTTAATTCTTTCTTTAATTCAATTAAATTATTTTCTTGGCTGACGTATTATTATAACTTGTGCCTCGACTGTTATTTGCATATATTTACTTCAGTGAAGTAATTCCAGTAAAAGTGGTAACGTTTCCCAAAGTTAACCACACTCCATTCCATTCATGGGAAATGGGTGTATTTAATTGACTTCCAAATTAAAATTTAGAAATTGTCATGTTATTTTATCGACTACTATAAATGGTTTTCTTCATTTATTAACGTGCCTAAATTTGTACATTACGACGTTATTTGGGTAATTCATCTAGTGGTATCAATTAAAATATCATGCTAATTAATTACTTCATGATAGTAAATAGATCTACTTGTTTCTTAATGTTAAAAGTAGACTTCAATGTGGGATCAAACATCCATTCAAAATACTGTAATAAGAATCTGGATACAAACAAAACGGTAATGGTTTATTGATTCTTAATTATTTTAATTAAGAGGGGCGTTTACTAACAAATAGAAACTTATGCAACTTATATCACTCGCGGGACGGGTAGACCCAACCCCCGTGTGAGTAGGTGGAGGTAGACGATATTCGGTTTCGATCACAGCGCTTCGGTTTTATTCACAGATTCTGTTATAGATAAAGGAATACTATAAATGGGAAACATAATGTATAAAGAATGAGTACTTACGGAACTGTTGATGTTGTTGATGTTTTATAATAAGCCAATTTTTGCTTGCCCATAACTGCTATATTATTATACACTTGAATATTATAGGTATATGTATATGACATTTCTTTTTAATGACAAACTGTCACTCGGATTTAAGTCTGGAATAGCCGACCGATTCCGATAGATTTGCGTCTCCGCTAGGACCGGTAGAGATACCGTAAAGTGGGGATAGACGACGCAAGAGGCTTGAAAAACATTGTGTGAAATGTGTGAGACAATGTTTACTATTTAAAGTTTTTTATCTTCAAAAATAATTACATAAAGTTTTTTTTTTATATCGTTTACCAAATGTGCTGCTGGCGCGGAGAGGTTGTTTTTTTTCTTTTGTGTACCAGCCTTAGTTAGTAGACATTAATCAAATTCATGCATTTTTGTGGTTACTTCTAAAACACATAACCTTTTTAAGAAAATAAATTGATGCCTTTTGCATCACTAACCCAAATTTGAGATTCTTAAATTACAAAATAAATTATTAGAATTATTAGTTTTCGAAAGGTAAACGCTTCTCTTAAGATACGTTTTCAGATATAGACAATAATGTATTTAGGTATAATTCGTTTCAAGAAATATGAGCGACTTGTATAAGGTGATAATCCGGATTAAAGAGAAACCCTTTCCTCGAGCTGCAGCGGGTAATTAAGAAGCACTTGAAAAATATCAGGTACGGTCTACAGATAATTAGAAAGCAGCTCGAGGAAAGGGTTTCTCTTTAATCCGGATTATCACCTTATACAAGTCGCTCATATTTCTTGAAACGAACTATACCTTGAAAGTTGTAGTACATGTTGAGAACGCATAACTAGTCATAGCATTATTTTTCATAATGATTGACGAAATAATCACTTACATAGAATAAAAATAACACCTTATATGCAAAAAAAAATCATTGAATTAACTGAATTAACAGAATATTAATTTAATTTATTAACACTAGGAAGACCGAGATTTCTCCATACCTATATGGACCGTCAGCTGTCATTATAACCGCCATAAATTTTACATGTACCATAATGTTTTTGTGAAAAAAATTTGGCTTTTTGGACATTTTTCCAATTTTTATTATTCTAAACGAATGAACAAATTAATATTGTTCTATAAAAATATTATTTAAATCAATAGTTAATTCTAATAGATAGCTTGCGAAATCACGCCACGTAAAACGATACGTACGTACTATGTCATTTTACGGATCGTAAAAAAACGTGACTACAGCAGCTCATTTTACACAATCTTCTACAACCTTACACAACAACTCTGCTTTGTTAGTTTTTTGACTTTTTGTGTACGTCAAGCAATGCCAAAGCATACATTTCCCCATCATAATATCATGATACATACGAAACGTTTTACGTTGCGTGATTTCGCAAACTGTTAAGTATTATATTGTGATTTTAAACTAAATAATGGTTACAACAATAAAAACAAAATAAGTATCATAACAAGTTGAATACAAATGATACACGTTTTGGATGTTGGACCTGTGCATTTTCCGCATACCAGTTTGTTGCATTTCCAGCAGGTACAGGCAGTTTTATTTCGGCACTTCGCTGTAATTTGACACTGGCGTCTTTTCGAATGTTCTAATTGAACTGAACTAGATTCGGATATTCCTTCCTGGTGAACAGTTTTAGTAAGAACATATTGTTCTCTCAGTTCTTCAACTAATTTCAACAAAAAGTTATGTCGGCTAATTTTTTCACTGGTAACAGATTTGTAAGTAATCCATGCATTGATACCGGCTAAATCCAGAATATTGAAAAAAACGTGTACCAGCTATCGTCGACTTGCTGCTCTAACGGTATATTTGCACGCCATTTGATCGACAATGTCAACAGCATACTTGGTAGAGTTATAGAATTTTATGGATTCCGGTAGCTTCTTTTCACCATCCCCAATGTCAACACCAGAGTGAAGCGCACTAAATACCAACACGTTCTTATGCTTTTTGCCTTGGTAAACGGTCAGCGTTGTACCACCTGCATATTTAAATAATACAGACGAATAAATAGTTGCTTTATAGTTTGCTAACAGCATAGGAGTTTCTCTTCTTGCCCTGGTCATTCTACCTACCAGGCTTGTTATCAATGTTTTCAGTCTATGGGCCAGTTTCACAGTAACATTGCGTCCGTTGTTTACATATGGTTCCATAATAATAATCATAATATAATAATAATATTGCCTTATTTCATACTGCCCAATAGGCATGAAATACGTCAGAAATACATCTAATATGATACATAAATTTTACCTTATAATCATATTCTGCTTAAACTCTATAACAAAAAAAGCATTAATGTTATGTAAACATTTTTCTACCAAGATCTTTTTAATTTTTGTTTTAAATACTTTTATTGACATATTTTTGTATTCCGTCAGAATGTAATTGTAAGCTTTTAGAATCTGTGTAACTGCACTTTTGTGTATTTTGGCTGATGTTGTCTGTGGTATTCGCAAGCTTTGTTTTGTATTTTCACGTGTGTCCTAATTGTGATTCGTCTCGTGTTGGGACAAAAGGTCTTTATAGTGCTTTTTGGCGAAACACATACATTCGTAGATGTAGATTCCTGGCATGGTGAGTAGCTTATATTTCTTGAACACTTCACTGCATGTTTCCCTTCTTTTGAGGTTGAATATGCTTCCTAAACAGGACTTTTGAAGTATTAATACCCTGTTTGCTTCCACCGAGTTTCCCCAGCAGATTATCCCGTAACTTAATCTGGATACTATATAGGGCTGGTATGCACTAAGAGCCGTTTCGATATGAACTTGGGATGCGATAGTTCGCAGCGCGTAGACCATTCCGGAGATCTTTTTGGTGAGCAAATTGATATGCTCTTTCCATTTTAATAGACTATCTAGTTCTGGTCCTAGAAATGAGGTGCGTTCGGTTGATTTTAAATTAGTGTTGTTATACATAATTTCCATTGTTTCAGTTTTCTGTAAGGTAAACCTTATTATATTTGTTTAATCAACGTTTAATTTTAATCTATTTTTATCAAACTAGTCATTTATTGTATTCACTGTGTTCACTATATTATCGTTTAGTAGCATACAGTTCTCATCAGCAATAATAATTGATGTATCATCAGCAAACATGTTAATGAAGTTCTTGCTAACTTCTGGAAGATCATTAGTATATAAGAGAAATAGAAATGGCCCCAAGATGGATCCCTGGGATAATCCATGTTTGACCTGTACAGAGTCGGATCGCAGTTCCTTGGCTTTCACTATTGCTGCTACACATTGAATGCGGTTTGTTAAATAGGATTTAATTAATTTATGAACTATTCCTTTGAAACCCAGAAACTCTAACTTTTTTAGAAGGATATCGTGATTCACACTATTGAAAGCTTTAGACAGATCTGAGAAAACTCCTGCCACCTCTCTTTTATCAATTAATGCCTCTGTAATCTTACTAATTGTCATGTATATTGCTCTAGTTGTTGATCGTCCTTGAATATACGCATTTTGCATATTTGTTAGTATTTTGCTTGATTCTGCGAATTCGACCATCCGTCTTAATAATATTTTTTCCATAATCCTGGCTATTACCGAAATTAGTGCAATTGGTTATAATTTTCCAGGCTGTGTTTATCTCCTTTCTTAAATTTTTATTATAGTTGCCTTCAAATGATCAGGAAAAATACCTTTTTTCAGACAAGAGTTTATTATTAACGATAGTGGCGTGCATAATAAGTCTGCATTTTGTTTTATGAGTTTTGTTGGGAGCCCATCAGCACCTTCTGAATATGTGTCTTTTAATGAGTATATTACATTGAAGACCTCGATTGGTTCTGCTTCGTACAGCGCCATAGATTTTTGATTTGTTTTGAATGTTTCAAATTTAGTATGACCCTTACTCTCAGTTTTGCCTAAGTTTACAAAGAAGTAGTTTATTCGGTTTAATACTTGTTGGTTTGTTTCGTTTTAGTGCTCGCATAACTGTTCTATGTCAAATTGATCCCTTTTCGTCTTTCCAGTTATTTCATTAACTAAGTCTCAAGTTGCTTTTATTTTATTATTGGATTCTAGTATGCGGTTTGTAATAATAATGTCTTTATTGTAACTAGAAATACAAAAGGCAAGCAAAAATACAAAACACAAAAATTATATTTAAGAGTCACACTCTCAGGTTCAACCAGAGCTACTTTTCAACTTGAGATTGAAATACAACATATATTTATTGAAAAAAAACAAATAATTTTGAGAAAGAAAAATAGATATGTAATGCCTAATAATTTTTTCTTTAATTTTCTGTAATATATGTACAATCACAAGGAAAATCCAGCAATACCTGTTCTATTTTCCTTGAGTCTCAATCATGGTAAACTCAACAAAAAAACTAGTCCTAACCTAAACTTAACTAAAAATTTAACTAAAAATATAACTAAATCAAGACAGAAATTCGGCACCGTGCAGACGAAAAACAGGGGATAACTAGCAATATACAACTGAAAGTTACGAATGATTATGTGTACATGATCAAAATTAGAAAACGAAAGGAGCATATGTCAAGTGAAGCTATCGCGACATCAACATAAACTTAAGCTCGCGTTTAAATCTCTCCAGCGGCAACAACTTGAGATGTAAAGGCAAGGCATTGTACTTAGTGTAAACCTGAAACGAGAATGATCTCTGAAACAGGGATGATCTGTGCAAGGGTGTATTACTGTCCTTTTTGGTTTTTTCTATAATAATATTCAGATGCTTGCAATATCTTTTGTAAGAGTCTCTAGAAATAGTTTTATGCAGTACTCCTTCATATAACTGGCGTTTGACACGACATTTATTACGAATTTCACTGTTTAACCAGCGTGGGTGTAGTTTTTCTGACCTTCTCACTATTTTTTTAGGGCAAACTCTGTGGTAGATTTTTGCAATTGTTGATGGTAAGTTATATAAGCCCTTATTTGGATGATCTTTCCCAATCACATTCTAGTTTATATATTGGATATGTTGACGTATGGTAGCTGAGTCTTGATTAGATAATCTTCTAATGAATTTTGTTTCTCCTTTTGAGATGTTAACTACAGCTTCAAAGTGGATTTCCTGTCCAATGTGGTCTGATAAGCCCGTTTTTATAATACTGCTTTCAAAATCGATAGCCGATTTAACGAAAATATTATCAATTAACGTTGTTGTAGTCTCTCCTACACGAGTTGGTTCATGACAAGTTTGTTGTAATCCGAAGGATGACATCAGATCCACAAAACTCTTTACCCTTCTGTCCGCAACATCTAACAAATTTTGATTAAAATCACCACAGAGCAATACTGAGCATTGGTTTTCTCTTGATTCTATAGACAGCAGAATGTCTTCCATGACCTCATTAAAAATTTTCAAAATAACCATACATATACATACATATTTTATATTATATATGCACATTTCACCGAATTTAGATTAGATTAGTTTTTTAGAAATCTTTTCTTTTACAAGTAAATAGGGGTGTATAAGAGAAACATCTCTACTTTTACACGTTTGATAAGCATCCTGTTTTCCGAAGTTAACTTGACACTAGAACGACCACTGCGGTCAATTTGACCGTTGCAACATTTCATAGTTCTTTAAAATCGAGTATCACGTTCCTAATTTAAGGCTTTTAATCTTTTTATTGGTTTTGCATGTTTTTAAATTACAGTCCTGTCAGTTTTATACTTTATTATTTATAAACACTTATACCTAGGAAGACCAAGTGCGGTCATTTTGACCAACACTCGCAAATACCACAGCGCCGGCACAGTTCGTTTGAATGTTATATGTTCAGACTTGTTCAGTCAGTTTGATTTCCCTGTTCCTGGCGTTGATAGTGTATCGTTTGGGTCTCTCTTGAAATTGATATGAGTGGAAGACGTGGTCTCACCGATGCTGAATTATTAGAAATACTGAACAATTTGTCGGATGTAAGATCGGGTGATGAAGAACAAGTGTCTTCGTCATCTAATGACGTAGATTTTAGACTCCACCCCATTTCAGTAGTTCAAGTAGTAATGCGAGTACGGCACCACAACATAGTTCAAATACAGGTACTTACGTCGTCTTTTATTTTTATCTACAGAAAATTTATATCCAATTCAATATTTAGATTCTACAAACAATAAACGTAAAAGAGGGCGTACAAAATCTTTTCGACAGGCCCAACAACAGCCTCGAAATTTTGAAATAGGTACCAACCATATCGGCAAAGACAAAAGTACCAGTCCACATGGTAGTTTTGTCTTTGTTATCGAAAAAGGTGTGAACAATGCATGAAGATTACAAATACAAAATATTGTGAAGAAAGTTTCTGGTCCTACGGGACATGCAAAACGAAATATCATAAATATATCTGTTTCAAGTTCTTGGCGATTATTTATCGATGAAAGCATGCTTCGAAATATCAAACACTGTACAGAAGAAGAAGCACATAGAAGAGGAAACGAAAACTAGACAATCTCGCTAAAAGAGTTAGATGACTTTATCGTATTACTCTATGAAAGGGGCGCATATAGTTCAACAAATCTTCAGATATCCCTTATGTGGTCAAGTAAATGGGGCCCGCCAATATTTTCCCAAACAATGGCAAGAAATAGATTCAAAGAAATCTTGAGATATATCCGTTTTAATCTACGAAATACGCGTTCTGAGAGATTACAAACGGATAAATTTTGCCTTATTTCCTCAACATGGAACAGATTCATTCAGAATTGCCAACTATGTTACAAACCTGGTCAAAATGTTACAGTAGACGAGAAACTGTTCCCGTCTAAAGCAAGGTGTAGATTCACCCAATATATGGCCAACATGCTAGACAAATTTGGGATTGAATTTTGGATGCTTGTAGATGTGGAGTCTAAATACATGTGCAACTCATTTCCGTATTTAAGAAAAGACGAACACCGTCCAGAAAATCAATCACTTTCAGAAAATGTTGTAACGAAACTTATGAATATCAAGTTACCGTACCTAGAGGCTGTAAATATAAACGCTACATCGAATAATAACGAAAAGAACATTGATACAACTGATGGCTGTGAAGATAAATTTACACCGGTGGTAAGAAGGCAAAGAAGAAAATCAAACCTAAAGATAACCCGCGGCACGGCAACAAATACCGAATTAAGGGGAATCGTTCGTTATGCACACTTGCACGTCTATGGCCTGGATCCAAAGACGAATGACGAAGACATCATCACGTACTTAAAAACGAAAGGTGTGGAGACGGTGAAAGCTGAAAAACTACAATCAAAGCATCCCACCGAGTATTCTTCATACAAGGTATCGGTCTGGAAGCAATAACAAGACCGGAACTCTGGCCTTCAGGGACGCGAATCATCCGTTTTTTAGAGAGGATTTGGTTAAAAACACAGCAGAAAACTTAAATAAAATAAAAACAGACAATAAAGCATATGCGAAAACAGTTTCAATTTTCCACCAAAACATACAAGGTATATCGAATAAAATAAATTCCATTGAAGAAATTTTGTACAAGGAAAATTTTAAGTTTACTGTAATTGCTTTCACGGAACACTGACTTAAATCACACAATATTGACTGCTTTAAAATACCAAATTATAAACTAACCTCCATTTTTTGTCGAACAACAACAATACACGGAGGTTCGTGCATATTGACACGTGAAAATCTCGACGCCATGGAATTGTTGTACCTCAAACAAAAAAGTGTAGAAACCATAATTGAATGCTCTGCAATTAAACTTTCCAAGAACAAATTCATAATATTAAGTATCTATCGACCACCATCAGGGAATTTTGAACGTGATACTCGATTTTAAAGAACTATGAAATGTTGCAACGGTCAAATTGACCGCAGTGGTCGTTCTAGTGTCAAGTTAACTTCGGAAAACAGGATGCTTATCAAACGTGTAAAAGTAGAGATGTTTTTCTTATACACCCCTATTTACTTGTAAAAGAAAAGATTTCTAAAAAACTAATCTAATCTAAATTCGGTGAAATGTGCATATATAATATAAAATATAAAGTAAATAAATATATGTATGTATATATACCGTGCATTTTTTTTAACGTAGAACATAGGAATTTGCTTGCTAAAAATTCTACCTTATGTTAACTTTTGTTGCGTTTCAAATTTGAAAGAAATTTGTGTATCATTTAATAAATCAAACATTTTTCTACCAATTGTACATTGTTTTAATGACATGAAGTTCTTTTTAATTATTTTTTCGTTTTCAGTTGAAATTAATTCGCACAAAATTGAGTGGTATTAATAATTTTATTCTAGATGACATCGCTTGTCACTTCGCTAGTGACAGTAAATTTTCGAAATTTTTTTCTATATACACAGTTGCAGAACGAGTGAAAATTATTGACAACTTTGCTGCAGCATATCCTGACTGGCCAGTTTTAAGTATTTCGACAGTGTCTCGAATTTACAATGAATTCCAGAGCACAGGCTGCGTAAACCACAGGAAACGTATTAGAAATCCATCGGCCGTTACAGAAGAAACCAAAATGAACATTTCTTTGATGGTTGAAAACGAGGGCTTCACAAGCTTGAATATGCTTGCCGATCAGTTCCAAATTTTAAGAAGCAGTTGCCATAAAGCGCAGAAGACCGAAAAGTACACATCTTCTAAGATTCAAAATGTTCACTAATTATTACCAACCGACTTCTTCCCAAGAATGGAATTTTGCCAATTTTGGATGGAAAAAATAAATAGTGATCCAAATCTGTTAACAAGAAATTTATTTACGTTTATACGCGGAACATAGGAATTTGGGTGCTAAAAGCTTTACCCCATGTTAACTTTTGTTGCGGTATAAATAACAAAAATAAATGTAATTTTACACACTGTGAGATAATTTATTGAATTAGTGAACATAAAAATAATTTAAAGAAATTGTTCAAAATGTTTGCCTTCAGCAGTTGCACAATATCCTAACCGATCGTAGAAATTTCTACGAGTATTTTGCAATTGTCGCGCTGTAATTGAATTGCAAGCGTCTGTGATTCTTGCTCTTAGCTCTTCCAAGTTTTCAGGTTTCTCTCGAACATTGTCCTAGACTTTACTTGATACATGACCCCACAAAAAAAATCGAGTGGGGTAAGGTCTGGGCTTCTGGCAGGCCATCTAAATGGTCCATATCGTCCAATCCAACTGTTGGGGAAACTTTGATTCAAAAATTCCGTGATTGTGGCAGCACTATGAGCTGCTGCTCCGTCTTGCTGGAATATTATTTCCCCATTATCTCGCAACTCATCCAGATGGGGACCTACTTCCATCTGAAGTAGATCTAAATATTTCCGTTGATTTAAATTCCCGCCTATAAAAAACGGCTCCAACATGTTATTCCCCACTATTTCCACCCAAACATTAACTTTCTGAGGCCACTGTGTGTTAGCCTCTCGAATTTTATAAGGATTTTGTCGTGCCCAAATTCGTTGGTTTTGCTTGTGTACCGGCCCATCCAGAGCATATGAGGACCAGACTTGCAAAATGTGTTTTGTCAGTTTTTGTAAAATTTCAGTAGAAACGATTAATTATCGCTCAGAAACGGTTAAAGCAACAACAAATTGGTTTTAACTATATATTCTTAAAAAAATAACTTAATTATAATTGTAAATTACTACACTAGAAAAATTTAAATTAGGTACTGAATACTGAAAAAAACTGTTTGACAAAGTGCCTTTCGGTTGTCTTTCTTTGACAAAATAACTTTTGATTGTCCCTTGTTAATAAAATCTTATTGAGTTTGAAAGCAGAAAGTAAAATAAATCACCCAATATTCAAATAATGTTTTTACCACACTGAACTGTTTACACAAAATGTTCTTCTTCAATTTCATCACATTCGCAGGCCTCTTCATCCGAATGATCTTGACTGTCTCGATCCTCAGATATTATAGGTAGCAACCACTTTAAATCAGGATCATCCATCCAATTCTCACCACCTAATGAGATGAGTAGATTGCGCAAGCTGTCTATCTTTTTCTTTTTAATTGTATGTTTTAATGGCAGTTTGGGTAGGTCGATCTGATCTATACGTTTTCGAGGTTTTAATAGAGTCTAGAATTTTTTTGATTTGTCATCATTACGGTAAAGGGTCTCAGTTTTCATAACAATCTTATTACTCCCTGCTTCTCTTTTAATTTTTATTCTTCTGCTTGAACTTATACCAACTACTTTCTTTAGGCAAATTAAAGAATTTTTGATGTTTACCAAATGCCAATCTGTACCAAGTTTTCGAACTTTTCCATGTTGTGAATACAAGTCCCAATATTTCTCAGGAGTTTTGATTACACTATGTCGTCTTAATACCTTCTCTATTTGACCAAAAATACGATCCGCAGGAAGAAATGAATGCCCCCTAATGGGAAATATTATTTCTATAGCTTCTATTGTATTTGGTGCAAATTTATGAAACCAATACATTAATAGGTGAACAACGAAACTGTTTTTGTTTTGACCCGCGCATCCGTCGGCAAAAAAACGTATATTTTCTATGCCAGGTGGAAATTCTGTTGACTGTAAAAAATTAAGAAGAGCAGAGGATGTTTCAATAGCACCTCTTCCCGCTTGATTCTCCATCCATGAATAAAAAATTGGCGATTGGCGCTCAATGCTTGTTATACAAAAAAAATAGAGAGATAATTGTTGAGCATAAAAAGCTTCCTGAATTGGTACCTTAGGAAGTACCTGCACCTGCTGAAGGTCAAAACAGAAAGATGCAGTTTTTGGAGGTTTTTCTTTCATTAGCTTGTAGAATTGAGCGGCGCGAATTTTATGAACTTTTAGTTTTGTTTTGCCGTCTATTTTCTCCGCTATTACTTTTGTGTTAGCTATTTGGCTTAGTGTTCTGACGCAAAAAGAGCACACATCGGTGGCGGGGCTCCCAAAACCAATATTAAAATGACGACTAAATACTCTTGAAAAAAATTTATAGTTTACTTTTAAACTTTCTTCAGCCTTCTCATTGTAAAACTTCCAAAGTATCTTAATATTGTATTGTGATCCTAAGTAAATTCTTCTCGATTTATTACGTCCATAATGACTTTCTGTTCCTTTCAAATTGCGAATGAAGTTTTTTACCTCTGCCAGTTTATCTTTAAATGCGAAAGATCGTTTGTCCCCTCCTCCGTTTTCTACAATTGCTTCCCCATTCATCAGTGATGTACAAATTCTGCGAATTCTGGTTGGGCCAATACCATAAATAGCCATAAATAGTTTTTGACATATTTGGTATTTAATCCCATTAATGATTATCTGTAATATTAAAAAATTAAGGTAGGTATAGGTACTAGGAGGTCTAAAATTTAACGTACGTTATACACCGTAGAAAATATATGAGACTTGCCATCCAATTTTCGATTCCTTTTTTGTTTGGGATTGCTTACAGTTAATAAATTAGCCAATATATTATCCTGTATAATTTTATCCGCTTTTCGAAAAAATACATTTCTCATTGTAAGTATGTCTTCTCTGGTGCCTGTTTTACATGCAAAATGTGTGTTTTCTTTGTGTTTGCAGTTTAAATTAAAATTATCGAGGTTTGAATCATGGTTTGAATACCTTGAAAAATAATAACCATTTCAAATAGTAAATTTGTGATCAACATAACCTAACGTTATCATACCTGACTTCCTTTTTCCGTTGTCTTGAAGTAAGATTTATTGTTCGTTTTCTACTGCCACGGTTGCACTCACCAACAACATGTTCGCTTTCTTCCTCATCCATTTTTTATTAATGTTAGGTACTTAAACAGAAAGTTAATCACTCAATCAATGCACAAAGCAGAATGAGCGCGAAGCGCACAGTCCAGAAAATTCGGAGCAAATTTCCAAACAAACCGTGTTATGTCAAAAAGCATCGACAAAATACGGTTTGTTTGTCTAAAGTCAAACGACAAAATACAGTTTGAATGTCTACGTGAAATATCCTATGTATTTAATATGAGACATAGCGTGGTTTGAATGTCCAAAGTGACGTAAACAGTGAGAATAAGCCCAGAGACTGCAACGCCATCTAAAACTCAAATCATGAAAAAGTTGACAAAACACGATTTGCAAGTCTGGTCCTCAATTGATAATCCACATTTGGCAAATCAAAGAAAGTTTCAATTCGATTTGGTTTTAATCTCATGTGTGGTTTGATTGGTACGAACTTTTATTGACATCTTCTTTGTTGTTTGAGTTTTTGTTTTTTCATTTTAGATAATCACTAGGTCCTTTCATCTTTGATTACAATTTAACTGGTAATAGATATTTAGAGCTACTAACGAACGAGATAATGCCTGCCGTAAGACAAATTATTAACCCTGAAAACATGCAAAACGTCTGGGTTCAGCAGGATGGCTGCCCTGCCCATAATTATCGTCACGTGCGACATTTTTTGTGAGAACATTTCAATGAGAGAGTTATTTCAAATAATGGACCAGTACAATGGCTTGCGAGATTGTCCGACCTTACCCTCCTTGATTTTTATTTGTGGGGTGCCACTAAAAACGAAGTATTCAATTTTGAACCATCAGAGAATCGAGAAATTTTAGAACAACTCAATCAATGCACAAAGCAGAATGAGCGCGAACCGCACAGTCCAGAAAATTCGGAACAAATTTCCAAACAAACCGTGTTATGTCAAAAAGCATCGACAAAATACGGTTTGTTTGTCTAAAGTCAAACGACAAAATACAGTTTGAATGTCTACGTGAAATATCCTATGTATTTAATATGAGACATAGCGTGGTTTGAATGTCCAAAGTGACGTAAACAGTGAGAATAAGCCCAGAGACTGCAACGCCATCTAAAACTCAAATCATGAAAAAGTTGACAAAACACGATTTGCAAGTCTGGTCCTCATATGTGCACTCGTCAGAAAAGAGTATTCTTGTTTAAACATTTGGATCGTTATTTATTCTTTCCATCCAATATTGTCAAAATTTCCATTCTTGGGAAGAAATCTGTTGGTAACAACTTCTGAACATTTTTAATCTTATAAGATTTGTACTTTTTGGTCTTCAGCGCTTTATGGCAACTGCTTTTTGAAATTTGGAACTGATCGGTAAGCATATTTAAGCTTGTGGAGTCCTCGTTTTCAACCATCAAACAAATGTTTATTTTGGTCTCTTCTGTAACTGCAGATGTATTTCTAATTTGTTTCTTGTGGTCACAATTTAAATTGTGGAATTCATTGTAAATTCGAGACACTGTCGAAATACTTAAAACTTGCCTATCAGGATAAATGTGCAGCAAAGTTGTCAACAATATCTCTGAAGGACATTGCTTGGATACATGCCGTAACAATTTACACTTGTTCTGCAACTGTGTACATAGACATTTTTTTCGTAAAATTACTTGTCAATAGTGTTCATGTCATTAATAATTGTACAATTGGTAGAAAAATGTTTGATTTATTAAATGAAATGCAAATTTCTTTCAAATTTGATCCGCAACAAAATTTAACATGGGGTAGAATTTTTAGCACGCAAATCCCTATGTTCCGCGTTAAAAAAATGCACGGTATATACCGGGTGTCAACGAGATCATGTATCAGCCCGCCATTTATTTATTAGTTAAAATTAGACTCTGAAATTCGGACCATATATATGAGTGATTGGTGGGCTTCTTCAGGTACACTTAGTTTTTCTATATCACTTCCGGTGAAACCGGAAGTGACGTTAATTTTGAATTTTTAAATACAACATTTATTATTTCTGTTCATATTCTGTTTCTTCTAAAAATTTGCCATCTAGTGCAGGTTAACTTTTGACATTTCTGTCAAAGATGGCGGTATTTGTTAAATTTATCCATTAATGTGAAACTGCTTCGCAATTGTCGAAATGTAACAACCATCAAAGTTAGCTGTTTTGTGATCTGGTATAAACGGTAAAAATGAGGGATAATGACAGCGAAATGTAAAATTTGACTCCACCACAACTAATGGAACAAGCCTTAGTAGCCACGAACAATTTATTACCAGCTAAATTGGCAAAGATGTACGGAAAATTTTACTCTCAATTACGAAATGGAATGTTCAATAAATAATGTTTTATTATGGGGTCGTAGAAAAAATAGTGTATGCAACTCGCATTTAATGGCTATTAAGACACTCGTTTTCATTACAATACTCGCTTTCGGCTTGTATTGTAATTTTCTTACTCGTCTGTTAATAGCTATCATTAAATGCGCATTGCATAATATACTATTGTCGGCGTCTCTGCGTTCTCAAAACGTTTCTGATTAGTTAGTGCAATTTAGCTATGAACTTCAATTAATTATTATAATATTAATTATAAAAATGTTCTTAAATGTTTTTTCTCTTCAATACTGCTTGTATTATTAATTCGATGAAATAATCTGGCTTTTCGCACATGTCACCAACAAAAATGCGTACGTGATAAAATACCTGAAAATACTTAAGCTTTTTGATATATAGAGTACGGTAAATTCAAAAGGTCTTATTTGTGACAGCTTTTCCGTTTGAAAGTAATTATTATGGATAGATATTGTTGCCCCTTATTGAATATTAATGAATCAAGTTTTATATCACATGATTACAATAGCCACTGAGCCATTACTTAATATTTCGTTCATTTATGCATTTAATTTTACTTGAAGTGTATTTAAATTAAATGAATTTAAATTTGCATATCTTAAATGATGACTTTCATAATTGCTGACTGTTTTTGAATTTAATTGTCTAACTCTACATATCTTTTAATGTTTCTAATGTTTTTCGCATTATTGGTTTGCCATTGAACATTGATTTCAACAGTTGTTGTATTTATAATACTGTGGATTCTCTTTAATACACTTTGCAATGTCTGAGTACTATGATATCTCAGTACAATATCCAACACAGAAAATATTGATATAAGGGAAAATATAACCTCAAATATTTATATTTTGGTCTTTTAATAACATGTTGCCTTTTATTGTTTTAGTTTGGCACATGGAATATCTATGTGTAATATAGATCCATTACAATATATGTAAATAAAAGAAAGTTGGTCAATAGCTACGCATGAAATTTATTATGGCTGCCAGTTACACAAGTATGAGGTTGTACACATGTAGTTTATGCCTTATTTGTGTTATTAGCGCTAGGTATTTGCGTTATCTGTTTTATTTTTCTCAGGTTGCTTTTTGCATTTACTATCCTCTGGAAGTGCAAAGTTTCTAATAGCTAAATAGCCTCCTGATATATACGTTGGGAAATTTGTTAATACATCGAATGTGTAGACTACCCCTCGGTTCCAATAATCTTTCAGAGTGAAAACTGCATTTTCTGCACTTGGTGCTTTCAAACATTCTCCACTTTCATCTCTTGTTGGTGGTCTCTGAAATCAAAATATATTTTTAAAAATATATCAAGGCGAACTATGAGGTGAAAGCAAAGACTTCATATACGGGTCAGAATAACGGCAAGAAATTATAGAAAATGAATTAAAGGATGAATATAAATAAAAGAGTGACTAAATAAAACCAAATTAAAATAAGCCTAAGACGAATCAAGCAATCTTGAACAGGCCAAATTCAAAAATATTACTATATTCATTACGACACGGAATTATTTTAAAATAAAGTTTATTAGACTAATGTAAATACTCTGAAATATTTTCAAAATTTCTGAGGTGATATTAAAAGAAGCGAAGAAATAGCTTTTTTGTTTGATGAGTTTTCCATAAATACTTGGATGAACAAAAGCATTTTCACAGGTGCCAACTAAATTAAGGTTTGACAAAGAATCACAACTCATTATAAGGAACTTATAGGGTTGTAATACAGCATTGGTCTACAAAGAGAATATGTAATCTCTGCAGATGATACGGCAATAATTTATACAGGAAAAAGTAGGGAAGAAATTGAAAACAAAATAAATACAGATCTAAAAAAACTGCGCCAATGGTTAATTAGGAAGAAATTAATATTAAACACAAAAAGTACAGTTTATATCACCTTTCAACAAAAAAATAAATAGCAAATACAACACATCTAAAGAAAAACTTAAAGAAGCAGGCATGATAAAGTACTTGAATTATGATTGATAACAAATTATCACGGGGGCCTCATGTGACGGAAATTCAGAACAGTGTGTCACCACTAATAGGGGCAACAAAGAGAAGTGGGCTATGTAAAAAGACTAAACTAATGATAGTCATGTCATTTGGAAAATACGCAACTCAATAGTGGCATAGGGAAAATGTGCAAAAACATTAATAAAATCTATGCAGATGATTCAAAACAAAACACTAAAAGTAAACCTGGACTTGAACTGGTATACCAATACTGAGAATATATACAGGGATACAGGACTATTCAGTATAAAATAATTAGCTGGACTGCAGGAATACATAACAGCTTACAAGGTAGCACATAACATTCAGAAGAACAACTTCACTTTGTAGAAGTTAAGTGATATGCATAACTGCAGTACACCCCACAACGATGACTATTATATCCTCGGTGTAGATAGCGTCATGGGGAAAAGGAGTTTTCAGTTGGAATACTAGAGATATTTAATAAAATTCCGTCGGAAATAAAGAACTGCTCGAGTTTCATGGTATTCAAAAGCAAACTAAAGAGATATACGGTAGAAAATGTTAGTATATTCAGAGACTCTCCTCTGCGAAGCAGTGTGGCCCACGGGTGTCAGAAACCTAAGAAGGAAGAATTAAAACACGAAGAATGTAAATATAAGTTAAATAGTTCACATACACGTTTGGCCTACGATTATCTTGCATGCGGCTTCCCGTACATAACACGAAAGCAGTTGCCAAACCGTTCCTACCTAACAGATATACATACGAGAGCCGACAAGTAGACCTTCAGCGAAACAAAATTAAATTCAATCATAAAAATAATAAATCTGAAGGAATTCTTATAATATTAACTTAAGATACTTTATTAAGAATGTTACGAATGGGAATAATACCTAAACAGAGATAACAACCCCCGCAACATGCACACATGCATTATATTGGAATCTTATGATCGTAATGATCGTATCGGCCAGTCGTTTAGCGTCGAACAGTACTTGCCCACATGTGTATAAATATTGGCAATAACGTTCGTTTCAATACATGGACTTTTAGCTCGCATGCAAGGTAAAAACCGACCGAACCTGTATAACTTAAAATGCTCCCTCAATAACAGCAATGAGCTGGCAGGGAGGAGTAATTGAATTTAATTTAATACTGTTGTATAGGAAACTGAAAATACGTTTACAATAATTATTTGTCATTTGCAATAACAAATAACTAAATAATAATATATTAAAGGACAAGTTTCATTTTGACGTTTCAAAGTACGAATTCAGAGTTTAAGAAACGAGTGGCGTAGCCACGAGTTTCTTAACTGAATGAGTGCTTTAATGTCAAATGAAACGTGTCTTTTATGCTATTTTTTGCAATTAGCTTTAAAATTTCTCTTTTTGTAAAAGCAAAATGAGAAAAATTTGATAATCAAGGGAAATTTTGTGGCGGTTGTCACCTTGGTTTGGCACAAGATTTAAATTGACAAGTTAATTTAAAATTGACACATTTTTGATAATTTTCAACAGAATGTTTCTACTGCACACGGTATCACTATCACTTCGAAAGATAATTCAAACGTTAATATAAATGTTTATAATAGTTGTACTATTTCAAAGATTAATTAAAAATATCAAATCTTACAATGAATTTCAATATAAAAACCTCAAACTTGCTTACAAAATGTCATATTGACATCTCCATTTCTGTTGCAATGTGACCAACTTAAAATAAATCTGTTTTTCTATTCCGGTGCTATAAAGTTCACTTTACGACACCCGTTTTGGTTGCATAAAGTATTACTTTATCGCACGCTAATTTTATTTTTTTGAAGTTGGTAACAACAAAAACTGGAACCAAATCATATTTAAATGTCAAAATATTAGTCTTTAATCTAACAAACATGTGTAAGAAGTTGTACAGAGAATAAAAAACATAGTTACGAACATTTTATTTACGCTAATTAACAATATAAATGGGATGATGCCTTTTTATCCTTTTTTCTTTGTCAAAATAAGCAATTACTACTTTTTCCGTAATATTCACAATATTATTTTCTTTACACCAACTTAAAAAGAGGTGGTATTGCTTTTCATAAATATGTCGAGACTTTGTTGGCAAAAGATTTTCTAAATTGGCTTCTGCTATTTTGCGAATCTCTGGAGGCGTGCAGTTATTTATTTCTTCCATTTTGTTGATAATTTGAAATAAATCAGACTAAATTTTAAACAAAATGACAAGTCCGCCGATATTCAAATAATTAAATTGTTTTACTTAAAAATCAGAGTAACCAACTTCAAAAAAAGAATATTTCTAAAATGTTCGAACAAAACATGTCTCTCATTTTAATCTTTTTTGAACTTTCAATAACCGAAATAGAAAAAATAGGATAAAATACACGTTTCATATGACATTTTTGCGCACTTGTTCTTTAGAAAACTCGCCTAGCGGCTCGTTTTCTAAACTTGAACGCGTGCGCAAAAATCGTGTCTTATGAAACTTGTATCTTAATATACTATTAAATGTTCCATTTTTATTACGCAACTAGTGCTGTAATAGACCCTATTACAGCACTAGTGAAATAAATGGTATGATTACGGTACTAATTGCAAAAATATATAAATACACTCAATAACAATAATAACAGTTACTAATCATAACTACAATATATTATTTAATTGGTAATAAATTTGCTAGTTGATGATAGCTACTTGAATTTAATTAACTGTGAACTATACAAAAATGGTAAATTTCCAAAATTACTAAAACATTATTATGTGGCGTGCTTCCAGTATATAAATGAGCAGATGTTTTTTATTTTCAAGATACTCATATAACAAAACTCTACTGGTGCTGCGTCGATTGTTCCAAGGAACAAAGTAGCCAAGTCACAAACCATGGTTTAGCCACAGTACATTTAAGAAAAACGTCCATAAGCGTACGTAGCCTGTGGTTAAAAAGCATGTCAGTAATTTAGGATATTATTGTAGCTGTTATCAGTTAGCAAATTTGTTAAAAGTTAAATAGAATACCGTAGTTGTGTTTAATAAGTAGGCCGCGGACACGAGCGAGCCATGACTCATCGCCCATGGGCGCACTATTGAGATGTTGTATTTTTAAAGAGGTTTTAATTTTATTTATATAATTGGATAACAAGTGGCTGGTGATCTATAAAATACAAAATACCTTATTATTTGTTCATTTTCTCTTCTGTAAGACTTGTTCTCTTTGAATTAAGTACATCCATGTAGATAGAAAACGTCCTTTCTACATCGCAACTGGTTATATGTGCGTACTGGAAATATTCTTTTATTTATCACAAATGCCGCAATATTATTAAATCTGGATTTCTATTAAAAACTGCGTCTAACTTTTGCCGAAGACCACATCCAAAGTCACTTGGAATACTTGTGAAATTATTAATAGCCACATCTAATGTGGTTAATCCATTTTTACTTTCTTATACGTAGTATAAGGAAGTATTGTAATGACCTAAATTTTTGACCTCGAGATTTTTGCAGATGTCCACGTTTTGAAGTCCCCTGATACCAAAAAAGTGGTTTTTAAAAAATGTCTGTGTGTCTGTAACCGCTGTAGATATCTATTCCAAATTTTGTATTTACGTATATAATCTCCCTCTTGATATCTGATTAGTTTTTCAGTAAAATCGGTAGACCGGAAGTACTAGTTTACTTCAGTGAAAAAATCGAATTTTGCAAATATTTCGTCAATTACTAAGTTTAAACAATTTATAAAGAATTCAAATGTATTCAAAATTAAATTTGAGACAAATTGTCTTAAAAAAGTTTTTTGAAATTCCTACGGGAAGTAGGTCTTTTACTCTTATCGAAAATCAGTTTTTTGCAAATATCTCGCAAGTCATGCTATCTAGACAGGTACGTTACGGGTATAAACATTTAGAACATAATTTTCAATACCTTTAGTATAAAAAAAATTTCAAAATTCGGACCGGAAGTAACACGTTTACTTTTATCGAATAGCGATTTTTGCAAATTATGCATTCTATATATATTTGTCAACAGTAAAAAGTAGTAAGAGTTGGATTTGAAATATTTTTTGTAGAAATGAAATTTTAAAATTCACACCGGAAATAACGCTTTTACTCTTATCGAATAGCGATTTTTGCATATATTTCGTAAATTATGCATTCTATATGCATAATTTACGAAGAGTAAAGAAGTATTTAGATTTGGATTTGGAATATTTTTTGTATAAATGAAAATTCAAAATTCGGACCGGAAGTAATGCTTTCACTCATAGCGAGTAGCATTTTTTTTGCAAATATCTCATAAAGTATGTATCCTGTAGAGATTTATTAAGAGACTGGAAGTACTTAGAATAGGATTTTGAATAATTTTAGTGTAAAATAGTTTTTAAAATTGTATAATTTGAAACGCTAATATGTATAAGAAAATCGTGTGGTTGCCATACCTCATTTTTTAATTTGAGATTCGATGTTCAAAATATGTTATTAGTTTAGGCAAATTTCCAAAGTGTTCCTGAAGTAATAACAACTGATTTTTTAAATTTGGGATTTGTGTTAGTTCTTTGCACTCAGAACTACTTTGAGCGTCGTCATTTAAACCTGTATCGAAATTCTCTGCATAAAAACTAGTAGCTTCCAGCCATGTTCTCCATCTAGTTATTATTGGCGAGGGTGGCAGTTTTTCCCTATAAAGGGCTACTCTCGATGGTGCTTTTCGGATAACTTTTTTTAAAAGCGGATACAAGTCTATTAACTTCCGGATAGGAGACTCTGATATATGCACAGATTCTGTGGAGAGCATGTGCTACACAAGTAATATGCAGCATATAAGGATATGTTTCCTTTAATAGTCTGCCTGTTTTTAATATATATACGGCAATGTCACTAACAAATAAAAGTATTTTCTCCCTGTACCTGTCGTCCGAATGAAGCATGTTGTTTCTCGTCAATGGTTTTAGCAATTGTTTTCCCATCGTATTTATAACTATAGATGCTATTAGATATGCGATTTTTGGGCATTCTGTAACGATATTTTACAGACTTTGGAATAAATATCGGAATCACTGACAATGGATATACAATCAGTATGACCCTCAATCCAACTCGCCATTGTTTCACAATGTATTTCTCGACGTTCTTCCATATCATAGTAACATAAACAATGTTCTAGATCTAAATAAATGATAACTAAAAATGTATGCGTATATTATTGAAACTGAACAAAATCCATTGCACACTTACGTCTAGATAATTGGGAGAAGTCGATTCAATGAAACTGGATTAAACAGGAACTATTACATAAATTACGAAGTACGTAATTAACAATCAAAACAATGAAAAAACGAAACTAATGTAAGTATGAATAGGTATACACATATATAACTCTATTTATCATGCGAAATATAAGGTAAATACAATAAATTTTAAAAACCTCTGACGTTCCTATATCTCCGCCGATGAAAATAGGATATTTACAACTTAAGTGAACTTTTTTTGTGTTGTTTTTCCGTCAACATGTGAGTCAATAACAGATGTTGCAGTTCACCATATGAATAATGTGCGAATAATGCTATTCAGTAAATGTGTGTTGTTTTCATTATTTCTTTGCTCCGTTGTAACTTCGTGGTAGTTTAACTCAGTCATGTCCGCTGCCTATTAATAAGTATTATTATCGTTATTGGGAGTGTCTTCCATTAGCAAGTTAGGTACATTGTTTATTGTGATCACTGTCCTCTTGATAAAACAGTGTTGCATTATCGATCCCTAAATGCCAAGTAATTGCACAGGTCAACATGATTTTGGTAACATTGATGGCAATGCTCTTCTTGCATTTCATTTAGGTAATTATTAAATCACATTTTCACAGGAATTACCTAGCACGTCCCATTTTCAAGTACCTGCTTCTCTTTTATATTACTGGGTAAACCTATTATAATTGTAATTATTATTTGTACCTGACTTGCAACGGGACTTTGAACGAGTTCTATAAACTGCTAAGTGCTGTTGTCTAGAGTTTAGTTCGTTTCTGTATCGCTTACAGTACAGTGAAGTGTGTAACTCAATTTATATAAAAAATATGAACAGTATCAGTCGGATATTTGTGGAGATTTAAAAGTGATTCGTATATTGCTAGGATTGAAAGGTGGTTATACAAAGTATTGCTGGTTTTTGTATCTATGGGATAGTAGGGCAACAAAAGAACATTACAGTAAGAAAAATTGGCCTCATAGAACTTCTTTAGAATCTGGTACTTCAAATATAAAATATGCCCCCCTTGTTAATCCATAAAAGGTGCTTCTTCTGCCTCTACATATTAAGCTTGGATTAATGAAAAACTACGTAAAAGCCATTGACAAAGAAGGTGATGGTTTCAAGTACTACAACTTATATTTCCACAATTAAGTGATGCAAAACTGAAAGAAGGCATATTCATTGGACCCCAAATAAGGAAGCTTCAAGATGATTTGCATTTTCAAGAAAAATTAAATGAAATAAATTGGCAGCTTGGAAGTGCTTTGTAAGTGTAGTCGCATATCTTAAAAAATGCATTTTTTGCACTCACATGTGGAATTTATTCCGGAAAATTTGGGCGCAGTAAGCGACGAACAAAGAGAAAAGTTCCACCGGGACATCAGGATGATGGCAACAAGATACAAGGGTCGCTGGGACCCAACAATGTTAGGCGACTACTGCTGGTTTTTAAAAAGAGATGATGCTACAGAATACAAGAGGAAAAAGTGAACGTTTTTGTAGTTGTATTGTTGTTGAATATGCCATCTCAAGTAATATATTTCTATTCATATAATCCTCTGTAATATCTATACATTTTTGCTTAAATTTGACACATTTCACATCTGTTTATATTAAATAAATATTAGATTGTGAAAATCCGTTCTCTCATTTTTTTTCACCACCTGCCTCCTGTAACAGAAAAACTGTACGTGTTAGTGTAATAAGCTTATCATTTTCGGATTTAGGATGACAAAATACTTCGTATACACCCATTTTCGTCAACAGTTTAAATTTGTCGACCTGTGTTGTTGAATCAATATAGGTACTGAATAAAGATAATAAATAATTATAGTATATATGATTTGAACTTGTTATTAGTGCTTGTACTAGTATGAGTTTTTCACAAGTACCTAAAGAATCAATTATTGTTATTATTAGAAATTAAAGTACCTTTAATTGTTTTGTATTGTTTTTTATACATATTTCACTTTTTCATGCGTTTTGGTTCTTATTAGTGCTTCTAAGAATTCTAATGTAATTTAATTTTATTCAAACAAGATTTGATAATTACGTATAGATAATTTTTTTAATTCGTTGCTGCAAGAGTTGTCGGGTTTGTATTCTTTCTCAAGGAACAAAAGAAATACTTTTGGGCGTAATACTGAATTTGTCGAATTTCATAAATCACGCAAAAGTTGTTAATAATGTTTGCTTGAATGTTTTTCGGTTTGATTCTATAATGTTTGTGATTTATGCAATAAAAAAAATACCTCTGTTAATATAATTGTTGTAACAACTATTTCACACTCGGCCTTTAGAAAATAAAATTCATAGTACCTAGACATGATTTTAAAACCAGTAGTACTGTTTCGTTAGATTATTCTCCAAATACAACTTTTGCTCTAAATTATGCTTAAATATTTGTGATTTATTCGCATTCGCCGCTGCCGTTTTTGAAAAATCATTACTTGCGCTTTACGTTAGTAATTATTTTTAGCAGAGCAGCAGCTGTTATTCAGAAAGACAAACATTGTCGACAAAATTCGGAACGCTTGTATTATATATGAGTTTCAGATTTAAAAGAAAAAATCTAGATCATATATATGTTTAAGTTTTGCAGGTGTTTGAAATTGATTTAAGGTTATTGCTGTTTAGAAATATTCATGTTATTAAGTACCCAATTTGAAAACGTTTCCATTCATTTGTTTTACGGTCAAAGTTGTGACTAAATATTTAATTTACAAAATATATACCACTTTTAATCCTATGATCATTATTACATAAAAATATAAAACTGCAAATATGATAAAATACCACTGAGAACCTGTAAGTTTAAATTTATATTTTTTAAGGTTGATTAATATTTAAGTTATACTAGACACCTCTTGAATAATTAAGTTGAATTGAGTAACTGGAGCAGCAATTGTGAAATGTGGAATTTATTAATATGCAACTACCTGATCAGTAAAACAAATTAACATGACTCAATAATGAATAATTTTAAATTATTTTCAGCTTTCATGAAATTTGAAAGAAAAATAATTTGTCTAGTCATTGAAACATTTGTATGTATATTACTGACGTGGTACAAGTAGGAAAATTTGTTTCATACGTATTAGTTATTGATATTCAAGAGTACATAGTGCTTACCTTACACATTAGCTCTATTTCAGCTTCACACAATTCCGACAATTTCTTTTGCTTCTTTCTTTTTGTAGGAGCCGGAACAATCATGTCGCGTATATCTAAATATAGATCTTCAGTATCTTCCGAATCGCCCCATAATCCTATATCATATGTCCAGTAAACAAGTCCTGCGGCAATTGCAGCCTTTAAACCAAAACCAAGCAATGCAAATATTCCTCCAAGAAATGATCTTCTGGACTTCATCTTGGAAGAACATTCGCATAATTTCGGAGGGCACATCCTTTTTAGCTCAGCACCGGTACAAATTCTAATTTTTTTTGCCGCCGATGTAGTAACTCCTAGAACAAGTAAGTAGGTATTCGATTATATCGGCTAATATTTTTGAAGTGATATTTATAATATGATGAAATGTACAAAATATGTTCTACTTGCATACAAAAGCGATAAACCTGAAACTCGATTATTAATGCAAAATTTTGTAAAAAATCGGAATAGCTCGTCATAACTTTAAACTTTTGTAAAATATAATGAAAGTTTTGCTTTAACTGAAATCATATTAACATCGTATATTTGCAATAACGGGTGTGAAAATAGTCTATGGAACCACTTTAACCAATGGAGAATTTTCGTAATTGCTCACAAAATAAACAGAAGAAATTTCCTTGGGGCTCTTCTATATTTATATATGTGATTTTATTTGTTTTAATTATATTAGTTGTAATGTTTGTATTGACATGTCCTAATATAGTTATTGTATTTCATCAAGTCACCAAAATTTAATTTGATTTGGTTTGATGGACAGTTGTCGCTTATTTCATCATGATTTTGTTCTACTTAAAGCTCATGATACCGGATTTTTTTACACGTAATAACAGTGGGGTCAATAGTGACCGGAAGGCCTTCGACTAAACATTGTAACGATATTTAATATGACAAAAAAAATTATTTCATATATATATGCAAAAAGTATAAAACAAATTTAATTTTCTTATAATACCATAACTTTTTAAGAATGAGAACAGGATTGGTCATTTTATGAGCCATTTGCTTTACATTCAAAGCGGATATCTGTATAATAATTATTAAAAACAAATCGATCGCATTGCTGACATCTTTTGGAATACTTTTTGTAAAAATTTCTGGGGGATTTCCAACATCTACCACGTTTGCTTATCGGGTGACTTACGTATGGTCCCTGATTTAGAAGATTTTTCTGTGCCTGTTCGGGTAGCAACTTATTCCTTCTGTAAATTCTTGCGAAAGTTCAATCGTTTGTAACCCTTTTTTATTTTCCACTCTTCATTTACATGAGATGATATAATATATGGCTTCAATGCAGTATGTCTATCATGTTGTAAAACACTATTACAGGTCTATTTGCCTCTTCACAATGTATGTTCGGAGCAGTTCGTCCATATTGTCTACCCCTAATATAGTTTTATTAATTAATTAATACCAACGTAACGACTTTCCCTTCCTTGGGACTGTAGGAGTCTAACATGGCTTTGGCATGATAGACATATCTTGTTGAATACACATACTTCTAGCGCGTAGTCACTAATTTCTGGCAAAGTTCTGGTTTATTTTTTCGTTTTGTACCAAGAAACTTTAAATTTTTCAATTTCTCTTGCCTTGGTTGAGGTCGCGATTGGTATCTTGTTTTACAATATTGATTTGTTACTGTTGTAAGGTATTCAGATCTTTATGCTATTGTAATAGGCAATGAGAGCAATATTTTACGTTATGATATACATCGCGGAAATTGCCGCATATATCCTCATACCTAGTACACCTACTTATCAGTGTTTATGAACTAATAATTAAGTAGAGTATAATACAATAACATGTTTAGTAAATAACACAAGTAGGTTAAGATCGATGTGTATTAATAGTAGGATAGATTAAGTAAGGATAAAAGATAGTACATTAAAGAGTTAGTACAATGATCGCAATTTCATTAATTGTATAGTATAGTTGGCAATAGTACACAAATAGTGTTGTTAAGTTTATGATGTGTGTTACTCTCGAAGGATAGTGTCCACAGCATCGGAGCCCACTGCCGTTATCGCAAGGCATTGGCGTTATATTGCACCGTACTTTCTAGTTTCAAGTGTATGTACTGCTTTGCGGGGATCTATCACAGCAAATAAGCAGCTCTCGTGTATAGTTAGATTTTTATGTATGAATCTTGTAATGTATGTAGCCATAATTCAAAGAATCTCTAGTCGGCAATAATTTATCAGCTGAATCTCAATTCATTTTCTGGCTTCAGCATTATCAAAATGCATAAATTTCTCGGCATCCAGATGTTTCTACATGTTTTAGTTGATCTTTTACATTACTTCACTTAACGACGTCGTTTACATATTATTTCTAAAAAGTAGTAAAATATCTCGCACTTTTATCAGTTAAGTGTTGTTTACATCCACTTAACTTAACTTAACTTAACATAAATTAAGGTAGTAGCAAAATTAACAAAAGTTAAAACACATGGTTTCTTATGTATATGTTCACAATGAAAATTATTGCACTTAACGTAAATTAACATTGTACTAAGTAGGCCGAACTTCAACTTAAAGGAATTCCTTAATTTACGTTTACTAATTCCACCAATCAGCAACCGCCAGAAACGGCATAGCTGTGCGCACTTCTTTTAATTTCTAATCTGTCAATTGACATTTGACATTTTCTGTACAATTTGTCACATTATATTCTGATACAGGTTGCTGTTATTTATTATTATGAACGATGGGCTTTTGATTGATCTTGTGCATAGATATCCCCATTTGTATGACAAAAAGCGGGCCGATGTTAATGATGCCATGAAAAAAAAAACAACTCGAATTGTTTAAAGGACCAAGTCTTGCTGGCAAAGTTTGCAAACCTCTGACAAAACGCAGGAATTGTCAGAAACATTGGAGGGCCAAGATCATAGCAGTAGTACTACAGAGCATATTTTGGACCAATTTGAATCTGAGACACAATACAGTGAAATGCCCGTGGAGAAGAGTGAAAGTCCACTGCTTTCGCCAGTTTCAAGCACCTGTAGGTCAACCCCTACTTTAAATTTGACAACACCATCAAAACGAAAGAGGGAGACAAATAAGTTAGTAACGGAAAGTCTTCAGGATATTGGGACTACAATGAAAAATGTTGTTAATAACTTGCCAAAGAAAAAGTCTGAAGATCAAGATGAATTGTTTGGTAAACAAGTGACGCGTTTTTTAAAAGATTGTACTAACACAGAAAAGAAGAAAATGTTTTTAAAAACTGTTTTTGATCTGATATTGGAAGATATTTAAAAATTAAGACTTACTTCAATAATGTTTATTTTATTAGTAATACATAAAAGTTGTTTTAATAATTTTTATTTCAATAAATTTTTTGTCGTTTTGTACCACGTGTAATACATGTTTCTTGCCATGGAACAGCGCCCTCTGTTACAAAGTATTTTGCAAGATGGTTGCGAGTTTCAAAGAATTTTTTTGAGGAGTTATTGCTGCTCAATCTGTGTAATGGCTGAGTAATTGGCAATCATACACGTTTTGCCGCCAATCACCTAAATATAGACAACCTAGAAAAAAATTGTTTATTTTTTAATTAGATAATCCTAATAATAATTTACCATCAACCTCTTGGTCAACAGATTGTGTGGGACAATATACAGCAGGTTGTTTTGACTTTGCTTCAAAAAGCATTAGATAATTGTGTAGGCAAACAGCTGCTTGAATGTATTTCTCAATGTTTTCTGCTTTACCAACAATGGGCCCTTGAAATACTCTCCAGCGTGACAACAAGATGCCAAATGTATTTTCAATTACTCTTCTGGACATTGATAAACGATAATTGAAAACAGCTTGCTCTTTTGTCAAAGATTTCCCAGGATCGGGTCGCATTATATTTTCTTTTAGTGGAAAGGCCTCATCAGCTACAAAAAATATGAGAAATTATATTCTGCATAATTCCCAATTTTTTTTGGATTAGATAAATTTAATTTGCCCGACTGCTGCATATTACCAAGGGAACTCCTAGCAAATGCACCACCATCACTTTCAGAACCCGCACAGCCAATATCCACGTATGTAAATTTATATTTAGCATCACACATTGCCAATAAGATGATACTAAAGTATTGTTGATAATTAAAAAAATCTGAGCCACTGTTGGCGGAAGATTGAATTCTTACATGTTTCCCAACCATTGCCCCTGAAAATAATTAACAATTGTTATCGATTAAATGACGCAAGAATATTAAGCCCAACTAAGCAATGTGGAACATTCCAGTGATTTTCAAATCCATTAGAGATTGTGTGCCAGTTGCCTGGTGAAGGTTTAGTAAATACAACTTTAGAAAGTGCTTTCCATATTGCTGCACAATTCTCATGTACAAAATTACATACTGTACTCTTGCCAACGCGAAACTGAAATGCAAGTGTTTGAAATGTTGATCCAGTTGCCAAAAATCTGCTGCAACATAATAATTATATTAATGGTAGTTTTACTAGTGGAATGAAATATATACGTACCGTAGTGTAATACCTAACCGATACTCTGGGCTCAAAGGTAACCTATTGCTTTTCTTTACAATTAATGGACCAACTAGTAAGACTAACTCATCAAACTGTTGTATTGGTAATCGTGTGAAATGGAAAAACATTTCACGATCATATAACCTCATTTCTGCCATCAGATTATGAAAATCACCCTGTTTCAGACGATTTGCGTAAATCGGGCGTACCCACCACCTAAAAATGATGATTGATAATGATTAATATAATAAATATTTTATTTAGCGAACATACCGTCTAGGTTGTTCATAGTTCTCAATAATAAATTTTGCAGCAACACAAATTGAAGAACTGCAAAGAAGCAATTATGCTTTTATTAAAAGTTGATCACTTTTATCCAAATGTGCAGTATCCATCCAGGACGACACGAGCTTGACAGCTGACAATAGCAGCAATATATTGCTATACCCTTTTCGAATCTGTCTGATTGGCACTCAAATTACGCATTCACTTGCGCACTTAACGTAAGTTAAGGCAATGTGAACGACTTCATAAATTATGTGTTAATTTTACGTTACGTTAAGTAAGGTTTAAGTTAAGTTAAGTGGATGTGAACAACACTTTACGCGAACTGAATTTCCAGAGTTAATTACTGAAAAACTGACCATCAGCGGGAGAAATTATATGAATGCAGAGTTCTCAATGCTTCGATAGAAATGAAGAATACAGAAAGAAGCACAAAAATGAGGGAGTTCCAGTCAAAAATACTGACGTTCTATTGTCCGCACAGAATACAGGAAAGCACCGTCGGAGCCAAGAATATGTTATAAAACATTGCATCCTCAAGAAACGTTTAGACGTAAGGAAATATTAAAAGAATTAAAAAAATAAGACAGTATAAAATGCTATTACGTGTCACTCTTCAAAATGTTATCAAAACTAGTGGTCGCCCAGTGGTCTAAATTCGACCTTTATATTTATTTAATTTGATGTATGGGGTTATCATAAAGTAAGGGATATACTTTAACTTATTATAACTTTTTAACAAATCAAGCTAACAACAAAAAGTAAACGAAATCTAGTTGCCTAAGGAATGGGATTTATTGTATCTATGGAAAACAAAAGCGTTGTCATGACAGTTGTTGACACAAGTGTTAAAAGTAAATCATTCAATTTGGAGTTTATTTTCAAATTAAAACTCAAGTAAACGTAAAGTTTTAACGACTCAAACTGTAATAGCATGGACCTACGAACAAGAATTGGTTTAATTCAGTGTTATTATGAATGCGGCAGAAATTACACAGCTGGATTACGAAGGTTTCGCACGAGAATGGGTTTGAGAGCGGGGCCCTGTCGTATGAAAGCGTACCGCAATTTGATACAAAAATTTGAAAGAACAGGTTCGGTAATTGACCTTCCGAGATCAGGAAGACCAAGCATTAGTGATGTCCAAGTTGCAGAGGTTCTTCACGATAATCAGGACATAGCCAGAGGTAATCCACTAGCAATCAGTAGTGCAAATGCGATATCCAAGCGATTGCAAATGCCGTACACCACGGTCTGGAAAATTTTACGCAAAATTCTAAAAATGTATCCATATAAACTCAAAATGCTGTTTGAATTAAAGGAGGCAGATTTGGCTAGTAGGTACGATTTTTCTTTGCGATTATTGGCTCAGATGGAAATTGAACCCGAATGGTTATCCCGTATTTTATGGACAGATGAGGCACATTTTTCTCTGAATGGTGGAGTCAATACTCAAAACTGTAGAATCTGGTCTGCAGAAGATCCACAAGTAATTACTTGTGGATCTTCTGCAGGTTCAAGAAGGTCTTCATGACAAGAAAGTCAGAAGCCGTATCTGTAACTGTTAACGGTGAACGATACTTGCAAATGTTAAGAAATTATGTTATTCCACAGCTGCAAGACGAGCACCACAGAATTGAAAACATGATTTTTATGCAGGATAGAGCACCTCCGCAGATTTTCCGACCAGCTAAAGAATTTTTAACTAACGTTTTTTCAAGATCGAGTTTTAAGCAGACATTTTGCAAATTCATGGCCACCAAGATCACCTGATCTTAACCCAGCGGACTACTGGCTGTGGGGTCATTTAAAAAATTTAGTGTTTAGAAGAAGACCAACAACCCTACAAGAATTAAAAGACAATATTACGGAGCAAATTGGTGCAATTCAACCAGAAATGTTAAGAAATGCAGTGTACAATTTAGAGGAACGGTTGCTGATTTTACAAGATCAAAATGGAGGACATATTGAACATTTGCGGTAACTGGGTTTGGGCATACAAAATCCCATTATTTAAACAATTAAATTTCGTTTAGTTTTTGATATTAACTTAATTTGTTAAAAAGTTATAATAAGTTAGGGGTAAAACGTTTTTTCTTCACGTATTAATGTATAGAATACCCACAGGTCTCACTACTTCTATAGAAGTATTCGGATACATAAATACCATAATTTGATGCTTTATGATATTTTCAGCTTGGATTCAAAAAAAAAACGGCGTTATGGCAGACATTTCTTTTGCAGAGTATCTGTGAAAAGCTGTTTCTATCCAAAAAGGGGAAGATTAATTCTTTTAAATTTACGAAACACTTTCGAACCCCATATTTGTTTTATTTTATTTAATTTAATGTATTTGTAAACATATTATAAATAAATTTTAACATTCTGCTCTTCTCCCTATGAACTTGAACTATGCCAAATCTCATACTCCTCCGTGCGAGCAATTTGCAAAAAGGTACAAAGTTTTTTTTTCGCGTATTAATATATAGATTATGAAAGTTACAAAAATTGTGCTCCAATCGAAGTAGTTTAAACAAATTTCGGCTGATGAGATAAATATTCTTGGATGCCGTATCGTTTCATACCGATCAGCATATTTCTTAAAAAATGTAGTATTGCTTGCATGTTGTTCTTTTGGTTCTACTGGCAACTTGCTGTGCAGTTTATATCCCCAATAATTTATAGGTTTCTGTGAAAATATTAGTCTGCAGTATGATGCTCTGAATTTATTACGTGTGTGTGTGGAGTATTGTTGATTATCTCTCTTATATGAAACGTAAAGATATTTGTTTTTGCAGTAAGTTCTACAACTTTCATTATACTTCAAATTACATAACTACCTTATGGCCTTCTTCCAGTATATTAAAGATTCTATGCACCTCCGTCACCACTCCCAAAAATTTTGTAATTTTATAAAAAATTGTTTATTTTTATATACTTACTATTGTTAAGCATTTTTTTTGGAAAAAATATTCTCTACTAGTATATTCGGAAAAGGCTAACATTAGTTATTTAAGTTAGTTAAAACCAGCTTGAAGATCTACGGTGAACATACCACTGAATTAGCATGTTATCAACGTGGTACAAAACGTTTATACTTAAATTGTAATAAATTAATGTAAGGTGGTGTTACAACTGAGACAGTATGGTGTGGAATATCAATTTTGGGAATCGCTGAAGCATACTTTTTCCAGGAAAATAATCAAGCAGTCACAATTACTCCCATCGTTACATACACATGCTACAGAATTTTTTAGTAGGAGAACTACATGGTAGCCAAGATCTCCGAATTTATCGGCTCCCGATTTCTTTCTATGGGGCCACAAACTATTCAGGCATTGAAAGACAACATTATTCAAGAATATATGTGTATTAATGGTCAACTCCTGCTCAGAGTTATAGAATATTTTCGAAATAGGTTAAGGTTTTGTTTAGAAGACAATGAGGGGAGGGTGGGGGTATTTAGAAGATATTATTTTCAAAAAGTAAAATTGCACAATTCAATTTCTTCGTTTTTCAATAATTTTATAGCTTCATAAAAATCTGTCATACCACATGCCGAACCCTGTACTTATTCAATAAAAGAATAAGACAGATCACTAGTTTAATTGTAATCCATAACAATTTAAGTTTTCATAAATAAATATGGCCTTGTTTTATATTATTTCATCATCTTGCATTTTATAAAATTATGCCATTTTTTTTTATTAATCGCACTCTTAGCTTTTGAGTGTGGGTACCCAAGTAAATTGAACAGTTGAAGTTGAAGTTAAAGATAATTTGCATTCCTGAAAGTCAAAATGTATATTTGATATTCTATAATGTAAGTCAGATTACATAGTTTCTCAGAAATTCATATACATACAAAGTATATTGATGGACATACAGTACATACATAGATCTATAATAAACGTATCGAAATTTTATCTGTTTCCATCCTTTGGAAATGAAATAATATTATTAGTGGTATTGCACTTAGTTTATCCTTTTAAAATCAGCAATTTAATGAGTTTTCTTTAGCCTTCGGTTAATAAAATTAACAGCCTATTCTATTAAATTTTCAAGACTCGTCCCATATCCAACCTAAAATTGCAATTAATTGTAGATAAAATAATTAAAATATATTAACGAATTAATGGTTAAGTTTTCTGTACTTATATTTTTGGAAAGAATTACATTTATAACAAGAAAAAAAATAAACAAACACCCTGTAGCGTGCAAAATTCATGGTAAATTAGTTATGCGGAGACAAAATAATGCTTCATTCAAGTATTCTTAAAATACCGAAAGAGCACAAGCCTGGCAACAGAGCCGGACCTCACTTCCACTGTCATTTGTAAAAAAATATTCATTTCGGTCGTCCGATAGCTGCAAAGTAAAATAAAAATATTCATGCCGACTTCATATGGGCGGCGCTCGTATTAAGAGGAAAATGTAAAAAAAAAATTGTTATAACGTATAATTTATTTAAATATAGATATACTTCTAATACACGCTAAAGGTTAATTATTGATTTAATATGAATTAAGGACTTTTGCAAATTTTCCAAAGTTACATATTCCATAAAGTAATTAACTTAAAAAGCATCAATTATATTTGGATTAGTTTATATGTAACTTGCCAGATTAGAAGATATAAAATTTTGCATTTTTGTTTCCTGGAATATCTTGCAAAGTATTTTAATTTAATTTAATTTAAGATTTACATTTGGGATATTCTTTCCCACATTTTCCAAGTTTTATACAATATTTCTACTAATTATTCAAGATTCTTATTGTACACTACTTTTAGCACATAATTGAAAGAAATTACGAAACTTTAAATTCTATAAAACTCTTTTGTTTTACGTTCTGAAATGTTCTTCTCAGTTATTTCTATTATATTGGATCATGGCTTAAAAAGTAAAAGGCACGCCATAAATGTACCGGGTGTTTTTTATCTTTGATATCATTTTGATTACCTGCAACTTTTTTGTTTTTAAAAATATCAGAATGAAGCAAAAATCATTTTGCATAGGTATCTATGAAGTTTTTTACGTTTTAAAAAATAAAACAAAACACTAACGTTTTTCCAAGATATTAACCTAACTTATATTTTTTTAAATGGAAAGCCCTAAATATTTTCGGATATTTCGCTTTTACATGAAATTTCAAGTATATTTTATAAAGCATACCCCATACATATCTTCAACGGTTTGCGAAAAAACGGCGTTTAAACATGCAACAAAGAAAAATTTAGTTTTGTAACCCTGTTCTTAAAGATGTCGAAATCAAACAGAAATCATTTTTCATATTTATTTAGAAAGTTTATTTTTAATAAAACAAAAGATTAACGATTAACAAAGTAACAAATTATTAAAAAAAACAATTTTACAAAATTAAATTATTCTAAAAATGGCATGTTTAAACGCCGTTTTCTCGCAAACCGTTGAAGATAGGTATGGGGTATGCTTTATAAAATATACTTGAAATTTCATGTAAAATCGAAATATCCGAAAATATTTAGGGCTTTCCATTTAAAAAAATATAAGTTAGGTTAATATCTTGGAAAAACGTTAGTGTTTTGTTTTATTTTTTAAAACGTAAAAAACTTCATAGATACCTATGCAAAATGATTTTTGCTTCATTCTGATATTTTTAAAAACAAGAAAGTTGCAGGTGATCAAAATGATATCAAAGATAAAAAAACACCCGGTACAATAAATTACAATTTCATTCCCCGGCACACAAAGCTAATAACTATGACGTTAGGAACAAATGTAAATTTAGTCAAACTCTTAGAATACTTATTATGATTAATATTTAAGATACTATCAATTTAAATATCGCAAAGAATATGTGAATATTTGAAATTTTAGATTTCACATGTGATGTTTCTGTCTTACTAAATTATTTTTAAAATTTTCTATATCAATTCTAATTTCGAATGATAATTTCTTGTCGCCCTGTATCAGTTTAGGTAGCAATTAATATACCGCATGTGTAAAATCATATTAGGGATATGATATATGCATACTAGGTACATCGGCAACAACGCCCAATCGTGGCCGTAGTCATGGTACAAGGAAACAAGGTATTTTCAAAAAACATGTTGGTTTGAAGCAATTATAATATTTTTTGCTAAATAATTAGCAAGTCTTATATATATGATACGCTCAAACACTTTTGGAAAAACAGATAGCAAAGCGACAGGCCGGTAATGGGCTTCTTACTGTAATACTATATATGATATGGGCTTCTTACTGTAATACTACCTACTGAGCGAACCAGAAATACATGAAAAATTTTTCACAGCAAATCTAATGCTAACTTTTACATATCGCACAATTATATTTACAATTCACAATTTTACTTTTCTTGTTGGTATTGCACGCTATATCAAAGATAATCCGCACTTGTTGTTCTCGCTCAAGTGACTAGTAAGATTAATTCTACATTTACATTTTTCTGAATATTGAACCAATTTGACACATGTCCATATTTCTGAGCCCATTCTACCTTCCCCTTGATGTGAATATTTTTTTTATTTCTGGGAATCAAAAAAAAATATTTAAACTATTTTGGAGTATTTCAAACTACAAAGAAAATTTAATCAGCTGTCTAATATTTAAATGTCAATTTTTAACCAAAATGTTTGAAATTTAAAAAAACAGCGTATTTCCACTCTTGACATGTTTACGTGAATAAAATCGGTGCTTATTTAAAAATTTAATTTAATATATGTAAACACCAGAAAGTTGATAGGAACGAAGATAAATTCGACTTTTGTTTTAGTGATTTGGTTTCTAAATGATTTTTTTTAAACAATTTGAATAGAATTTCTTAATAATTCAATGCAATATTTTAAGCCCTTTTTAATAGAGTTAAAATGATTCGAAAAGTAGCTTTTTACATGATAATTTAAGCAGTTTGGATAATTTTAAATATTCAATGGATAATAAAAATTGAACAGATTTTTTTTGTAATACTTTTATAACATAATTTAATTAATAACTCGATGGTCCTATCTTTATACTGACTCTCTCATTCTCCAATTAGAACAGCTGCCAAAGGTTCATTATTTTGAATAGAAAGCATTAGTATCTATGTAGCACATCCGTCATTTATTGATAACTCTATGCCTACCCATAAACATAAGCATTTTCAAAACATAATTGTGTTTCCACCAAAAGAAATAATATAAGAAAAATTAAATTATGTATTTCAATACAGTTTTTTTCTGTCCCCAATAAGGTTAACTGCTTTCATAACTAAAAGAAATTAACCTCATTAGTTGAAATACCTGTTACGGTGTTCTAGAGCATAGGTTAATCGCGCCACTCTATGACATGAATTTAAGAGATTTCATTTGTTTTTCTCCTTACTGCGTTTAATTATTTTGATTCTACGAATATCTTCTAATACGTTTCTAAATTAAATGACCGTTTGATATCTATTTTACAATGCTATATACTATTATTTGCTGACATTCTTTTGCATTTTGTGCCATTAGAAAATTTCCAAATCCCGCAAAGAGTAAAGTTTTTAGCTCCATATTGAATATCAAAGGATATTGAAAAGCAGAAAAACAAGTCGTTAATGAGAAAGGTTGTAACTTGGTTATGGCAAGTGATAAAACTATGCAAATTTCCAAATTTCGGGAAAGAATATAGTTATTAGTTTCAGGTTGAATATTAAAGAATATTGAGGAGCAAAAGAACAGTCGTTAATGGGAAAGTTTCTTATTTGATTATTGTAAGTGATACAACTATATTTGAATTTCGCTATTGACTTCTTAATTCTAGCTCCTCGGCGATTGACTATGTTATTGTTATTACTAATGATCCGGGCATGGTTAATGTTACTAATGTGAACACCGGTTTTTCTGACCATATGGGTCAAATTGTCGGTTTTTCTCCGGGCACCTGCTCTGGCCTGGATTCAAATGTTAAAGAGATCACGCGTATTAACTTAGATATTAATGAATTTAGATTTTTGTTTAAAAAGTATTCGGCTGAACTAGACAGTGGGCCCGATGGCATAGATTCTTTTTTCTCTGCTTTTTTGGGTTTGTTTCTGTGGTGTTTTTCTGCTGCAACAAGAAGGAAACAGTGTCAGATAGGAAACAATAACTACTCACATAAACATAACATTATTTTTTCGGTTGACTTGCAGAATCAACTGGATTTGCTAAGGCGCATGGGTTGGCTATGCAAGGGTAGTGACAATAACGAATTAAAAGAAAACTATAGGACAATGAAAAAACAAATCAATCATGCAATTGAAAACGAAAAACAGCACTTTTATCATTGCAAAATTAACGAGTCTGGGAATAAAACGAGAACACTTTGGGAACTGACTAACAGTGTCAGGGGTAAGTCAACTTTTAAAGGAGATACACATATTTTGCATCATGGTCAGTTAATTACTGATCAGCGTTATGTTTGCGATTTGTTTGGGGAATATCTGTCCACCATCGCTGAGTCGAATCTGCAGCAGCACTTTGGAGATAATTTATCAAACGAATGTACTAATGGACAAATGAATGACAAAACGTTTTATTTCGGACCGGTTGTGGTGGATGATGTTCGCCGGACTATTTATGGTCTTCAGAATAACAAGTCAGCTGGGATTGATGAAATTCCAGTAAAACTCGTCAAGGAGTGTGCCTTGGAGATATCGCCGATGATTGCTGATATTGTTAATCGCTCTGTAATGGAGGGAGTGTTTCCCTCAGCACTAAAATGTGCAGCTATTGTTCCAATTATTAAAAAGGGAGATCCGAAAATGATCGAGAATTATCGACCTATATCTCTTCTAAGTATTTTTTCTAAAATAATAGAGAAGATGGTTAGCAATAAAATTGAAATATTTTTAAATAAACATAACATTTTGACTCGCTCTCAGTATGGGTATAGAAAACGGTATTCGTGTCAAACAGCTGTAATAGAATCCACCCAATACGCGTACGATTGCTTACACAGGGGGGAATATGTGGCCTTTGTGTCTTTTGATCTTTCAAGGGCTTTCGACTCTGTAAGGAGCGACTTTGTTTCGGACAAAATATATAATATGGGTCTTCGAGGCTCCATTAACAAATGGATAGTCTCTTACTTGAATGATAGAAAAATTGTTATAAAAATGAATCAGACTAAGTCAAATAAATTTGATTTAAACTTGGGAACTCCTCAGGGGAGTGTTTTGGGTCCATTGATATTTTTAGCATATGTGAATGATTTGCCTGACCACATAAGTCACGGTAATGTCTGTATGTATGCGGACGACACCAATATAATAGTGTCGGATGCAGATCCTGATATGTTACACTGTAAACTTAGGACTGTAATGGATCAATTTTTTAATTATTGTAACAAAAACGCTTTGGTGGTCAATATTCAAAAGACTGCACTTATGGAGATTCACAACAAGCGAAGGTCACCAATTAACATAAATCTTGATTTCAATGGAAGTATGTTGGGTGAGAGCGCGTCGGTGAGGTTTCTGGGCTCAATTATTGACTGCCATCTCTCATGGGAGGAAGAGATAGATCGCATATGCCAAAAGTTGAATAAGGGTTTCTACGCTATTTGTACTTTGAAGCGCATGTTGTGCAGTGAAACGCTGTTACAGGTGTATTATGCCCTCGTTTATTCGGCGATCTCGTTCAATATTACTGTTTGGGGGCAATGTAGTGACGTTGGACGGGTCTTTGTTCTCCAAAAACGTATTATTCGCTTAATATTCAATATAAAACCGAGAGACTCTTGTCGGGATGCATTTCTGACGCGTAAGATCCTAACAGTGACGTCAATTTATATTCTGAAGCTCTTGACATACATTTTCGAACATAAGGATTATTTTCTCAAAAATTCTAACTATCACAATTATAATACTCGTGCAAAAGCGGACATACGTTTGGACAAGGTAAATTATATGTACTATAAGAAATCACCCGTAAGTGCTGGATGCCGATTATTTAATCCGCTTCCAGAGAGGTTAAAGTCACTACAAAATGTAAACGTGTTTAAGAGGAGGCTAAAGGATGTATTGCTTACTAATGTCTTTTACAATATTGAAGAGTTTGAAAATTATTTTAAAAATAACTGACTTGGCTGTGCTCAGCGGACATTTCTATGCTACTCTGTGACAAATGTTTTTAATGTTTGTTTTCCGTCTTGATTTATTATTACCTTAGGTATGAAATGTTATTTATTTACATGTGTGTACCTGTGTGTTTTTTGTATTTACTTTTATAATGGCATACTTAATTATTTGTGACTTGTTCCATATACATTTGATTGTATCCTTAGGAACGAATAAACTATTATTATTAATTTGATTCTCGTAGAATTCTATAATATACTGTATGACAAAAAAACGAATCACCCTGTAAACGTTTTTATTTCTTAGCCAAATTTTGTACAGATATTTAGGGTGTTAAGAGTAACAAGCGATTAAAGTTTCATTGCAGAAGTCGCACCTGTTATAATGAAAATTCAATAACGAGTTAATGCTCCACATAACTGAATACATTCTGCTATTCGCCTAGGTATGCTTCGAATTAGTTGATCTATGCATTCCTGTGGAAGGTCATTCCAAGCAAATTGTAGGGCATCATGTAGCTGTTGTATGTTCATAGGAGGGTTGGGTAACATACCAAGCCTGCGACCCATCATATCCCAGACATGTTCTATGGGCGATAGATCTGGCGATCGTGCAGGCTAATGAAGAATATTGATGTTGGCGTTTTATAGGAATCGTAAAGTAACTGCTGCTACATGAGGACGAGCATTGTCTTGCTGGAATGTGGCATTATTTAGCCCTCAGATATATGGTAAAGCAATTGGTTCCAGATCTTTGCTAATGTACATTTGAGCATTTAAGTGCCCTCCAAGGAATACTAAAGGAGTCCTACTTCCCATGCTAATTCCAGCCCATACCATCAATCCTGTAGTAAGAGCTGTCTCACGTTCTATAGCAAAATTCAAAACCTGTCTTTTACCTCTTCGACGCCTAACTCGTCTACGACTAGCATGGGCCCAAAAACAAAAGAGAGATTCGTCAGAAAAAACGATAACGTTCCATTTTTCATCCCAATGTGCCCGTAGATTACACCATTCTTATCTAAGGGTACGATGTTGATTAGTGAGAAGCAGTATCAAACTTGGACGATAGAAAATCAATCCAAACGAACGAATACGTCAATATATTGTACGCATTGCTATTCAGTGGTTTATCTCTGCCGAAAACACATTTCCTATAGATCTTGAGGTACTACATCGATTTCTAACGGTAAGCAAGCCTCCTATCTTCTCGTTCTGTGGTTCCTCTGGTCGTCCAGAACCTCTTCTACGATGTTGCCTCTCTTCTTCAGACCAATCTCTCCAACAACGAATAACTGTTGTAACATTTCTTTGCATCCGCTTGGCGATTTCACGAAATGCAATATCTGCCTCGTGTAGTCCAATGATGAGACCCCTTTCAAAATCGCTTAGCTGGTGATCATTCGGTTGTCGTCGAACTCTTGGCATTTCAATACACTAAATGACACGTATCGACAGTAGCAAATGAGAAAACACAATTAAACCGATTAATACTAAGCAGAACAAAATCGAATTTTTTTGTTGAAGATCGGCAAAAAACGTCCCAAATGTTATTGTTTTTTTTTATCTGTTCTTTATACCATTTATTACTTTCAACACCATAAACGTCTGTACAAAGTTTAATTAAAAAATAATCACGTTTGCATAGTGATTCGTTTTTTTGTCACAATATATTTAGACAAATATTGTTATTATGAGACAGGAAAAACACCGTCAAATGAGGAGCTTGTGAAAGCACTGTAAAAAAAATTCGAAATTGAAGAAAGAACATGTTCGTCAATCATTAGCTACAGAGTTGTGTAAAAATAGTAGTGGCTTATAGAGGATGCCCTTTCTGAAATTGTGGATTTTGGTTACACCTTTCCAAAAATATTTAAAACATGTGGATGACTAGAATACACTTTCTCATAAATTAATGTACTTTAGAGTTAAATTTAGTAGTTTTAAGTACAAAATCGTAACACTAACTTTGCTAAGGTATTCTTCAGTAATCTTGACCACGTATAATTAAGTAGGTACTACCTCGAACTAAAATTAGTTTTCCTACAAATATCAAACCGTAGTGTATAATAATTATTATAATTTTAATTTAACCGCAGCATATATATATAAAAAGTAATAAGAGTAAGTATGTTCATGAAACATGTAATTAATAAACAAATTTATATATGTCTTTAAAGAAAATAATTAAATTTGTATTAGGTAGCTGCTAATAAATACAGTTTAAGCAGTTTTCTTAGAATCATTAAATTGTATGCACCACGTCAGTAAAGTACCTTTACCGAACTCGTCTGTTACTCGCCGCGCTCGCTTCACTCGCTTGGCTCGTAAATCAGACTCGTTCGATAAAGTATCACTTTACTGACTTGTTACATAAATAACTATTATCCTAATGTATTATGTTCATTCTTATTTAGATTTAAAACAAGGTACATCATTTTATAAATATATAAATCAAAGGAAAATTCTATTTCATTTGTTTAGAAAATGTCACGAAATAACTCCCTACAAGTATAATTCCACAGAGCTTATATGGTTGAAAGATGCAATAGTAAAGACTTTTTCGAGAGTCTAACTTGCAGTTTCAGCTATATTTGTGAATAAATTGCTCTAGAGAACACTCTAATAATATTCGTTGATAACCTATAATACAGAGGTCTTTATTAACTCAATCTTATGTACATATATTATAACTAAATTTAGCTGATTATAAAATCATATATATTTTTAGTTTTTTCTTTGTTACCGATTATTTATTACAGACATTATTCAACCCTAAATCCGATTAATAATAGCAGTAAACAGGTATTTTGTTTATTCAAATTCTTTATTAAATGTCACATGTCTATTACCTAAAGTAGGCAAGATGTATATGACGTACCTAATATTAAAATTCAACTTTATTATTATTTACTGAAAAATAACAAAATGCGATACAATAACTTCTGACATAATGTTTGCACTCTTGTCTTAGGTAACTAGATTTTTAGATTCAAACAAATAATAATAAAAGTGGAGATTGAAATGTAGCTGACTTTTTAGACCCATTCCATCCAAAATGTTCTTTAAGAGGGGAGTATACTAACAAATAGAAACTTATGCAACTTATATTACTCGCGGGACGGGTAGACGCAAGGGGGTGTGAGTAGGTGGAGGTAGACGATATTCGGTTGCGATCACAGCGCTTCGGTTTTATTCACAGATTCTGTCATAGATAAAGGTATACTCTAAATGGGAAACATAATGTGTGAAGAATCAGTACTTACGGAACTGTTGATGTTGTTAATGTTTTATAATAAGCCAATTCTCGATTGCCCATAACTGATATATTATTATACACTCTAATATTATAGGTACATATATCTCACATTTCTTTTTAATCACAAACTGTCACTCGGATTTAAGTCTGGAATAGCCGACCGATTCCGATAGATTTGCGTCGATTCTGTCACAGCGCTTCGGTTTTATTCACAGATCCTGTCATAGATAAAGGAATACTATAGATGGGAAGCATAATGTATAAAGAATGAGTACTTACGGAATTGTTGATGATGTTAATGTTTTATAATAAGCCAATTCTCGATTGCCCATAACTGATATATTATTATACACTCTAATATTATAGGTACATATATCTGACATTTCTTTTTAATCACAAACTGTCACTCGGATTTAAGTCTGGAATAGCCGACCGATTCCGATAGATTTGCGTCCGATAGGACCGGTAGAGATACCGTAAAGTGGGGATAGACGACGCAATAGCTTTGAAAAACGCTGTGTGAAATGTGTGTGACAATGTATACTATTTAATGTTTTTTATCTTCAAATAATAACATACAGTTTTTTTCTTTGTAATATCGATCATCAAATGTGGAGCTGGCGCGTAGAGGTTGTTTTTTTCTTTTGTGTACTAGCCTTAGTTAGTAGACATTAATCAAATTCATGCATTTTTGTGGTTATTTCTAAAACACATAGCTATTTTAAGAAAATAAATTAGCACAAAAACTGGCCTTGACATTATAAATTGATGACTTTTGCATCACTAACCCAAGTTTGAGATTCTAAAATTACATAATAAATTCAAAAAGGGCAAAACGATGAGGCCTTAGTTTTCGATAGGTAAACGCTCCTCTTAATCAAGAAAAATGATCATAAAAACAAATCTATTAATTTTTAAGCAATGCTACGTTCATTGATTGAGTTCCTCTTGTGGAAAGTCCTGTCTGTTTTACTATGAATATTTTTAACCTATCCATTCATACCAGTGCTTTGGTGCTAATAAAATTCATGGAAATGTTAAAGTGTTTGTAGTATTTCTGCACCTGATAAAGAACCATTTTCAAAATTAAAGGTATACCAATATTGCAAAATCACGATATTCTGTGAAGGCATTCCTGTTTTTTATTAGAACAAGTATACTTCATCTTCCTAATCGTTTAATAAAAGTGTCATTTTCAGTATATATTGGCAGAGTTCGTATGAGAATTCCAAATTGAACTGCAATTTCTCTCTGAAATCGCTCACTCTATATACCACAGTTTTCTAACATTTCTACTTTTATATTTTACCCTGGTTCTCTTCTTAAACAAACCACAGTGATTTGTTTGACTCACAGGCATATATACCTAAGATCGGATGGGTCATATACTTAAAAAAATATTGTCAAAACTAATTTTTATTGTTTATCAAACATTCTATAAAACGAGAAAAATACTATTAATAATAATAATAATAATAATAATAATAATAGTTTATTCGTTCCTAAGGATACAATCAAATGTATATGGAACAAGTCACAAATAATTACGTATGTAATTATAAAAGTAAATACAAAAACACACAGGTACACATATGTAAATATAAATAACATTTCATACCTAAAGTAATAATAAATCAAGACGGAAAACAAACATTAAAAACATTTGTCACAGAGTAGCATAGAAATGTCCGCTGAGCACAGCCAAGTCAGTTATTTTTAAAATAATTTTCAAACTCTTCAATATTGTAAAAGACATTACTAAGCAATACATCCTTTAGCCTCCTCCTAAACACGTTTACATTTTGTAGTGACTTTAACCTCTCTGGAAGCAGATTAAATAATCGGCATCCAGCACTTATGGGTGATTTCTTGTAGTACATATAATTTACCTTGTCCAAACGTATATCCGCTTTTGCACGAGTATTATAATTGTGATAGTTAGAATTTTTGAGAAAAGAATCCTTATGTTCGAAAATGTATGTCAAGAGCTTCAGAATATAAATTTACGTCACTGTTAGGATCTTACGCGTCAGAAACGCATCTCGACAAGAGTCTCTCGGTTTTATATTGAATATTAAGCGAATAATACGTTTTTGGATAACAAAGACCCGTCCAACGTCACTACATTGTCCCCAAACAGTAATATTAAATGAGATCGCCGAATAAACGAGGGCATAATACACCTGTAGCAGCGTTTCACTGCACAACATGCGCTTTAAAGTACAAATAGCGTAGAAACCCTTATTCAACTTTTGGCATATGCGATCTATCTCTTCCTCCCATGAGAGATGGCAGTCAATAATTGAGCCCAGAAATCTCACCGACGCGCTCTCACCCAACATACTTCCATTGAGATCAAGATTTATGTTAATTGGTGACCTTCGTTTGTTGTGAATCTCCATAAGTGCAGTCTTTTGAATATTGACCACCAAAGCGTTTTTGTTACAATAATTAAAAAATTGATCCATCACAGTCCTAAGTTTACAATGTAACATATCAGGATCTGCATCCGACACTATTATATTGGTGTCGTCCGCATACATATAGACATTACCGTGACTTATGTGGTCAGGCAAATCATTCACATATGCTAAAAATATCAATGGACCCAAAACACTCCCCTGAGGAGTTCCCAAGTTTAAATCAAATTTATTTGACTTAGTCTGATTCATTTTTATAACAATTTTTCTATCATTCAAGTAAGAGACTATCCATTTGTTAATGGAGCCTCGAAGACCCATATTATATATTTTGTCCGAAACAAAGTCGCTCCTTACAGAGTCGAAAGCCCTTGAAAGATCAAAAGACACTAAGGCCACATACTCCCCCCTGTGTAAGCAATCGTACGCGTATTGGGTGGATTCCATTACAGCTGTTTGACATGAATACCGTTTTCTATACCCATACTGAGAGCGAGTCAAAATGTTATGTTTATTTAAAAATATTTCAATTTTATTGCTAACCATCTTCTCTATTATTTTAGAAAAAATACTTAGAAGAGATATAGGTCGATAATTCTCGATCATTTTCGGATCTCCCTTTTTAAAAATTGGAACAATAGCTGCACATTTTAGTGCTGAGGGAAACACTCCCTCCATTACAGAGCGATTAACAATATCAGCAATCATCGGCGATATCTCCAGGGCACACTCCTTGACGAGTTTTACTGGAATTTCATCAATCCCAGCTGACTTGTTATTCTGAAGACCATAAATAGTCCGGCGAACATCATCCACCACAACCGGTCCGAAATAAAACGTTTTGTCATTCATTTGTCCATTAGTACATTCATTTGATAAATTATCTCCAAAGTGTTGCTGCAGATTCGACTCAGCGATGGTGGACAGATATTCCCCAAACAAATCGCAAACATAACGCTGATCAGTAATTAACTGACCATGATGCAAAATATGTGTATCTCCTTTAACAGTTGACTTACCCCTGACACTGTTAGTCAGTTCCCAAAGTGTTCTCGTTTTATTCCCCGACTCATTAATTTTGCAATGATAAAAGTGCTGTTTTTCGTTTTCAATTGCATGATTGATTTGTTTTTTCATTGTCCTATAGTTTTCTTTTAATTCGGTATTGTCACTACCCTTGCATAACCAACCCATGCGCCTTAGCAAATCCAGTTGATTCTGCAAGTCAACCGAAAAAATAATGTTATGTTTATGTGAGTAGTTATAGTTTCCTATCTGACATTGTTTCCTTCTTGTTGCAGCAGAAAAACACCACAGAAACAAACCCAAAAAAGCAGAGAAAAAAGAATCTATGCCATCGGGCCCACTGTCTAGTTCAGCCGAATACTTTTTTAACAAAAATCTAAATTCATTAATATCTAAGTTAATATGCGTGATTGCTTTAACATTTGAATCCAGGTCAGAGCAGGTGCCCGGAGAAAAACCGACAATTTGACCCATATGGTCAGAAAAACCGGTGTTCACATTAGTAACATTAACCATGTCCGGATCATTAGTAATAACATAGTCAATCGCCGAGGAGCTAGAATATGAGGATGTTGAAACAATTCGCGTGTATCCAATCTCCATAGATGTGAGTTCGAATGATTTCAATATATCCTGCAACATTTTAAATTCTAAACTATTACTACATTGGTCTATATTCAAATCTCCACACAAAATTATAGTAGGAAACGCTTGTGTAGCTCTCAAGAACACCTCGCACAACAGAGCAAAGAACGCCTCAAGCGCTATACTGTTCCTGTTCGGTGGTCTATACACACTAATAATGCAGAACTCCCCATTATATACTATGGCTGAAAACTCAGCAACCATTTCCACGCTAAGACTCCTTATAAATCCCACATCTTTACATAATGACGCAATATTATTCCTGACAAAAATAGCAGTGCCACCATGAACATGGCTGCTTCTACAGAAGGAAGAAATTAGCTTAAATTTATTTAAATAAATCGAGTCAATATGCGCTTCAGATAACCAGTGCTCATTAAATAATAAGAAAGAAAAATCATACTTATCAATAAATAGATCTATTAAGTTAACTTTGTTTGAGAGGCACTGTATATTGATATTAAAGATACTCTTGGACAAAATTGAATGATCATCGTCAACCTTACATCTAAAGTCTTTTTTACAATTAAAATTCACCTTCAACAAGTCATTTACATTGGATATATTACAACTCACTGTCGCCGGTTGGAGTCCCTTGTCTCCGAAAGAACTTGAATTCATTATGTTGAACCCACAGCCTTCACTGTTCGATCGAAAAAATCGCTAGATGCCATACTGTTCAGCGTCTCACTCCTAGGAAAATAATAGCGATTCACCCGCACTCCCTCGGGCCACCGGCCACTGTCCAACAGCTTCTCCCTCGCTTCAAATGGCACGCGCACCCGGAACGATGCGAATCTATCTCTGCTTTTGAGGAACAATTCTTCGCATTTAACACTCTCACATACATCTAACAGTGCATTCTCCAGCACGCTCTCTGTTACACTTTTGTCCAGTCGCGTAACAAATATCCATGCATGTCTTTCGGATGCTTTGAGTGTAGAGTGTTTACTTGTACCTTCAATAAATCTGTGTTTATGTTTATGTTTTTTCCTGCTCTTATTTTCAACCAAAATAAAGTCGTCGCTCTCGGTCATTTTTTCTTCCCCAGTGGTGTTGGGCGAGTCATGTTTTTCCGTACCAGTTTTTGTTGGTTGTTTGTTGATAGCGGGATTGCTTGCCCGCAGAATTCTGTTTATAGTATTTTCTGCGCCGGCCTGTTGGTCTCGATCGTTCCCGAGTGTCTCCGTCTGCAGTGATATCTTCGCTTGTTTAGGTTTGAGGTTAGTAACTTGATTTTCTAAGGATAATGTTTTCATGTTTTGTACGTTTACATAACTAGGCTGGTCATTTATTACACCCACCAAACCATCAATTTTTTCCTCCAGATTTTCAAAGCGCGTTAGCAACACCGACGTACTTGAATCGACATTTGTTGCATCACCCTTCAAACACTTGCACTTCTTATTTAAATATTCTTGTATCACACTACCATTCACACTTTCGGGGGCACGATTATACAAGATAATGTCTATTAATTCACTTTTTCTTAACTTTAATAACTCTGCACTCGCAGCAGTCATGTCCGATGCCGCCATCTTATATATATATATATTGATATACGTAAAGAATCTCTGTTTTATCCACTTAGTCAAACGTGCTTAAATTGGCAAAAATTTGGTTGCGTTCACGATGGTCTTCTGTTTTACAAGTACATATTTGGCAATTGTTAGTACATGAAATTTTACTTTCGCAAGCTGCCTCGATTTTTATTTCATACCTCTCTGGCTTAGAAGGTATGTACTACTTGAAAGGGCACCTAGCATGGAAAGTAAGCAGCTTCTTGTCGACGGTTAGATTTTCATACAGTATGTACGAATCTTATAGTGTTTGATGCGATAATTAAAAAAAGCTTTAATTGGCGATAAAGTATCAGCTAACATTAGCATTATCAAAAAAACGCAGACTTTAGAAAATTGCACTGAACGTCTTTCCGGTCATAGTTTTGTTGAATATAGGGCCGCCGTTACATTCCGCAAATTTTTAATGCTTTTGTTTTGAAATTTGTAATCTTATGCTCCATCAATGATCCAACAAAACGCAGAAATTCCTGGGCGCCTACATTTTGTCATAAATCTCCAGGTTTTAGTTGCCTTTATTTAACTTTTGTAAATGTATGGTAAAAACTTAAAAGTAAAAATTATTTTGTTGGTCATCGTCATCAGTGGTTGTAGATTCTACGTTGGGCGCATTTTTGGAGTCGTATTCTGATTTTGCTTCAGATTATTTAGTTGATAAAGAAAATATATTTAATGTTGCTCTAAATGCAAATGATAGCGACTAAGAAGATATTAATCTTCTTAGTCGCTATCATATGCATTTACAGCAACATTCTCGTCACTTTCACTATCACTGTCACATTCATCACACTTTTGTCGTAAAATATCTTTCGCAGTTTTATCAGTTAAGTACATCGAATTTCTTCCAGTCATGATTATTCAGCGAATAAACAAGCGCGGTACGAATGGTATAAAAACAAAGTTCGCAACACTTTGATAGTATTATGAGAATCACCGGATAGCCAGAGAAAAGTAGAGAAATGATGGATTCCTTGTAAAAGATATTGAATTTTGATCACCACCACAGAAACCTAAGAAAGCATCGTAGTATCAGAGAATACTTTACCAAACACGACATTCTCAAAAAAGTTTGGAGAAAATATAAAAATAATTGAAGCATAGAAGAGAAGTGATAAAATATCATATTTAGTAACTTGAGTCACATGAATTTGATTAATGTCTACTAAGGCTGGTACAACTAAAGAAAAAAACAACCTCTATGCGCCACCGGCACATTTGATGAACGATATAAAAAAAAATCTTCATGTAATTATTTTTGAAGATAAAAAACATTAAATAGTAAACATTATCACACACATTGCACACGAGTGTTTTTGAAGCTATTGCGTCGTCTATCCCCACTTTACGGTATCTCTACCGGTCCTAGCCAAGACGCAAATCTAACGGAATCGGTCGGCTATTCCAGACTTAAATCCAAGGGACAGTTTGTAATTAAAAAGAAATGTCATATATACCTATAATATTCGAGTGTATAATAATATTATAGTTATGGGCAAACAAAAATTGGCTTATTATAAAATATCAACAACATCAACAGTTCCGTAAGTACTCATTCCTTATACATTATGTTTCTCATCTATAGTATTCCTTTATCTATGACACAATCTGTGAATAAAACGGAAGCGCTGTGTTCGAAACCGAATATCGTCTCACCCCTCTTGCGTCTACCCGTACCGCGAGTAATATAAGTTGCATAAGTTTCTAATTGTTAGTAAACGCCCCTCTTAAGGGTCCTCGCTAGTGGATTTTAGAATCCAGATATTTTTGTTGATTTTAAAGATGAAGAAAACCTTTCAACGTCAACTTACGAAGAATTTAGTAATCTACCCGGCTGAAGAATCAAATTTAGAAAAAAATTATCGGATTACAGAAAATTAATTAATATGTCAAAATATTAAAAACCAGTTTTCTCAAAAATCCTTCGGAGGAGATTTGTTTACTTGGGTTGACGTTATAAATTGTATAGAAAGCTACCCGGCTGTGCATTTATTTTTCGTTCAACTATTCTTTACTTTGTTTAAAATGAATATAAAATAAATTAAAATTAGGCAACCCACATTACAATGAATTGTTATTCTGCTATAAATATTTCCCGCAGTTACAAATGTGTAAATAGTTGGTCATAAATGAATTTTTATTCGCTTAGATATTGAGTTATTATTTCAAATAATTATTATAATTTCCCTATGTGTAAAAGTACTCGGACATCCTTGGCGTATTAAATTATGTGCTATGCAACCAATATTACATTTCCCATTCACTAGCGAGGACCCTTAATATAATTTTGTTACGCCTAGATGCATACATAAAGCAAGTGTGCTGTAAAAATTAAAACATATTTTTACGTTTTCTGACAGTGTCTGTATTTACAACATATTTTTCATACTGATCAATATTTGTTGTCTAATTGACAAAACCTAATGTTTGGTACCAGATGCAACGTAAGTGCCCTCACTACAACTGAAACTGCAATTAACAATCGTTACTTGTCTCGATGGAACTATGAATGTTGGGAGTTTATTTGGAATATATGCATTAAACGATGACAAATTTAATACTTGGAAAGTGCAGATGGAGGTATTGTTAATGAAGGACATGAGTGAAATTTACTATATAGAACTAAATTTCGTAAATGATACTGCAACAGAAACAATAGCCAGAGTATCTGCATTACTTATTGTGCCTAGAAGAATATTTTTAAAGATAATATGTTCAGCAAGCCCGGAATTAAAATTAAAGTCTTCTGTAACATGGGATTCATGAAATTGTAAATAAAATATGTCAGGGATAATGCTAAAAGTAATAATATAGCCAGCAAGTTGGTTGTCAAGTTCTTATTAATCTACTACGTGTTTTCTTTTAGTGAAGGCTTAGTTTCATGTCTAATACGCAAAATTATGGGCTAATCGAATATTTCCTCCAATAATGTGAATGTGACGCATGTTGTGTGATATGATGCACCGTCTTGTTAAAACCACAGCTCTTCACATTAATTAATTCCATATATTTGGGGAGCGAACAAGTCATTAATCATGAATCTATAATGCTCTTCTTTGACGGTAAAGTTCTGTACGGCATCATTTTTGAAAAAACATGGACAAATGTTTCCACCAGCCTATAAAGGACAAGAAACAGTAACCTTTTACGGATGTAACAACGTTTCAATACTGTGGTTTTCGAAATAAATTTTCACAATTTGAAAGCGTTTTTCCACCATATGTTTCTTCATGGTGGAATAGCAAACTAAACTAAAACCAAATTGGGTGTCAGTTATCTAATCGACTGACGCTGGTAAAAGAAGCCTCTAAAAAACAATACGAACTAGAGTTTGAAAATAAAACTATTGATCTACTACATTTTTTGAAATTTTTGTTGATTTATAAAGTATATATGTTGACAAAGGGCATGAAATAAAATATCAGTCAAACTGCCATCACAGCTCTATTGGCAGGTACGTGCTTTTCGTCTAAATTTTGGAGTTGTTTTGAAGTAAGTACGAATGCAGAAGAACAAGTCTCCAGGAGTTAAATCGCAATTTTCGCTGCCGTAATTTTTGGTCTTCAAAACGAGAAATACATGACCTGTAACTCTGCTTGCAATTGTCATTGTTTCGTCTGTAGGATTTATATGCTATTGGCTTCAATTCCATTCAATCCTCTCCAGGAAATGTTCGCGAACGCCATTGATAGTTACAAACTTTGCTTCCATCGTATAACCCACCAAATTTTACTTACTTTCTGCGACTGTAGCGGAAATTCTAACATCGGTTTTTTCTGTTTCCAGATCTGATTATACTGTTTGTTTGAGACAGATGTTTAAAGACGATTATTTTGTGACAGAAGACATTATTGTCTTGTTATTTTGCCAAGATTCAGTTGGCGAACTTTTTGCGTTGTTCATGGTCGAGCGGCTTTAGTTCCTGTGTTAATTGGATCCTACATGCATAAACATGTAAGTTATTCCTCAAACTTCATTGGCGGGTGCTCCGGTTGATATTGCAAAATCCTGCAACTTTACCTCTCAGAGTGGCAATGGTATTGCCAATATTTCTTCATGATGATGCGTAGAAGTCCTCCAGTTTTTCAATGAAAACGTTCGAGAAAATTTTCCAGTAAATTTCAATATCGAGCCGCGTCATGTTTTTACCATTTATGTAATGAAGTTGTTTGATAAACATTAGGCGGACTAAAAAGACGCGGAATTTTAGTTTCAACTTGTTACTGAGATACCTTTCATAACTTTAATATTGGAAGCTCAATAGATTCGTATAAATCAACAAATACAAACTGATAATATATGTACCATAAGATTGAAGTGGCAATACAAAAGTAACGAGTGTCTGTAATTATTAAATCGGCAAATTGCAAAAGGTTTTTCTTCTATTGTTCTACTATAAGAGTGGTGTATAAATATTTAATTAATAAAATAATTATTTTATAATTAATTTTAAATTTACTTCATGTTAAAGTTGATTAGCTTATATCGATACTTTTCATGCTTATTGTTAAAATCCTGTTTAAACTACGATTATGCGATTATAACATCAAATTTGACATTTGTGTTGAATGCAAGCAGAGGTAGGAAATATAAACCGCAAAATTCGATAAAATGCATTAGTAAATAAATTACATCCGTTTTATATGCACAATGCTTTTAGCGATTACGGTAATTAACGGCAATTAACAATAAATTATTATAAGTTCAGTTATCTGAATAAATTCGAATAATTGAAAAAATATGATTTGCCATGTACATTGCATGAAAGATAACACACTTTATATTAGCGAAAATGTTGCTTATAACGTTTTCTATTTACAAATACGTAATTTCTAAAAATGCACTATACAACAAATAATATACATATTTAGTAATTGGAATGCTCTAAGACTTCAGTATTTCTCAACTTATTTATTACATTGATTTGGATTGTCGAAAACTCATAAATGTTTCATAAAGTATCCATAATAAAATTTAAAATAACCATTACTTACGCTTACCTCATTAAATTTAACACATGATTATAGAAAAGTGTGTAAAAAGATTGGACTGGAATTTTCGGTATTATATTCAAAGAACGCAAAGAGATAATAGACAGAATGTACAGTCTTTAAACAATTTATATCAAAGCAAATACAAACACGCAAATTTAACAGGCAAAATATACACAACACACGTCTTTTTGACAGATATGATTTATCTGACAACACCGAATTGAACTATGAGTCTAATAAAAATATGTAAGAGACAAATTTAATATTGAAATGGAAATTATGTGTTTATTTGCCATGAATGCGTATATTACGATCAATTTTACATTTTCTATCTAAACTAATAACATAAAAGCCCTCAAATATAATTTAACAAAGTAACTTTTTTAGTTTCACTAATACAGTTATGACAACATGTAAACGTCATCAATGACGTACAATTGACTATAACGCGTATCCTATGTAGTAATACTAATAGTATTAACACCTTTTATCTTTTACGTTTTACTTTCTTATACGTAGTATAAGGAAGTATTGTGATGATGAAAATTTTCGAACTCGAGATTTTTGCAGATGTCCACGTTTTGAGGTCCCCTGATACCAAAAAAGTGGTTTTTAAAAAAATGTCTGTGTGTGTGTCTGTGTGTCTGTCTGTCTGTGTGTCTGTGTGTCTGTGTGTCTGTCTGTGACCACGATAGCGGCCAAACCGCTGTAGATATCAATTCCAAATTTTGTATTTACGTGTATAATCTCCCTCTTGAGATCTGATTAGTTTTTCAGTAAAATCGGTAGACCGGAAGTAGCAGTTTACTTTAGCGAAAAAATCGAATTTTGCGAATATTTCGTCAACTACTAAGTTTAAACAAATTTATAAAGAATTCATATATACTTAAAATTAAAATTGAGAATAATTTTATTTAGAAAGTTTTTCGAAATTCCTACCGGAAGTAGGTCTTTTACTCTTATCGAAAATCAGTTTTTTGCGAATATTTCGCAAGTCATGCTTTTTAGGCAAGTACGTTACGGGTATAAAAGTATTTAAAACATAATTTTCAATATCTTTTGTATAAAAAAAATTTCAAAATTCAGACCGGAAGTACCACTTTTACTCTTATCGAATAGCGATTTTTTGCAAATATGTCGTAAGTTATGCATTCTATATATATTTATCAAGAGTACAAAAGTATTTAGAACTGGATTTGCAATATTTTTTGTATATATCAAATTTCAAAATTCGGACCGGAAGTAGCACTTTTACTCTTAGCGAGGAGCACTTTTTTGATAATATCTTGCAAAGTATGCATTCTATAGCGATATATTAAGAGAATGAAAGTAATTTGAATAGGATTCTGAATAAGTTTTGTATTAAAAAAATTCTTAAAATTGTACAATTTGAAACGCTCATACGTATAAGAAAGTCGTGTGGTGGCCACACCTCATTTTTTACTTTCTTATACGTAGTATAAGGAAGTATTGTGATGATGAAAATTTTCGACCTCGAGATTTTTGCAGATGTCCACGTTTTGAAGTCCCCTGATACCAAAAAAGTGGTTTTGAAAAAATGTCTCTCTCTCTGTGTGTGTGTGAGTCTGTGTGTCTGTGTGTGTGTGTGTGTGACCACGATAGCGGTCAAACCGCTGTAGATATCAATTCCAAATTTTGTATTTACGTGTATAATCTCCCTCTTGAGATCTGATTAGTTTGTTAGTAAAATCGGTAGACCGGAAGTAGCAGCTTACTTCAGCAAAAAAATCGAATTTTGACAATATTTCGTCAACTATTAAGTTCAAACAAATTTATAAAGAATTCATATATACTTAAAATTGAAATTGAAAATAATTTTATTTAAAAAGTTTTTCGAAATTCCTACCGGAAGTAGGTCTTTTACTCTTATCGAAAATCAGTTTTTTGCGAATATTTCCCAAATCATGCTTTTTAGACAAGTACGTTACGGGTATAAAAGTATTTAAAACATAATTTTCAATATCTTCTGTACAAAAAAAAATTCAAAATTCAGACCGGAAGCACCACTTGTACTCTTATCGAACAGCGATTTTTTACAAATATGTCGTAAGTTATGCATTCTATATACAGGGTGTAGATAAAGTCTGGAACAAAATTAATATTTCTGTTATCTTCGGTTTGATGGAAAAACCCTGAAACAGGTCGATTTTTTTTTTTATCCCGTGCACTTTATAACATCGTGAATTTAATTCTGTCGTCATCTGGTTGCGCGCGGGCGTGACGTCATTAGTTTTTTCAAATGATAACCCGCCACATTTATTACCCCTTGTCGTTAGGTATTCTATTGTGCATGCAACGGTATAAAAAGTTTGGTACCTTACATAGCAATTTTTGGGAGAAAAATGCTTTCGAATTTCAAAAAATTAAAATTTTATTTCTAATGAAAAACTAATCAAAAATTATTTTAAAAAATCAGATAAATTATAATCCGAGGTTTATCTTGGATTGTCGTCAAACAAGACACCAAAAAAATGTCAACGGAAGTGTTCAAATTGTCCGCCATTGGCCATTTGCCACTGGCCGAGACGGACGTACACGCTTTCTACGACACGTCGTATTGTCTCTGCACCAATATTTCGCATTTCCTCGCGGATACGATGTTTCAGATCATCCAAGTTATTTGGCTTATTGGTGTACACCTTTGATTTCACATGACCCCATAGAAAAAAATCAAGTGGTGTGAGATCTGGCGAACGGGCAGGCCATTCAATTGTTCCCCTTCGTCCGATCCATCTCCCGGGGAAAATTTCGTCGAGGTAACTCCGAACACGCCAGCCAAAATGTGGAGGTGCTCCATCTTGTTGAAACCAGATTCTGTGGTGAGGCTTGTCGGGGGTGTTTTCATCCGGAAATAATTCTACCAATGTTGGCACTAGCGTAAATCTTAGGAAATGTAAGTATGTTTCAGCGTTTAAATTTCTGTCCAGAAAGAAAGGCCCCACAATGCGATCTCCTACTATTCCCGCCCATACATTAACTTTTTGCCGGTGCTGGGTGTACTCCTCTCGAACCCATCGAGGATTTTCGCCCGACCAGTACCTACAATTGTGGCGATTCACTTCACCGTTCAAGGTAAAAGTTGCTTCGTCACTAAAAACCACATTGTCGACAAATCCGGGATTCTCATCGCACCGTAGCATGATTTGTTCACAGAACTCGAGTCGGCGGTCGAAGTAATCTTCATTCAGTTCCTGAACCCGATTGATTTTGTACGGATGAAGTTTTTCCTTCTTCAGCAATTTGGCTACTGTGGTAAAATCGACTGCATGATCCCTGGCAATGTTCCTTGTTGAAGTGTGGGGGTTGTCCTGAAGTTCCAAGAGAATATTGACCCTTCTATCTTTCTCAATTCTTGGTCGACCTTGACGAGCCCTGTCTTTTACACTACCAGTTTCAGCAAATTTTGCGACAATTTTGCTCACCGTTGACCGCGAAATCGGTGCGCGGTTTGGATTTTCTGCATTGAAAAACTGACAGGCTTCTTCATGGCTACGTATTTTATCACCACAACCAACAATAATGAGAATTTGAATCCGCTCTTTTTCACTCAAATTCGCCATTTTCGCAATGCACGTTCAACACTACCAATGGAGCAAGTATTGTGAATGGATAAGTTGAAACACCAAGTAATGAACTGTCAATATGACGTGTCATAGAAAGCGTGTACGTCCGTCTCGGCCAGTGTCAAATGGTCAATGGCGGACAATTTGAACACTTCCGTTGACATTTTTTTGGTGTCTTGTTTGACGACAATCCAAGATAAACCTCGGATTATAATTTATCTGATTTTTTAAAATAATTTTTGATTAGTTTTTCATTAGAACTTTTTATACCGTTGCATGCACAATGGAATACCTAACGACAAGGGGTAATAAATGTGGCGGGTTGCCGTTTGAAAAAACTAATGACGTCACGCCCGCGCGCAACCAGATGACGACAGAATTAAATTCACGATGTTATAAAGTGCACGGGATAAAAACAAAATCGACCTGTTTCAGGGTTTTTCCATCAAACCGAAGATAACAGGAATATTAATTTTGTTCCAGACTTTATCTACACCCTGTATATTTATCAAGAGTACAAAAGTATTTAGAACTGAATTTGCAATATTTTTTGTATATACGAAATTTCAAAATTCGGACCGGAAGTAGCACTTTTACTCTTAGCGAGTAGCACTTTTTTGATAATATCTTGCAAAGTATGCATTCTATAGAGATTTATTAAGAGAATAGAAGTACTTAGAATAGGATTTTAAATAATTTTTGTATAAAAAAATTCTTAAAATTCTATAATTTGAAACGCTCATACGTATAAGAAAGTCGTGTGGTGGCCACACCTCATTTTTTTAAATTTATTTGGTGATGACTGTGATGCTAGGGCGCTTGAAAATAGTAACCCTCCATTTCAAGGTGCTTATTTGTCAGTATCGTAAGTTTAAATATATGTACTGACGGTTTTGCATTTTCAATTAAAGTTATAAACAAAATCCTTCCAAACAAATGACTTATTTGTAAAAAGAAAAATATTATGAGGAGCTTTTCTCGACTAATTAAAGCTGTGCTCTGTATAATACAAGTCATTGCGAATTATATTTTGAAATTAATAATTTATGATCTGGTGTATACAGATATGATGATACGCTATCACTTTAACAACAGTTCCAGCAAGCGGAAGCTAGTAAATATTTATAAACATTATATTTTTAGTATCATTCCAGATTTATCATCTTATTGTTTTTCCTTTATTATTACTGATAATTTTACTTACTCCTTTCGAGTAGACTTCATCCTGATCTACTACTACTAACTTATTTAGAGTACCATCAACAGTATGTGGAATAAAAGTCGAAGTTTTTATGGCGAGCATTGGTGTGGCTCAGTTGGATTTGGGGTAGATTTTGATCATATAGGTAATGTAATGATGTAGTATAATGTATTTATACGAAATAGAATTGAATACTACAGTGTTTTGTGGTCGCCTGGACATAATAATAATATATTATTGAACAAGCGTGTAATGATGATTATTTCCTTCACCTGTCAAATTTAAATTTTGTCAAATCACAATCAAAACTGAAGTTGAAATTAACCAATGAACGGTACCGGTTCTTGATATCAGCGACTATTACAAATCGACTATTCAAATGTAGGTAACAAATCAAGTATGTATTTTTTCATTAAGTGGCAAACGTGTCAAATAGATGAAAATATCCGACAAAAAGAGATTTAGCGATGTTTCGGATGGAATTATTGATAATCACATCACATTTCTTAACAGATAATAAAATATGCTTATTTTGCTCATTTTGTACTATGAAACTTGGTTTAGGAAATAATCTTAACAAATTTAGCTCGAGCTTGATAAGTAGTCGACTATTACATTGTTTCAATTTTTCTCGTGTGCCTCCTAATTTGACTTAACCAAAATTGGCATTAATAATTAAAGACTAAAGCCCTCGAGCTAAAGCTCTCGTGCTCTAGTCAAATTATTAATGCCAGTTTTGGTCTCGTCAAATTGACCGTAGCGCACACTCGAAAAATTGATCACAATGAAATAGTCGACTATTTGTCAAGATCTCGTTATATTATCTTTGACTGTTACCCACGAAGGCGAAACACGAGCCGTCAGGCGAGTGTTGTAACATCTGAGTGGGTTATAGGCATTATACGCGAGTTAAATACTATACTTTATCCACAACTTAAATGTTGTTCAAAAAATACGAAAGATAAAGAACGATATTTCTTTCTACAAACGCTATCAAAAGTTGACATTTTGACACGGCAAACTTAAAGGAAAAGCGATTTTATGTATACCGCATATTCACAAATATATATGTTTGTTCAAAAACACAAAAGATAAAGAGATAAAGGAATAACATTATTCATTAATAGTCACGTTTATAATACACAAAAGATTAATTTTTATAATAATTATTTATCGTTACATTACAGTTGTTAAAATTCATGCCGTGGATTTTTTCGTCAGTCATCTGAGTTTGGTTGAAAATTATGGGTCTTAGAGTGGCACTAGAGCTAGTACAAAGTTTGTTATTATAAATGGGGCAATGTTCATTTTTGTTAATTTTATTTAAAATCCGATTTTCTCTTTTTATTTTGTTAGTTACGTTGTCTTGGGCAACTGTGGTTAATTTCCATCCCCCTAATTGTTTTACTGTTGTAATGTCACCTCCTCCGCTAAGGCAAATGGTTGCATATGATTTTCGAAAGGAATGTCCTGTGTACAATTCGGGGTTTTTTAATTTTGAATACGTAGCAATTTGCTTTCCCATTAAAGCTAATTTATTAATACCTACACTTTGAGTAGTACATTTACCATTCTGATAATTTAAAAATAGTGATGAGCATTTGGCATAAGATGGGCGAAGACCTATATATTTTTTGCAAATTTCGTAAAATTTACCCGATACAGTAAATGATCTAGAAATCTTTGTTTTTGTGAAGGGAGTTTTCACTATAAGAACTCCATTATAATCCTCTATATCTTCAATTGTCATAAAATATAAATCATTAGATTTACAAGCTCCCATTAGTCCCATGATTAAGATTACTTTTGTCATTAGATAAGTATGATTTGGCGCTTCTTTAATAAATTTATTGATTTCTTCTGCGTTAAAAGTTTTTAATTTTTTCGATTAATAGCCGTCGGACTGACGTTTTAGATATGCCTGTAATTTCATATAAGTTTCTAGGTGTATATTATGATAGATATTCAACGTGTTTTTAAGAATAGAATAGTATATCCACAATGACGACGACTTGTATTCCTTTGCAAGTTCAACAAAATACACTAGAATAACGTTTTCGGAAAATGACGACGTTTTTTTGCACCAGTTGCCAATCTATGAAGCTTTTGTACACCACTTCGTATTTACCTTTGACTTGTTAGGCAGAAAATTTTCTACGGCGGCAGCCGCTAATTTGGAAATTTTTGACGGTGTGCAAGAAACATCAGTCAAATCTAATTCACTATTAGACATTATAATACACTCATTAACTCAACAAATTCAAACGAATAACACAAATACAACAAGTATATTTATAAATTGTCAAATTTGACACAACGGTAGAGTAACATTAGGCGTTTTCTTTTTACTAGAGGTCTGAGCTGAACTAAAGTAATGTGAGTGTCTCAGCTCACTTCAAGTGAGCTTTTCTCATGGGGTTAAAAGATTTTGGCAAGTGAGGTTTTAAACTTGTGTCTTACTTGTCATTACTAACGTAAAATTAATTTTTGATATTATATTATACGTACACATCCACCAACAGAAATTTGGACATGCCTGGCATGTCCAAATTTCAGATTGTGTCTGTAAGTTATTTAATGAATTGGTGTAATTGCTTCAAAAACTTAAGCAGGTAGTAAAATTACAGGAGTTATGTGGTGCTACCAATTCCTGCGAGTCCACTATTCAAGCACATCATCAGATACATCAACTGAGTTCTATGAACCCCGAAGAAAATTGAACCGAGTTGAAAACTATATGGAAGTCGTGGAAAGATATGATGATGCAGAGTTTAAAGAGCATTTCAGATTGAGCCGATCAACATGTAACGCTCTAATAGGTATATACTATTTATATATATATTGTTACATATACTGGGAATATAATGTGCCACAATTTTTAGAATAAAATGAAACTGATGGATTACTACCTGTACATTCTTTTGGAAGGAAAAAGATCCCAACAAAAAAAGCTGTATATATAACTATTTGGTACTTAGCCAATACCGAAATGTTTCGACAAATCTCTGACAAATTTAATGTCTCAAAAAGTTCAGTTCATCGCATAGTTTCCACATTGATTGAATATTTAGTAAAAGTAAGTCCGCGGTATATAGCATGACCTGATGAAGCAAAAAAAGCTGCAATAAAAATAGGATTTAGAAAGAAACCAGGAATCAATGGTGTTGTGGGAGCCATAGACGCTTCTCATATAAGGATACAAAGACCTGTAGCTTTTGAGCATGTATGTATATTGCAACCGCAACAACTACCACAGTGTCCTGTTACAAGGTGTCTGCGATAGCGAGAAGAAGTTTATTGATGTGTTTTGCGGGGAAGCGGAATCAATGCTCAAAAAATCGTCCTCTTATGAAAGAGGAATAAATGGTTTATTAGGAGATGATTTCTTATTGGGTCACTCTGAATATCCCTGCCTTCCTTGGTTAATTTCACCATTTAGGGATAACGGTAACTTAACCAGAAATCAGAAAACTTTTAATAAACGTCATTCAGGCACACGAATTTTAATTGAGAATGCTTTTGGTCTGTTAAAAGGTCGATTTCGCCGGCTAAGATACTTTGAAAATCAAACAGTATTATTTATAGTAAAGTGTGTGGTTGCAGCTACTGTACTTCATAATATTTGCATTGATTTTATGGACGACACGGAGTCGTTTGAGGACTCCCCACATGAAGAGTATATTGAAAATCTTGTGCACTGTGTGAGTGGTGTGCAGTCAAACATTTCTAAACGAACTCAGATTTTTAATAACATGTTTTGTTTACATTTGAACACATAGGTTATATATTTCAATTATAAGTATCTGAATATTTAAAAAGTTAAGAAAAGTACAGCTTAGCACATATAATTTGAGCGGTGAAGGTCATATGCGCAAAGGACAAAGGGGGGAGTGGTAGTAGCGGGGTGTACACGTATGTATTTGTAACACCTGTATCCATCTCTATCGTGCATTCTCTCATTCTTCATCTGCGTCGATGACCGCTCAACTTATATGTGGTGAGTTGTACATAATAAGTTATTAATTAGCATTAACACATGTAAATATTAAATACTAATATACTTAATGTACTTAATGTAGACTAAATTATACATTGAAATAAAGGTAACGATAATAATAAAGAAAATAGTAAGTCATTATATGAAAGATAACAAAATCACATTGCAGAACTACTTATGGGTATGTAATTTTAGCAAGTTGTTCAAGAGCTGTGACCTTCCGTTCCTCTAGTTCATTTCTCCTTTTCAAAATGTCATTCCTTTCTTGCTGAACCTTTAGAATTTCTTTGCTGAGATCACTTTGAATTTGTGTTCTTAATGATCTTTCTGCATCTTTATTTTCATAATACTTCTTCTTAACTTTCACATATTCCATTGTAGGATTTTTTCTTTTTGGTTTATTCTGAACTTATGTACAGTGCTGTTATCATTTACATCTTCTTGCACTTACTATTACTGCAACTACTTGTCCCTTCTACATTGTGACTAGAGATAGTTGAAACGTCAATTGAATGTGGGCTCGAATTTCACGGTGAATCCCCAAGCAAAGTGTCTAACCTTTCAAAATAAGGGAAGCGTGTAGGTCCACGTCCAGTTTTCTTTTTCATATCTTTATTAGACTTGTATGTCCTTAGAAGATTGTCCCACTTTTTGGAACAAGCTTTAACTGTATACTAAAATATTTTTAATTTAACACAAAGCAAATATTAATATTTATGTATGTATTTACATTAAAGCCCTGAATAATTACTTCTTCAGCGACTATTGTCCAAAAAAAATTTTTTTGTGGACATGAAATAAATCCTCATAATGAGATTCCACTGATGCTATCAAGGCTAAGGTAGCTTCATTGAACCAACTGCTTTTATTTTGAGAGTTAACAAACTGCTCCTCGTTTGGATGTTCTGTGCCCTCATCCACCCAATGATATGTTAATACTAGGCCATTTCCTTCAGAAGTGTCCGGGTTGGAAATTATTGGAACATTTTGCTCTGTAAATCCAATTTCATTGTATGGTACCCATAACGTCGTATTTGTTTCTACAATTGGATGATATTAAAGAGATGCGATTCATCATTATTCATGTAATTACCAGAGTCGCGTATTAACACGTCACCTTTATCATTCATAATCCACCCATTTTTCGTTCGCCGAATTTCGTACATATTTTTCCGTGTCAATCAAATAACATAACCCTATGTGATATTTAATTCTCAGTAGTGAGGAAGGTTCTGACCAACCTCAGATTGGGAGAGAGGGGAGGTAAAGATCTCACTTTGTCTCAGTCAGCTTATTACAAATGGAACGCGTCAAAATATAATCTCAGTTAAAGTGAGGTGATATTATCTGTGATTTATGTCAAAAGGAAAGCGACTATTATTCTATCGAAGTGTCATTATTATTCATCAGTATTTAGTAATGGATGGCATTATTTGATAGAAATCGTGTATTTAATAGATATATTACTTAATAGTTGTGGATAAATATATTTATCGACGACTAAACAATAAAGTAGGTATTATATTAATCAGTATTGGTTAATAATAACACTCATAATGCCCGGAGGGTATAATGAAATGCGAACGGGGAATAATGAGACATAACCTTACCATTATTCCCCACATTCCGCCAATAAGAACATAACGTTCCCAACGTTGTCGTAGTAACGATAGACAAGTCCGGCCATTTTACTTGCTGTCTAACCGTCAAACGTCATATTGATATAGGTTAGTCGTAGATAAAGTAGTGTATACTAACTCGTTATAATAACTATTATTCCCTCGAGCCGAGTTACTCCCCCGCTGTTTCGCGGCTCGATTCGTAAAGTCGGCACTGGGAAATAATAACTGCCATTATTGACTCGTCGTATAAACTACTATTATTGACGACTAAACAATAAAGTAGCTACTAATTATATTAATCACTATTGGTTAATAATAGGACTCATAATACCCAGAGGGAATAATGAAATGCGGCCCGGGAATAAGGAGACATAACGTTACCATTATTCCCTGCATTCCGTGAATAAGAACATAACGTTACCAACGTTGTCGTAGTAACGATAGACAAGTTCGGCCATTTTACTAACTGTCTAACCGTCAAACGTCATATCTATATAGTAGTTTGACATTTTCGGTTAATTATCTTGATATTTATTAGTAATCTTCAGTTAGTCGTAAATAAAGTAGTGTATACTAACTCGCAATAATGACTATTATACCTTCGAGCCGAGTTACTCCCTCGCCGCTTCGCGGCTCGGTTCGTAAATTAGGCACTCGGGAATAATAACTGTCATTATTGACTTGTTGTATAAACTAGTAATTATCGACGACTAAACGATAAAGTAGGTATCAAATTAATCACTATTGGCTAATAATAGGTCATAATACCCGGAGGGAATAATGAAATCTATTACATGAATAACGTATTAAATAAGCATATTCTAAAAACAAGCCCCTTTCAAATTTTGCGCTAATATGCTTCTAGCGCCATCTTCGTAGCCGTTCATTCATGTGTGACAAGGATAGAAGATCTTGGATATCTTTCTATCACGAAGTTACCGGTCTGGTTTGTTTAGTCTGTGATTATATATCATATAGTTTTCAGAAGCAATTATGCCTTTATTATATGTATTTTGGTCAATATCAAACCTATGACATATCTTGTGATTACTTGATTTAGTTTTTTTATCGTTAGATAATAGTGAAAAACCTGTTGCTGTGAGTTTTTGTTCAAATACACACTGTATTAGATAACTTATTGATTTTTGGAGAAATTTCATTTTTATATACAGCTTGTGTCGCACTTATAATTTCTGTAATTATATTTTAGATATATTCAATTTTAATTACTCTAAATTTTTGAACTTGGGCAGAGCGAGCATGTTTTGCTTTCAAACGACGTTGGATTTTCTTTCTTGTTTTTCTTTCTTTAAGAATTATCCATTTGTTAGGCTTTTCCAGGGTACTATTTTTATTTTGTTAATAAACTATTATTTAATGAAATCGAATTCTAGCAACTAATAATCAATAACAATTTATATATTCAGTCATTTTTATAAATAAAGTATTTTCTATATCATATAAGAGAATGGGTTGAAAAGAAAAATATAATTAATATTCCTAATTAATTAATTAATCCTGCTAGCGTCGTATTAACTTACAGTAGTGGTTTACATCATGCATCACTAACAGATTACAGGCGGTGGCACTAATAAAAACACATGCAACATTGTTTATATTCGATCCGTATTTGTTTATTATGTTCATAAATAATAGTCACTGTTTTGGTATTTTAAATACTGTTCACGTTTGTTATTTGCCAATAATGTACAGCTTTTTGCTGGAGTAGAATATATTTATGATTGCGTATTACTTCTGATTTTAAATACAACAAAATGCAGGTCAACATTAGTATAGAATAGAATATCAAGTTTAAAGACCGGGACGGGAATGTTTGTCAAAAAAAAAACATAGTAATAGTACAAATGTAATATTAAGGAAAATTATGAAATTAACAAACCAGTATGAATAATTTATATTATGTAATTTTAAAGAAAAAGAAATAAATGATAACAGCAAAGAATCACCCACTAGACAGGAATATGTAATATAGTAAGTCTAAATCGAAAATAGTTTGAATTGGAGCAAGGGTCAAAAAAGACAACTATAAATATCGAAAATAACAGAAACCAAAATAGATAAGTAATTATTGATGATATGGAACATTATGCAGCAAAGCAGAAATGAATAATAGATCACACGCAGGAGTAGGTTGTCTGCTCAGTGTAAAATACATGATAAAACTAGTTGATTTGATTGCGGTCAATGAAAGAATTATGATGTAGTAGTATATGGAATAGGGCAAAAACGCTTCATCCTCAAGAAACAGTTAGACATAAGGGAAATATTAAAATAATTGAAAAAATACTAGAATCATATATTTAATAATGTATCACTGTTAACCCCAATGGTATTACGTGTAATTTCTTGCGTTTATATCAAAATTATGTAAGCCCCAAAAGCTGTGCACTGGCCAAACTTGAAAAACAATTATATTTCAGAAAAAGTCCATTTTTCAAGAATTTTAAGTATGAAGATTTCAAGAAAAACGATTTCACACAACGCACGGGATCCTCAACCACTCCGTGGTGTTATGAGAGTTAAATGGATGTATATCCAGCTCTTAATATCAAGCCAATACGTTTATATTCTTGTATTATTCCCCTGATTCATTATAATTGCTATCGTGTCTTAAACGGTTTGTTCACTCGTTATCATTTTTGCATGTAAGAATTTTGCCATTAATACATAACTTACGTATTTATCATACGATATGATTAATTTTGTAAGCAGTTACCTACATTGTAAAACGCTTTCTGACAGTTTGACAATAGACATTTGCCACTGGCGTTCGAAACTCAGTGTATTACAGTCATTTACTTTTACAACTCGTATACACATTCACAGCCCGAGATATATGTTTCTCTATTATTAATAATTCGATATGTCTACGTATCAGAAGATTACTTCTTGGTAAATAATGTGTTATTAATTCATATATCACATACAAGCATCTTAAAGGAGGTTTTACGTGGTTTTTTGATGCACTCGATACCATATCTGTCTATTGTACGAGTACGTGCGAGTGTTTTCTTTGAAATATAATTGCTTTCAATTGTTGATGTAATTTATTATATTGCAAATTGTTTGAGAAAAATATTACATATTCTGTATCTAATAACTACTAACTACAGCTGTTATGTTTTTCTTGGTTTCTTATAATGAGAGTTTTACTTCAGCATATAGACTATGTGTATGTATTTAGCAAATATATATGGTGGAATACTTACGTGGCATTTCTGGCAACTCATAATTGCCTTTTTTTGCAGCCGCTGGAGCGCACGGATCAGGTTTTTTCTCGTATACTAGTAAATTTGTTTTCTTTACACATTTTTGTTTGGAGAGTTTTGTGGCTTGAGTAACACATACACGAGATTTATCCATTATTTTTGAAATAAATATTACATTATTAATTTAAGCAACATTCACATAATTATAATTTTGACAACTGACAATGCAAATTGTAGTAATAGCGGTTTCCCCAGTATTATAATACCTACTGTTTGGAGTACTTGATATGGTGCACATATTGTCAATGAAGCTTGCACAATGTCATGAAATGTATATTATACAGGATGCAACGCCGAAAACGCAACCGATTGAATATCTCGAAGAAGAAAACATTTTTAAAAAAACGCAAAAACAGGTCGATTTTTGATCCGAGAGGGACACCTTTCCATCATAACTTCAATTGTGATACGTCATTCCTCTCTCCTTCATCACTCTAACCATTACAATGTAAATAGGTAAAATACTAAATACGATGCATCATTGAAAAGGTAATTTCACGGAGAATTCAACAAAGTGATTATTGGTTGCGCTATTTTTGATTTTAGCGCCCTCTGGCGGAATAAAAAACTGTTACGTATTCCAAAATGTGACACATCATTTCAAAGCTAATTTCATTAGCAACTAAATACGTAATATTTTTGACATTTATTTGTCATCATTGTCAAGCACAGACTGTTAGCGTCTATTGTAAACTAATTAAGTTCGTAGTTTCTTATATTAGAGATCTGCAAGGTTTTTCAATTATTTCATTTTTTTTCAATTGTGCATTAAATTGCTAATAAAATTAGCTTTGAAATGATGTGTCACATTTTGGAATACGTAACCAGTTTTTATCCCGCTAAGGGGCGCTAAAACCAAAAATAGCGTAACCAAAAATCTCTTTGCTGAATTCTCCGCACAATTACCTTTTCAATGATGTATCGTATTTAGTACTTTCCCTATTTAAATTGTAATGGCTAGAGTGATGGAGGGGAGGGGAATGACGTATCACAGTTGAAGATATGATAGAAGGGTGTCTCCGTTGAATCAAAAGTCGACCTGTTTTTGCGTTTTTTCAAAAAAAGTTTTCTCCTTCGAGATATTCAATCTGCTTCGTTTTCGCTGGGGCACCCTGTATATTATTAGATCATTTTTGTCTATATGATACAAGTAAAGACACGATTGTAAACTTAGCCAAAGTAGGGAAAATACCGATTCAGCCAACCTTTGACTGTGGAGAGCGTTCTTTCAAAGAAGTTTTATTAATAAAAATGTCAAATACCTAGTTAGATTTCGGCAGTAGTATTTTCAATATAGCTCTAATTTAGGCTTCTTGAAATAGCTCCATTTAAATCTATATCTTTAGAATACATATTGTGAGACCTGCAAACCTCGCTAGATGAGTCTGTATTGTACTTATCATAAAATCTCTAGATTACTAAATTAGCTACCTAGGCTTTACCGTCTTTTCATTTATTTAATATTTTGTTGTATTTAAGTGAAAGTTTCGTATAGGTATTTTGTTTGTCTACTTTAGTTCGTTTGGTTACCTTTTTTTCGCTATAATACTTGAAGTTAATTATACTCTATTTCTAATTTCGTGGGCCACCAAGTAGAGCCACATATACACTATACAATATATGATGACATTTATTTTTGACAAATTTATGATATAGGTTATGTACATTATGTTATATGTATACGCACTGACATGCACGCACTTGTTCAATATTTTTACATTAAAATTTATGTATTCAGATATTTTTAGTAAATTCTGCAGTTACTCTGGAATATTTATATTAGATAAGGCACCAATATTTGCATTTTGGTCAAGGAAGTTAGTTAGTTATGTACATAATATCTAAAAGTAATACAAGAGATTTTCTAAATATCTCATGTTTTTTCATGTATACAGAGAGAACTGAAGAATATATTGCTAAATAATAATACAAAAAGTAAAGTATATTTTCTAATGTATATAAATACAACAACTTAAAAATATTTATACATTCCTTAATCAGTATTTTAACTAAGAGAACTGTTTAGGCAAACCAAATTCAATAATAATCATTTTCCTTATGGTTTATTAATCTAGGAAAATGCAAATTGTATTGTATATTGTATAGGTACTATTGAAAGGTAATTCTAAAACATCATTAAATCTGCTTATTTTTATAATTTATTCATAGTCATGCGTTCAAATAGATATTTAATAGTTCTACAGCTGGACTTCCCCACAACAAAATACTTAATATATATCTTCATATCTGAACAGATATTAAAAGGACTATTTTTATTACTGTCAATATACAATTAGACCCTCTCGCTTGTTATAAGGGAATGTAGGAAAAAGCCAAACGTATTGTGCAGAAATACCTAATAGGTCATTTTATTGTTTCGTAAACTTTGTGGAGAACGAATATTTTAATTTTAAGAAGAGAACGATGTAGTCCGTTGAACAGTAGATAACCTATTTCAAATTCACACAAGACAGTCGATAGCAAGCAATAGTACCTGCAATCGCGACAGTGTTATATTTTGTTTTCCACACGTTATCGAACCAATTCAAAATTATCCGTATAGTGTAAATGAAGGTATTAGTTTAACATCGAGGAAGTGGTTATGTTAGTGCCTCTGACTGTAAAATAACATGGTGTACACCCACTGTATACTGGTCCTTCAGCAGCTATAACAAGCAACAAACGCAAAATTTGGTCCTTCGAACCGGATCCAGCTACTCAGTTTCACCAAAGATACAAAGAAAGGGTTAGTGGCTTATAATTAATCTTTTCAATACATATTCAGATCCTTATCTATCCCATAACAATGGCAAACATAGAAACAGAAATTAAAGAATTAAAAGTAAAACGTACTGCGTTAAAGTCAAGTCTTACCAGATTTAGTAACTATGTCAATGACATCAAAATCAAATCAAACTATCAAATACAATTAAAAATACGGCTAGGTAAATTATCAAAGTTCCTTAATCAATTTTCTGAGATTCAAGATTTGTGTGCGAGAAGATAAGGATAACTTTGATAGCGAAGTAGATCCTGTACAAGAAAAGTATTTCGAAGTTATTACAAAAGCTGAAGAATTACTTGAACGCAAGCCACAATCGGATCAAATTAATTTACCGAAAATTTCATTGCCTCACTTTCACGGGGCAATCGAAGAATGGTTTTCATTTCAAGAAACATTCAAATATATTATACACAACAACGAACAACTTACGGATACACAAAATTCATTTATTTAAAATCATGTATTCACAAAGATGCGGCAAACATTATCGAATCATTAAATACTACAGCAGAGAACTATTCAATAACATGGTATATGTTACTTGAACGATATAACAACAAAAAACTACTAATTCAGAGGCACATAAAATCTTTCATGAATTACCTAACATAGAAAAAAAAACAGCTATCTTTTAGGAAAATTAGTAGACGGTACACTTAAACACATGCGCGCACTTAAAACATTAGATAGACCTACCGAATATTGGGATGATCTCTTAATTTATATTATTACAAACAAATTGGATAACTTGACAGGTAGGGAATGGGAGTCAAATGTAGATATAGACGTAGTACCAACATTTAAGCAATTAACAGTGTTTCTTATCTGTAAATGCAACACATTAGAAGCAATATCTAAGCCAGTCACTACACATACTAAGCCTTTTAAAAACGTATCAGTACACTTAACAGCACAATCAACCAGCTGTGCTATGTGCAATGAAAATCATTTAATGTATTATTGTAAGCATCTACTAAATATGCAACCAGAAGATAGAATGAATAAAATTAAGTCATTACAGTTATGCATAAATGGTCTTAAACCAAATCATTTAGTTTCTCACTGCACCGCCTCTTCATGTAAAAAATGAGGTGTGGCTACCACACGACTTTCTTATACGTATGAGCGTTTCAAATCATACAATTTTAAAAATTATTTTATACAAAAATTATTCAAAATCCTATTCTAAGTACTCCCATTCTCTTAATAAATCTCTACAGGATACATACTTTGTGAGATATTTGTTCGTTAAGAGTAAAAGTCATACTTCTGGTGTGAATTTAGAATTTTCATTTATTCAAAAAATATTCCAAATCCAACTCTAAATAATTTTGTACTCTTGACAAATATATATAGAATGCATAATTCTTCGAAATATTTGCAAAAATCGCTAATCGATAAGAGTAAAAGTGTTACTTCCGGTCCGAATTTTGAAATTTCATTTATACAAAAAATATTTCAAATCCAACTCTAAATGCTTTTGTGCTCTTGACAAATATATATAGAATGCATAATTTACGAAATATTTGTTAAAATCGATAATCGATAAGAGTAAAAGCGTTACTTCCGGTCCGAATTTTGAAAATTTTTTTTCACAAAAGGTATTGAAAATTAAGTTCTAAATTCTTTTATACTCGTAACGTACCTGTCTAAGAAGCATGACTTGCGAAATATTCGCAAAAAACTGATTTTCGATAAGAGTAAAAGACCTACTTCCGGTAGGAATTTCGAAAAACTTTTTTAATAAAATTCTTCTCAAATTTAATTTTGAGTATATATGGATTCTTTACAAATTTGTTTAAACTTAGTAGTTGACGAATAATTGGCAAAATTCGATTTGAAGTAAACTACTACTTCCGGTCTGCCGATTTTACTGAAAATCTAATCAGATTCCAAGAGGGAAATTATATTCGTAAATATAAAATCTGGAATTGATACCTATAGCGGTGACAAATAATAATCCACCATCTACATTGCCGTTAAGCGATGCATCGTCCTCTAGAGACGTGATTTCTTTTAATTTATCTAACAATTCCACTAAAAATATCACACAAGTATTATTGTCAACAGCAGTAATAGCTATTAAAGATAAATTTGGAAATTACATTAAATGTCGCGCGCTACAAAACACTACGAAACATTAGCTGAAAAATTACAGTTACACAAACAATCCACAAATATATCACTGATAGGGGTGAATCAGGCAAGATCCGTAGCTAATGAAATCATGCAAATCAGTTTAAAATCTAGACTCTGTGATTTTAAAACTAGTATAAATTGTTTGATACTAAAGACAATTACACACTTTGAATGCAAAAGACTCTTCTAGGATGGATTATATCGCGTACAGTACCTACCTAACGCAAATTCATCACGCACCAAATTACTTGCAATTTTGTAATGCAAAATAACATTAATGAACAATTGACAACATTTTGGGAAATAGAAGAAGTCATTTCAAAGAATTCATTGAACACTGCAGAAATAGAGTTTGAGACACATTTTATAAATACTTATCAAAGAGATCAAAACGGTCGAATTGTTGTAGAATTGCCTATGCGCGAAGGGAATCAATTAAAGTTGGGGAATTCAAGGGATGTCGCATTGAAACGATTTTACACATTAGAAAGCAAATTACAAAAACAGCCGCTACTCAAAGCACAGCACGCCGAATTCATGCAAGAGTATGAAACTTTAAATCATATGCGTTTAGTCCGTGACACTTCTCACAATGAACCACAGACTGACTTCTATTTGCCACATCATGCTGTAATAAAGGAAGATAGTATGACTAGAAAACTACTGGTAGTATTTGACAGATAAGCGAAATCGAGTATCCGAATTCCTCTAAATGAAATTCTAATGGCAGGACCCACAATTAAACAAGATTTGTTCTCCATCATTTGTCGCTTTCCCACACATCCCATCGAAATCACAGCCGATATCGAAAAAATGTATCGTCAGATAAAAGTGAACGACAAGCACCATTGTGTACAAAGGATACTTTGCAGAACTGATATTTGACAGATCAGCGATATCGAGTACCGGAATTCCTCTAAATGAAATTCTAATGGCAGGATCCACAATTAAACAAGATTTGTTGTCCATCATTTGTCGCTTTCCCACACATCCCATCGTAATCACAGCCGATATCGAAAAAATGTATCGTGAGATAAAAGTGAACCACAAGCACCATAGTCTACAAAGGATACTTTGGAGAACTGATATTCATGAAGCAGTAAACACCTACGAACCTACCACTGTTACCTATGGAACGCTCTAAAACAAATGGGATTAGAAGAATCTTCGCACTATCCATTAGGGGCATCAACTGTCGAAGACGCCAAGACGTTAATCTATCAAGTAAACAAGATACTGTTAAAAGGTGGATTTACTCTACGAAAGTGGGCTTCAAATACTCCTGAAGTATAGAAGATATCGCTCAGGAAGCAGAAGGTACACTACTAACACTATCAAATGAGTGTACAAGTAAAACACTCGGATTGCAGTAGAGTTCAACATCTGATACATTGCAATACAAAATCTCACCTTTAATGGATGGGAACATAACGAAGAGGTTAATCTTATCATGAATATACTCGTATCTCAAATTTTCGACCTTCTTGGTTTATTGGGACCTATAATTATCACGGGAAAAGTAATTATGCTAACGTTGTGTCAACTTCAAATTGATTGGGATGAATCAGTACCGGCCTCGTTAGAATACAAAGAGATTTACAAGAATCGAAGAAAATCAAGATTCCGCAATATGTTATGAATCAACACGCATATAATTCATAAGAGTTGCATGGTTTTAGTGACGCTAGTGAAAACGCTTACGGAGCATGTGTATAAACGCTCAATTACACAAAAACACGTAACATCTAACTTGTTATGTTCAAAATCTCGGGTTGTCTCTATAGAGCATAACGATACCGCGATTAGAACTATGTGCTTTCGAATTTAATGGACAAAGTAAAAAACACATTATCAATTCCAATAGATCAAATATTCTATTAGACAGACTCTACAATAGTTCTTGCATAGATAAGAGTTACTTCAAAAACCTGGAAATGTTGCAAATCGAGTGAATGAAATACAAGAATTGACGAATATAAACGAATGGCATCATGTGGGAACAACGGAAAATCCTTCTGATTTAGTGTCAAGAGGTTCTTCGGCAAAGGAATTAAAAACCAATAATCTCTGGTGGATAGGACTTTCCTGCCTAAACAAGTATGAAAAACTAACAACAAATACGTTCGCCCAAGAAAACATAGTTAACATTCCAGAAATTCGAACTAAAGTCATAAGTAATACAGCAACAATTCACGAATCATTTGATATATTTACAAGATATTGAAACACATAATAAGCGCTTATTGTCTTAGATGTATAAATAGTGTGCGAGCTAAGTGTTCATTCAACTACTCAAATGCAAGCTATGGCATTCTATCGGTTAGCGAATTAGTACTCGCTAAGACACGGCTATTACAGAACTTACAGCAATCATGTTTTAGCAGTGAATATTCAGCCTTATTAAAGGGTGCTTCTGTTCATAAGAAAAGCAATTTGCTGTGTCTAAATCCATTTTTGGATGAAACCAAACTAATCAGTGGGAAAATTGCGCAAGGCTAATTTGTGTTTCTTAAAATAACACCCTTTGATACTACCTAAGAATCATGTTTATACAAACTTGATTATTTAGCACACACCTCACGCTGAAATATTAGCGGCTATTCGAGACACCTACTGGCCGCTTGCAGAAAAAACTCCCTGAAACGACTTTTAAGAAAATGCGTTACGTGTTTTAAGGTAAAACCAAATACATCAACACATTATGTCTGACCTATCACAAGCACGTGTACAAGACTCGCGACCATTCATCAACACTGGTGTCGACTATGCAGGACCATTATTAATACGAGAAACAAGAAGAAGATGTAGTAAACCGATTAAGGCATACATTGCATTATTTATAAGTTTGGCAAGTAAAGCTATACATATCGAAGTTGTCTCAGATTTAACGACGGATGCATTCTTAATGTCTTGAAAAGAATGATAGCGCGCCGTGTTAAAATTACTAATATATATTCTGACAATGCTACAAACTTTATTGGAGCCGATCGAGAATCACAGAAATTATACACGATCGCCGCCCTTCGGTGGCATTTGGAAAGCTGGAGTAAAGTCACTCAAATATCATTTAAGACGTACAGTCGGTAACGCAGTTTTGACGTATGAGGACCTTACTACTTTAATAGTACAAATTGAAGCCGTTCTTATAACTCGCCCTATATGTCCTATGTCATCCGATCCTACTGATGTATGTTACACAACCCCTGGTCATTTTGTTATTGAAATGCCATGAACTTCTTACGTAGAACCAAACATCACACATTTAAAAATCAATCAGTTGTCAAGGTACCAGCTTATTGAGAGCATTAAACAACACTTTTGGTCACGCTGGTCCAGGGAATATTTGCACAGTCTACAAACAAGAACGAAGTGGAAAGATAATCAAGATCGACAAATACAGCTTAATGACCTAGTTCTCATCAAGGACGACAACCTACCCCCATTGCAATGGCTAACATGCCGTTTTCAAAAACTAATTCCTGGTGATGATGGTGTTGTGAGATATATGACAATTAAAACTTCTAAGGGTGAATATACGCCAGCAATATCACGTTCATGCATTTTACCTGTCGACGAATAGTATTAAGCAATGTATTAAATAGTAGGTAGGGTGATGTTAAGGACACTTAAGTATATTAATACAATTTACATTTTAAGTACGACTCACTATCAAGGCATGATTAGGCCAAACAAAATTTAATAATAATTATTTTCCTTATTGTTTATTAATTTAGGAAAATGCAAATTAATTTGTATATTTTATAGGTACTATTGAAAGGTAATTCTGAAACATCATTAAATTTGTTTATTTTTATAAGTAATTCATAGTCATGCGTTCAAATAGATATTTAATAGTTCTTCAGCTGGACTTCCTCACAATAAAATAATTTATATCTTCTGATCTGAACAGATATTGGAAGGACTATTTTTATTACCGTCAATATACAATTAGACCCTCTCGCTTGTTATAAGGGAATGTAGGAAAAACCAAACGTATTGTGCAGAAATAATAGGTTTCTTTATTGTTTCTTAAACTTTGTAAAGGGAGAATATTTCAATTTTAAGAAGAGAACGATGTAGTCCATTGAACGGGAGATAACCGTTTTCAAATTCACACAGGACAGTCTATTGCATTCGAAGGCCTATTTAGTTCACGAAGTATCGACATTACTCGATAGCAACCAATAGTACCTGCAATCGCGACAGTGTTATATTTTGTTAGTTATCAAACGAATTCAAAATTATCTGTATAGTGTAAATAGAGGTATTAATTTAACATCGAGAAAGTGTTTATGTTAGTATCCGTGACTGTAAATAAACATGGTGTATACCCACTGTATACTGGTCCTTCAGCAGCTATAACAAGAAAGGGCTACCACCAAATCATTGTGGAACCGTAAAAGACCATCAGGTCGCAACAAAACCTCAAATTTCACTATCACTTGCAGTTGAAATGTTAAATAGCTCCAGGATATTGTCAATTAAGCCATCCAATAGACTTATATTTCTTCCTCTTTAATTACATATTCTATATTTTTCTCCATTTAGCACTATTAAAATTAGCTAATGCAGTTATAGTAATTGTTTGACTTCTGCCATTTTAAAATTTTTATTACTTGCAGCAACATATTTTTTTATTTCGGTCTATATCAATTCAATGGGATTTAGTTCACAGCGGTACGGTGATAATCTCAATACGTGACTGCTCTTTGCTCTTGCCATTTCATAAACAACATAATGGTTGAAAAATTCAATAGATTCGGCCTTTACTTGATGTAAATCCATATTCCAATAGAAATAAAAAACACAAACACTTGGTTCAGATTTACACTATATTTAATTAAAAAACACAACAGCTGTTTCGCTACACTGTAGCTTTTTCAAGTGGTAACAAATTCTAAACAAATTCTAAAATTTAGAATTTGTTACCACTTGAAAAAGCTACAGTGTAGCGAAACAGCTGTTGTGTTTTTTAATTAAATATAGTGTAAATCTGAACCAAGTGTTTGTGTTTTTTATTTCTATTATAATGGTTGAAATTGTGGCGAAGTTGTTTAATCAAATCCTGCAAGACTGGTCTACTCACTTCTAGTTCAAATGGTATTTCTTTTGATTCTAGCCAATTCTGCATGTCCTTTTGTTAAATGATGTACTTGGCATGTTTTCAACTATGCGAGAAAAGTAGGGAGCGTTATCCATAGTAATAATGACATTGCCTGGTAATATATATTTCACTTGAAATTAATCTTTTTCATTAGTAGGTGTAATGATGAAACAGCTTATTTGCGGTTTATTGGAATGGTATTGAATTTCGTTAAAAAACATATTAAGTGTAGGAGTTTTATTGTTATAAAGAAGCTGTGTATTACTTGTTTTATAGCATTTTTTTACGTTTTCGTCAAAGTTGTTGACCAATGAGCGTGTACCAAAGCTTTGTTTGGGCTGAGTAAGTGCTTCCTTGGACTAATATTACTCTATAACTTTAAAACCAGTACTTCTTGGAACAACTGCAATAACATATGGGTAACATCAGAAACATAACATATAACCTAAAAAAATACAGGTGATATTGTATTTTCTTGTTGTGGACACTAATATGCGATGCTATTTCCCTTGCACTTTTTTTTTGTATTTTCAATACTCAACGTCTTATAAGTACTGAGAATTATTTTCTTTTCATTCAAAGACAAGTGACCAAAACGACCGCGTTTTCTCGGTGGAGAAATAGGTAGGTTTCTACTTGTACTCGGCATCGTGTCCGTGATATATTATGGTCAAAGAGTTCTAAAAAGAACTATTTTTGCTGTATGAATACAAGAAGAGAGAAAACGAAGTAGAAAAGGAAAGCGTGGAAAATATACAAAATGCAACTGTCAAATGACTGTCATTTGGACACCAATAACTTGCCCACTTTTAGCGCTAAAATTTCAAGGTGCTTCATGGAATAAAAAACAGAGTATAGTGTCAATGTTAGGTAAATGTCATATGATTTAAATATAAATTGAACCATATACCGCGAGATCAAAAATTATATTGATAAAGGTTTGCCATGGAATGTAAAACGTCTTAAGAGGGGCGTTTACTAACAAATAGAAACTTATGCAACTTATATTACTTGCGCGACGGGTAGACGCAGGGGGGTGTGAGTAGGTGGAGGTAGACAATATTCGATTCTGTCACAGCGCTTCGGTTTTATTCACAGATTTTGTCATAGATAAAGGAATACTATAAATGGGAAACATAATGTATAAAGAATGAGTACTTACGGAATTGTTGATGTTGTTAATGTTTTATAATAAGCCAATTTTCGATTGCCCATTACTGCTATATTATTATACACTCGAATATTATAGGTATATGACATTTCTTTTTAATGACAAACTGTCACTCGGATTAAAGTCTGGAATAGCCGACCGATTCCGATAGATTTGCGTCTCCGCTAGGATCGCAAAGTAGGGATAGACGACGCAATAGCCTTGAAAAACATTGTGTGAAATGTGTGAGACAATGTTTACTATTTAAAGTTTTTTATCTTCAAAGATAATTACATAAAGTTTTTTTCTTTTTTATATCGTTCATCAAATGTGCATCTGGCGCGTAGATGTTGCTTTTTTCTTATGTGTACCAGCCTTAGTTAGTAGACATTAATCAAAACGGCGATGCCTTAGTTTTCGATAGGTAAACGCTCCTCTTAAGTATATCATTAAGTGTCATACTGTCATTAATACTTGTCAATATGACACTTAATGATATAAGACAGACGTTTTACATTCCATGGCAAACCATTACCAATATAATTTTTGATCTCGCGGTACTATTCTGTAGAAGCCCGAATAGTCTGCCACACCTGGAAAAAAGCTGGGTTGTAACCGGTTCTACTGCTAAGGTATATTAAAACTTTGAATAAGTAAAACATTAAAATAAGTAACTTTATTCTTATAAACAAGAGAAAAATCCGAACTATAATTCGTTCAGTCTGTATGTAAGTTTGTGTTATAATATCAAACCTACCGCAACTACGTCTTTTCACGTAGGAAGAGAAATCTTATAGGTGCTGTGTTGTTTTCCAAGAGGAATTTCAAGATTGAAGCATAATATTGACAGAGAACTCTCGATGTATGTGCTTGTGTTAGTGTGTTTATATTGAGTCGTCTGTCAACAGCGTTCATTCTGCCATATGTGTATGTTCTGTGGGGATCCTTCTTGCTCCATTTCACCTTTCCTATTACTATATTAACACCGCTACGCCTTCGCGAGATGTAATGTGCAAAGCACCAGAAACGAATGCGGGAAAACGGAGTAACAGTCACAGTTGTCAATAAAAATAACTTTTCAATTGTGCACGTGTGTAATGTATGAAAACGAACGAAAGTTGTTATTTATTCCTTTTTTAAATAAAATGACGAACCTTAAAAGTCTGCTTCCTTTAAAATATATACCAAATTAAATTAGTTTTATTAGCAATTACATTATAGCAGGAAATACTTTATTCTCTTACAAATAATTCAAAAAATTATTTATTGCATTCAACAATTATAACCCTTCCGGATTTTATACAAAATTTACGGTAATTCAGTAAGATAATCCAATATCTACATCGTATCTTTCAAATTTGCTTTACTAAAAGAGATTTTAGCCCGCCTGTTTTAGAAACTTAGTTGGATTTTGTGGCTTGATTCCAGACAAAAACACTAATAAAACAATTTCACCGCATTAAACCACATAAAGCTAGATAAGTATTTTGACCATTGCGATGTCATCATCAGCAGCACAGATTAAGAGTAGCGTTTACATATCGAAAACTATGGCCCTGCAAGGCATCGCCGTTTTGCGTTTTTTAAATTTATTTTGTAATTTTAGAATCTCAAATTTGGGTTAGGGATGCAAAAGGCATACATTTATAATTTCAAGGTCAGTTTTTGCATAAATTTATTTTCTTAAAGAAGTTATGTATCTTAGAAGTAACTACAAAAATGCATAGATTTGATTAATTCCTACTAACTAAGGCTGGTACACAAAAGACAAAAACAACCTCTAGGCGCCAGCTGCACATTTGATGAACGATATAAAAACAAATCAAATTTATATAATTACATTTGAAACTATAAAACATTAAATAGTAAACATTGTCACACACATTTCATACGATGTTTTTCGAAGCTATGACGTCGTCTATCCCCACTTTACGGTATCTCTACCGATCCTAGCCAAGACGCATATCTATCGGAATCGGTCGGCTATTGCAGACTAAAATCCGAGTCATAGTTTGTAATTAAAAAGAAATGTCATATATACCTATAATATTCGAGAGTATAACAGTTATGGGCAAGCGAAAATTGGCTTATTATAAAACATCAACAAAACAAAGAAGTAACCATGCAAATCGTATGAAAATTCAAAATATGCGGTAAGTAATTTTTAGTCTACAATTTTATTTACATTATTTTGATATTTGTTAATTCCATTTAGTTTAACTAAGTACATAATACCAATATGCGAATATATTTCTGAATTTAAATATTTGACGATTCATTTTATGTATATATTAAAATTTTCAACCCACGACATAAGCTGTGAATACCGAAGCGCTGTGATCGAAACTGAATATCGTCTAGCTCCACCTACTCACACCCCCTGCGTCTACCCGTTTCGCTAGTAATATAAGTTGCATAAGTTTCTATTTGTTGGTAAACGCCTCTCTTAATGAAAAGCGCGTTGTGTGCACACCGTAGCGTATACATAACAACACTGATTTGAATTGTACAAAGACGGCTTATTTATTTCTAAACCAAAGCTATGACATTAACAGTATGTCACACTTAATACCAAAATCATACCCTATAATTCTAGTATTCTAAGAAAACTAACGGTACCTCAAAACATACTTCACAAATTTATATAAATAAGATTGGAGTATCGGCCCGTTATTTGCATTCATTAATCTGTTTCTATTTTTGTGTATGTACTGTAAATTAGCAAAAAATCTAGAGACATCTGAATTTATCCTAATATAAATTTCATTGATAAAATAGAAATATGTCAAAAGTAACAGCCCGCAGCGGTTAATTTAAAGCTAAAACATGTCAAAATTGAGTGCTCACCAAAAAGCAATGTTACAAGCCAGTGTCCAAATAAAAGCTATAGCTGCCGAATTACAAATTAGTAAAGACACGGTGATGTCAGAAAGGAGAAAACTTTTTGAATATTAATCAATTGTCAGGAGGCAAGAATCTAGGAGACGCAATGTTTGGACTCAACGGGAACATTTACTAAATTTTCTGATAAGCAATGCCCATAAAATATATTTTAAATCCAATTTGATATACGTCGGCAAATGTTTGGAATATGACAGCAGAGTACATTCACAATATGTAAATTTTAGAATTTTGAAAGTGGTTAAGGCAACACCGTGTCCCAAGATTTTTTACTAACTGAGACGTACATTGCAATAAAATCACGTACACCTAGTTTGGGATGTATTAAATTAACCTTTCGGCTGACATTTCTAATTTGACATTAGTCAATTTAAATCAATCAAAATTGATCAAAATGTTAAAATTAGGTATCTGAATGTGTAAAGTGCTTATATTATCAAAATTAGAGGAAGGATGGAAGTGTTAAAGGGCAATAAGATTCAGGTCGGCGACGGAGAATTTAAAATCAGTACAAAGATGAATTTTTATTAGATTATTTAAGACAAAATCCATTTAATAGAGCAAGAGATGCTGTATTTCACACAAATCTTCCAGGATCTTGGTCAACAGCATGCCGCAGAATTAGCACTTTCGAATTAAAAAATTATGCAAGAGCAATCTGTAGAAAATGGACAATTCAGAGTCTTATTTCCATTAAATTATATACTTTGCGAGGGGAATTTCTGGGATAGTTTCAGACGAAGAAATATTTGAGTCAAGCTACGATAATCACGTGAATGTGTACCACCTAAGAAACATAAGATGTGATGAAAGATATGTCTCCGCCAAATAGATCTGTAAGATTTTCTGGTAACGCCTGGACATCAATATGTGCGCAGGGTACGGGAGTTGCATGGCAAATTGAAGGATGTTTAAACTCAACAATCATATCTAGATATTTTAGAGAATGTTTTGCTTCCATCAATATCACAAACATACCCCAATAATACTTTCATTTTTCAAGAAGATGACAATCCTGTGCACACTGTGAGAATTATCACACAGTGGATTACCAATCGAAACGTTGACATATTACCCTGGCCTCATGCAGTCCGGATTTAAATCCGATTGAAAACGTTTGGGGTGTAATGGTAAAACGAATGTATGAACAAAATTTAAGATTCCGTAATAAAAAATGAATTATGGGCGGCAATTGAGACTGCTTCGGAGGGATTAAGCGAGGATCAGGATATTTGGAGCAAATTTATGCTGGAATGATAAGTACTGAGTCTTTTAATTATATACCTATATTGGTTTTCTTATCGTTATTATTAGCAATATATGATATTAACAAAATTTTGTATTTGATTTTATATTAAAAAAAATACCTCACTGTCAAACGGACGACATATGTTAATGATCACCCACATTTGCTTCATATCATATACGAGGTAGGTGCCATAAATTCTCGGCCTGACAAGCTTATAGAGGTTCAAACGTGTTTAAACTCCGTCACGTCATGCATGCATATACGCGACGTGTACACTATAAATGCGACGGTTCGAAGCCTACTAGTTTTTAGTCACCAACCAACCAACGTGACTAGCGCACGAAAATGTTTGAAGTGACGAAATTGAGTACCGCGCGGTCATTAAATTTTTAACAAAAGAAGGGCATACACCTTATCACATTATACAACGTTTATACGGCGTTTACGGTGATTGATCTCCATCGTATTCAACTGTAAAAAAGTGGGCAAAATTTTTCCGTTTGAGACAAGAATTCCTGGTAGATGCTGATCGGTCGGTTTGACCAATTGAAGTTATAACGCTTCAGCAAAGTTCAATCGTTGATTGAAGGAATATATAAAGATGCGCAACGCTATGGTAAAATAACGTGTCTGTCCGTTAAGTCGTCCCGCAAACCCCTTGCCGAGAAACATCATCGCTGTCTCGGGCTGTTTCGAATCTCGGATCCAAACGACTGATGCAGTCGTATAGATCTCGGATCCAGTTTTGGCTAGGCTCAGTGCTATATAGTGGCGCATCTTTATGTATTCCTTCAATCAACGCGACGGTTCAATTATTGAACATTTAGTGCTAGAAGATCGCCGTTTGAAAGTGTAGGAATTAGAAGTGATAATGTCACGGTGGAGATATTAACGCGCCCCCACCACAATGTCACTGTAGGCTTTAACGTTAATGTCGCAGGTCTAAACCCGTGACGGGGGTTTCGCTCTGGAGGAGCACTCGCTATATAATTACAAAATAAATAGCAAAAGGTAACCTACCTTTTCTTCTCCGCAGGACTTGGACTCTCAAGGGGCCGAGGAGATTGAGTTGTCTCAATAAAATACATTTTACATAAAAGACATTTATTTATTTTACATAAAAGACATTTATTTATTAAACACTAATTACAACTAGAGGACCAAAATAAGAAGTAGTGCGAAGGATCACAAGTGATCCTCCTATCGGAAGATCACTTATGAATTGTCATTCGGTTCGGAATATGGGTACTTACCATAATGGAAAAATTAGACAAGAATAGTGAAGATTTATAAAAGAAATTGGACAAGAATAGTGAAGATTTAGAAAAGGAATTAGACGAGAATAGTGAAGAGTTAGAAAAGAAATTCGACAAAATTAGTGAAGACTTAAAAAAGAAAATAGATAAAAATAGGGAAGAGTCAAAAAGGAACCATGAAGAATTAAAAAAGAACAATGAAGAATTAGAAAAGAAATTGAACAAAAACATGGAAGAATGCAAACAGAGTATAGAGGCATGGAAGAAAGAGGTTCACGAGGCAAACCAACAAGGGTATGAGAAGATGGCAAAGGATCAGGGACAAATACGACAAGAACCAGAAGAGTTCAAGGAACAAACGGATGAAGAGTTTAAAAGGGTGGATGAACAGATCCAAGACCGGTCGTCAGTATTAGAAAAAAAAATAGACATATGTTTAAATGAAGAAAGAAATAAAATGAATCAGAAGGTAGAGCAGGTACACAAGGAGGTCGAAAAAACACGGCAGGAGGTAGATCAAAAAATCGACGATTTGAAAAGGACAACTACACAACCGATGGGCATGGAAAAAATGGTAGAAGAAAGAAAAATACCTATATTTAATGGAGATAAAAGGGGGATCCATCCTAAAGAGTTTGTAGAAGCTTTGACGATATATTATGAAATGGGAACTATACCGGAGAGCCATAAACTGGGATTTGCAATCGACCACTTGGAAGGTGACGTGTCAATTTGGGCAAGTACTGTAAGAGATCAGTGGAATGGTATAACAGATTTTCAGAGGGACCTATTGAATATTTATTGGTCCGAGAGCTTACAGAAAGGAGTTATGAGAGAGACTCTAGTCAAAGAAAGCGAAAGGGTTGCTGGAAAGGACCCCGACGAATGGCCGAGCAGGGTGGACGAAGTGCATCTGACGTAACCAACGATGGATCATGAGATTGGTGGGGTAACCAAAACAAAGCCATTTAGAGTATGCACCGCCCAATGCCGACCTAACAATATTGTAGGAAAAACAATATCCGACTATAGTGACGTGTTCTCGATGAGACCAGGAAAATGCAAGGTGTATAGATGCGTTTTGAGAAGGAAAAGTAAGGATCCATTTGTGCAGCGATCCTACCCAATACCTTGTTCAAAAAAGATCGCTGTAAGAAATGAAATAAATCGAATGTTGGAGTGGGGCATCATTGAAAGGTCTAGTTCGCCCTATTCAAATCCAATTGTGATAGTCACCGAGAAAGATGACAGCGTGAGAATCTGCCTTGACGCGAGAAAATTGAACCAGTCAATCATAGCCGACCATGCGTCGCCCCCCGGATGGAAGACCTATTAAGAAAGTTTAAATTTTTTCATTTGTTTAGCGGTCCCTATGAGGTGTTACAACGGGAAAGCGAAAATGCGTATTGGCTAAGGGATCCCGAGACTAAGGAATACAAGCCAACACAGAATGTAATTAATCTAAGGAAGTACGAGCAACTCCCAAGAGACCAAACGTAAAGGGGGGGGGGGTAAAATTTAAATCTATAGATATGTCACAATTTCTAACTTTTATTTATTTTACTACTATCTTAGAATTGTTTAAAATTGTTTTGTTACGGTACTTTTTATTGAATACTATACGAGGACGCATTAGTATTTCCAAAAAGTAAGGGGGGGGGCAATTGTAATGGTACATGACATTCACATTTATATCAAACATATATATATATATATATATAGATAATTTAAGAATTTAAATAAGTAACTACTGTGTTATTGATGTATAAAATGTAAATGTTGTGTGTCATTATAGTATAGTATATATTAATCACCAGAACCTTGGCGCCGGGTGTGGATATGTGTATGAAACTTTAGAGAAAATCCCCGAGTTTCCAAGGTTTTGGGGATTCCCAGAGGAACTGATATAAAATAAAAACATAACTACACGAGAGTCAGTCGGAAGAGAGGCAGTCAACAAGTTATAGTCGATAAGCGCCCGACAGTCGGTCGCCAAAAAACAATCGTCGACCGACAACTGGGAGATAATCACGGATATAGGCGTGCTATAGTTGAAAAAAGAGTCGAAACGACAGCACATTAAATATTATTTCAAAAGGAGAAACCAAAAAGCTCCTATAAAAAAGTAAATTACAATTGTAAAAATTGTTACCAGTAATTGAAAATTAGTATTGAAAGTAGTACATATTGTAACGTTTTCGGGTTCGCAATAAACAACTCGTGCAATTTATTTATTTAAAACAGTCTGTATATTCATACACTTAAAATTAATTACAATATAAAAATGTAAAACTAATGTATCACACTTAAACTACTACGATTTAAATTAACACAGGTATTTATTTACCAGTACTATTTATATGTCTGTAATATTTATATCTCTATTGCACTATAATAAAAACTGCACCGTATTTATATCACGTCTATTTATATAACACTCTAATATTTATGTCTTTTCTTCGGCTACCACTTAAGGAACTATTTATTTATTTCTTATCTTACTGTTCCGCACTAGACTACTTAAGGACTTTCTTATTCCGGAATTACTCATCCATCGGTGACCCGGCCGCCTTATATACACATACAAAACATCTGGAAGCATTCGCGTAAACTCCATCTCCCTCTCGATGTTTGTAGAACATTCGACAGACATTCTGTCTCTTTGCAGTACAACGCAAATGGATGGTTTATTGCTTTACGATGTTTACCAGTCGCGACGAGATGATTTACAACCTCTTTTTATTGCCGCTCGGAAGTCTGCCTTTCTTTGTGCACTTGTTTCGTTACATTGCCCCCTTCTTAAAAACTGCGTTTCGTCCCGAAACACGCTATTACATGTTCTTGTCGTTGGCGGATGATGAAATCCACACCAGGACCCACGGGTGCACCCAGCCGTCTTGTGGAAATGCCAATCCACCGTCCCAGGCGGCACAACGGACTGATTGGGCCGACAGCCGCACACGACCATTTCCATACCAGTATACCGAAACACTACCTCCAGCATGTTTCTTATGGTTCTCCATTCCAAACGGTCAAATCCGCAGCCCAGTTTCGGAATTGCCAGCCTCTTTATATTTTGCTCGAGTACTCGTCCTCGTGAATCGACAAGGGATTCCCATAAATTGGCTTTCTAGGTTTTCCGGTAATTTGTCGCACATCCGCCACTTCACCGCTATCACGTCCATGGTATGGGCCAATTGGTTGAAACGCACCACCCCTGGCTCACTATGGGGTGTTAGTCTTCTGCGATAAACCACGTCATCTATTCGCTCTAGTATTTCGCATGGTCCCTCCCAGTATTGTTGGAGCTTTGGGGACAGGCCTCGGCGACGTTGAGGATTATATAACCAAACAAGGCCCCCTTCTCGATAACCACCTCTCTCGGCTTGCATGTCGCAACGATTCTTCGTCCTGTCGCTGGCATGTTGAGTGTGATGGCGTACTCGTTCGTGGGCATCCTCCAACCTTCGCCTGGGTCCGCTGACGTACTCTTCTCCATTTGGGTTCTCCACAACACGCTTGAGTAGGCCATCCTCCACCTTCAGAGAGTCCCATTGAGCCCAGTAGGATTCCAGTCCCTGTGAACGAGCAGCTACTTCTTGACAAGCCGGTCCGCGACCAGTACCTTTCCAAACCATCAATGAACCAAGGGTCTTCATCAGCTTCTTGATCGATCCGCAATTATCAGGTTGCCACTGATCGTCAACCACGGTAGTTCTGACGGTGTTGGCCGATTTTTTTTCTAGTCGGTTACTATGCTTGCAGTCTTCTGGACGTGGTCTCCTTGCAACAGCATCAGCGTTTTGGTGTTGCAGACATGCAATTCGCGATATTGATTTTGAGGCTCTACGATACTGGGTCGACGATTGCCTCTTCTCATCGACCCGTTTCATTCTTCGCTGCTTCGCTATGGTTTTCTTGGGCTCCTTCCCGCATTTACTATGCACATGGCCCATTTCCATTTCCATTTCCAATTCCAGCATCGGAGCGTTCTTCTCTTAGGTTCCACCTGATTCACTAATCGTCGGACTACCTGTTCCAGGTGTGTATGCCCATACTTCATCTCAAGACGCTTGATTATTTTAAGCTAGTCTTGACACTCTTCCGGACGTAAGGTCTGCAGAATGTCACTGGCCTCTCCTCTTAACGACACAATCAGAGCAGTAGCTTTCTCCGTGGACGTCCACCCATTTGCTCCTGCAGCGACTTCGAATTGCTTCCGGTACGTCATCCATGACGTCTTCCCATCGAAGGTTGGAGGTTTTACTTTTGCCTTTGCTGTTCGGGAGATCTCCAGGCTTCCGCTTGAGGCGTCATGGGGACCGCAGTCGTTCATCGCTGGCAACTGAAGCTGAACCCCAAAGTCGTCCCCCATTCCGAACACGCGCTCCTCAACTTTCTATTCTACGGCTTCGATGGCCTCAGAAAGTTCCTGTCTCCCATTCGATGAATTCTTTTGAATGTCTTCCTTAAAAGTGGTCTCGAGTTGTTTTACATTATTTGCAGTTTTATCTAAAGCTTTTGAAATATTTGTAATTTCATCATTTAAAGCTTTAAAATTATTTGTAATTTCTTTTAGAGTCTCCATTATTAAGCTTGAATCAGCCTGTACTTGAAACAAATATTTCTCGGGATCCTTACCTTCATTTATTAAAAGGTCACGAAACCGATCCTGGAGAATTGGTTTTTTTTCAGACGTATCTGCGTCCCTTTCTTCCAATTCTGCCCTTAACTCGGAGACCTTTAATTCTTCCAAACGTTTGGTAGCCATTTATTTATTTATTTATTTGCACTTATATTGTTTATCCCACTTCTGACAACAATTGTAACGTTTTCGGGTTCGCAATAAACAACTCGTGCAATTTATTTATTTAAAGCAGTCTGTATATTCATACACTTAAAATTAATTACAATATAAAAATGTAAAACTAATGTATCACACTTAAACTACTACGATTTAAATTAACACAGGTATTTATTTACCAGTACTATTTATATGTCTGTAATATTTATATCTTTATTGCACTATAATAAAAACTGCACCGTATTTATATCACTTCTATTTATATAACACTCTAATATTTATGTCTTTTCTTCGGCTACCACTTAAGAAACTATTTATTTATTTCTTATCTTACTGTTCCGCACGAGACTACTTAAGGACTTTCTTATTCCGGAATTACTCATCCATCGGTGACCCAGCCGCCTTATATACACATACGAAACATCTGGAAGCATTCGCGTAAACTCCATCTCCCTCTCGATGTTTGTTGAACATTCGACAGACATTCTGTCTCTCTGCAGTACAACGCAAACGGATGGTTTATTGCTTTACGATATTTACCAGTCCCGTCGAGATGATTTACAACCTCTTTTTATTGCCGCTCGGAAGTCTGCCTTTCTTTGTGCACTTGTTTCGTTACAATATATAAAGTGTAAAAGTGATAAAAGAACATATTACGCAGCATTAGTCCGAACTTCAAGTGAAGACAAACTGATAGAGGGAAGTTCATGTTCTAAACCGGATAGAAGATAGAAGAATAAAAATACTGTAGTATAAGGTACTTCTTTTAAGCAATTATTGTAAAAGATTGTTTAATTAGTAATAACTAATTAATGAATTGGTAAAAACCCATTTAAAGAAAAAACGAACACAGCAAAGTTTTTGAATAACTTAATCTAAGTACATGTATAAGTAACTTGATCTAGACAAGCATTGTTTTAGTTCGTATAATTATACATAAGATGTGTATCCTATCTAGGTATTGAATTCTGGCAGACATTGTTGATGTTCAATTAATTCAAACAAAATAGGTAAAGATCTTTAACCATTAATGATTTAAAGTATAAAAGAGAGAAAATTGTATTAGAATTGTTGCGGATATATGTTATTGTTTTTTTATCTTGTTTTATGTAATAATAATTATCTATTTGAAATATACGATATATTTAAAGTTTACTATAGTAATCTTTTTTTATTTAAATTACAATAATGTCTGGGAAAAAATTGTATTATTAGGTATTTCGTATCCATAATCAACGGCCCTGAGATTAAGTCAAATGTTAGTTAGCAAATTAATAATCATTTTGTTGTTACTTTAATAACCAATATATATATAAAATCAAATTATATTCACTTAATAATAAATCAATTGGTTCCTATACAATATACATAACAAAAGTCTTGTGATATCTAAAATAGTACTTCACAATATATTAAGTGGTTAAAGTCGATAAGAATTTAAAAAAGCATAGGCTTTAAACACATCTGTTATATCTGAATGTTACAAATATACAAAATGGGAAAGGGTTTTTAAATTATCGTGACAAAATGCATTGTGCACAATAATTTGCTTTAAATGTATACACATTAAATAATATATTATTTTAACGTAATATATGTAGAGAACTGTATTTGTGTAATACTAATGGTAACAACATCACATACTTGCCTTAGATTGTGATAATAGAGAATAAGATAATTTTACATGTATACTTAAATCTGTTTTTCTTATAGTTGATGTATTTGAATGTTACAAAAAGCATTGTTGCAAATGGTTTATACAGTAAGTAGGTACATTAGTTTGATTTACGTTTTGAAACACAAAAGACTACAGTAATTCAACTAATACGAGGTTATGTTACTCTAGTCATAGATCAACTCTGGTCAGGATGGCATTGTATTAGGTTGTGTTTATATAACAAACGGCATGCATAAATTTCTGAGAATGTGTATATGTAAGATCACAATATGGAGTCAGCCGTCCATATATCTAAAATATGTTGAATTAACTAGTATTTTTTATTTGCATATAAAAGAGAGTTTAATCTACGTAATATTTTCGTGTTAAGATACTAGCTGCTTGGTCCTCTGCAAGATTCTTCTTTCATTTACTATCGCTAATATTATTAAGTCAATTAGCACACTATAATCATATACAAAAATAGTGAGTTTTAAACGGTACATAAGAAAAGAAATATTTATTACCACGAGCTAAACACCTAAGAAAGATTCAAAATTTGTTTTATATTTGTGAATAAAGTATAGCATCATACATTTGCACCAAATCAAAGTAAACGTTAATTAATAATTTTTTTTAAACAATACATTCGAAGGTAAATAACAAATTTAAATTAAATAGAAAGATATTCAAAATGGTTACCTGCAGACGGACTATTTGAGGAAAAATAGGTTTGATGTTTAGTATCGATACTATTGCATTGTAAACACATCATCATTTCCTTCAACGATAAATAAAACATTCCGACTGATACTTTCATCCGTTGTTGTTTTTAAACGTCCACTTCTTGCAAAATACTTTTTTTGGCAAAACATTTTCTACTTCTGAATTGTCCGGCGCACTGTACATTTGGTGATTTGGCGATCCAGATGTACCGGGATATCAACAATTAAATTGGTCAATGGTGGTCATGGATTTTATAATTATTGTCGTAGCGTGCATCGTACATTTAGGTATTTCATATTTTTTTGAATGTCAAATTCTGTCAAGTTATTGTGTTGAAGTTTTCTAATCCTGCACGCTTTTTGAATCATGGTTCTCACCACAGAGCACAAAATTTACATGATTGAAGCCTATTTTCGAACGGGTGTGCTAGTTAATGGAACTTGGGAATACAGTCAACGTTTGTGTTTGGACAATTTTCGAGAGCACTTCCCAGCCGTAGCAGTGCACCGGACAATTTTTATGCATGCCTTACAAATTGTGTTGAAGTGTTTCGCGAAACTGGTTCTGTGACGCATAAAAAAGGTGCTGGTAGACCTATAGCTACTATATTTCGGACAGCTGACTCGTCGGCCATTTTGGAGATAAATGTCAGTTCATATCACGATACACTTATACCGGTATGCTCACTTTAGCTGTCAATGACGTCATTGCGGACAGATTGACAGTTCTCATATAGGCTACATTTTGACGCAGTTATCTCCAAAATGGCGGACGAGTCAGCTATGCTTTATATAGTAGTTGTAGGTAGACCAAAAGTTCGTACAGAAGAAGTTATTAATGATGTTTGTCAACGTATGGAAGAAGAGCCTACAAAACCTTTAAAACGTCTCTCTCAAGAAATTCGGCTTTCTTATGGAACATGCAAAACGATTGTAAAGAAGGACCTGAACATGCATCCATATAAGATGCAATCATATCAAGCTCTTCTGCCTGCAGACCACCCCAGACGCTTTGCCTACTGCCATTGGTTCGTTAATAATTTAATGAATGACGATCTGCTGAACTTAACTTTTTTTTTCTGACGAAGCTTGGTTCCACCTTTCGGGATACATCAATTCTCAGAATATGCGAATGTGGAGCCGCATATTTTTATTGAAACGCCACTACATGTTCAGAAAATTGGTGTTTGGATGGCAGTTTCTCGCAGAAGAATAATTGGGCCAATTTTTTTCAATTTCACCGTCAACGCAGAAAGGTACAGAAATATTTTTTTGACTGCATTTGTGCAACAGTTAGACGATAATAAACTTCAATACGGTTATTTCCAGCAAGACGGTGCAACAGCACATACTACATCAGAAAATTTTGCTTTTCTCCGCGAGTTTTTTGATGGCCGGCTGATAAGTTTCCATACGGAAGTTGAGTTTCCTCCGAGATCACCTTGTTTGACAATTATGGACTATTTTATCTTTCCTTATTTAAAAAATAAGATTTTCGCAAATCCGATACATAATTTGCAAGAACTGCAACAAAGAATTGTTCAGCAATGTGTAACCATAGCGCCAGAAATGCTGCAAAACGCTTTTCACAACATGAGGATGCGCGTAAACTTGTGCATTGAACAAAACGGGGACATTTCCAACAACTATTGTAATTAAGTTTTTCTGGTTAATAAAAACGTTATTTATTTCATAACTTGTAGTTCATTATTATTTTACACCTGAACTAAGTAGGTTACTGATAATGTCAGTGTAGCTTGACAATGATTGAATTATTTCAAAAGGATGATTTAAACTAAGACAAGCGTTTTACATTCCATGACCAACATTGACCAATTTAATTTTTGATATCATAGTACAATATTAAACCAAACACGCACTTCATCAAAAAATGTTGACGGTTACCATCCCAACAAATTATCAAATTGTCAATACGCCCAGATTCTGTAAGTTGTACTACCATTTCCAAAATGTTTTAGTCAATAATCAAAAGAACTAACTAACACTAACAACTTGTGACTATAATCGGCGAGGAAACAGTATCAAACCAGAAGTAAAAAAAAAAATGAGAATGTCATAAAAAAATTCGCAATATTTAACTATATGTATATTGATACTAAATTTAAAAAAAAAATATTATGCGACCGTGCTGGGACTCTTATACTAGCCTGTATATAACATACTGAAAATATCACAAGTATATAACCTTCTCGTTGTCTCACAATTTCTTATACAGATAATATCTTATTTGAGTAGATACAATGGTGAAGCAAAACTGTTTCAACCGATATCAAAAACTCTTCCGTTTTTTGAAGCGCAAAAATATCAAAAATCCTTATACCGTCACGCCATTCCCCTATTTTCCAAATTGTTTCCTAACTGTTTTTTTTTTCAAAACAGGCAAAGATTTTGCTTTATTGTCACGGTGAAGATATTAACTTGCCTTCATCACAATGTCACGGTGGGCTTTAACGTTAATGTCGCTAGTCTAAACCGGCGACGGGGGTTCTGCTCTGGGGGGAGCACTCGCTTTATAATTATAAAATATCAAGAGCAAAAGGTACCTACCTTTAATTCTCCGCAGGCCTGACTTTCTCTGAAGGAAGATTGAGTCGTCTCAATAAAACACTAATTGTAACACATTTATTTATTAAACACTAATAACGACTAGATGACCAAAATAAGAAGTACAGCGAATATTATCTGTGAACCTCCTATTGGAAGATCACTTATGAATTGTCCCATTCCGTTCGGAATGCGCTTTTTTATTACGTCGGTAACGCCGAGTCCGTCATTACCCTGCTGAATTTGAACATTCTGTCCGTTCGATCAACTTCCGTTGAACTCATCAAACGGACAGACAGGATGTTATTTAGACACTATAGATCCATGTTACACCGTCGACCTAGTGCTAGGTAAATCAGGATTCAGGTTACCGATGTAATAATTCTAGCACTATACAGAGTGTCGATTTGCGACATTATAATACTAGGTAATCAGTTTCTTGTTGGCACTTATCAACCTTACGATGATAAGAATGAGCATTATTGGTAATAATTAGAGCATTTTGAAATTACTATAGCATCTTTATTTATTCAACAGGTACAAGTCTAATTACTGAACAAAAATTCAGAATGTTGAAATATTTATATTAAACCCACTTATATCCTCTTTAAAATCGTACTTATCTTAGACTTATTGTTAAAGCTAGTGACCAAATAACGTCTAGCACACCTGCCTTATTTCAGCCCGGCAATTTTTTCATTAGAATTTTATACATCTACTAATATTTATATATAAATTTAATCTAAAAATGCAAGAAAAAAATAGCTAATTACCAAGAATTTTTCTTATGTTACATTCATTTCAAATAATCAGTTCTTATATTCCGATATACCTTACGAATTACTTGCCTTTCAGCGTAGACTATTTTGGTAAGAACCAACTGACCCAGAACAGCCACGTCTTGTTCCGTGAGATAACTGGATACAGGGTTGCTCATTAGTGTGTCAAAGTCCAATATTGGCGTTATTAAATAGTACTGAAGAAATTTATTTTATAAAAGGTGGCACAGTAACAAAAAACACACATTTTGAAAATAAATTGAATTATACAGGGTGATGCGTTAAAATGGCACATATTCGAATTTTTTTTTAAAGAGAAACATCCTGTATGTCTTTTGTTTTTCCTTATCTACTTTAATTTGTGTTTTCATCGATATCTGAGGTTTTGGTTTTGGATGACGCATATTTAAGTTATTAACGAAAATTATAAAAACAAGAAAATGGGTGTGCTTAAAACCACACAGAAGAAGTGTAAACTTCATCAAGGCGAGGTTAATAATACGAAATACAACTTTTTTTTTTCGTTCTATATTACATTTAAATAATCGTCCGCGAAGTTACCAATTCGCGAACGCAACACAGTTCGCGAAATACAATTTCGCGGCCGTTGCTATGGCAGCGGCCGTTAAAGTAAATACACATTTTGACACATGTTTAATCACACATTCTACGACTTATTTTGACAACTATCAAGTATTTGTAGGTTATTATATTCGTCTCATTTCCATGGTAACGCAAGTAAAGCAAGTAACCCACTTTAATTTAGCATCTTTAGAAATAAATTAAATTAAATTGTGTCTCAAATTAAATTAAATCGATTGAAAAATTTAACGGTTGCCCAAAAAATTGTGTGTATATATTGTCCGCGAAAAACTTTAACTTACTCGAGATTGTCTTGCCTCGGCCGCAAGCATTATTAAGGAGATTTTCGGACGCATGTATATATATAAATATATAAATAGACGATATGAATACTGGCTTTCGACTCCCGCCCTTGGTCTAATGGTTAAGTGCTGGCCTCTCACCCAGGCGGCTCCGGTTCGCATCTGCTCTGGGACATGAATTTATTTATTCACTTAAATTTCAATGTAATTGAAATTAAATACCTCTATGTGATATATTTATTTATCTTGTTCCCTTAGCCGACTTTACCCGAAGAGCGTTACATATCCGAGCGTTGCAGGTCAGTCGTGTTCACTGCTAACAATCAGCGCAACGCGCCTAAAGAAGTTTACACTTCAAAAAAAAAATGGTCGCGACAATGTTTACCATAATAATTCTATGCGGTAGTATTACGATTATCTAAGACAAAATTATTTAGTAAGTATGCAGTCAAGGGATATGTTGAACCTACAAAATAATCAATCATTCATTTTATTATACAGGGTGTTTGTTACGATGCAACAATTTGGCTATCGTCAAAGAGCGTTTACTGATTTTTTCAAATGGAACACCTCGTATATTATTAAATTTTTGGAATGATGCGTTAATTGCGCTTAATTTTTGTTAATAATGTCCTATACGAAAACCCAATAATTTCGGAGTTACTTTTAATTTTTCATTACACACCGCTAAATTATTTGTTTTCGGTTCGATTTAGTGTACTGGGTAAACGATTTGACAAACAAGAACAAATAAACGTCAACAAATGTCAAAAATTAAAATCTTATTGTTGCTGTTAATTAGGTGTAATATTAGTGATTTCTTAAGTTTCTGCGTTTAATATTGTCATTGTGTTATTTATTGATTGGATTAGTGGGTAGGTACGTACTTTTCTTGTATATTTGTTCTTTGCCACATATTATTATTACGGTTTTTAGTTTAGTCAATATGCAGTTTGAAAGCAACGAACTCGTTGACATGATTTTCATTAAGGGATCGGCCCAAAAGAATTGTCTATTAACCAAGCGAATTTATGCGCAATGATATCCTGACAGAAAACAACCTTCAGTTACAAGTTTGGAAAGACTTAAGGAAAGATTCATTAGAACAGGAAATGTGAGTTATGGTAAGCTTGAAAGGACAAAGAGGACAAGTGACGAAGTAATTGAGGAGCCCTCTACTAGTTCGACCATAATATCAACAGAAACTGATATACCACGATCTACTGTTAGCAAGATTTAAAAAAAAGATAAATAAAACTGTTGGGGCCTGATTTAGAGACTAGAAGGACGTTTTGCGAATGGGGATTAGAAATTGAAAGGATAACACCTAACTTCTTCCAAAAGGTATTATTTACTGACGAATCGACCTTTACTCAGAATGGTAGCCCAAACCGTGATAATCTTCCTCATTACGCATAAGACAACCTAAGAATATTAAGAGCGATTGATAAGCAGAGGCAATGGACTATAAATGTTTGGGCTGGTATTATGGGCAACGTTATAATTGGACCACATTTCTTTCACGGACATTTAAATGGTGAGCAATATTTGAATTTCTTGCAATATGACTTGCCTCAGCTTCTGCAAAACGTTCCTCCAGTTCTAAGAGAAAATATGTGGCTTCAGTACGACGGTGCTCCAGCACATTTTGCACTACATATCCGAACTATTTGAATCAAGAATTCTAAGGTAGATGGATCGGCCGCGGTGGTCCCATTAGTTGGCCACCTAGATCGCAAGATTTGACCAGACTTGATTTTTTTCTACGGACATAAAAAATATTGTATACCAGACACCTCCAACTGCAGCAGACGATTTGAGGCAAAGTATAATACGTGCTTTTGAAACAGTTTCCATTGAGAAGTTGCAACACGTAAATAGGTCCTTTCTGTGAAGGATGCAAATATGGATATTATAAACAAAAATGAAGCGCAATTAACGCATTATTCCAAAAATTTAATAATATACGGGTGTTCCATTTGAAAAAAAACAGTAAACGCTCTTTGACGATAGCCAAATTCATTGCATCGTAACAAACAGCCTGTATAATAAAATGAATGTTTGATTATTTTGTAGGTTCAACACATCTCTTGGCTGCATACTTAGTAAATAATTTTGTGTTAGATAATCGTAATACTACCTCATAGAATTATTATGGTAAACATTGTCGCGACCATTTTTTTTAAAATTTTCGTTAATAACTCAACAATGCGTCATCCAAAACATAAACCCCAGATATAGATGAAAACACAAATTAAAGTAGATAAGGAAAAACAAAAGATATACAGGGTGTTTTATTTAAAAAAGAGTTTTCGAATGTATGCCATTTTAACGCATCATCCTGTATAATTCAAATTATTTTCAAAATGTGTGTTTTCTTGTTACTGTGCCACATTTTATAAAATAAATTTCTTCAGTACTATTTAATAACGTCTATATTGGACTTTGATGTACTAATGAGCAACTCTGTATAGTTTTCTATTGATACTCTACTAACTTCCAAAATATATTATAGTGAGTATGTAGCACACATTAAATGAAACGACTGAATATTTGTAGTATTAGAATAATTTAAGTCGAAAAGAATATGGAATAGACAAAATGAATATCAAATCAGTCAAATGTCAATAACAGTAGATTTGATATAATTCAGTCAGATTGCATAATTTTGTCACGTGATTTTAAAAATGCTCAGCGATTGCCAATCAGTTTATTGTGCTCTGGATAGATTGCGCCATGTAAGAATCAATATTTTGAGGTACCAGAATCAGAAAAATCTTGTTATGTCACGACCTTATATCGCGTAGCGATATTGATACAGTTGGCCTTGCAAATGCGTGTCTTGTATGAAACTTATAACTTTTAATTTGACAAATGTGAAAGTTTGAGCCTAATGCGTTGAGTCTTTTGAATTGTAGAGTTATAAACAATAAACGAGTTCGGTGTTTAGTGAATATGAATAAAAAATGATTTCGTGCTGTGATTAGACACTTTCATATTGACGGGAAAATATCAAACGAGATCAAAAAGGAGTTATATCGTGTTCATGGCGAATCGCACCATCACTGAAGACAGTTCGTGTTTGGGTGAATGAATTTAAACTAGGTTGAAGGAGCACCGAAGATAAATCACGAACAAGACGTCCGGAAGTGGCTACCACCGACGAAATGATCACCAGAGTTCAGGTTTCGTTTTAAATTATCGTCGATTGGAGGTGCGTGTGATAGCCGACACTGTTGGCACATCAAAAGGGCTTGTTGATCATGTCTTGCATTAAGTGTCACATATGAGAAAATTGTCAGCAAGATGGGTGCCGCGTTTAGGCTGTGGAATAGAAACGAATTCGTGTAACCATTTCAGAGCATTTTCAAGCGTAATCGCATTAAATTTTTGCGTCAATTTATTATTGTTGCCGAAACTTGGATACACTACTACACACCCGAAAGAAAAATTCAATGAAAATAATGGGTAGAAGCCGGTTACAGTGCATCGAAGAACGTGGAAGTGGTTCTATCAGCTAACAAGGTTATGGCCACTGCGTTTTGTGATGTTCGTGGTATTATTTTAAGTCCAAAAGGGCAAAACAATCACAGGAGTGTACTACGCCTTGCTCTTGCACTAGCTGAATGAAAAATTAAAGGGAAAGCGGCCGCAATTGCCCCGAAAAAAAGTTGTTCAATCACGATGATACACCCGCTCACTCATCGGCAATTGTAAGGGCAAAATTAGTTAAATTAAGATTCGAAATTCTTTCTCATGCACCTTACAGTCCACATTTAGCTCCTTCCGACTTTTTCTTGTTTCCGAATATGAAAAAATTGGATTGGTGGAAAAAGATTTTCTTCAAATGAAGAAGTGATTGCCTTTTCTTCGTCGTATTTTAGTGATAGAATTAAGCGACTTGAATATCGGGTCTACAAGTGTATCGTACTAAAAGGAGACTATGTCGAAAAGCAAAATGAAAAACTGGAAGAAAACAGTACCTCACTTTTCAGAGCACTCTCCTATATGTGCGTTTCTAATTATACAAAAGTTCTTGTAAATTAAGCTTTAAATACTTTTATCGTCTGAAAAAATAAATCTGTGAGTGAATGTGTTACTTTAAGTACGAGTTTTAGGAATTTTTTTATACAAAAATTATTTCAGAAGTGCTCATATTCATTGGTCCTTTCAAACAATTTCTTTATTATATATTTGTTTGTACACGAACACAAAATGTCGCTACACGTGTTCGGTTGACATTACAAATAATAAGACCCACGTGTGATTGAGATAAATTAATCTATTGAAGAATTGAAGCACTCTAACAAGTATTTAAATGACAATGGTAATTTCTATTGACATTCATACCTGCAAAATTGTTTTATTTTATCTTCTTTTTTAGTAGTGGAAACAATTGATATTTATATTATTATGGAACAGAGAGGAATAAGAATAAGGAAATTCTGTTCAATGCTGTAGCACTACCTTATAAATTGATATACTCTAACTTATTAAGTTGAAATGACTTCTATCCTTAAAGCAATAATTTTATTCAAAAGCTTAAGGTTTGGATAGACAAACTGTGCTTGTTTTAAGAATAAAAGTTTCAATTATTGCATAAGTTTTTATATCGGAAGCAATTAATAAAATTTTTATACAGCTTTATGAACAATCAACAGTAGGTATACTGAAAAAAATGGTTTTGATGTGAATGTGGAATTACACCAATGTTACAATTTTACTGAAAATCTAGAGTGGTTTTGTATTAATCACGGAATTTTTTTGTGAAATTTTACGTTGAGGGATAATTTTCTCTCAAACTATAGAATTTTATAAAATTACACTTGAAAAACCCTAATGGAGCATTATACAGTAAATTTAGGTTGTTGTTTGTATAATACAGCACTAATAATGTGAAACTCCCGTTATGTGCCGCGAGAGTTAGCGTGATGTGTATAGAAGATGACGCATACAATTCGTTCATGTGGTTCAAAGAATGAACGCATTTGATCCATTTGATGTAGTGTCTGAGTTTATTTTTAATATAAAATATAAATCAGTAACTCATAAGTGCTCATACAAGTAGTGATTTGTAATTCAAGGTAAATATGTTGCAATTTATTTTTTGTTTGTCGTTATTCGGTGAAGTATCGAAGTTATGTCAAATTAGTTTTCAATGCAAATTGCTTTCAAGAAAGAAACAACTCTCACTACTTTACACAGTCTTATTTTTAGTCATTATATTGTAGATGCAAGATAAAGTGGCCTATTATCGTAATACTAATAATTTGGAACAATCAAAATTTTAGCGCATATCGAAATCGTCCTTCATTATGCGAAAATAACTGATTCCATAGAATGACGTACCCACGAAAAAAACTTGATTCTCAAATTTTAAAGTAAATTGTTTTAAACAGTTTTCTGTTCCATTATAACACTACCGTCACACATTTTCAGCAAGTAAAAAATTGTAACTGGATGAAGCGAGCGCTCTATGCAGCGTGTTACATGTTTACCTTGCAATATCCATAGAAACTTTCTTGTACAATGAAAGTTCTTCAGCGCTGCCTCATGAAATGCCACGCAGATATTAGGGCAAAAGTAAGTTACTTAGCATATCAAAAAAGCAAGGGATTTCATTGTCAAAATATCCTGCAAATTTTGAACTGGTAAGTTATCGTAAGTTTTAGACATGGCGTCTTTAACTTGGAATACTTCTTAGGAGATATAATACCTACCTACAAGACTTCTGTATGCCCCGTTTCAAAACACTTCTATTTAGGTTTAATTTCTGACCTTATTGTTTTCATCTATGTTTGTGAATATACTTCTGTAACGAGCCTTGTACTAGTTTTTTTGTTATATTTATTTGTTTATGTTTATTTATTTGTGAGAAATACATGTTAATTTAATAACTTTTGCAGTGATTATTTATTTATATAGATATAAAGAATAAGCAATTTTATTATTAAAGTCATAAAACGGACTTCGTTGTGATAAATTTTGTTCGTATTAACCTACCTTAACATTTTTTGAAAAGCTTTTCAAGGAATGTGTGTAATTTAAGTCTGAAGTGTTAAGACAAAATTAAACAATGTATTTTATATTCAAAATTTGTAAGTTTGTCGTTAGATATTTTCAGAGAAATTTTAGAATATTTGTACAATATCTTTTTAAAAATACATAGATTCTAAATTTGCATAAAAAAAGAAAAATAATTATTAAAATTTCCTTTCAAAAATACACAAGAAGTAAAACTACTTGTCAAATTTAGGTACTTTTTAGTATATTGACGAAGTAAATTTTGTGTAATTTTACAATGATCATGAGAAATTACTATCCAAAGAAAAATTCCGGTACGGATAGAGTGTAAACGATTTTCACCTAATCCGTACTGTAATTATTTTCTACTCTGTACTTACCGAGTTGTTGACATAAGACTTCTACGTTTTATATTTTTATTAGTTATTTAGAGGAAGTCCTTTTATTTTTGGCATCCCGTGTACGTTCATTTGTTACTTTGTTATGTTTGATTTATTCTTTAGTCGATCATTCTCAGTTATCGACGTATGATAGATCCTTCAAACTAAAATAATTTGTCATATGCGTCAAAATAATTTTATATTTCAGATAAAGATCATAATGGAAAACTTTTCAACACCTTGAAGTTCTGAAATAATATTCAAACTATGTGCTAAGTCGGCAAACAAAGGTGTAATGAAACAGAAGTAAGAACAACATTTCGTGATCTGATCTTTCTTGCACATAACACGAATCATTCACATTATATGCTACTAATTACACAATAAACTGAGCGTGTAATTAAATCCGTATTAACACATGGCTGTGAGCTTAAAAAGTACCGAGACAATATTGTGTTCTGTTCAAAACGGTATTACAATATATATGTATTAAAAGTGCTCATTGCGTAAGTAAGCTTCGATGTAGAGGCAGTATTTTGTCTATTTAATTACATATCACGTAGGTATCAGCTAATGTGTTGTAAACAAACATCATTGTGAGATAATCGGTAAGCAGAATTGCACGGATTGACAATGCACTAGTGCAGAGTCAGTCTATTAAATTATTGTACTGAACTACTACTAAATACATATACCATAATGAGGGTGACGCTGCAACCCTCTCTAGGGCTTGATTTCATCGTATTAAATTATTAAACGTACTCATAGGAATATTAGATTTGTTATGACATGCTATACTATAACGTCCATAATAACGCATTCATAAACCTAAATTAAAAATACGGTTCACTTTTTGTAAAGCTAATAATTATTTTTTTAGCGCATTAATATGATATTCAATGACCGCTCATTATTTGAACACAAAAATCAATAAATTACCCCAAATAAATATGACATGGAAATTGTATTGGACAACACAGAGTATATAATATAGCGACCGTACAAAAAGCACACATTTTATTAATTATGAAAGTAGGTAAGCTGGTATGTGAAAAAAAGTAATTAGTCAAATATAGATACAACCTTCACCTGCGTAAATTCGGAAGCACGAAGAATATGTTAAGATGTAATAGATAAATTTCCTTTTTGTTTCTATGATTCATGTCTATACCAGGTGTCAAAGAGATCATGTATCAGCCCGCCATTTATTTATTAGTTAAAATAAAACTTTGAAATTCGGACCGTATATATGAGTGATTGGTGGGCTTGTTCAGGTACACTCAGTTTTTCTATAGCACTTCCGGTCAAACCGGAAGTGACGTTAACTTTGAATTTTTAAATACAACATTTATTATTTCTGTTCATATTCTGTTTCTTCTGAAAATTTGCCATCTAGTGCAGGTTAACTTTTGACATTTCTGTCAAAGATGGTGGTATCTGTTAAATTTATCCATTAAAGTGAAACTGATTCTCAACAATTGTCGAAATGTAACAACCATCAAAGTTAGCTTTGAAAACAATTAAGAAACGTATTTTTCACATTTACACGCATCGGCGAAGGAAACATGTATTTCACGTTGAAATTACTAAAGAAAAAAAGATTTTTTTTTGTTTCATTTTCAAATGGCAGGTACTCGTTTTTTTAAATAGTAACACCTATTTTTTATTACAGTGCCATATTGGCATAATTTTTAGCTTTCAAGTCATATAAAATATGCTGTGGTTTTGTGGTAGACAGGTAGTACAAAATATAAAATGTTTTAAAGGTAGTCTCTAGTAGTGCTCTGTTGCTTTGGAATTAGACTACTTTTAAAACATTTTATATTTTGTATGTGGCACTGTAATAAAAAATAGGTGTTACTATTTAAAAAAACGAGTACCTGTCATTTGAAAATGAAACAAAAAGAAAATCTTATTATCTTTAGTAATTTCAACGTGAAATACATGTTTCCTTCGCCAATGCGAGTAAATGTGAAAAATACGTTTCTTAATTGTTTTCAAAGCTAACTTTGATGGTTGTTACATTTCGACAATTGTTGCGAAGCAGTTTCACTTTAAAGGATAAATTTAACAGATACCGCCATCTTTGACAGAAATGTCAAAAGTTAAAATTAACGTCACTTCCGGTTTGACCGGAAGTGCTATCGAAAAACTGAGTGTACCTGAAGAAGCCCACCAATCACTCATATATACGGTCCGAATTTCAAAGTTTTATTTTAACTAATAAATAAATGGCGGGCTGATACATGATCTCGTTGACACCCGGTATAATCATTGTAAATAAAAATTTATAATATTTATAATATTTCAGATAATGGCAGACTTATTGGAAGGGCACTGAATATTTATTTAATAAATAGGTAGTACACTAATTCTTCCACGAGAAATTAATTTTTATCATCAGAGGTTTATGTAAATATATTGCAATTTAGTTGAAGGTTATTTTACTGAAGGAACTATAAAAGTCTTCTATTCGGAAGAACTGTTGAAAGAAGCGCTACTCTCGTGTTGGGTCCATTGGTGTAAAATTTCAAATATGACAGAGTGCTAGCAATGCGTCCAATGGAGGAAGCAACTAGAATGCGATACACTCCAAATATGGCGGTTATTGTGGGGTCCATGAATAGTGAGGAACTGTTTGTTGTACCATGTAAATGTATCTCTAAGAAAGATAATTAACTTTCTGGGAGAGTCCAAACAACTAGCCGTGGGATTTTGAGAACTCGACAAAGTCAATCGTCATCCTTTTAGCGGTTCTTATAAACGTACTATTAATATTTGGATAATGATCAAATTCGTAACATGTGATCATTCTTCAAGTTCTTCTAGTTCGAATGTCAATAGTAGTCTTATAATTGTATAAGAATCACTAAACGGCTGTGGAGTTAGTATCGTGTCGACTATAGGTGTTGGGCCGAGTGTTCGGATTCGTAGCTCCCCACTTGCTGGGGGGACAAGGAGATGGGTTTCCTGAAAATTTCTCGAAAAAAATCACTTTTATCTAAAAATGATTGTCATGAAAAATAAGAGAAGAAGAGAAGTGTTTTGGGGACAAAATGTCACATACAAAACACATAAAGTGACATTTTCTATAGCCAGAATGGTTAAGAAAAAGCATTGGTTACACAACAATACACATCCCTTGCTGAAAGCAGTGCTGAGGAGAGACCAGAAGGAGACAATGTTTGAATGACAAAACAGGTGAAAGAACCATTTTGAAACGTCAGTATGCAGACTTATAAATCCTAGATTAAGGTATAAACAAAAGCAGTTGGGATACTATGTGACTGAATTTTTGACCAGTCTACAGATGTCTCAAAAACTACATTAGAAGGATTGGGAATATAGTCTGGCATGTTAGAAAACCAGTGTGAGCAAACAAATTTACCAGATCCTGGGTGAAACTTTCAACACCAGCAGTTGACTAAATGAAGCAATAACTGTGTCTACGAGAATAGGATGACGATGACAAATGTATGGGTTGTTATAAGATATATTCGCGAAGTACACCTTCCCAATATATGACAGAAAGAACCATTCAAGATAAAAGCTGGAGCAACAGTTACAAATAAAATTATTCGCTGAAAATAGAGGTAATGATTAGGAAACAAAGCACTTGTAACAGATGAGCAGTTTTACTAGACCTTTTTAACAAAATAAATTTTCTTGATTTAAAAATATCCGTTGAAAAAAATGATTTAGTGCTACACTCTTTTAACCCTTGTGTTTTTTTCCGTAAAAGCAATAGTTTCTTAATAAAAAATAAAACACAATATCGTACATGGACGTATCTTCCGTGAATGAAATCGATAAAATCTAATAGGTGGATGTCACGTTTTTATAATTATTCCGCTTCTTTTGACTTTTAATGTAGGCATGTACCAATACCATGTTATGTTTTAATAGAATATACTACGTATAAGAAAGTAAAAGTACAAACAAAACAAAATTATGTGTTTTACAAAAAAGAAAAAGACAACAATATCAAACGGAATATAGTTATAAAAACTGCTTGAAATGACCACCTCCAACCATTAGACAGTAATCAAGTCTTCGTCTCGTAGATTGGCGCAAACGTTGAAATATTCTGAATGTGTTTTGTATTGTCTCGCAGCCTGCAATAATGCGATTCCTTAAATTATTTTGTACATTCAATGGATATCGTATATACCAAGGACTGAAGGTGACCCCAGATGCAAAAGTCCAATAGGTTTAAGTCTGGTGATCTGGAAGACCATGGCTGAGGTCCTGCTTGACCTATCCAACGATTTGGATACACGTCGTCCAAGTAATGACGAGCAGTTATGCTAAAATGGGCAGGCACACCATCGTGTATAAACAACAATCGTGGTCGAATAGCTAGTGGAACAATTTCAAGTAAAATGGGAAGCTGCTCCTGGAAAAAAAATGTATAGGATTCACCATTTAGCTAACGGTAGAAAATACGGACCAATAACATTTTCACCAATAATTCCGACCCGCACGTTAAGTGAAGAATCATATTGGTATCGACTTTCTTGAATTGCATGTGGGTTACCTTCGGCCCATAGTTGTTATGAAAATTTGTACTCGCTTGTCTTGGAAAGTTGGATTCGTCAGTGAAATAACACGTTTTCTAAAAATTGAGCATTTCGGGTAATCGTTCGAAGAGTGATGAAAAGTGTACTCGATGGAGAAAATCTCTCAACAATAAATAGTACCTGGACTCGTTGAATATAGTAAACATATAATTGGCGACCCTTTAAAATTTTCCAGTATATCCAATTATTATATATTTTGTGTGTTAACAATTTGTTTATTTAGTGTGTTAGCAATTTGCCTTGTTCTTAATTCCGGACGATCTTCAATCATATTAAGAACCTCTTCTTCCAGTGCCACTGTTCTTATTACTCGTGGACGAACACAATCAATCACGTTGGTGAAGTTCAAAAATTGTACGACCATACATAATATGCATATCGGTCATTTCAGCGCTAGTGTAATTATTCATATTCAAGAGTTAAAAGGCACAATTGAATTTTCAACTACCGCATAAAAATCAATGCGAATTGAACTTTTAAATACCGCATAAAAATCTAAGCGAATTGAACTGTCAACAATCACATAAAAATTAAAGCGACTTGACATCCACCTACTAGATTTTTTAGATTTCATTCACAGAAGAAACGTTCATGCACGATATTGTATTTTATTTTTTTATTAAGAAACTATTGCTTTTACGGAAGAAATACAAAGATCAAAAAAGTTTAGCACTAAATCATTCTTTTCAACGAATATTTTTAAATCAAGAAATTCTATTTTGTTAAAAAGGTCTAGTAAAAAAGGAACAGGAGTTGCATGTTTCACCCCTCTAAAAGATCACAACAAAATTAAAAAAAATATATTCATCGGTAGCCTTTTTATTGGTAGAACGCGCCCTCAAAATGCCATTTTTTTGACTCTTCAGCAGTTTTAAGAAAAGAAAAAAAATGTTTATCGCATTTTTCAAAACAAGCCAAGGACAAGCCTAGGAGCTTTTGTTTACACGAAGGACCCCCTTTCATTTTTGACAAGAAATCACCCTCTAAAAACTTTCGCACTTATTTGCAAACATCCTGCATATGTATATAACTGACTCAAGGTGCGAGAAATTAAATGCCAAATATCCCGAAGAATATGCTTCGGTCAAAGTATCCCTAAATGAGAATCATTATGAAAATATAATTAAACCAACATTCTGGCCTTCTGGGGCAAAAATAAATCGTTTTTTCTTCAAACCGAAGCTTGTTCAGGCCACATCATAGCGAATCAAGCAAGAAATGAACCCACGATAAACAAGAAAATCAGATTCAAATTATATCATCAAAGTGTTCAGTGTTTAAGTCCATGCTTTAATGAACCTCAAGTAGAGTTGACACCTGAGTATGCTGTAGTGTGTATCACGAAACACTGGCAAACCAAGAATCAACTAAATTTATAGAATCTGAGTGATTACCGTTTGTTAACCAGTTACTGTAGGGAGCTGAGGCAACATGGAGGATCGGCGATCTACATTAGGGAAGATTATGTAAAAAATTTCAAATTAATTGATAGTATAAATTCTCTCGCTAGAAGTTTTCTATTTGAATGTTGTTCTGCTAGTGTTAAATTTTGTGATCGATCCATATTGATAGTGTGTATATATAGGTGCCCTGAAAGTAATGTAAATGAATTTTTTTAATTGCTTTAAAGAAATGTTGAATATTATTGATATATTACATCATCCATATTTTATTGTCGGTGAATTCAATATAAATGCACTAGAAGTAAATTCACATAGTATAAATTTCAGGAATATTCTTTCTGTCTATGGTTTGTGTTTCACAATTAATGAGCCGACCAGAATAACCTCAAATTTAGGTAGTTGTATAGATAATATAATTGTATCAAATGTTGTAAGAATTAACAATAATTTATACTCTAAAACGATATATACTGGCTTTTCAGATCATTAGGCACAATTTATTGAATGTGAATTATTTATTAGTGACAGAAAGAGTGTTAGTACTTATAAAGACATAAGTTATAAGTAATAGATAAGTAATAGATGGAATTATAATAATTTTTGTTTAGATTTAGCCAATGAATCTTTCAGTAATATCTATCACAAACGTGATGTCAATGAAATGTTTGATTTTTTCATGAGTACTTTTATTGGTTATTTCAATGTACATTTTCCATTGCACAGGATTAGAGTTTTGAATCGGAATAAGGATTACAGGGCCAATACACCAGAATGAAATTTGATGAAAAAGCAAGTTACCCAGTTGCCGATATTAAGCAACTACCAGGCAGACCTAAAACAACAGTATTCTAGCATTTAAAAACAATACAATTTACTTCTCAAGAAAACAAAAAAACATTACTATGCCAATAAAATAAAGACAGCGTAAAATAAATCTAAGAAGATGTGGAATGTAGTAAAGGAAATACGAGATGTAAATAAAAAATCACATCTTCCAGAAAATATTAGACCTGAATTGCTTGCAACTGAATTTAATCTGTATATTTCGAGTGTAGTAACCAATCTTTTACCTGGAAATCATCAGGTCTCTAGTCAAAGCCTTAATAGGTCACATATAAAATCACTTCCGACTTGTTTTTGCTGTCTTCTGTTACTGAGAATGAATTAATATCAACGGTGGAGTGTTTTGAAAGTGGGAGGTGCTTTGGTGTGGTTGCCGTTCCTGTTACTCTGTTGAAGGTATATATTCACACGATTGCCGTGCATTTATGCTATATAATAAACTCTTTTTGTAAGGACGTTTTTTCAAACACATTAAAAACATCTTTAGTAACACCCATTTACAAAAAAGGTGATAGTAATCTCTTTGAAAACTATAGACCTACTAGTATCTTATCTTCGTTTTCCAAAATATTTGAGAATCTAGTCGCTAAGCGTATTACTGATTACTTTTTCAAAAGCAACCTTTTCTGTGTGGAAAAACATGGTTACATACCAGGAAGAGACATTGAGACGGCTCTGTATTGATATTCTCAGAGAGTTTTGTCAATTCTGGAAGAGCGCGGTCTGGCATATGGTCTGTTTTTGGACTTGTCAAAGGCATTTGACTATATTGATGATTCAATATTACTGGAGAAGCTAAATTCTGACGGTATACGCGGAGTAGCAAATAACTGGCTAGAATCTTACATAAGTAATCGTAAGCAAATAGTGAAATGTTGCATTGACGGAGTTATACCGCAATTGGATGAGACTACTGTGACTATGGGTACCCCACAGTGTAGAATCTTTGGGCCACTATTCTTTATAAGTATTATGAATGATATCGTATCTATAGTATCTGATTCTAATAACAGCATCACTACTTATTCAGATGACACCAACTTAATTATTAGAGGTAAGAACTTGCAAGAGATCGATCAGAGAGCTTAAAATACAACAATAGGTTGCAAGACTGGTTTGCAGCAAATAAGCTCATTTTAAAAGAATAGAAAACTGCATGTATAATGTTTAGATATTCAGTTGGTATATCAATCTCGTCAGACATCGTTTTAAGTAGTTTGAATATTCAGTTGTCTCTTTGTACAAGGTTCTTGGGAATCTGGATGGATAAACTCTTAAAACGGAGTATCTACATTGACATAATTTGTGAGGAAATAGTGAGGGTATGTTACGTTATGCCCAAACTAGCTCACATACTAGATGAAAATACCCTGTTATCGGTGTATTTCAGCTCTTTTTATTCAAAAATACGGTTTGGAATTATTTCGTGGGGTTATTCACCGGATATGACTAAGATTTTTGCAATGCAAAGAAGAATTCTAAGGATTCTGTTTGGAAAGCGCTACTTAAATACTTGTAGAAAATTTGTTCAGCACAAGAAGATTGCTGACTGTATATGGTATACATATCTATGGATGTTTGTTGTTTGTATATAAAAACAGAACGTTTTTCAGTGTTTCAGAATTCGACCATGCTTCTATGGCACAAAAAACAAAAATAGTTCTAGATTACCGCAACATCGTTTAGTGGTAACAAAAAGGAGCCTTGGCTACGCCGGTATGTTATTTTTTAACAATTTGCCAAATAATTTGAAAACTCTGAGCAATATCAAGGAGTTTAAAAGTATACTGTTTTCATATCTATCAGCATTGAGCGTTATTCTGGTCATTATAAATTTTAAGTTTAGCTTTGGCTTATGTGTTTAGACGGACATCTTGAATAAGTTCTTGTACTTTCTTCTGTTATGACGTTTTTCTACTAATCTGTAATGTTGTTAGTATGAAATAAACTTTATTATAATAATAATTATTATTATTATAAGCAACAACAAGGGAAAACTGCAAAAAACAGCCAGCAATAGCCCTGTACATTCATAACTCATCTCAGTCAATTGAAATCTTATGAGGAAGCAATCCTCTAGCCTGAAAATATTTGCCTGGATTAATCTTAAATATAGAGTTTTTCAAACATCCGGGTGTTTAGATAATAATAATAATAATAATTTATTCACTATAAGACCACAATATTAGGGTATAAGTTTCGTCATCAATTCAAACATTACTTACATAACAATAAATCACAACAGATAAACAAATTAATTAAAATAATCCTTTACATCATAATGGCATTTGTTCACAAGATATTGTTTCAGTTTCTCCTTAAAGGTTTTCTTAGAATTGAGGGTTTTCAGATCTTCCGGAAGACGGTCGTACACCCGAATGTATGAATACCGAGGAGACTTCTCATATGCGGCTGTTCGATGCAAGGGATCACACAAACACCTCCGATTGCGAGTCTCATAATCATGATAGTAAGAGTTTGTAATCAAAGTTTGACGTCTCTCGTAAGCAAGAATTGCGCACTTATATAGATATATACTGGGCAGGGTCAATATGCTATACTGGCGAAAAATATCACAACAAGTTTCTCTATGTTTCAAGTTAAAAATCAATCGGATCACTCAGAATTCATCCAGGATTCCGTAATACACAAAACACGTGGTCGATGTTCCGTCAAAAAAACATCCATTACATCTAGCTTACTAATTCAGCTCTGTACATTTAAATGAATTATTTGTAGTAGTTGAGAGTTATGATGCTTGTCAAATTTATAGTTGAGCGTATTTGTTGGCTGGGGCTGAGCATCTTTGATTCTCTTTACTCTAGAGTTATAACCTGGCTCGTTTGCTTTACTTATAACATGGTGCCACTTGCTTATGTAACACCAGAGCAAGCGAACCGGCATAAGATATGTCTTCTGTATGCCACCAAAATACACAGCACTTCTGGTTGCCTATATACTCAGGCATCACTATTGCGAATTGCTAAACGTCTTATCGGTGTGACATCAACGTTAACTCGTACGGTCGGCTTTGTTTACAAATATAAATATGGCGGTTGAAGTGTTGTGTTTTAGAGACAAAAGACCAAAAGCTCTACAACTAGCACAGTGGAGAAAAACGTGAGTACTTCTTATTGTTTTAATGTATCTTATTGCTCATTGAAAATACTACGTTCCCTAACTCATTGTTAAACGGTAAAAGAAAAGAAACACGTGTAGAAACTTATTTGAAAAATAGAATAATTAGCCTATATTATTACTGAAACCATATTAAAACAATTAATACACAATTTTGTTTATTACTATATACAATTTACAATTTTTATATACATAAACAGACTTGCTTAATATCGGCATAATCAAATACAAAATAAATTCACCTTAGTGACCTCTTTTAAACATGTATAAAATTAAGATTGACCACATATTCAACTTTAGCCCCTGAAATATTAACTACGAATCCCAGTGCATTTTTATCTAGTAATATAAACAACATTATATATGAAATCTGATACGTGTCGGATAATTTAAGATAAAATAACATTAAACATGAAATATGATACACGTCGGTTAATTTGAGATAAATTGTATGCTCCGATCAATTTAACTGTTCTACAAATTATTTCCACGTTACGTCATGCTCGCATGAAGAATTTTTACAAGTTTATCGGGAATTAAATTATTAAAGCGGTACGGGTTCTGATATTTATCCAATAGCTACACGGTGAAGTACTAATACATCTATATTTATTGCGGTTCAGAAGCGCGGGTGCCTTTATGATAATTTATTTGAATTTTACGGCGCGTTTATACACAATTTCGGAAATTTAGCATCTCTGAAAATAAAGAATTATTAATAAATGCGGAAATATCGTCACGACATCAAAAGTCTGACTTAGACGGGATAAAGTTTACAACGGTAATACATCACTTCTTCCCACGGTTCAAGACCTGAATAAGAAGAGACACATTCGGATGGAATTAGCGGGTTTTTGAAACGACTGTTTCACGATACTAAAAGACCTGAAAGTAGTACGTTTCTGCGGATTAGACACCAACTCTTCCATGCCATTAAAAGGCTGAATAGAGAGGTACAGGTAGCGGATGGATAGGAGAAATAAATGAACGAGACACACTCGATGGGGCCTTTATATATCTGAAAATCCCCCTACGTCTGTAGGTAAAAACTTGTTCAAAACATAACAATTTGCGCACGACTCTGACATGAACCGCGACTTTGAGCATGACGTACACATTCGGTATTTTTCCATTGAAAATAAGCAAATAACATGAATTATCATTACAAATGAATATATATACAGGTCCGTCCAAATCACTTTATACAATATTTGAACAAAATAACACACATACATTTAATTTAATATTGACAAATAAATTAATTATGGACTTAAAAATGTTAATTTGTACAATTAACGAGGAACTTCGTTACAGAGTTGTCTAAAGTCCCTTCGACTGCCTCGAAAAAGCCTATATCGCCTCACAATTATTCCTCTTGGCCACAGCTGAGGGTCATAAAACTGTTCTTCCCGCTCTCCTTCAATTCCCACGCAAAAAGCTGAATTAGAACCTAACGATTTAAACTTTTCCACAGTTACGTTTCCGTTAGCAATTTTCGTTTGTAGATATTTCTTTACATCTTCCTCAGTCGTGTCAGATTTACATTTTCCCACATACAGCCAGAATCTAGAGTTACATGACGCGACACACTGCATCCCGGAGAATTCCAGGAAAAGCGCATTCCGATAAGAGAATTACTATATAAACACGAACTTGACAAATGTAGATTAGTATATTATTGAATAAAACTCTTTAGCAATACTCCTTGTTCTTTCTTTTAAATTTGTAATTTTAAATAAACTTTTTAAAAACTTATAAGAGAGAAAGGACTTGTTAACTGGCGCAGTCAGTAGGATTTCGTGACGTGAAGAATCAAAATTTTCGGAAACGGTCTGTCTTCACAGTTTGCACGAAAATCTACGTCTAATTTCGACGGACATTCTAAAATCGAATAAATCTAAAATCGACAAATCTAAAATTGATAAAACTTAGTGTTAAGAATTAGTTATAGTGACTTTAGTGAAAAGTTAAACAAATTGTATTACTAGAAGAAACAAACGAATACATTGGAATGAACTTCATATTATACATACTGTAAGTACATACAATTTTATTATCGCTTACGCTATTCATTTATGTCCGATACTCCTGAAACTTCCGATATCGGTACATTATTGTCTAGTCTAACAAAACTATCTATACAAAATCCCACACGTATTAGAAAAACTACTAAGCTTATTAAGGAAACCACCAAACCCACTACTAAACTTAATTCGACAATGGCTAACGAAGGCGGAAATGTAAACAATGTACAACAACAAATTCAAAATATTCCAGGCGTACCTGCATTAACTGTTAAAGATATTACATCAAATCACATTTCAATAATTCCACAATAATAATAATAATAATAATAATAATAATAATAATAATAATAATAATAATAATAATATTTTATTTGTCATAGGTTTACAATAAACATAGACATCGTCAGTACATAATAAATATATATAAAGAAATATGACAAACACTATATTATAAAAAATGCAATCATACACAATAAAATTATATAACAAAGGCAATATTCTTTACAATCGTTTCTAATATACTCTAAGGGACTAGTTTCGACATTATGTCATCATCAACCTAGAATAGTCAAATGATTTTTCAAAGTATCTCGTGTCATAAATAGATGTATGCAGATACAAATACTGGAGTTATAGTATCATTCAAAAATATTCGATGGGTAGTTTTCATGTTAAAATAAGATGATGATAGATAAAATTTAGATAAAAATTCAAACGTAAAAAATCAACAAACACACGCAAATACAGTACACAATATTCTGCATACATCTATTTATGACACGAGATACTTTGAAAAACCATTTGACTATTCTAGGTTGATGATGACATAATGTCGAAACTAGTCCCTTAGAGTATATTAGAAACGATTGTAAAGGCAATATTGTTAAGAGACTGATTAAAGACTGGTGTTAAAAAATTCAGTCAACGTACAACAAGGGATTTGCCGGAGATGGTGCTTGAGAAACCTCTTTCAATCTGTGTATAGTTTAGTCTAGTTTATAGTATACAATAACACAACTGTCAAAACAAAACACAACATAGAACAAATACACCTAAGATACGCTCAAATACTCATCGATACTATAGAAGCATCCCGACAAAAGGAACTGCTTCAACGATTTCTTAAAATCAAAAATAGCATTCAGATTTTTAATGTCCGGAGGCAAACGATTAAACAATTGACACCCCAAATAGTCCAGATGTTTCCGGAAAAGAGCAGAGCGATGCGCAGGTGGCAAAAGGTGATCCTTGTTTCTGGTGTCATGCGGATGATTTTTTTATTAAATTTGAACGATCTCATATTTTTGTGTACGAAACATAATATCTCGTAAATAAAAACCGAGGGCAGAGTCATAATCTTTAATTTAGAAAAATACGTTCTGCACGAATCGCGTTGATTTAGATTTTCAATTATTCTGATAGCCCGTTTCTGAAGAGAAACACTCGGCTGGCGCCACAGGACATCCCCCACTGAATAATCCCGTACTTCAGCAGGGGGTAAAAGCACCCAAAGTAAAAATCCATCAGTATACCCCTGCTACAGTGGTACTTCAAATTCTTTAATGCATAACACAGTTTTGATAGTTTGGAGGATATCACGTTAATATGAACATCCCACTTCAATCCATCATCAACCCATAGCCCCAGCAATCTTGTTGAATCCACAAGCGGGATGTTTGCGCCATTAATGGTCGGTGAAAACCCAGCCATGCCAGGGCCAAAGACGACGCAATTGAGCTTATCAAAATTTATGCATAGACCAGTAGCGTCAGCCCAGTAACATATCTTGTTCATAACGATCTCAGTTCCCTGTACAAGTTGTGCCAAAGTGGATCCCGAAACAATAATATTCGTGTCATCAGCATAACACACTATAGTACAACCATGGGTAGATGTATAATTAAACAGATCATTAATGAAGATAGTGAAGAGTGCAGGACCCAATATAGAACCTTGAGGAACTCCTGCACTCGTATATTGTACGCTTGATTTTTGGTTACCCAAAGAGACACGCTGACATCTGTTACTCAAATAAGACTCGAACCAGCCGAGGGCAGTACCCCTAACTCCATATCGCTCTAACTTTTTCAAAAGAAGTTCATGATTGACACAATCAAAGGCCTTAGAGAAATCCACAAATATTCCCAACACGGTATTCCCAGTGTCTCGAGCCCGAACAATTAAATTAATGAATTCGCAGAGTGCCGTGTTAACATCCTTCTTTTTTATAAAACCATGTTGGTTCTTGTTTAAAGGATTATTATTAATAAAAAACGACATTAACCTCTCACTGACAATGGATTCGATAATTTTTGAAAATGATGACAATAGACTAATCGGTCTATAGCTTTTGACATCATTATGATCCCCTTTCTTGTATAAAGGTTTAATATCAGCAAGTTTTAAATTATCAGGGAAAGTTCCCTCCAAAAAAGATAGATTAATGATATGCGATAACGGCACAGAATTAAAAGGAGCAATTCGTTTTAATAGTGAGCTAGAAATACTGTCATGTCCAACGGAGTGAGATGATTTTAATTTATTTATAACTGATTCAACATCGAATTGAGTGGTGGGCAACAAGTAGAAAGATCTGTCGTTTAAACTAATGTTCTGTAGCAAATCTCCTCCACCACCAACCACGATACCAGCAGTAACAGTCTCAGCAACAGAAACAAAGTAGCTGTTGAAGTAATCGGCTGCATCAGTACCAGTTAATGTCTTACTGGTCTCATCAACCACTTCCAGTACTTTATTTTTTTTATCTGTAAAAGTTCCTACGTTTGATTTAATAATATTCAACGCCATTTTTGTTTTATTGGAAGCTGTACTAATCAAGTACGTATTATGGTCACGTTTTGCACTAGAAAGCAGTTTCTGGTAATACTCATTATACTCACGAAATATTGGTCTAAAAACCGGATACTGTCTACTTAGATCGCCATACAATGACAACATACTTTTGGCGTTAAGTAGGGGAATTATTTCTATCAGTATTCACCTTAACAACCGGAAAGGATATATCAAAATAATGACGCACCGTATTCATAAACTTATTAAAGGCAGAATTCGGACATTTATCAGTAAGTACCGGATACCATTCCTCGTCAGTCAAATACAAAATGAAACTCCCAATATTACCATCACTAAACGATCTAACAGAATAATAATCTCGAGATCCACCCGCGTCACCACGGTGGACATTATATACTACACTAATTGCCTGAGCGTAATGATCACTTATATTATTAGTAATTATCAGTAATCAATTTGAAAGAGATCCAAACACCCTTAGTTTATATATCGATAGTTGCGAATATTTGATCGACATTTTTGGTAATATTGCTAATAAAACAGATCCTATAAATGCTTTTCTTATGAGAGTATTTTATTCAAAATTGACAGGACGAGCATTACAATTATTAGGCAGTCGTGAAAATGTAAATTCATGGCGCAAATTAAAAGCAATGCTACAACTGAACTTTTGCGATCAACGTTTGGAAAACGACAAGACTTGATGAATATTCGACCAGAAAAAAGTAAAACATTGTACGAACAAATCAGTAATCGAATGCAACAACAGAAAGAAAACGTCATTAGAAGAAGGAACGAAAATACCAAGGATGCTCAACTGAAAATTGGTCAAGAAGTATACGTTAAAATAATTACACGCAGTGGTAAAATATCGTATATGTATCAGGGACCGTATAAACTAAAACAAATTAACGAAGATAATACCGCGATAGTAATTGATGACAAAAATAAGATAAGGAAAGTACATATAAAGAACCTAAAACTAGGAATTGTTCCAGCCTCGTCGGATGTGGAATCCATCGCATCTGGGGAACCATTAATATAATCAACGTCGATACAACAACGGGCGTACTACCAATAAGTCTAGGATCCATGTACACTACACAGACTCATTGTAATTTAGTAAATTTGTATTCGTTAGGACCTCTTGTGAATGGAACTGAAGAAATTAAAGAAAAATATATCTATTATCAAAAACAAATTATAAATACAATGACATGGGATGAGAGCAGACAATTGGAAATCAAGAATTATGAGAACATTTTGGAACACAGAATAAAAGCAGCGGAAGAAAAATCATCTGAAATAATACCAGATCGGAAACCCAGGAAGCGCAGAGAAGCATTAAACCTTCTTGGAGGAATTATCAAAGCTGTCACAGGTAATCTTGACAGTGAAGACGCACAAAAGTATGACAAAGCAATTCAAGAACTAGCAGACAATCAACATAAATTAAAAGATGTAGCAAACAAACAAATTTCATTAGTGAAACAAGCCATTGAAAAATTCGAACATACTACAGAAGTAATACAAAAAAATCAAATGTTACTTGAAAGACATTTGAGAAAACTAGAAGCAAATCTATATGAAATTAGAGTCGAAAGTATCTTTAAGCAAATGATATTTCTAATAAATATAATCAATGAAAATTTGGATATAATTATAAATGCTATTACGTTTGCAAAGCGAGAAATTTATCATCCGGCAATCCTATCTACAAATGATTTAGTTCACGAAATAAAAACCCTTGAGTTAGACAACTCCTTGAAATTACCCTTGGAACCAACTGAGACAAATGTCGATGCTCTAGAAAAAATAATAAAAATCAAATCATATACAGTGTGTCCAGATTTCGATGCTCACCATTGGTATATCGGTTATTACAAGAGATAGAGGAACGGTTAAATGGGGAATGTGTTGCAGAATTCAATGCTCGCAACAAATCTCATTTCGAATTCATTCGGACTTTTTACAATTTTGAGATATTTTGAAAAAACCAGTATTTGCCGATTTCAATTTTCCTCAATAACTCGATAACGCCTAATGCGATCGGTTTTAAACTCTAACATAGTTCAGACACTTTTTGAAGACAAATTTTTTGGTGTTAACAGTAACCCCTGATTTTCATTTGTTTCCAAGTTCTTAGCCCTATCTTTTGTTTTTCTTATGGCGGCCATATTGGATTTTTAATTAGTTAGATAGTCCTTAAAAATAACTTTTCTATAATGTACAACCTGTCTAATAAATCTTTATTTGTATGAGAGATATGAACATGTAAGATAAATTTCACTCTAATACGAAATTAAAAGTTCATATTTACTTAAATAAACCGTTCAATATGGCGACCATTCTGCTCCACACACTTTTGGTACCTTGTTTTAACAGAGTTACAAACTCTACGTAGTGTGTTTTCGTTTAATGATCTTGGCACATCTAGCACTCGTTCTAAAATTTCCAAATTCTCTGGTGGTTCAAAATTAAATACTTCGTTTTTAGTGGCACCCCACAAATAAAAGTTAAGAGGGTAAGGTCGGGCGATCTCGCAGGCCATTGTACTGGTCCATTATTTGAAATAACTCTCTCATTGAAATGTTCTCTCAAAAAATGTTGCACGTCACGAGCATTATGGGCAGGGCAGCCGTCCTGCTGAAACCAGACGATTTGCATGTTTCAGTGTTAATAATTTGTCTTACGGTAGGCATTATCTCGTTCGTAAGTAGCTCCAAATATCTATTACCAGTTAAATTGTAATCAAAGATGAAAGGACCTATTAAGTGAATATCTAAAATGAAAAAACAAAAACTCAAACAACAAAGAAGATGTCAATAGAAGCTCGTACCAATCAAACCACACCAGAGATTAAAACCAAATCGAATTTGAAATCTTCTTTGATTTGCTAAATGTGGATTATCAATTGACCAGTGATGGTAATTGTGCCTGTTGAACACTCCACAATTGGCAAACCGTGTTTCATCAGTCCAAAGTATTTTCCTAGGAAAAGCAGTATCATCTTCACATTTTTGTAGATACCACCTGCTACATTGTAATCTTCGCTGATAGTCATTATCGCTTAAACCCTGTACAATTCTTGGTTTGTATGAGTGGTATTTATTTTTCCTCAACGTTCCATAAACACTAGATTTCGGAATTCCAGTTTCTCGAGCCACTCGACGTACTGATGTACTTGGATTGTTTATAACATTTTGCAAAATATTATTGACTGAGCTTATTTATCTATTTATCGCCTGTTTTACACTTCCATTTAATTTCATAGCCAACTAATTCCCTATTAGAGAGAAATTTTATTCAAATGTTCATATCCCTCGTGTAAATAAAGATTTATTAGGTATGTTGTACATTATTGAAAAGCTATTTATATCCTCTTCGGACCCAGAGTATCATATATGATACTTCGGGATTTTATTTTTTTTCTGCCTCACGTTAAGTAATATCGCGATCGGCCCGCCCGTATCAGATACGATGTGCGTCAAGCTATGCGCGTATGGCATTTTATTACTTACAAACTTGTGAGTGCTTGTTGGCATTATTTATTCTAAATGACATATTCTACGACATGGCGGCTGCCCCAAAGAAGTTTAGGAACACTGGTAAGTACCTAATAAATATCAACTTTAGCTACTGGGATTGTCAAACTTATGTTTATTCTTGGCTATAATACGTCACATGGCAAACATCATCCCATAGTTAAGTTTTTGTTTTCGTTTGAAATGCATGTATCATTGGTGATACATTGGGACTTGGACCATACAAATTATTAATTGCTAATTGAAACCTACAGGTCCACTTTCTGCAGCTCAACTGCAAGAGATTGCTGACAACTTGAACCTTGACGAGTCTGATGTTGACGAACACCTATTGGACGACAGCGAAAGTGAAAATGATGATTTAGGCGAAGACAGTCAAAGCATTGCCGATGGTACCAATCAAAACCCAGTTGAAGATGGAAGTTCATCTGAAGCTGACACATCTTCAGATGATGAGATACCTTTGGTAAATTTTTTGCAAAAAGGAAGAAAGAGAAAATGGAAAAGAACCAGTTTTCAGCCGATAACAGAAAAGTATGAACCACCGGTGCGAATACCACTGGAAATTCTTCCAAAGCCTATCGATTACTTCAAGGAGTATCTCAATTTCGATTTCTTCGATTCCATGGCCACATTCACCAACATGAAGTCAGTTAAATTGACTGGAAAATCGATCGATACTTCAGGAAGTGAAATGAGAAAATTTTTTGCATGCAGCATGCTGATTGGAATTTACAATTTACCAAGGATCCGAATGTTTTGGCAATTAGATACTCGAGTACCAATTGTTGCAGATAACATGTCAAGGAATAGATTCTTTACACTACGAACAAAATTAAAAATTGTCGATGACAATGCAGTCTCGAAGGAAGCCCGGGAAATTGACCGTTTTTGGAAAATTAGACCAATGTTGGACAGAATTCAAAACGCTTGCCTGCAAACCAAACGAACACAACAAGTGTCAGTTGATGAACAAATGATAGCTTTCCACGGAAAGGTTAGAATGAGGAAATTTGTTCGCGGTAAGCCTCATCCTGTAGGCCTCAAAAACTTTGTAATGACGACAACTACAGGTATTCCTCTTGATTTTCACATGTATGAAGGCAAAGGTCGAACCACAGACTCTTCCTTGATTCCAACACCTGATAAATTAGACGTAGGTGGACGAGTGGTTCTAAAGCTTACTGACACTGTACCAAAGGTGTCTCAGTGTTTGTAGATAGGTATTTCACTTCGCTACCTTTGATGGAATCACTTTTGCCACGCACAATCTATGTAACAGGCACGCTAATGAAAAATAGAATTCCGAAAACTACCATAGCGTTAAAAACCGAAAAAGAATTGAAGAAATCGGGAAGAGGGTCTTACGACATGCTTGTTACAGAAGATAACAAGATCGCTATGGTGAAGTGGTTTGATTCTAGACCCATACATTTTGCTTCAGCTGAATTTGGTGCTGAACCGCTGGGACAATGTAGCCGATGGTCTGTTCAAAATAAAAAATACATTGAAATCAATCGCCCAGCTGTGGTTAGAAACTACAATGAAAATATGGGCGGGGTTGATTTACTCGATCGCGTAATAGCAAAATATCCAATGAACAGCAGGACCAAGAAATGGACAGTACGTTGCATCTTTCATTTCTTGGATTTTGCATCTGCAGCTTCCTGGCTTCGTTACAGAGAAGACGCTCGGGCTGCAGGTCTTTCCAAACGAGAAATTATGGACTACCTTGACTTCAAATTCTCCCTTGCAAAAGCACTTTTGTACTCCGATAAACAGAACGAAGTTGAGGAAGAATCGGACGAAAGTAATGAAGACCATTCCGAACAGGGTAATTCTAAAAGAAGAAGTGTTTTGCCGATCCCAGACAAGAGAGTACGCATGGAAAAAGCTAAGCATCTGCCAAAATTTATGAATGAAGAACAGAGAACAAGATCAAGATGCCGATACCAAGGTTGTAAGAGCTTAACTTTTGTAAAATGTTCTTCCTGTAATGTTTTTCTATGTTGTAATATGCAAAGAAATTGTTTCTCTAAGTTCCATGAATAAAAAAATTTCAATGTCTCCCAAATTTTTGTATAGGGCAAGGCCCAATGTATCGCTTATGATACATGTTTTTTTCAAAAAACCAAAACAAAACAAAAAAATCTGGACACTATTTTATGTTATTAACATCTAATGTGACAACGTACTGCAGTCAAAACAAAAATCACATGGCGAAATTGCCCGTGGGCCTGAAGAGGTTAAGGAGTATCCAACTAATTAAAAATCCAATATGGCCGCCATAAGAAAAACAAAAGATAGCACTTAGAACTTGGAAACAAATGAAAATCGGAGGTTACTGTCAACACCAAAAAATTTGTCTTAAAAAAGTGTCTGAACAATGTTAGAGTTTAAAAGCGATCGCAATAGACGTTATCGAGTTATTGAGGAAAATTGAAATCGGCAAATATTGGTTTTTTCAAAATATCTCAAAACTGTAAAAAGTCCGAATGAATTTGAAATGAGATTTGGTGCGAGCATTGAATTCTGCAAAACATTCCCCATTTAACCGTTCCTCTATCTCTTCTATTAACCGATATACCAATGGTGAGCATCGAAATCTGGACACACTGTATAAAAGATGACAGAATAATGTTCATTGTACAAATACCCTTGATCAATAATGAACCTTATCATTTCTATCATGTATTTCCACTCCCAATGCAAATTAACGAAACACTATTCCGACAAATTACTCCTACAAAACCCTATGTAGCGATAAGTGAAAATAAGTATGTATTAGTAAATGAAAAATGCCCAGAAGTAACTGAAAAGGTCTACATCTGCGAGAAGCAAGAAGAAAAATTCATCAACCAGGATACAGTTTGCGAAATTCAACTTTTAGCATTCTCTAATAATTCATGCATGTTCGATTTTGTAAAATTTCAAGAAACTAAAATTCAAATGTTTGATATAAATAAATGGATTGTAACCTTACCTAATGCAGTAAAAGCTATAAAGTAATGTAATAATTTAAAAGAGTTTATATTAATAAAAGAAACTCTTCTAATTGAAATCAAAAGTAATGCATGTAATGTTAGAATCAATGAAGTAAATTTAAAAATTCTAGAAAATAAAAATCACGAAATAATCTTACCTAAATTGCCTAACTTAAATAATTTACAAATAACTTCAAACCCATTAGAACCTCTCAGCGAAGAAGATAAAGAGCACTTTCAAGAAATTAAAGAAAACTTCCAGGAACTGCAAGAAAGTATCAGTAACGTACAACTGCATAAACAACCTATTTCAATATATGACATTTTATTAATAATATGTATGTTATGCTTAGGCATGTGGTTGTTATGCAGGTACAGGTCAACAATTCTAAAAAAAAGACAACGGCTCCAACAGCTGACCGCACATATGAAATCCACACGTTCGTCCAACGAGACATCAGATAAGGCTTTCAACTAGCGGCGGAGGAGTTACATGACGGGACACACTGCATCCCGGAGAATTCCAGGGAAAGCGCATCCCGATAAGAGAATTACTATATAAGCACGAACTTGATAAATGTAGATTAGTATATTGTTGAATAAAACTCTTTAGCAATACTTCTTGTTCTTTCTTTTAAATTTGTAATTTTAAATAAACTTTTTAAAAACTTATAAGAGAGAAAGGACTTGTTAACTCTAGGACTAGCCGCCGCAAAGCTATTAGATACAGGTTCGTTGTTTACACCAATAATTTTATGTTTAACCCCTGTAAATTTATCATCTTTCATATTTGTGTGAGAGGTGTGTTTATTCACACTTTTATTTTGTTTGTTTATAGTTTTTAAGTTCACAGACGATAACTTTTTCTCAGCGTATATTTCTTGCGGTGTAACTGTCTCTATCGATGAATCAAGGTTAGTATTAGGATTCTCGTCCGATGAAGATAAATTTAATATTTCCTCTTGTTCTTTATTATTGATTAGACAGTTACATTGTTTATTTGCAAGTAATCTTACCATGTCAATACTACTTTCTTTTAGATTTATTACTTCTTGTCTCAAAAAATTCGAGTTCTTCATTACTTTGATTTTTTTCTGTATTTTTACCACTACGTAGGTGTGTCATTTTTAAATAGTCTGTCATAAATAGTTTATTTAGCGAAATTTTACTGCTGTTATTGCAAAATATCACAACACGTCTGTTCAAGTCGGAGTCACACGCACAACTGCATATTGAAGATAGGAGTGGAAATATATATTTAGATTATACAAATCAATTAGGTAAGATTTTGTCTAGCAGAAGACAGATGATAGTATATCTTAACAGTTTGTGTTACAACACTCTTATTTACTAACGCTTCAGCCGATTGGGGAGAAAGAAGATGCTCTTCACTCACGCCACGGCTGATACAGTAATGTGTGAGATAAATGTAAGCACAGTATGTAGTATGTACTGGTCCCCGAGGATTACTGCATACTATGCTTACATTTATTTGAGGGTGAGGTACGGGATAGCTTTTTGGGGGCAAGTCTGTCCATATATTTAGGCTACAGAAGATGTGTCTGCGGAGAATTTTCGGGCTTGCTTCCCGGGCATTGTGTGTGGAATCTTTCAGTGAGCAAGAGATTCTTAGGATAAAGTACAGTGCATATTATTATATGCATACTGCTCCTGTACTTTTTTGAACCATGCATTAACTTCACTAATAGTTTCCATAACCTTCCTGGTAAGTTCAGTTTTAGCTCTTATAACAACTGTTGTATCATCTCCGTATAAAATAGTTTTATATAGTGAAGCCTCAGGCAGATTGTTGACGTATATTAAAAACATCAGACTCCTCATGTGGAACCCAGTGATATGTCTCTGTCCGTTGTCCACAGCAGGAGTATATCTTCCCATGCGCGCCATAATCACAACCCTCCACTCTCTGAGGACGCCGAAACAAATATGACTTCATCAAGTCAAGCGCAATTCCCCTAATTCCAACACATTCCATTTTTTTCGAAAAGTGTATTGCAGATACTAACAAACACCTTACTCAAATCCATGAACAAAGTAGCCGTTTGCTTTGCATTATTTAAACCGGTTACGATCTCATTCACTGCTTGGTAGATCGCTATGCTGGTATTTCTTTTCTGCATGTAGCCATTCTGCATGCTACTAAATGTGTTCTTGATTAAGAGTCTCACACACTTACACAAATCAATTAGGTAAGAGTTTATATTGGATAGATTTTTAACATAGACTACGTCAATGTCTCCATAGTTATGTGATCTATATAGCAATAATTATTTAATGGAGATTCGTGCTTAAATTTTTGTTGATTCCCATTGATTGATACATCAATTTATATTGATCTGAAGTAAAATAATTCTGTGCTAAGTTAGTGAATTGTCAATGCAAAGTTTACTACTAACGAAATGTGACACGCTTGTATATCTAGTGACGGGCTTACGTAATTTTGACTAAATAACTCTGTAACCTTTGTGTTATAATCAATTGCGACATATTATAATAAAATAAAGTACATAATTATTTAAGTACTACTAAAATTATGTCTCTATTAGTTACGTTCAAATCTAAATATATATTTCCACTCCTATCTTCAATATGCGATTTATCGTATATCTGTCCATGACTAAGTAATCCTTTAAGTACAACTTGGCAAGCTGAGATTTTATGAGCTTAAGTCACGAGATGAACTTGGCAACGAGACCTTTAGTCATGGGCTCATGTTACCTCCAGATTTTTTTTTAGTTGCAAAAATCAATTGAAATTCAATAAAGTCCGTTAACACTTGTCATAAGGCCGTCAAAATAACCCGACGCAACGCGGCAACCGACAACTAATGTTGTATTATAGATTATTTGTTGTTGTAAAAAAAGTGTAGTATGTATAATTGAATCATTTGGCAACCGACACAACCAAAGTACAACTTAAAAACGAGGATTCAATATCACTACAATTTCAACCAACTGAAAAAATTTCAGAACAAAAAATTATTTCAGGATATGCAGATTCGGTAGGTAAAACACTATTACATGAAAGTCAGTTACAAATTGAATGTTATAAATAAAGTTATTAAATATAACTCTTCTAAATCTATAATTTATTTTGTTTGGCTTACAGTTTTATTTTATTACAGCAAATTTAAAGCGGTAATTGTGAGCAATGTCAAAATGTATATAAACTTTATTTTTTATGACCGTCAGAAATAGCTTTGTAGGTTATACAATATATCTCAAAGTTCAGGCGATTTTAATTGATTGGCACATATAGGCTACCAAAACGATTCAACTATATGAAAATTGCTCTATAAACAGGTTAGGTACACATTTTACTAAGCACTTGTAACAAAAATGAGGTTTTTAAATCTTGATATATATTATACTATTAACTATTATTATAAAATATTCGCAGCCTTAAGAAACTCTTTTTAAATTTCCAAGTAGCCTTGACATACATACATCGAGTACTTGGAGCATAAGGATGATACCTCCTCTTATCTTACTTTTCTTATCAAAATAAGCAATCATGATATTTTCTATACATCAAGTTGGCAAATACTCGTATTCTTTTGGTAAATACGTAAAAACTTTGTTAGCAGAAGATTTTGAAAACTGTGTTTAGCTATTTTTTGAATCTCTGATTTGTTTCGTCCAGTCTATTGATTATTTGAAATAATTTATTACATAAATCAGTCTAAACTTTAAACTTAAAATGTTATAAAGCATCACCGGTATTTAAATACATAAAATATTTTAATTACAAGTCAGTATAACGAACTAAAAAAAAGAATTATATTTTTAAAATGCTAAGTTGATTAATAATTTAATATTACCGTTATTATTTGCTGGAGCTAAAGCATTGCTTGGTGAATTCTGAAAATTGATTACCTTGTAAATAAAACATTAAAAAACGTAGGAACTATTATGTAGTATTTTCCCATATGCGTTGCATTGCTTGGATTCAATTTTTCGTTGCTGTCGATACGAAATCTAATAACATAACACTTTCAATCGAAGTTTATTATTGATATTGAGCATGGCAAATACACGTTGCAGCGAGATTGTTAAACCATTAGAAATGAAACGCTCGTTCTTTCAATAAAACTTTTAAATACAAAAAAATAGTTAATTATAGTTTCATAGGGTTATTTTCTAGTAAACAATTGTAAACTATTTTTAGTTATTATATATTATTAGTTTTGCATCACTGAAGTAAATATAGTTATATAAACAGGTATTGATTATAATCATCACTTCACAATTGCTTATAACAAAGTAAAATTTACTGTATGAGATAGACATTTCCTTAAGTGGGATTTTAGGTATTGCCAATGCTAATACATAATCGTCGTAGTGCATCATCTAGAAAGAGCGCTTGTATATACACCGCTCAAAAAAATTAGGGGAACACTTTTTTCAAAACCTGTCACCTTTTAAACAAGAGGTCAAGGAAAATCAAATTTGGTATACTTTAACGGCATATATTTAACTAAAGAATATTACAAAAACACTTTTACAATCCTTGTTACTTCTAAGGTACACTTAAAAATATAAATTAATAACGCCAAACAAAATGGAAACAACTGTCATAGTGTCGATGAGAGTAGGGTTTTCTCTCGTTTGGTGGGGTTTAATCCGTCTATGCCCTCCACGAGCACGAATCACTTCCTCACACCTGCGTGGCATGCTTCACACTAGTCTGCGAAGATATTCTTGGGGTATACTTTCCCATTCCTCAATCAGGGCTTGTGTGAGTTCCTGTACGGCTAGTGGAGGATGTATTAGGGTGCTTGCGATCACGTGGGTCAAGTAGATCCCACACGTGTTAAATAGGATTCAGGCCATTCCATGACCTGAATTCCACGTTCTTGTAAAAAAATTCTGGTGATGAGGCGGTATGTGGCTTTGCATTGTCTTGCATCAGGATGAAATTGGGACCGACGCTATATGCGGCAGGCACCACATGGTCCTCCAAGACATTTTCGATGTAATTAATTGCATTTAGTCTATTTGGAAACACAACAAGATCAGTTCTGTTGTCTACACCGATTGCGGCCCAAACCATCACAGATCTAAAACCAAATCTATCCACTTCCTGTATAGTAGCGGTTGAGTAGCGCTTACCAGGACGTGTACATACACGTACTCAGCCGTCGCAATTAATTAAACAAAATCTGGACTCGCCTGTAAACAGTACAGGCGTCCAGTGATGAAGTAGCCAATTTCTGTGATCCAGAGCCAGAGCAAACTTCATTCGCGCAGCTTTGTGATGTTGCGTAAGGCGTGGTGTGCGGACAGGTCTTCTTGGTTTCAAATTCGCTTCTTTTAATCTGTTTCTGATAGGTTGATCAGACATTTCCATTGCATGTCCTCGTTTTAGGTCGGTTAGGAGGCCTCTTGCTGTGGCAATACGTTTACGTAGAGAGGAAAGGACAAGAAATCGGTACAGATTTTGAGTAGTTTTTCTATTCGACCTTGTCCAGCTCTTCTGACATATTGGCCAGTCTCCCGAAACCGATTCTATAAACGCTGAATAAGAGAAGCGGAAACTCCCAGGTCAGCAACTTGCACATCACTAAGATGCCCCATTTTACGTCTAATCAACGAAGATTGACAACTGAATTTATCTGTCATCTTTAGTAGTCTTTCATACGTCAATTCAAAGCATACTTGACATTTTTTACATTTTGTTTTGCGTTATTTATTTGCATTTTTAAGAATAACTTAGTGTTGTAAAATTGTTTTAGTATATTTTTAAAGTTAAATATATGCCGTTGAAACGTACCAAATTTGATTTGCCTAGAAAATTTTTTTAAAAGGTCTTGAAAATAGTGTTCCCCTAATTTTTTTGAGCAGTATATTACCATATTAGAATTTCTTGCAAAATAAGTAGACATAAGAAGTGCTATAATTTAAGAGAGCAATATTCAATGACCATCAATAGTACGAATTATGAAAATAACTAAAGCGATGTAGATTGTGCGTAGAAATTGTTGTTCAAATTATAAGTGGTAATGTTGTTCGTCAAAAAGTTTAATGGTAAAGTGGTCTACCATGATTCCTGTGTTTTCAAAAAGTATTTAAGAAGCATACATTTGGCAATATTGCACCTGTATATTACATTAATGTGCTACGTTGGTAATATCAGGTGGGTAAATTTAGTGCATATTACCCAATAGAAATAAAATACAAATTATTATTTGTGAGAGATATAACAAAGTGTTAAAAGTTTATGAGAGAATTGATTAATTTTTATTTATTTAATTTATAGCGAATCAGTGTCACTATTATTATTGCCTAGATTATTGTACAAATTGAAAACCGTTAGCTTGCAGAGATTATTGAGATCTTTGTGGTATCGTTCGTACTATCCACTCGTCTTTCTGGCGTGATTTCTAATTTATTAGATTCAATTCGATCTGTTACTACACTAGAGTTTTGAGGATTTCACGTATAAACTTTTGATGAAATTCCAAACAAAGAAGTCTGCTGGATTAAGATCGTGGTATCTCGCATGCCATAATATGGGAGCGTCAGGACCAATTCATCTGCTTGGAAAGTTTTTATCTAACCAGCAAAGTGAGCAGGAACTCCATCATGCATGTTTGTTCAGCTCTATCGCATCAATAATTTCTTCTAATACATCGCGATATTCAATCTAGAAAATTTTATAGGCAAATTAATCCAACAACTTTATAATTCATTATGCCCAGCCAATTCATTAAGAAAAGCTCTTTCTGGTCACAGTATTTGAGAAACTTATATGGATTTACATTGGCCCAATGATGAAAATTGTGCAAATTAAACATAGAATATCGGATAAACTTCCACTCAATGCTCTAAAGAAAGCACCTTAGAAGTTTTTTTTAAAATTGTGTTGAAACAATTTATTCAAGATAGATCATCATTTCCACGACTAGCTGAACTTTGGAAAGATGATATGCAGATTTTCTCGTAGAACAAGCTGATCGTCTTATTATTTAATGCAAAAGCTAGAACTTGCTATTCTAATTAGACAGTAGGTATGTGCCTTGGTCACCCAGCGTATACATTTCTTAAGGCAAACCTTTGCCACTAAGACGTTGATCCAATCTTCGAAATATATTTGCGCTTCGATGATACCGGCTAGAAAAAGCAAACGCTATCCTCGTTTCCATTATAGAAACTGTATACCATGTACATATAAGCATATTGATTGAACGTAAAAATCAAGACGGACAACGAAGTAACATAAAAAGAATACAAGTGCTTTTCCTAAAAATAAGTTTATGAATAAATATTGAAAAGAAACTTTAGAGTCAAAAAGAAAGCGCTTACAAAAAAAGTTATATTAAAAATTCTCCTTTAGGTACCCTAAATTGCAGCTTTTTTCAGTCAACAGAATCTAATAATAACGCTTATTTAATGAGTAAACATCCTAACTTTAAGAACCTCGAGGATCAGTATTTAGCATGACACGGTTACAAACAATTTGAAAGACACTTTAAGATTTATACGAGGGGGAAACCGCTGAGAGATTATGGTGTACACCCCGTAGGAATTCCAGGAATTATTTGGGATTATTGGAATTATGTGGAATTGTTTGGGATTATATCGGATTACATGGGATTATTTGGAATTATATCGGATTATATGGGATTATTTGGAATTATGTGGAATTATGCGGGATTATTTGGTAGAATTATGAAGGATTCCACGGTCATCAGAAAGAATGTTTTATGTAACAGAATCATCCCTTCAAATTAAACGTAATGTCCATAGTTCAATCACAGTAGTAAAGATCAAATTGAATTTTAACAGAAAGTGCCTTTGGTAGTTTTTCACTTCCACGAATGACGCCTTACGACTCATTACTTGATCATACGATATTTTGCGGTAAATTGCTGATCGTACACTAGTTAGAACTGATTTGAACCGAGATTTGAACGCATGCGCGTTCCACTCGGCATTTTATTTATACAGGTCAGTGTAATGCGGTATGATGTGATATTCTAGGATGTTGTGCTGTTTATTTTTGCTGCCACTGAATTATTGCACAGATAATCTTGAGGATAATTTTTACAGCTGAAATCAAGGTATGATTCTCACTTGAAATCTATTACCGAGTCTTTTACCAAGAGAGTAATTGTAATTTGTAACCGCCCGTTGTTTTTCTGTAGATGGAAGTTTCACAAACAGGGGCTGAGTGCTTCACCGAAGTTGAAAATAAGCTAAATATTTCCGTGCCTGTATGCATAAAAAATCTTTTAAGAATCAATGGATTTACATTAATTCCCAAGGAGGAATACGAATCGTATTTTGGAATATTTTCGAAAAACCCGTAGAATTTCAAGCTTATCCAAGGTTGCAGAAAATTAATTACTATAATTTCTAGCCATTTCAAAAGAAACGTTCTACAACAATCAAAAACGCAAGACAAATCCTTTGCAACAAATTGGTGCACTGGAACCAAGACTGGAAATTTAGGTAAGCGAAGATGTCGGCCGAAACCTCAGTTAATCTATACTATAGTATATGTACAGTAAAACCCAGATTATCCGAATAATTTCCTTATATGTTAATCGTACTCCATATTATCCGACCCCTGATTCATAATTTTATACATATTTTGTAACAAAATAGGTGTGAATATTGTGGAAACTTATTTTTCTTTTCAATTAGCGTGCTATTCATTTCGCTATTACTCCATTTCCGTCTAGTGCATCGAAAGTATTACACATTCATAAGTCAGTTACGTGGTTGGTTACGAGGTTAGTAAAAATGCCAAATTTGAAAAAACGGTAGAATAATTATTATTTAGAAAAAGAGACCAAACCTTTCTCTAACATACATTTATGATTTTATATATATATACCGATTTTGATTATCGGAGCACGATCCGGTCCGCATTAATTGGGATAATAGAAGTGCTACTCTACTTGTCGTTCTTGAAGATGAAGAAGTATTAAGAACGGATTTCAGAATAAAGTTTTGGTTTACTTTTAGGGACAAGTCGACAGGCAGGTACTAAATTAGTGGGTGCATCAGGATCACAACCGGTAGTTACCGACGAGATCGCTACAAATCTCATGTTTCACGTACTATAAGAAACTGGATTAAACATAAGTGCATCAGCCACGATCAAAGGTACTTTTTTAAAACAAAATTTTCTGAAATCTTTTTCGGAACAAAATATGGAATACGAATTGAGTTATATTGCGTTATGAGATGCTACTGTACAAGTTCCTATAAAATTCAAAAATATTCGCAACAGCAAGGCCATTCTAAGAAATGGATTTTTGGAAATATTTACAAGCATTTTTCTTAACAAATAAGTGCTTATTCTGCACTTTGTTCCGTATCTAAAACCACCAACACTAAAATCAACGTTAAATCCATCTTTGACATGTGATCCAAAGAAAAAAGTGAGAATTAAAGATATTAAGTGGTTTTTTAATTAGATTTCTAGCTCTGAAGCGAATACTTCGATAGAACATGCTGAAAATTTTTCTGTCAATGTCAGTTGTGATGGAGAACTCCGAGATGGAAACTAATATTCCGAGAACGTTCCAGATGATTGTGAGATGGCAATTGATGAAAATATTGTTATCTGCACAGAAGAGTCAAATAATGTTCTTCAATTAGTTTCGGAGCTGGGTGACTCGGAACACGAACATAAGGAGATGGATATACTACACTTGAATTTCACAATGACCGTAATTTCAAAGATTTTTCTTCAAGAATCGAAAAAGAAGGTGGGAAATCTTCGAAGAAAATTTATAAAACTGGGCTCTTTATTACAGTAAAGGCCAATGGAAAACCTGTAGTCATAAAGAAGTCATCCTTATGTTGGCTTCTGGTCGATTTATAAACGTAAATAACAGTAAAGCAGCAGAAATGATATTGCCGTCATTTTCGCAATCATGTGAAGGCAAGTCGCGACGAAATACAATGTTTAAATCGAGATGTAATTCAATAAGCAAGAAGGTTTGAAATATATTACTGGAGAGAGCTCGAAGGAAATGGAGGACGATGATCGGAATGATTTCAGTGTATTATATACTGATACTTCAGATGCGGAGACATCTTTTGATGGTGGAGAAAATCGGGGCAGGGAAAATAAATCTCATCACAGACCCATCACTCAGTGGTCATTATTAAGTGTAATTGAGTGTAATAAATTTTACGCTGTATTTTATGATGAACGGTGGTATATAGGCCAAATTATTGAAATTATTAATGATACAATTTTTAAAATTAATTTTTTAACACGTGGAAGGAAGCAAAATAAAATGATTACCTGGCCAAAAATTAAACAAGACGTTGCTGCGGTTGATCGCACATATATTTTTTTTGTACCAGTAGTAAAAAATCATAGCATTTTTACACATAACAAAGCGCCACGAAATGACATTTCACGACCTGGAACTAATAAGAGGTAAATAATGAGGCCATTATTGACCTAGGGAAATAATGAAAACAAATAAAACGAATGCCGCAACCATGCAATCACAGTAGTATGTATGTTAAGTTGTCCACCGTCAAAATTCATTCTAGTTTATTTTTATTTAGATTTATACCACAAATCATACTCTAAAACTTATAAATGCTCGACCTCTAAGGTAAAATAACTAACAGTATTTTAACAATAGCAAAATATGTATGACAGAAGTATAATTGGAAAAAATATCCTAACAGGTAACTATTATAGATGTAAAGATATTTTACTTTCTTTACATAAAACTGTATTTTAAGGTTATGTAACAACATAATATGGAAACAATATAACACGTAACTATTACAGATGTAAAGAATTTTAATTTATTTATAAAAATTGATAGTGCAATTATGGCATGTCAAATTTATTGATGGTTCAATTCTGATTCAGAGCTGTAGGCACATTAATGACAGTATTGTTAATTGTGTTAATTCCATAAGTATTTACGATATCTTCAGTTGAAATAGGGCCTGATTGTACTGCTGATGTTGATGGAATTTGGTTCATATCGTGTGTAAGTAGATGTAGGTATTGTAACATATATGCTATATTTTTTTTTATTTGTAGGGAATCTTCGATATAACTTTCAGCTACACTAGATTTCCAACCACCATGTACCATCTTGTTTTAACTGAAGGATATTACCACCATTGACAACTAAAAGTGTAGCCTAGGTTCTACGAAGGGCAATTTCTTTTGGCATCTGTCCTATTGTGTTATGTCCAATGTCTTATCTAGTACATTTACCATTACATACACTAATAAAGAATTTTGCTATATCTGGAATTGGTCTAATATTTAAATAGTTTTTAATTATTTTGATCCAAAGTGGCCCCATTATTACAAACTTTAGAGACGAACCATTTTTGCTATTGCAGATGTGAATAATAATTAAATCGGCTTTCATGATGACATCAGAAATTAATAAATTACACAGCTCATCACTTCGGCATGCACCAGCAACACCAATTACAAGAGCAGTCTACAGGGTTATAAATTGTCAATAATTTTGAAGTATTAATATATAAACATACTACCTTAGTTGCAATGTAACATGTATCGGGTGCCTCAGTAAGGAATTTTATAATTTCCTCTAGTAAATACTAATGACTTTTTGGGCTTATAATTTTCATTTTATCTTTTTAAAAAGGCAACTAATTTAAAATATTTTGATATGTTAATATTCTCTGTTAAGCCAAGTGTAGCTTTCAATATTGAATAATGGGTCCATAAAGTCGAGGCTTTTTAATGTTGTGTGTTTAATGGAAGTACGTTTTGAGAAGTTATTACTGTATTTTTGGAATTACACGGTTTTTTAAATTCTGTATATGTTTTTATGTATAAGTGTTTAGATATATGCGGAAGCAATCTCGCGCATTGCAGGTGGTGTAATCTAAACTCTTCAGATATTATAAATGGAATGAAAAATAATCTAATAAATACCTACTTGACTTTTACTTTCAGCATTTATGTCAAAACTTATTTGTCAACATCAAAATATAGCCTACTTATTTGTTTATATGAAGTTTTATTACAAGGGAATTCTTACATGTATGAGTAAATTTATTCATAATTATTAAGGTTTCAAGATCCAATTAGACTACTGGTACAAAAAATAGTATACATACTGCGGTTGAGAAGACTATTATTGCCCTTGTGGCTTAAATTCCTCGGCGCTTTGCGCCTCGGAATTTAATCTCGCCACTCGGGCAATAATAGTCATCTTCTCAACCTTGGTATGTAATATACTATTACGGCCCTGTTAAATTTGCCACCGAAATGGAACCTTTTCATTTAGATATAAAATTGCATACGCCGAGATTTCTAAGAAATATGATAACATTAAATTTGAGATTAAATCCTGTGTTAAAGACTAATTATTATTGTTTAAGGGGAGGGTAGGGTTTCTAAAAAAAAAATTTTAATTTTTTTTATTTGATTTTCTGAATGGAGAACCTTTCAAAAATATTTTATGAAAATTTGAGATGAATCAGAGCAAAACTAACGAAGATACAGCGGTTTAAGCGACCGCGTGTCACTTCCGCTCGCCCAAAAGGACGGTATTGGTGGCCATCATACAGACGCCTAATGCACTTCAAGGATTTGACGTCTACTGTTTATTTAGTCAGTGTCAGTGTCAGTTTAGTCAGTGTAGATAATATGATTCAGTGTGAGGTAAGCCGATAAAACTCGCTTATGGACGTTTTATTCCAAATTTTTTCAATTTGTGTTCAAACTTTCAAGCGTTTTTCCCACAATTCACGTTTTCAAAGTCGGTGCCCCTCATAACTTCAAAACTACTGTACCGCTCCTTTTGTAGTTTTCAACACTATTTCTGTACATAATTTACGAGGTAACGCTGGAGAGTTTTTTTTTCAAATTTGTTGATATTTTTTATTTTACAATAACAAATTGGCCGATTTTTCCCGCAAAAATCATGTTTCTCATTTCAAAGTGTTCCCGAAAAGTGAAAAATTGAAATTTCGGAAAACCCTCCCAGCGTTACCTGGAGAAAACGATTATCTAACGAAAAAACTTTGATTTTCTCATTTCAGATGATCCAGCACCGAGCTATGAGGGGCACCGCAATTCAATTTTTTTCCGAGACGCTTCCAAATAATTGTTGCCATTGCCGAATTTTTTAATATTTCTTCATGAACATTTCACATAATGTTCTTCAAATGTTATACTTTAATGTACCTTTGGCTTTAATGCATAGATTTCAACTGTGTCATCAAAAAAAATGCACAAAAGTATGCCTTTTTTTGCACGAATTAACCTTACCCTCCCCTTAATTAATAATATTTAAGTTTATCAATGTTACTTTTGCTGCGTTTACGTGCACAAAATCCTCAGAACTCGTGGAACATATAAAGAAATTATTTGGGATTATTTGGGATTATCGGGATTATATGGGATTATGTGGGATTACATGGGATTATTTGGAATTATTTGGAATTATTTGGAATTGTTTGGAATTATGTGGAATTATATTGGATTATGTGGGATTATTTACATATGATGGGATTATGGTGTACACTTCTGAGTCAGCGGTTTCCCCCTCGGATTTATATTAATATTACATTTAATTTATTGATTGAACGCAATTTATAATCAACAATCTGAAGGGTTTGAAAGGAAATAAAGTACCCTGAATCCTGGTCTGTGATCGATGAAAAGACACAACGATTCGAGGAAGTAAACAACGCCAATAACTACGTGAGAAATGCAAAAGTGTTTGAATTGAAATGTTGGCCGAAATTTCATATTTCCGTATTTTTTAATTTAAACTGCAGAAAAACTAGCAAATAACAATAAATTTAGCATATAGGTTTCATCATTTGAAATTATATGTTTTACACAAAAATCAAGCAAAATTGAAATTATTTGAAAAGGTAATCATACATTTTGACAAGGTAGTTCCAGAATGTTTTACACCATAAACAATCAAAGGTTTATAACAAAAAGACGCATTCCTACCTGATAATAATATTAACAAGCTATTGAGCAAACTATATATGAAAAGAGTAGCTGCCAAATTCTTCTTAGTTCCTGTACCTAATCCAATTAAGATAATAGAGTATATTCAGTCCTTGTTTGAAATTTGAGCCACTGCAAAACATTAGATCCTACCCAATGCCACAGAAAGATAATCTCATATAATGAACCGATTTGTACCGTGTATTAAGAACTTGTTACAGGAGCATATGGTATGTCACCAATTTAAGTTATAAATCGTAAATTGTATAGGTACATAATACATAAAACATAAAGTACATGTAATTTTTTTTAAGAAACGCTCTTAAATACATGTATACACTACTAGTTCATAAAATTTGCAAATAGTAAATATTCACATCCTTTTTAGATTACCCTTGATCGCGAAAACATGGCGCTACTTAGATATTTTAAATTCTGCAAGTATTGCAAGAGTATATTCACTTAATAAATTGCTATACATACAAATCGATCAGCAATTTTTATTGTATACTATACAATGCACGCTTTTTTGAATTTTGTAACCTCTCAGGAGTAATTTTCACGGTACATTTGAGGACGCTAAGATAACACAAATCTCTCATTTATTTTCAATATACAATGTGTTTTGTTAAGAAATAAACAGATAAACTTAATTTCAAATTTATACTAAGCAATCACACTACCTAGTAAAAAATGAGATATGGCCACCACACGACTTTCTTATACGTATGAGCCTTTCAAACTATACAATTTTAAGAATTTTTTTATACAAAACTTATTCAAATTCCTATTCTAGGTACTTTCATTCGCTTAATAAATCGCTATAGAATGCATACTTTGCAAGATATTATCAAAAAAGTGCTCCTCGCTAAGAGCAAAAGTGCTACTTCCGGTCCGAATTTTGAAATTTCATATATACAAAAAATATTGAAAATCCAGTTCTAAATACTTTTGTACTCTTGATAAATATATATAGAATGCATAACTTACGACATATTTGCAAAAAATCGCTATTCGATAAGAGTAAAAGTGGTACTTCCGGTCCGAATTTTGAAATTTTTTTTATACAAAAGATATTGAAAATTATGTTTTAAATACTTTTATACCCGTAACGTACTTGTCTAAAGAGCATGACTTGCGAAATATTCGCAAAAAACTGATTTTCGATAAGAGTAAAAGACCTACTTCCGGTAGGAATTTCGAAAAACTTTTTAAATAAAATTATTCTCAATTTTAATTTTAAGTATATATGAATTCTTTATAAATTTGTTTAAACTTAGTAGTTGACGAAATATTCGCAAAATTCGATTTTTTCGCTAAAGTAAACTGCTACTTCCGGTCTACCGATTTTACTGAAAAACTAATCAGATCTCAAGAGGGAGATTATACACGTAAATACAAAATTTGGAATTGATATCTACAGCGGTTTGGCCGCTATCGTGGTCACACACACACAGAGAGAGAGAGAGAGAGAGAGACAGACACACAGACACATAGACACACAGACATTTTTTAAAAACCACTTTTTCGGTATCAGGGGACTTCAAAACGTGGACATCTGCAAAAATCTCGAGGTCGAATAATACCCATCCGATAGTTAATTTGAAGAGAGCAAATGAGTTTCTCGGAGATCTTGCATGTAACTTACCTCGTTGACTATATACAGGGTTATGATAAAGTAACGCACAAAATTCATAAAACGTACAATGTTCGTTTTTGAAAAAAATTCAAAAACACGTTAAACAGTTTATTTTATTCCGCGTCTTTTAACATAAGTCAAAAAAATAAAACGTCAAATTTGTCAAAGTTATGACGTCATCAATATTTTTTTTAAATATGAAGCTTGGTTTTTTTACTTTATTTGATAAAGCTTGTTTTTCTGCATTATAAAGAAATAATTGAAGTAGGGGTAACATAAGAAAAAACTGATAGAATTAATAAAAAACAAAATAAACTTTATTATAGTAATAACATTTAAATCAACTAAACAGTCCATTAAACCAAAACGATTTCTTACAGGAATTGTTCAAACTGTGTCCCGTTCACTATCTGACATAGGCCAAGACGATGGTAGACCTGATTTACAGAGTCTTCGATCATCTGCGGAGTTATACGAGTCATTTCATGTCTAATTCGTTCCATTAAGTCTTCTAAATTGTCTGGTCGGTTAACGTAGACCCGACTTTTTAAATGTCCCCACAGAAAGAAATCAAGGGGGTGAGATCAGGTGACCTAGGTGGTCATTCCATTGGTCCACGTCTTCCAATCTACCTTCCTTCAAACTGGTTATCCAGAAACCTTCGAACATTAAGACCATAATGTGGTGGTGCACCATCTTGTTGGAACCAAATACTGGGATCCAAGTTTTCCCTATTATTTGGATCCGGAAATGCCGCAATTAGATCCGGAAGCACTGCCATACGAATATGTTCCAAATATCGCTCAGCTGTTAAATTCCCACGAAAGAAATAAGGACCAATAAATTTTCCCCTGACGATTCCTACCCATACATTAATTTTTTGGGGGCGCTGGGTGTGTTTTGTCTGAATCCAGTTGGGAATTTCCCGAGCCCAGTAGCGACAATTGTGTCGATTTACTGTACCACTTAAATAAAACGTTGCCTCGTCTGAAAATACTACACTATTAAGCAAATTTGGATTTTCGTCACAATGCCTCATGAAGATTTCACAAAATTCCAAACGTCTGTCCGGATCATCTTCTGAGAGTTTGTGAACAAGTTGAACTTTGTATGGGTGCAGTTTTTCTTTTTTTAAAAAGTTTACTACAAACGGCTGACTAACATCTTGTTGTAAGGCAATTTCTGCTGTAGTTGCGTAGGGTTGTCTTCTAATGACAGCAAAATATCTAACTTTGCATCGTCGCTTATTCCTGGTCTTCCAGATTTTGGAGCATCACTTACGCTTCCTGTTTCATTAAATTTTGCAACAATTCTGCTAACTGTGCTTCTAGCAATTGGAGGTCTTTCAAAATGTGTTTCGTTAAATAAAACACATGCTTCTTCATGACTTCGAAGTCTATCGCCGTAACCTACCATCATTAGAATTTCTATCCTTTCTCTTTCCGTTAAAGGAGCCATCTTAATAAAATTGGTATGACACTAATTGTAAGACTGACACTGACAAACAGTTGTTTTATTACTAGGTAACTTTAAGTTTTAATTCTTTTAATATTTAGCTTCTTTTCATAAATTCAAAAACTAGTTTATTTTGTTTTTATTAATTCTCTCAGTTTTTTCTTATGTGATCCCTACTTCAATTATTTCTTTATAATGCAGAAAAACAAGCTTTATCAAATAAAGTAAAAAAAAACCAAGCTTCATATTTACAAAAAATATTGATGACGTCATAACTTTGACAAATTTGACGTTTTATTTTTTTGACTTATGTTAAAAGACGCGGAATAAAATAAACTGTTTGACGTGTTTTTGCATTTTTTTCAAAAATGAACATTGTTCGTTTTATGAATTTTGTGCGTTACTTTATCATAACCCTGTATAGCTATCTACATAAATGCAGGTAAAAAGTTAAAACATAGCATTACTAATGTACTCTACAAGTTTACATGCGAATAGTTAAAGACGACAAGGCCCATAAATAAGTATTATTGTGTATACAGATCCTAAGTATCAGAAGCAGTTTCTAACATTTTTGATTAAATTTAGTATTAAAGTGACTGAGATCAGAAGGAAGGATATTTCACATTACTGAATTATTAGTTATGTTTCTTCGAGCCCCCACTTCTGAGTAGTTCTATAACTAGTGCGCATGTCATTTCTTTTAATTCACACAAAATTAAACAAATCCGTTAATTCTAGTCAAAAGTCAACATATCAAAAATTAAACTGGCGATTTCACGTCCAAGAAATATTGTTAAACAAAAACAACTTATAGTAATGTTATAACCTATACTAAAGTAGAAATAAACCAAAGCCCTATACCAAGTGCTTGCCGACGAGCTGCGGATGCATTTACTATGATAAAACGACGACACCGAGAGTTTGTATGAGTTACTACGAGAAAGCAATATACAAACTGTTCTATTGGTCGAGTGTAGTGAGCCTTGACTGACTCGCGTTTAGGAGAGCAGCAGTACTTGCGCATTTCATTTGTATTTTGTTCACGCTCGATCTCTAGTCGACTAGTACATTTTTAAATCGCGTTTCGTCCATCTAATTTAGAACAATTACGCGCCAAATAATTATTTTTAAGTTTTTAGAATTAATGACAATTTCTTTTATTAACTCATACAATTTGGGAAGCTGTGATGAAATCCGTTACTAAAATTGTTTACTGCGATTATTTGATGCTTCAACAAGTTTCTACTTATAAATTATCCAGGTAGTGATTTTTTATTGATTAATATTATTTCCATCTTCTCTAAAGCAATACAGTAAATGACTTTATTATAATAATAATAATAATAATAATAATTCATTTTATTTCTTAGTACTTCAGACATTGTATGTAGCACAGTACAAAAACTGAGGTGTGGCCACCACACGACTTTCTTATACGTATGAGCGTTTTAAATAATAGAATTTTAAGAATTTTTTTATACAAAAATGATTCAAAATCCTATTCTAAGTACTTCTATTCTCTTAATAAATCTCTATAGAATGCATACTTTGCAAGATATTATCAAAAAAGTATTACTCGCTAAGAGTAAAAGTGCTACTTCCGGTCCGAATTTTGAAATTTCATATATACAAAAAATATTGCAAATTCAGTTCTAAATACTTTTGTACTCTTGATAAATATATAAAAAATTGTTAAAGTTAAGTCGAGTGAGTGCACAGACACGACATGTGCACAGATAAATATTTCTCAGTGTTAATGTGCTTTTTTTGGATGTAATTTGTAATATATTTAGTTGTAAAACAGCTATAGTGACGTGTTAAGTTATCCTGCGTCGTTTGGGATAAGTTATTTTGAAATACAACACTTAATTACTTCATAATTCGAAGAAAATGTCCAGTAATTCAATGCATATAAGCCAGCTGAAAAAGATAGAGCTGCAAGAACGTTTACAAAAACTGTCAATGGATTGTACTGGAAAAAAGAGTGCTCTCCTAAAGAGATTTAGAGAGGCAACAGGTTGTGAATATATTGAAATTGAAATAGACCAAGAAAGTGTATGTAACGGCAGTGACGCACATAACAATAATGATGATAGTCAAGGTGAATTAGTGTCCGATGATGAGGGTAATGTTTCAGTGGAAACAGTAATTAACAAAGATCGTTCACTGTGCAGAAAACCGAAAAATAATACACTTAAACTGCAGCGCAAACTAATATCCCTCGAAAACGAAGTACATCGGTTGCAGTGCCAAATTTCGAAACTGTGTAAATATATGAAGAGGAAACTTTCGATGAAACCTAATAAGCAAGAAAATATCCAAAGTAGTAATACAACGCGGCAGAAACTGCAGGATGATGTCAATGAGAGGACCGAGGTGCCAAGTGGGAACGAGATGGGTGTATGTGTGTTGGGGGGGACAAATGTTTGCAAGCTGCCCGTGTCTTCGGTGAGTGATGGGGTCCGTGAGAGGGCTTCAGACGGGACGGAGAAGAACAGTAGGCGGCAGTCCTCGATTGCGGTCCGGTGTCCAGCGAAAATTGTAGGCGAGGAGAATTCCAGTAGCATGACAAGGAATAAAGTATTGATATTGGCGGACAGTCACGGTAGGGATTTGGCTAGTTTGTTTATTCATTCTTTGAAAAATAAATACTCTGTTCAATGTATAGTCAAACCAAATAGTTGTATTGATAATGTTATAAGCGACGAGCGCATCTTGTGCAAGGATTTAAGTCTGAATGACTTTCTTATTGTTTTTGCGGGGACCAACGACATACTGTCGAATAGGCATCTATCAACAAGTACATTAAAGCGCATCAGATATTTGTCGTGTCATACAAATTTTATCTATATGTCTATACCTTATTTTGACGATAGCGATAATGCAAACCTTAACAATAATGTTTATAATTTTAATTGTGCTATTTATAATACTATATTCAATAATTATAAAGGAGGCGCCTATGTAGAAACTAATTTGATTACAGATGCAAAAGATAGATCGCACGACGGTCTGCATTATCGCAGATCGGGTAAAGCTAAGTTGGTCAATCATGTAGCAAGTATTATTGTAAATTATGACTATGCTTCTGCTGTTTCATGTAGCAATAGGTTTAGTAATTTGATATATATTGTACCCGATGTTGGTGCTGTGGAGGCTTCTTCGAATAGGCGAGATACAAACGTGGGGGGGTCAAATTTTCAATCAATACTGAATGCAGTAAGGATTGCATAATGCTGGGTGTTTTTCATTTAAATGTACGTAGTGTTAAGTATAAAGTGGATAGATTAAATTTGCTTTTTCAGTCTCTAAAGTACCCACCGATAGTTTGTTTGTCTGAGCATTGGCTTGTGGATCCGGAATTACAATATTTGGGTGTTTCAAATTATAGTTTAGTGAATGCATTTTGTCGAACGAAAAATAGGGGTGGTGGGGTTTTAGTGCTTGCCAAAGATGGTGTTGGGGCTATGCCACTGATTTGCGATGTTAACCCGATAGAAAAAGATTTCGAGTATTGCGGTATAGTTATTAAAACAAATGGGATACGTATACTTATTATCTGTGTATATAGGGCACCTTCGGGCGATTTATGCGTTTTTCGGGAAAAGATGCTACAGATTCTTGAATTTGGCAACCCTTTGAAAAATCTAATGTTCGTGTGTGGAGACTTTAATATTAACTTTAATGCGGGAAACAGATTGTCTGATAGTGTTGTGGAATTATTTGCGTCGTTTGGTATGATCCCCCTTGTTCAGGATAACACCAGAACGACTTTTTTGACTTCTACATTGATTGATAATGTGTTTGCAAATATTGACGCATCACAGTTGAGTGTTAGGGTGGGTGATGAGGATATCTCGGTTCACTGTTATCAGCTGTTGTCGATGGATTGTCGGTGTAAGGACACTGTCGAGCCTCCATTGTTCTCTGAAAGGCGTTGTTTCACTGACGTCAGTAGGGCGACTTTTCAGTTCATGTTGTCAAATGAGTCTTGGAGGGGGGTGTTCGAGACCGCGGAATTGGATCTTGGTTTCAATGTTTTCTATGATACGTTTCTTTACTGCTTCAATGAATCTTTTCCACTAAAAAGATGTAAAACTAGATCAAGCACTCACATCCCGTGGTATAATAGCACTCTGCGACAGATGGCCAGTAATCTAAAAGATTTATATATATTGTCTAAAACACATAATGACGAATACTTAAGTAACTGTTATAAAATGAGCAAAGAACGTTACAACCAACTAATTAGTGATACTAAGCGCGATTATTATAGTGGGCTAATTGGCTCTTCTAGCGATAAACTGGGCACTGCTTGGAATATCATTAACAGAGAAACAAAAAAGAAGCAAAATAGGGAAACTCAGCTTTGCGATGGGGAGGGGGAAATTATCACTGACCCATCACTTGTGGCTGATTTACTGAATACTTATTTTAGTGGCTCAGCCACGGGGCTGTGTTCTGATGCTGGAGCGGGGCATGTGAGTATCGGGCCAAATGCTATCGGTTGCTTTCTTGAACCGACTGATGCATTGGAAGTTGGAAGGATTATTAGGGAAATGTCTGCTAAGAAGTCTAGCGGTGTGGATGATATTCCATACTGTTTATTATCTTTGGTCATTGACCATATAGTGGAACCTTTGGTTTATTTAATCAACCTATCACTAGTCAACGGAATATTTCCGAACAGATTGAAAATCGCTAAGGTGATACCGTGTTTGAAGAAGGGTAAATCTAGTGGCGATGTTGCTAGCTACAGGCCTCATTCTTAATGCAGATAAGACAAATATTGTCACCTTCTCCAAAACTAAAAATTTGGATTACAGTTTGTGTTTGAGCTTGGGGGGCAAATCATTGACGGAGAGTGAGTCGTCCGTCTTTCTGGGTTTGACGGTGGACAGGTGTCTGCGTTGGGGTGAGCATTGCGTGGGTCTATCTAAAAAATTGAATCCCATGTTGTATGCTATTGGTATGCTGAGTAGGGTTGTCTCTTTGGAGAGCCTGAGATTATTCTATTATGGTTGTATCGAGTCACGTTTAAGATATGCGATCATTTTCTGGGGATCATCTACATACTTTAACGACATTTTCATTATTCAGAAACGTATGTTAAGAGCCATGAGGGGTGTTTCCTCACGTAGTAGTTGCAGACCTCTGTTCCGGGAAATGAATATAATGACGGTTGCCTCGTTATATATTTATGAATTGATTATCTTCTTGCTCAAAAATACAGATAAATACAAGCGCAATAATCAGATCTACAACACTATGGTGACGCGTCATAATAATGACTTTTCTGTCCCGCTACATCACTCCAAATTTTATGAAAGATCTCCGAGGTACATGGCGGTAAAGGTTTATAATGCATTGCCGGCTAATTTAAAATCGCTAAGCGGTACAAATCTCAGTGCATTTAAGAAGCAATTAAAACTTTATCTGTTGGAAGGAGCCTTCTACAGCATTAACGATTTTATAGTTTGACAAGTGTTATATATTGTACCTGATCTGTGTATTTTTTTTAATGACAATGTCAATGTTCTTTTGAATTTATGACAATAAAGATATTATTATTATTATTATTATTATTATTATATAGAATGCATAACTTACGACATATTTGCAAAAAATCGTTATCCGATAAGAGTAAAAGTGGTACTTCCGGTCTGAATTTTGAAATTTGTTTTATACAAAAGATATTGAAAATTATGTTTTAAATACTTTTATACTCGTAACGTACTTGTCTAAAAAGCATGACTTGCGAAATATTCGCAAAAAACTGATTTTCGATAAGAGTAAAAGACCTACTTCCGGTAGGAATTTCGAAAAACTTTTTAAATAAAATTATTTTCAATTTCAATTTTAAGTATATATGAATTCTTTATAAATTTGTTTAAACTTAATAGTTGACGAAATATTGTCAAAATTCGATTTTTTCGCTGAAGTAAACTGCTACTTCCGGTCTACCGATTTTACTGAAAAACTAATCAGATCTCAAGAGGGAGATTATACATGTAAATTCAAAATTTGGAATTGATATCTACAGCGGTTTGACCGCTATCGTGGTCACACACACAGAGAGAGACACACAGACACACACACACACACACAGAGAGAGAGAGAGAGAGAGAGAGAGACATTTTTTAAAAACCACTTTTTTGGTATCAGGGGACTTCAAAACGTGGACATCTGCAAAAATCTCGAGGTCGAAAATTTTCATCATCACAATACTTCCTTATACTGCGTATAAGAAAGTAAAAAATGAGGTGTGGCCACCACACGACTTTCTTATACGTATAAGCGTTTCAAATTATAGAATTTTTTTTACAAAAATTATTCAAAATCCTATTCTAAGTACTTCTATTCTCTTAATAAATCTCTATAGAATGCATACTTTGCAAGATATTATCAAAAAAGTGCTCCTCGCTAAGAGTAAAAGTGCTACTTCCGGTCCGAATTTTAAAATTTCATATGTACAAAAAATATTGCAAATCCAGTTTTAAATACTTTTGTACTCTTGATAAATATATATAGAATGCATAACTTACGACATATTTGCAAAAAATCGCTATTCGATAAGAGTAAAGGTGGCACTTCCGGTCTGAATTTTGAAATTTTATTTATACAAAAGATATTGAAAATTATGTTTTAAATACTTTTATAGCCGTAACGTACTTGTCTAAAAAGCATGATTTGCGAAATATTCGCAAAAAACTGATTTTCGTAAGAGTAAAAGACCTACTTCCGGTAGGAATTTCGAAAAACTTTTTAAATAAAATTATTCTCAATTTTAATTTTAAGTATATATGAATTCTTTATAAATTTGTTTAAATTTAGTAGTTGACGAAATATTGGCCAAATTCGATTTTTTCACTGAAGTAAACTGCTACTTCCGGTCTACCGATTTTACTGAAAAACTAATCATATCTCAAGAGGGAGATTATACACGTAAATACAAAATTTGGAATTGATACCTACAGCGGTTTGACCGCTATCGTGGTCACACACACACACACAGACACACAGACACACAGACACACAGACACACAGACACACACACACAGAGAGAGAGAGACACACAGACATTTTTTAAAAACCACTTTTTCGGTATCAGGGGACTTCAAAACGTGGACATCTGCAAAAATCTCGAGGTCGAAAATTTTCATCATCACAATACTTCCTTATACTACGTATAAGAAAGTAAAAGAGGTAGCAATGTAAAAAAGCTGCGATTACATTTTATTGGCATTTAACAATTTTCATATTTGCTTCCGTTTTAATTATAGGAGAAATTTTACTTTTTACAGTATACCCGATATAGTTATGTACATACATCACCAGAATAAGCGCTTTTAATCATTCCCTATACTTTTTCTAGTTTCAACAAATGTATGTTTATATAAAAGTTACTGCCAGATGACGGAATGTGTGTGAGCGTATATGTATGTGTATGCACTCCGTTAGCTAGCCACCTTTTTGTCATTTTTACGGTCAGCCGGTTTATGGCCCGAGATGATAGCGTTAGTGACGGCTTTATGAACAGAGCGACCGCGCCGTTTTCCCTTATCTGTTATCGCCTTCTCTGGTGGGATTGAACTGTAGATGGAAGTCCCAAATCTCACACGCATACAACAACCAACAGGCCAACTGGATCCCTTTAGTGCACGCATCTCCTAGTGAATGAACAGGGAAGGGAACCTTAGAGTTTTGTTAGTAGCCACTTCCGTTCATAATGAGGGATATACGCATCGACACAAGGGGTATCTTGTCACGTCCTCCGTGACCCGATAAACAACACCGGAAAAGAAGTTGAAATCTGACAATGTTGGGAAGGTATGTAGTAACGTTTAATATCATTTTTCCATTTCCTCTTTTTCATTTGCTAGTATGTCTACGTTAATTTAACATAAATGTTTATTGCGAACAGAGAGATTAGGTAAAGAAATTATAATAGTGCAAATAGAATTTAAAAACTAATAGCCTTGGCTGATAGTGATTGCTTTGAACACAAAATGCATTCGTGGATGACTGGAAATATCTTAGTAACTGTGATGAAGAAAGCCAAATTGCTAGTTGATATAAACTTGTAAAATATTCCTCATAAACAAAAAATATTCAACTTCTCTATCCAGAAATATGACACCGATTGCAAAATAAGTCGGAAATGATAATTTTAAAAAATAAGCATTGTGATAGGCGAAGAACATAATGCTTTTATAGCATATGTCATACTGTTTTAAGTATTTTAATGAAATCAGTTTTAGTTTATACATGTTCATTTTCATTATATGTATTTATGTTATAATTATGGTACCCCAAATATGCAGAGCGCATATTTTGCATATTATATGCATATTGTGGCGTTTTCGGCTTCGCAATAAACAACTCGTGCAAATAATTTATTTAAAACAGTCTGTATATTCCCACACGTCAAATTACTTACAATATAAAAATATAAAACTAATCAAAATATAAACATGCAAAATAAATGTAACGCACTTAAAATTATTACAAATAGATTAACACATGTATTTATTTCACTACTGTTATTTATGTCCGTATTATTTATGTAACACTGTACCGTATTTATATCACTTCTATTTATATTCGTTAATATTCTATTTATATTCCTTAATATTTATGTAACAACTACACCGCTCACTTATTTATGCTTACTCTTCGACTACCACTGAAGGAACTATTTATTTATTTTTATTTATTTAACTGCACTATTCCGCTCGAGACTGTTGAATGAATCTCTTATTCCGGAATGACTCATCCATCGGTTCAACTGCTTTTATATACGCATACGAAACATCTGGAACACACCAGAAAAACGCTAGTGTTCTTCTCGATAGGACGGGAAGCATTCGAGAGACAGTCGATACTCTTCGTCGCCTCGCAGTACATGTGATTTATTGCTTTACGACTTGTTTACCAGTCGCGCCGAATATTTGCCTGTTTTTTTGTAGACTGGTTTCGTTACAATATTTTTAAATATTTGCATATATCCTTAATAAATAGCATATTGTGCATAATTGAAAGAGTTTTGAATGGTATAGATATTTGGCAAGTGTTTCAAGAGTTCAATATAGACATTTTTATAAATCTTCCTTTATCAAGTAATTTGTTTTATTATGTTTGCTGTTCCCAAGAAAAATATTTTTATGAAGTACAAGTGTATGGATATTCCCAGGCTTGAAGTCCCAGACTTCAAAATAGCTGTTTTAAACTGTTAACAAGGGCTTGATTGTGCCTATATTTACATAAGTAGGGAGATAATATTTTGAATTTAGAATTTTATTTCTGATTGTGCTTTTGAAGAGAAAACAACGATTTGTTTAATAGTATTGTGGTATTCTATTTATTTTTATTAGTAAAATACCCAAAGTCAGTAGAACGTCAGTGTGAGTTAAGCCATACAAAACACTACGTATAGATATTGGAAAAGTCCACTGTTCTGAGTGCGTTAAAGTTGTAAGTATAATTTTTGAATATTCGGTGTAGAGGGTGGTGCGAAAATGGTCGATATCTGTTATTTTTTGATATACAAAAAAAAGTTGAAAGGAAGTTACATTCTTTTTGAAGGCCATACACAATGAAAGTACAGAGAAATGTACAGGGCATTTTAGTTTTGCCCTGTGAGTATTAATTCTTTTTACGGAACCTTTGGTATATCGACCGACTTATTTGTTATAGATTTATGTAGGTCTAAGTATTGATATTATTTTCAATATGATATTTCAATTTTTGTTTTTTTTCATTGCGGATACTATGCGATAAAAAATATCAAATAGACCAACACGTGAACACTTCTGCTCATATTGCTAAATTGGGTAAGTTGAAATCTGGAGACGTGTCACAACCCACATTAACGCAATGTTTCCAACCAATATCAAAAATGCTAAACGCACAAGACATCTTTAACCGAGACCTATGTCATGCAAATTATTACGTCAAATATTCCCTTGTCAAAGCTATGTAATCAAAACTCCACTTACTTTCTCCAGAAGTATTGCAAATTCAATGTCCCAGGTGAAACAACACTACGAATAAAAGACGTAAGTTCCTTGTATTCGCAGGTAAGTAAGGAAATTAAAGCGAAAATTTGGAACAAACATCTTTAGATGTGTATTGATGAAACCACTGATTCAAGAGGACGTTGTATTGTTCATTTATTGATTGGTGTTCTTAGCGACGAAATTCTACCAAAATTTTACATCAATGCTTCTAAAAAGTCAGAAAATACAAATGCACAATGGAAATGACAGTGACCAGATTTGTTCAAGAGGAACTATCAACACTTTTCTTCCTATTCCTGTTCCTGGAGATCTTTTGCTCATTTTGTCAGATGCAGCACCGTACCTGATAAAGGCCGGGCAAAATTTGAAAATGTTTTACCCGAACTTGATACATGCTACATATCTTGCTCATGCTTTAAATAGGTTTGCAGAAGAGACTAGGAAACATTTTGCTCTTGTAAATAGTTTAATTTCCAAGAGGACAAAATCTTCCTTAAAGCGCATATAAGGGTTCAGTTCTATAAACTACCAAACACTCCTCTTCCACCTCAATCTGTTATTACAAGACGAGGCGCTTGGTTGGAAGAGGCTTTTTTTTGCGAGAATTTCTGTTAATTAAAAGTTCTAATTTCAGAATTGTCTGACGAATCTTTCCAATCCTTCACTGATTAAGCGTATTAAGTTAATGGGAAATTTGGTGTTGCACCCTGCCATATAAAATATGCATTTTTTTTTATTTGAACAGAATGATTTTTCATTCAATTTTCAATTAGAATAGTCTGCCTACCTCAAAAGGTTTTTGATAGCAGGAAGATGCCCCTATTGTCACGTACATTGTTACTATCAAACGCTACTCTCTAAATTGAAAATTCTTAAGTAAGGTTGTATGATGGTAATACATCCAAAACTTAAACATACATTTCCATAAAAATAATGTGTGCCTGGAAAGTTGTGCTAAAATAAATAAAACACCTGTCATAAATTAATCCTCTAAATAGAGTTATGTTGATCATGCTGTATATGAAAGGAAAACATTAACATAATTTTTGTAATAATGTTTAAATTAGTTTCCAGTACTTTTTTTTCGTAATTGTCCATAATTCTGGATGTAATTGCTAACATTAAAGACGTATTAAATTTTATTTTCAGTTCACTTTTAAGCAGCTATTAAAATATTTGTTCACTTTTACTTACTTTTTGCTGTCCCTCCAATTCCTTCTCTTCAGGAGTAAAATGGTAGTTGTACTGCAGCAGTTCCATTTTATTTTATTGCCAGGCTCAATTAATTTACTCTGTAATTCTTAAACTTTCGTCTTAAATTGGAGGTTTTAAGTACGACGTTAAAATAAAACTAGAGCGCGATTTTGGGTGTTTCATTATTTACGACAATCGTGTGTATTTTTTCTTGTTTTTTCTTACTCTCTCGTCCCAAGTAGCGTCTTTCCTTTTTGTTCACGCCAGCTACCAGACCGTCTTCCTATTCCTTTCACTCGGAGACAAAGGGAGAATAAAAGGACTTCGGATTTTATGTCAGTTTAGAGTTGCTAGGTTTAATGTTTTATCAGTGTAGTGTCGTACAGTTGTCTAAGTTCCTTCTCGTGTTTGCCCGTGCAGAAAATGGCACAGCGCCCCTGGTCATTTTAAACGTATTCCAGTAGGTCCATTTCAAGTTTTGAATTTTAGTAGAAAATGACAAAATATATAGCACAAGAATATACAGTGTGTACATAAAGTAAGGAATAATATTCATATTTTGTTTATCATCGCTGTTTGGGAGAAAAGCTCGGACAGGTCAATTTTACTTTCATCCTCCGGATTTTGTGGATGTAATTTTTTTTTCTTTGGTTTACTACTCTGGGACCTATGACGTCATCGACTTCTTTCTCAATTGGAACCTTCTTATTCTTTTGCTAGAAATAAAAAGTAAATTTTTTTCTGAATTCAGCAATAACGGCAGTAACGGGCAATTTAATTAAAATTATTTGCTCTGGAGAAAAGTGTATCTTCTAGTTCGTGCATTATTAATTTAGAGAAAGTATACTTTCTAAAAGAATTAATTCAATATGAAGTTCAATAATATTTCTTTATCTGAGATCTCGATAATACTTGTAGGTATATTAATTTACCTTGGTTCCAATTTTTAGTACTTGGATTGATTCACACTTGAGGGTACTCCGTTTAAGCTCCTAGGAAGAAGTTAATGTTTGGCAGCAGCTCTGTTCTCCAAGGATTGTTCGTAGAAAATATGAACAAAATTGGATTTCGAGTTGAAGTTTTACAGATTATAATTCTCTAATGCGCGGGCAAAAGGGCATAAGTCAAAAAATGGCAAAATAGAGTTAAGTACACCTGCGATGCAGAAATCCATGTAAATTTGTCTGGTAAAATAGATTTAAGTCAATGTCGATAAATATGGTTTCTATATTGTTTGGTTTCAGGGACATAAGTTGTATCTCGACAAATATGATCGGGCAAATGGGCGTTTGTAACATAAGTCCCTTGGATCAAGTTGATAGAAGTGATCTTACAGACTTATGTCGAATTAATCCTATTGTACTGTAAACCTTTGTAACATAAACCTGTTTGACCAACATCAGCTGATGCGTAAACGGTGTTATTTGACGGTGTAACGCTGTTTCTGCATGTTAACAATAACGTCTAATCGAATAAAACGTATATTAGAGATGTGTGCAAGACCGACCGATGACGGTAAGTCAGAATAAATTATTATTTTAATATCATAATAGAAAGTGTGGTTATGTTTGGGAATGGCTTTCGTAATCGACCAATTATTATTGATAATACTAAAAGACTGTTATTTTTCTTTTAGAGGCTAGCACGTCCAAGGAAAATAATTACTACTGGGATGGATACGATAGTGACAGAGATCCCAACTATCTACCATCTAATACGAGCTCTGATGATGACGATGATGATGTTGAAGATAGCAATAAAATAAGAAGTGATATACAACATGACACTACAAGACTCGCAAGTGATAATCAAGATATTAGCGAAGTAATGAATGTTATTCCCACTGAAGAGGTAAACGGGAATATTACTTACACTGAAGAAGTAAATAATGGTAATGTAAATCCAGCTGAAGAAGTTAATGGTGAAGTTCCATACGAACCGCTTTTCAAACCTTACGCTAGAAAATTGAGAAGAGAAAGGACAGTTAAACGTCACACAGGTCAAGAATATGTAACTGCTAAAGGTAGATTGCAAAGAAAGCGTGCATTGAGAGAATTGGGCAATTGTAGAATGAAGTGTAAAATGTGGTTAAACGAGAACTTAAGGGAGACTATTTTTACCGAGTACTGGCAGCAGGGAAGTTACGAAAGAAGAATTAATTATATCGGAAAACTGGTAACATCATCCGAAGTTTGTACTCGCCGCATAAGGAATGCAAATACTCCAAAAGAACGAAATATCACCTACAATTACGCATTTGAAATCGACGGTGAAAGGCGCAAAGTATGCAAACGTTGTTTTCAATCAACTATAGATGAAACCGACAAATTTATTCGGAACGCTTTAATGAAAAAATCTGAAACTAAAACTGGGACAATCAAAGAAGATCAACGCGGCCGACATGAACCCGCTAATAAATCAAAGCCCGACAAATTAAAAGAAATTGCTGATCACATTGAATCTTTCCCAAAATATGAAAGCCATTATACGCGACGAGTAAATGACAAGAAGTACCTATCATCAGATTTAAACCTTTCAAAGATGTACCAACTGTATCGTGAAGTTACGCCTAAACCCCTTGGGAGGAAGATTTATGAATTAGAGTTTCATAAGCAGAAATTAGCGTTCAAAGTTCCAAAAACAGATACCTGTCACAAATGTGAGGTAATGAAGATGCAGCTTGATGTCATTACAGATGAGGAAGAACTTAGAAATGTAAAAGCAGCCCAAGAGATACACCATAGGGAGGCCGACTTGGCTTACCTATCCAAGAAAAATGACAAGACTCTCTCAAGAAGCGACCCAACTTTAATGTGTTTCACATTCGATTTACAACAATGCCTGCCAACGCCGTTTTTAGAGACCTCTGTGAGTTTCTATAAAAGAAAGTACTGGACTTACAACTTGACAGTACATAATTGTGGGACTGGATCAGCTTCATGCTACCTATGGCATGAGGCTGTAGCGATGCGCGGTGCCACTGAAATCGCATCTTGCCTGTTTAAAGAGATTATGATTACTTTATATTCCGATACTTGTGGCGGGCAGAACAAGAATTTTCATGTAGCTGCAATGTTCATGGCAGTTTTGCAACTTTCCCATATAGAAGAAATTAATCACAAGTTTATGGTGTCAGGACATTCTCATATGGAATGTGACATCGATCACTCATTAATTGAAAAACAAAAGAAGAGGTCTGGTATGAAAATATCTCATCCTCAAGATTGGGCCACTTTGATACGTTGTACTAATAAAAAGCAACCATTCAGAGTTGTGGAGATGACGCAGGATGATTTTTATGACTTTTCAAACTTGCTAACAACTGTATTTGTAAAAAAGCAAAAAAATTCAAAGGGAGGAACTTTTAAATTGCAAGAATGTAAATGGCTAAAATACACAAAAGAATATGGAATGGTTTATTATAAAAAAAGTCTAGATGAAACTGAAATGTTTGAAGAAATCAATTTCAATAGACGTGGACGTCGCACTACAGACTTAAAGCTGATAAAACGCTACAACGGTCCTCTTCCCATAGCTCCTGAAAAGAAAGTCCAGCTATTAGAAATGCTTTCATTAATTCCAGACGTTTATAAGAGTTTTTATAGGGAGCTTAAAACTAAAGATATGGCTGATAATGATCCTGACCTAGAAGACTATGAATTTGACGACGAATAATGTCCTGTATGTAATATTAGAACATAATGTTACGTAATTGTACATTGTTTCTAATAAAACTTTTTTGATACAAAGGAATTATGTTGCTTTTTTGCGGTTCTTTTAGACTTAAGTCAATATCAACTTCTAAATTATTTTTCATGGAGCAATCATTAAATACATGCTTGTATAACATCGTCCAGTTATACCATAAATACTGATAATAAAATACTTTTACAAAAACAATATTTTTCAAAGCCGATCGAAACTTCATAAATTTCTCCCGAGAATGTTTATTTTTCGACTTATGCCCTTTTGCCCGCGCATTAGAGAATTATTGTTTATAATCTTAATGGTTAACACTTATTTTAGTTTACTATTCATCACAGGTACTGACATTTTACTGGATAAAGAATATAATTTTCTTATTACTTAAAAATGAACCAAACCATTTTTATCGATGGCGTCATACGGCCTTCTTTTATTTTTCCTTTTGTCCTTCTAAGCATACTCTAATTATTCTCCATTGTATTAGTTAATATAAAACAAAGAAACAATATTACATATGAATATTAAATTGTTAATAACGTTGGACTTACATTTTTTTTACATACCAGAATTTCATGTCTCAAGATTACTAACCCCTTGTTTCAATTTTTATTCAAATAACAGCGTTCAAATTATTGTATTATTCATAAATTGAAAGATTCTAATATGTTTTTATTTTAACAAATTACCTGTCAAGATATGCAGATAATAAATTCATCTTCTTCTGTACTCAAATAGAAATCTATCTTATATACTTGTAATATTCTAGAATAGCTGGTTTACATCTTAACTAAAAATATTATACTTACAATAAAATCCTGTACAAATCAACATATGGATATTTATTTTGTCCCGATAAATACCTATCACTGAACTAAACTATATTTCTTTATAAATAAACGTCCCGACCCGCTTAATTTCTTTTAAATTAATTGTTCTATGATAATATAGTTCTATTCCTATCAATATGACATCTATACGTGTAGATGATGAACCTCATACCAGCTTCAACTGTTCAATACCCTTCAACATCTTCACCTATCTACGTATAGATGCTGTGCACTGATGTATTTAAACGATTACCACAGTTAAGTGATTTAAGCCATTCAACACCAAGGAGAGTCTTTCACACTCATGAGATCACATGCATTGCCGATAAAACAGTTGTTTACTTTTTAACAGAAGGTTGTTTATTTTCCGATAATAACAATTATCAGTGTTAATTGAATCGTTTAGGTTTTAGATATTAATACATAATAGGATGGATGTCAGAAGCAATTTAATACATTTAACAAGATCCTATTTGTCTTACGGATAAAATAACCTATTCTTTGAAGAAAACTAATAGTGGAATTCTGTCACTTTCTCGGAAGCTGCGGTTATCGTAGGCCCTGGCAACGAAGTGACGTTGCGATGACGATTTCAGAATTTTTAGAGTTAAGTGACGTAGAAGTGTCAGGAGGAGTATAAATACAGGTTTTGTAGGTTATAATTTTATATTTATTATCGTTCTTGTTTGCAAATATTGTTAACAACCTCATGTACCAAAGAAGCGCGTAATTCCTTTAATTCGATTTTTTTTTCCTATTATTATTAATTTATCTATTTTAGTCATGTAATACATTTTCGCGCCTAAAGAATTACTCATCGCTTCTTCCGTACACCAACAACTTTGGCTTTTTACGATAGGAGAAATTTCAACTAAAAATTGCTTTGTTAAGGTCACGTTCGAACGGTCCTTTCTCAGAAGGTCATCCCTAACCGTTTACCTAGATGAAGCCTTTTCGTCTATTTTGAACACAAAATACTTAACATTGCAGTTTCTTAATTATTAATTTACTCGCGATCTAATTATCAGACGACAACAGACCCCACGTCATGATGTTACTTAATCGCTATTTTGTTTCCCATTCGAAGCTTAAAACTCTCAGATCAAAGGTTTACGAGTTATTCAATATTTGTTCTTATTTAATTGTCTTAATATAAGGTGTAATGTATTTCTTCATCACTGCTTTACAATCGCATTAAATACTCATAATACTATAGAAAGAACCCTATTGTGACTCATCTTTCGTAATGTATTCTACTACCTGTTATGTAGGTGCCCCACAAACGTACATACCTGCAGTAATTTCTTACACGAACTACCTCGAGTCAGGTGTCATTCTTTTCTATATTTAATAACGAATCTGATTATAATGTTTTTCCCCTGTATTTATTGATTGATTGTCCCGCGAATTATCCTGCTTCTAACCACGGCCTATATAAATCACGATCGAAGAAAAAAAGCTCTCTCTTAATTTTTTCCCTCTTACGCATCTACAGCTTTACATCGTTCCAAGTTCGCGTCCCTCCCAGTTCTAAGTCACGTTTGTTTTAGTGCCCCCATTGTGCTTTAACATAACAAAGTCAAGTTATAGTGCCGCGATTCCTTCGCTGGTTCGATTAATCCGTTCGCGTACTTTGTCAGATCCCCTATTCTGATTCGCCGATTAATCTACGCTTCGACCCCCAGACTTACGGGACCCGAGGACAACAAAGACATCACAAAAGTAAAGTATTCTTCATCCTTATCTATTACTTTAATTCTTAATTTTCTCTTACAACCGCTACATTAAATTTTACTTTATACATTCTCAAAATATATCTAAAAATCATTTACGGTTTGAGTTTATAGACCCCCTTAACTTCGACCGATAATACCTGCCTAACTAACAATCATTCGAACGACCCACTCGTTCCCTCTCACTCTCTCCCTTTCTATCTCACCTACTCCTTACGTGAACCAATATTTGTGTTATTGTGTTTTATTTAAATAATTAATTAAAGAACTTAAGGACACTCTTGTTGTTTTATTTTCCTTAATTTTTTTTATCTCTTCTTTTATGTACTAATTAAAAATTCTTTTACAGGAAAATAAATATAACAATCCTACATTTGTTTTATTTTCTTACTATATATTTTGTGTTTCTTTCCTTTTACGTAATTCACCATTAGAGCTAGCTAATACAGCATTTTTAAAACTAACATCATTTTAAAAATATAACAAGTGGCACCTTTTAAGGATATTCATCAGTCTTTTAAGGATAATAATATAAATATGACTTTATAGCATTATTGTTAGATGTAGACCAGAACAGGTAGGGATTGTCTATATAAAATATATTTATAGAGTGTAATATATTCGTTTTATTCCAGAAATTATATGCCCTTTTACGAAAGAAGTTAATCGATCATGTAAAAGCATTTTAAGCGAAAGTTTAGGAGTTCAGAGCCTTATCCAGGTAAATAATATACGTAGTTACATTTGAAGATTACTTGAAGTGTCTATACCTACACAGTGTACATAATATATTTGTTACAGGTCTAAACAATATTTAGTTTATGGATATTTTACATTATTTGGCAGCTACCAGAATAATAGCTTGTTTTATTTGGTGAGACATCAGTTAGTTGTGTAATTCATAAGATCACATGATGAGGAAATTTGTTGAGCAGATAAAATTTCCAGTAAACTGTGAATTAAAAAAATTTTATGCAAGGGTAATTATGTTGTACGATAAAATTCTAATAATGTAATCTGCATATTTCAATGCAGGTGATATTGGTTATCTTATGGAACTATAGATATTCAATCCAATCAATAATTCCTCAGAAGCAAGCTTCATATTGAATTGAATATTATCGAAATAACAAATACTATTTTGCAAAGTTGTTATTGGTGTCGCTCCATATTCTGCACATTAATGTAGCATCCTGTGAAAATAGCTAATATAATTTACAAATATTGTATATCATGGCACTAAAGAGTAATTTTCAATTACGTAAGGCAATGACGAACAACATATTACAGGTAAAATTGTGACTTATATTCTATATTTTATTATATATATCTTTTAGTTCAAAACCAGAAAAATTATTTGGAAGTTGGAAGAATGTGATGCATCACAAAGTGATTGGAAGCGTGCATTTGCATTTTTAATGTATATAAAGGTGTTTACAACTAATTTAAAACGAATAGGTTGTCTTATGAACCAAAGCCTAAACATGAAAATAACGTGCATATTAAATATATTAGAAATACCGCGCGATCATTTAAATTCTAAATTAGAGCAGGCTGTGAAATTTAAATTAAGTTGGTATATAAGTACTAATTTACAATTTGAATTGTCAAAGTGACGTTTCAAAATGTTAATTAATCAATAATTGACATTCTGGACAACCTAATAAAAAAAATCCCGCCTGCTATAATTTAGAATTTAAATGATCGCGTGGTAGGATATGAAACTTGTGTAAAGGATTTATTGCAAAATCTTGGATTATATTATAAATCTGTTGAAAAAGTATTTGGTGAAATATTAAATCTACCATATAAATTAAACAACTTCAGTGCATTTACATAGTAAACAAAATATACTCAGGAGATATTTAAGAAGTTTGCCACACTTTACATTGGTATAAAGAAATGAGAAATAATTTATTATAGTCCATCAGTCGATACATATTTTAAAATGAAATATGCCTTTACTGTAATTCACATATATCTCCTAAGTTTACATACTTTACCTTGTAATACTTTTGCTTGGAGTCTTTCATTTATTTGCATATATATTTCTTTTCTAAGTATTGTTTATATTCCAGGTACTGTAATTGCTTTGCTTTAATTTTAGCATTATATGTGCTTTTTCTATGTGTTAATAAAAAAAATATATTTGGCAATAAAATATCTTTTATTTTTCAATAAATAAGTAGTAACTGTCCTGTTTGAGGTACATTGTTAAGATTTAAAAGGAAACACATAATTCATATCTAGTATTAATCCAATTAATCCAAGTCCAATGTCTTCATTATTTTATAATAACTACCGGTATATTTTTTAAACCATTAAACAATAATTTTTTATATTCTTGTCGTTTTTTTCGGGTGGAAAATGTGCCAATTTTAGCTACTGAATATTACTTTCCTGTTAAAACTGCACATAAACATAACATTCAATTTCTATATCTTCAGTGGCTCGACAACAAATTCCTGCAATAATATTGAATGATTTGGCGTATTCGATATCAAATGTTATTGTGTAAGCCTTTTCCTAGTCAGGTAATACATTCCTACAGCTAATAAAATACAAATGATTTGAGACGAACAACAATATTGAAACCAAGTGCAACCATATATCACAAGATCGGTCAATTTTCTAAATACAAAATCATCTATATCCTTCAACCATTTATATACTTTGCCCTATGCTATTAAAACTTAATGTTATCTTTTTGGAGCCTAAAACATTAATCGTTCAATATAGTTACATATTGATAAAATCTTTGCGGTTTGACTTCTTATGAAAAAGTCAACTTTAAATTGTGAAGTTATTATGAACACCATGATAGACTTTTTCGAACATTTAGTGTGTGCACATTTCACATGCGTTATGTTGTATGGATAGTCTCTGCTGGGTTTATGTATTTTTTTGTGTTTAGGTACCTTTGTAAGAAAAACAATGTCCACTTTATAGGAATACCTGTCTTGTTAGCTTCATAGAAAAATCACATTTCATCATCCACAGATGTGCCTGAACAGACATTTATCTGCAAATTCACTATAAACTACTGTGATACTGCGTCCTTTTAAACTCTCTTAATGGTAACGGTTCTTGCTGAAAATTTCCAAAGTGTTTCGTGCTACCTTGGCCACAGTATAAACCTATGTTTATACTATGGCTTGGCATTACAACATTTTCCGTACATTTTCTTAAAAAAAATTATTTGCAATCGCTTATATTATATTTCAAACAATTTTCGTATATATGGTATATATTTACGAGATGATATGTCTGTTTACATGTTAAACATAAAGGTTATGTACAAAAAATCGTAAATTGACACTTCTACGTCACTAACTCTAAAAATTCTGAAATCGTCATCGCAACGTCACTTCGTTGCCAGGGCCTACGATAACCGCAGCTTCCAAGAAAGTTACAGAATTCCACCATAAGTATTTATTGGAACAATATACACTATGATATTTATCCACGATATTTACCTTAATTAGGCATGAATTCTATTATAAACTATTCAACAGGAGATGGCAGTCACGTACATATCTAAAGATAAGTTTCTTTATTTTTTTGCGTTCACACTTACTTCACTTATTATTATTTTTTAGAACTCCAGCACCCTAACACAAAGATGAACACTGAAATCCAGAACATACAAAGACTAGCAACAAGATTCCACCTCGATATACCAAGCCAGACAACCGAATTACCCAATCAAGCCATGCATCCACATGAAATACAAACATAACCTATATGCTTACTAAAGGAAGTACTCTTTTGAATGTGCCAACTTAAGGCTAATACTAATTTGTTTTAGTTGCTACAATGTTCTAGCCATAAATGATTGATTTATGCACGACAATATATATATATATATGAAATATATATATATTTCACATACATATTTGATTTACATTCTACATTTGTCAATGTTTATAAATGACTACCAGTTATCATATTGTTATTACTTTTGGTCATCATTTGCCACTACTACCAAGAAGATATTTATTTTTGCAGTGCATTTATATATATATACGGATTAACCCGATATTCTTTCTCCTATTTATATATATATATATAATAAATAATTCTAAATTTTTCTTGACCTTATTCACATATTCATGTGCATATATATAATTAAATTTCTTGGACGATTTAGTATATCTATATATATATTTAGTATATCAGTACAATTAAAGGAGTCAAGACCGAAAGCCCGTGGTAGTGTAGTGGATAACACACCTGACTAGTAATCAGGAGATTTCGGGTTCGATTCCTGGACCGCTGGGTAATTTTTAAAGATTAAAAATTACCTAATTAACAATTAAACTAATTTTAAATTAATTTGAAATTAGTATTGACCTCTAAATCGTCCAAGAAATTTAATTATATATATATATATATATATATATATATATGAAGCGTTGTTCTTCGGGATATTTCGCCGCGTTTGGATGATTTTGCCCTGATAAGGACATCTTTCTTCCTGACGTTTCGGTGACATCACTTTCACCTTCTTCTTGAGGATCTTCTAAGTTCGACGGTTTCTTCAAGAATGCCCTCTCTGTTCGAATCGCCTTGTATTTCTAGTGCCGTGGTAGTGGAGGGGCGAGTGCGGCTTCTTGTGATTGGCCCGCTGATTGTAGTGTTGTTCCCTCTCTGTCGGTCTTTCTGTGTTCGGTCCGTGTGGTTTACGTTAGGCGGTGGGATGCTGTTGTTTCGTCGTTTATTTCTAATTCGTCTGTCCGATAACGTTGATTTCCATATGTCAGGTAAACGTTGTGCGTCGTCCCGTTTATTCATGCAGTCCTGTCGTTTTTCTATCTCTATAGCCTCCCTTATTGTCCGATATGTCCAATTCGTACTACGGGCTATAGTTTTTGTACGTTCGAAATCAATTGTATGTCCGGAATGTAGTACGTGTTTGGCAAGTGAGGAAGAAACTGCCTTTTTAGACACAGCGTTTCTATGTTCTTCCCTCCGTACGCTGATTCTTCGATTCGTCTGGCCTATGTATGTCTGATCGCAATCTTGGCATGGTACTTCGTATACACCCTGGTCTTCTAGTAATATTCTGTCCTTCGTACTTGGTAGGACGTCCCTAATTTTCTTATCGGTGGTGTATATTGGGTCTATGTCGTGTCGCCGTAGTATTCTACCTATTTTCTCTGTTGTCCCTTTCACGTAGGGAAGAAACGCAACTCGTGAAGGTTTTTCTCTTTTTCTAGTTGTGTTGTTGTTGCTCTGAATTGCTCTGTCGCTCGCCCCTCCACTACCACGGCACTAGAAATACAAGGCGATTCGAACAGAGAGGGCATTCTTGAAGAAACCGTCGAACTTAGAAGATCCTCAAGAAGAAGGTGAAAGTGATGTCACCGAAACGTCAGGAAGAAAGATGTCCTTATCAGGGCAAAATCATCCAAACGCGGCGAAATATCCCGAAGAACAACGCTTCAACAAACGACCGCGAAAATATTCGAATATATATATATATATATATATATATATTGACATGGTTTAAAATAACCATGCCATATTTATAATAATTAAAGTTTTGAATGCTTGGAATTTTAAAATATTGATCTTAGTGTAGGTGTGGAATTTATTGTCTAAATTATAATTTACTATGTTAATAGACATGATGAGATTTCTTGGTTGATTTGGTTTAGTCGTAGAACGAACGATTTTCTTTCTTCTATCTTGTATTTGTAAAATCTGTTAAAAAAGAAATGAAATAATATAAGTGTTGTTCTAAAATATTATGTAATATGTTTTTTGTACAAAATTGTTTAATTTACGAAGATATGTCAAGTATAATGGATAAAACTAATTGATTTTGAGTAGAAACAAATTTAAATTAAGATTCCCGCAAGTATTTTGAATAAGTGGAAGTGACAGTTAATTTTGACAGTTCCTGTATAGGTATTTTTAAATAGTATGTAAATGGAAAAAAATGCATGATAAGTAGGTTTTAAAATTAGAAAAAGAATAAATAATGTGTGGAATATCAAATTTTATGGATAAATATTAAAAAGATAAATAATAGATAGACATATTGATTTATAAAAGGTATGTGTAGAGATCTCATTGGAGAATTTAAAAAAATAAGTAATAATGTTGCCAAGGCAATTTGTTTAAAAAAAACAAGGGGAGGAAAAATAATTTTCATACGAAGCGGTTGTGTAAATTCGGAATTCAAGAGAATTTTCCTGATATTTACATATTTAAAACACGAACAGTGTTTATTACTGTTAGAATAAAATATTCTAACAGATTTATACGTAAACTTTGAAAATCAAATTGAAGTGCGAGAAAATTAATAACTAACAGTCATAAAATCATTAATTGTTATTGAATACCAAATATACTGGAATAAGAAATATAATATAAAGTGATAAAAGTACTTACATTTGTAAAATTCATCCAAATAAAGAAGGTTCCGGAGGTCCAGTTCATGGTATAGGTGTAATTCCATCATAGGAATCCAGCGAGGGTAGAAGCGAATTTACTGAGTCCGAACGTGTATATCTAAGAGGGAAAACCATAGTTCAGGAGATCCAGTTCATTGTGTAGGCGTAATTTCATCATAGGAAACCAGCGAGGGTAGAAGCGAATTTACTGAGTCCGAACGTGTATATCTAAGAGGAGCCCTGCGAGAACAGAAGCAGCACATCGAGAGTTTTAGAGAAAGTCCCAGGTCATCGTAGGTGAGAAGATTATGTAAATCACGATACCAATACACTTCATGGAGGTAGAACCTACAAGTTAATATAAATTAATATTTGAGGTAATATAAATCATATTCATACTATTTGTTTCAAAATTTATATATATTTTACATTAATATTTAAATAAGTTAGAGCTATTTGAATTTGAATATAAGTTTGAGAATAATATAAGAAAGGTAATACCTTATTGGTAGTATTATTCCACATCGAATCCAGAGAAATCTCTACATAATTTGAATAGATATTATAAAATTTCCAAGCATTATTTATCGGTCGTTAATTATACTTAAAAATGTCGTAAGAAACACACTAGACATAAATGTGTCATTTTATATAACGGTTTATTTCCATAATAAAATTATACATATCTTCATCATGATTAAACAATTTTCTGAACCATAATTTTATTGTTGTTGCAATATCGAACATTTTTAATATAATCTATTTATTTTGAGATTGTTGTTTTTTCTACATTAGAAGTACTATTTGTTTTTATGTTTTAATATATCATCTGGTAATGACAGGCACATTAACCTATAAAGAAAACAAATATCAAATTAATATCATCTGGAGAAAATTATATAGAATAAGAAATACCTACATGTTCACATAGTTGTAAAAATAATCAAGTACACATTACCAGTCACAACGGATCCAAATTAAACGATTAATCCTGAGATTAAGGGTCATGCTAGTTAAAGAATTTTGTAAAAGTATCGATAGTACACGAGATACAAATAAAGGTTAGGAATTAATGCCATAATACGTCAAGAACCCACCCGCATTTATATTGTATAGGTATAGTTCATTTAAAGTATAGTACCACCAGTACAATAAAACATTAGGAAAAGGGAAAGTATTATAATTTAAATTATTTAATCTGAGTTTGGAGTTTATATTAATTATCTATAAATATTAATATGTTATAATCGATTCACAGGGCAACCTAGTGAATGTTAATTTTCATTTTTTAATAGTAAGAGGTCATTGATAGCTAACATAGGGCGATTATAGTACTGGGCTATGTCGGAGCAAATTAATGAACTATTGAGTTAGTTACATAATAGGGCATTATTAGAAAGTTATATAATATAAAAGAAAAAATTCATTTACATATCATACACATACAAATACATTTTGGCTGGCCCAACTTGGGACAACAATACTAATACAATATATATATATATATATACATATATATATATGTATATTATATATATGGTTTCTTTCTTTTTTTTGGCGTTTTTTAGGTCGACTTGTGAATAAAACAAAGGCGTTGTTATGCCATTGTTTTTATATTATAACAATTATTTTTTTTTCCATTACATGTTTCGGCCTAGCGGGCCTTTTTCAAATGGTGTTCTAGAATACATAATTAACATTTATTAATGGTTGTGAAGCAAAGTTAGATAATAACGAAAAACAATGTGTAAAATTTAAGTTTACAGTGATAAAAACAATATAACAATTTAAAATATATAAAAACAGTACATAAGTTTAAAATTTAAAGTGACAAAAAACAATACAAATGCTTTTTTCTTACAAAATATACGTAATTACCTGACAATGTGTTTCGAAGTAAAGCTGTATTTAGTTTCTAAAACAGACATGTTACTTTCTGTTTCATGTAACCAAACGTTAAATATTGCCGCTTATTTCGATGTCAGATTGCGAGCAGTATGTGGTGTATATGTCGTAGGACGTTAAATATTTTATAATTTTTTATTTGTTGTTTGCTTATTGATTTTTCTTCAAGTAAGAAGAACTATTTATTTTTGGTGTTTGTGCATATTGCAGTTTATCTATCTCTATTTGATGAATACACATACATGGTGTCAGGAATTAAGCATATTCCGGTTGTATATATTTAATTAGAAAAATTATAGATTGTCTCAGAGTAAAAAAAAATTTTTTCCCTTCAGTTTAAGAAGAAAGAAACACTGGTAGGGGGGGGGGGTTCGTCACTTATAACTAAATGATATTTGTTAAGATGCAGATCGCTACTTTTTAATGATATTGTAATAGATTGAGTTCAAATTCTTTATGTCATTTCTATTGTTAATACAGTTTGCACTTTGCTTAATATAGATCATCTCTTTAATTTCTCTTTTTTTGGTATTATTCTCTATGTCAAGAATTTTGATATTTTTAAAATCAAAAGTGTGTTTTTTTCCGTTACGTGTGTTACCAATGCCGTTTTGTCTGTTTTTGAGTATTTGTGGGCCTGCATTCGTTTGTATAAGTATTGTTTCGATTGTTCTATATAGTTGCCACTACAGTCATTACATTGTATTTTATATATTGCGTGAGTCTCTTTGTCTTTTGTGATATAGGGCTTTAGTTTCGAGAAAAGTGTCTTTGTCGTATTGATGGGCTTGTATGCGACTGCGACTGATCTTGTTTTATTCACAAGTCGACCTAAAAAACGCCAAAAAAAAAGAAGGAAACCATATTAATATACAAGGTCACTGAAAGGAAAAATACCCTTATATATAGGTATATATATATATATATATATATATATATATATATATATATATTAATTTTTATTGGACGATTTGTAGGTCGTTATACTAGTTTTAAATAATTTTTTAAAACTCGCTAATTTGCAGTGTTTGAAAATTATAATTTTATAATTTTACCACTGACTATTAAATTAATTAGGTAATTTTTTTTTAAAAATTACCGACACGGCTGGGATTCGAACCCAGGCATACCGATTACTAGCCGGTTGCTCTGTAATCGGTATGCCTGGGTTCGAATCCCAGCCGTGTCGGTAATTTTTAAAAAAAAATTACCTAATTAATTTAATAGTCAGTGGTAAAATTATAAAATTATAATTTTCAAACACTGCAAATTAGCGAGTTTTAAAAAATTATTTAAAACTAGTATAACGACCTACAAATCGTCCAATAAAAATTAATATATATTTACTTATATGAGGTCAATAAAAATTTAATATCACATATATATATATATATATATATATATATATATATATATGATATTAAAGTTTTATTGACCTTTAATTCATATATGTAAATATATATTAATTTTATTGGACGATTTTTAGGTCGTTATACTAGTTTTAAATAATTTTAAAAAACTCGCTAATTTGCAGTGTTTGAAAATTACAATTTTCTAATTTTACCACTGACTATTTATTAATTAGGTAATTTTTTTAAAAATTATATAATTATATTATAATTATATATATATATACAGTGACCGGCAGAAAGTGCGCAGCATATGGGAAAATGGTTTACCTTTGAATATAGCAAAATTATTTTATTGCATCATGTCTCGGCATGACTTGAGACCAAAATAGCACTCGAGATTTCTGCCGAAACTCTCATCGTATACGAGGGAGAGTCAAAAATACAAAATTACGCTAAGAGTAAAGTACCCCCATTTTTAACATTAGACTTTTCTTTATTAAGCAATAGTTCTTTGGTTTTAAAAATCAAAGTAAAATATCGAGTTTCATTCACTTTTGATAAAAAATTTCAGTTTACTGTTTATTCTGAATTACCCTGTATAAGAAATTGAGCGCGCTCATACAATACGCAAATCTTACTCTCTGTAGACATCGTAACAGAAAACCATAAATAATACGTCGCAAAAGTCAGCTACAAAAATAATATAGCTCTCGAAAATAAAAATTCAAGAATGTGAAATAATTTTGCTGCACACCATATTTTACGTTTTCAGAAGTCAAAAAATTTTATTTAACTCAAATTGTGTGATTCATTTTAACTTAATCATCTTTAAAATTGTAATATTTTTTCATAAAATTAGCAACACTTCTTTTTATTAAGGTTTTAATAATAAACGCTTGACGAGAAAGAGCGACAAAAATAAAAAAGTTAGTCTCAGCATAATCCTCGACAGATGTTTTTTCGTACTGCATGTGTTTGATTTTAAAAAACATGAACTTAATTCAATAAATGTCATTTAGACATTTAGTTTTGCTATAAAAATGGAAGCGGAAAGGTTATCGGTACAAGAAAAAGGTAGAAATAGTTCTAATTCGTGGTGAAAATTACTATAGCTATCGCGAAACAGCAAATATTTTTAACAATAGACACAATAAAAATATTCACGATTCTACTGTATGCCGAATTGTGAACAAATTTAAACAAACTGGTTCGGTGGAAAGTAAATACAAGCAGCCCCATGAGAAAAGTGTAACTAATGAAGAAAATAGTTTAAATGTGTTATTGTCAGTAAACGACGTTCCTACTATGCCATTGTATGAAAGACAAGAAGTATTAGGTATTTCCGAAAAATCGATTAGAGGAATTCTGAAAAAAAACAAGTACTTACCATATAAACCAAAATTCACCCATACTCTTCAACAAAGAGATCTAGATGATAGAATTGACTTTTGTTTTTGGTTCCAAGGCAAGAAGGAAGATAATCCCCATTTTGGAAGTCAAATATCATTTACTGACGAAGCAACCTTCACAAGCAACCGCGTAGTAAGTTCTCAAAATTGTAGGTGGTGGGCTAATCAAAATCCTAATTTTACAATTGAATGTAAAAGCCAATATTCATTTAAAACAAACGTTTGGTGTGGTATATTGAATACTCAAATAGTTGGACCATATTTTTTCCGGCAAAATTTAAATGCAGGTAGATTCTTGCAGAATGAATTTAGCGAGTTCCTAGATGATATGCCTTTAAATCTACGAGCGAATATGTATTTTCAACAAGATGGTGCTTCGATCCATTCTACATTGCAAGTAAGAGAATGGCTTAATCAACTATTTCCTCAAAAATGTATCGGACGGTTTTCAGAAAATCATTGGCCTGCAAGATCGCCTGACATTACCCCAATGGATTTCTTTCTCTGGGGTTATTTAAAGAACCAAGTATACAAACATCGACCATTTAGAAATCTGGACCATTTAGAAAATACGATTAGGCAGTGTGTCGTTCAAATTAATCCGGGTTTTTTAAGAAACGCAGCACAAGAATTTAACAACAGGACAATGAAATGTATTGAGAATGGGGGAGCTCACGTAGAAAAATAATGTACTTGTAAATAAATATTTTTGTTTACGATTTTGTTAATGTATTTTGAGTTTTATTTCCTACTATTATGTATCTTTACTATTATTATTATTAAAACCTGAATAAAAAGAAGTGTTGCTAATTTTATGAAAAAATATTACAATTTTAAAGATGATTAAGTTAAAATGAATCACACAATTTCAGTTAAATAAAATTTTTTGACTTCTGAAAACGTAAAATATGGTGTGCAGCAAAATTATTTCACATTCTTGAATTTTTACTTTCGAGAGCTATATTATTTTTGTAGCTGACTTTTGCGACGTATTATTTATGGTTTTCTGTTACGATGTCTACAGAGAGTAAGATTTGCGTATTGTATGAGCGCGCTCAATTTCTTATACAGGGTAATTCAGAATAAACAGTAAACTGAAATTTTTTATCAAAAGTGAATGAAACTCGATATTTTACTTTGATTTTTAAAACCAAAGAACTATTGCTTAATAAAGAAAAGTCTAATGTTAAAAATGGGGGTACTTTACTCTTAGCGTAATTTTGTATTTTTGACTCTGCCTCGTATACGATGAGAGTTTCGGCAGAAATCGCGAGTGCTATTTTGGTCTCAAGTCATGCCGAGACATGATGCAATAAAATAATTTTGCTATATTCAAAGGTAAACCATTTTCCCATATGCTGCGCACTTTCTGCCGGTCACTGTATATATATATATAATATAATTAGATTTTTCTTTGCCGTATATTCAATAATATAATAGATGTTTTTCTTGGGAATAGCGGCATATGTGAATAAAACTATAATTTATTGTGACGTTTCAACATTTATTTATGTTTTCTTCAGACCTCTGTAATTTTATAGAAAAAGATAAGCTTTACATATAATTAAAATTAGATCTATAGAGTTATTATTAATTTAACTTTGTTCAAAATTGATTTGTATAAACACTCTGTACACATAAGTTTATAAAGACTAACTATACATATAACATATAAAAACAATTGTATGAACGATGAAAATATACATTAAAACTACTTACATTTATTTTTGTTTATTTCTCTATTAATGATCATCTTTTGTATTATTTCCTTTTTTTTTTTTTACTTCTACATTTTTACTTTCCGTTGTATTTTTTATTTTCTTGGTGGTAATGCATTTTAATTTAAAATTAGTACATACTAAATTCTATTTTTATCAATTGGTCAATGTTATTTCTGTGTCAAACCTTGAAATGAGAAACTCTAACATCTGCATTTGTTGTTAAAAACATAATGAAAGAAAAACAGACAAAAATAATGCACACACAGAGTATTTATTCGTAAATACAAGGGTTACACCAAAAATAAGCTGTTTCCAATTTAGTACATTTACAATCTAATCAAATAATTCCAAAATAAATGTCAGAGTCCCTTGATCTCTGTTCGATCATTCACAGCATATTCCTCCTTTTTTATGTGGATCATTTCTAACACGTTTCGCACTTTGGTATTTTGTGCTTTGCTTAAAATACTTGTTTTATCAAAATTAAAACCATGTCCCGTGGTGTTACAATGTTTTTTTAATGATGTAACATTGTTAGCATATTTATGACCCTTTAATCTTTCTGCTAAATGTTGTTGTGTTTGGCCAATGTAAACGCCATTACAATTTGCACAAGGAACCTTATATACAACGTGTGTTTCTTGCGTAATTGGTACTTTGTTTTTGGTTTTAGTAAACAGATGTTTTATATTATTATGGTTTCTGTGAGCTACCTTTACGTTGTATGGAGCTAAACTTTTATTTAATTTTTCAGTTAAACCTCGAATATAGGGCAGGCAGACATATTTGTTTATATTAGATTGATTTTCATTTTTCTTTTTGTGTTTGCTTTGGTTATAGAATTTGTGTAGTCTGTGTTTTATTATCTTTTGAATAAAGTTTAGTGGATAGTGATTAGTTTGTAACATACTCTTGATGTTATTTAATATGTCTTTTCTGAATTTTGCACTTGTTAATCTGATTGCTCTGTCAACTAAAGCTGTAACTACATTTTTTTTAATATATATCCGGTTGGCAAGAATTGAAATTTACGTATCTGCCTGACGCTGTTGGTTTTTGGAAAAATTTCGTTAGAATAGTATTTTTATGTCTTATCATTGTCATATCTAGAAAATTCATTGATCCTTCGTTTTCGATTTCTAGGGTGAATTGAAGTTTACTATGAAAACTGTTGAACTGTTTCAAAATGTAGTTAATTTTTTCAATGGGTGCAACCATAACGCAGTCATCAACATATCTCATATACAAAGTTGGTTCAAAATTTAAATTATTAATCACTGTTTGTTCTAATTCTTCCATTACTAACTGAGCGATGACACTCGATATTGGTGCACCCATCGCATAACCGTAAACTTGTTTAAAAAATTTGTTTTTGAATTGAAAGTACGTTGTTGACAAAGTCAATTCAATTGCTATGAGAAATTCCTTCAGTGGCAACTCTGTGTGTTGACTAATTTTATGCCATTGTTTTTCTATGGTATATTTTGCCAGATCAATAGGTATATTTGTATATAATGAAGTGACATCCATTGAGATAATCCTTTCATGTCTATTTAGTTTAATTTTACAAATTACAAAAAAAGCTCTTAATGAAAGTTAAGGATTTTAAAAATAGTATGATAAATTTATTACTTTCTGACACAGTGTATAATATGAATCAGTTAAAAAACAGTATTAAAGCATGCACAGAGAAATTAAATCACATATTTACATCAAAGCTAGGTGAATCTATTCGTAAAAAAATAGAGATAGAAAAAGAAAAACATTTCAGCAAAACTAGGGATAGACAAAAAAAGAAAGTAAATAAATTAGAAAACAATAAAAGGGAACATATTAAACATCTCGAGGGTAATAATTACGGTCATGAAAACACGAAACAGAAATGGATCACAAATTTAACAAATACGGTCATACCAAGTAACATAGCTGATATTTTGAGTTTGGGACCTAACTTTGCACAAATATTTCAAAAATAAACCAAATACCAATCCCTAACATAATAGCAAATATTGAAGCGGTAATACAGGATTTACCTGATAATGCTAATAATAGTAATAGTAAGAATACCATTAGAGCTAAGACATGCAATATCATAACAAACTTTATTAATACAGTTAAATCAAAAAAGCAAAGTAAAACACAAAGAGAAATTCAAAAAAATATAACGAATGCCGGGAAATTTCTTAAAAACAACTCAGACATTTGTGTAATTAAACCGGACAAAAGCAACAAAACAGTTGTGATGTATGTTGAAGAGTATGATCGAAAAATGAATGAATTATTAAATGATAAAACCACCTATTTAGAAATTAAAAATGACCCCACAAAAAGAATCCAAAAGCAAAATAACGATTTAATTAAAAAATGGGAAAACATGAATATAATTTCTAATCATACCGCAAAATCACTAAAAATTAATAATGCATTACCACCGAGCATATATGGTTTGCCAAAACTACACAAAAACAACATTCCGATGAGACCAATCATTTCATGCATACAAAGTCCTTTATATAATCTTTCTAAATACCTTGCTAACATTATTGCAAACATAACAGGAAATAATAAATATTTTATAAAAAACTCATTTGAATTTAAAAATGTAGTAGATAAAATTAAACTAAATAGACATGAAAGGATTATCTCAATGGATGTCACTTCATTATATACAAATATACCTATTGATCTGGCAAAATATACCATAGAAAAACAATGGCATAAAATTAGTCAACACACAGAGTTGCCACTAAAGGAATTTCTCATAGCAATTGAATTGACTTTGTCAACAACGTACTTTCAATTCAAAAACAAATTTTTTAAACAAGTTGACGGTTGTGCGATGGGTGCACCAATATCGAGTGTCATCGCTCAGTTAGTAATGGAAGAATTAGAACAAACAGTGATTAATAATTTAAATTTTGAACCAACTTTATATATGAGATATGTTGATGACTGCGTTATGGTTGCACCCATTGAAAAAATTAACTACATTTTGAAACAGTTCAACAGTTTTCATAGTAAACTTCAATTCACCCTAGAAATCGAAAACGAAGGATCAATGAATTTTCTAGATATGACAATGATAAGACATAAAAATACTATTCTAACGAAATTTTTCCAAAAACCAACAGCGTCAGGCAGATACGTAAATTTCAATTCTTGCCAACTGGATATATATAAAAAAAATTTAGTTACAGCTTTAGTTGACAGAGCAATCAGATTAACAAGTGCAAAATTCATAAAAGACATATTAAATAACATCAAGAGTATGTTACAAACTAATGACTATCCACTAAACTTTATTCAAAAGATAATAAAACACAGACTACACAAATTCTATAACCAAAGCAAACACAAAAAGAAAAATGAAAATCAATCTAATATAAACAAATATGTCTGCCTGCCCTATATTCGAGGTTTAACTGAAAAATTAAATAAAAGTTTAGCTCCATACAACGTAAAGGTAGCTCACAGAAACCATAATAATATAAAACATCTGTTTACTAAAACCAAAAACAAAGTACCAATTACGCAAGAAACACACGTTGTATATAAGGTTCCTTGTGCAAATTGTAATGGTGTTTACATTGGCCAAACACAACAACATTTAGCAGACAGATTAAAGGGTCATAAATATGCTAATAATGTTACATCATTAAAAAAACATTGTAACACCACGGGACATGGTTTTAATTTTGATAAAACAAGTATCTTAAGCAAAGCACAAAATACCAAAGTGCGAAACGTGTTAGAAATGATCCACATAAAAAAGGAGGAACATGCTGTGAATGATCGAACAGAGATCAAGGGATCCTCTGACATTTATTTTGGAATTATTTGATTAGATTCTAAATGTACTAAATTTGAAACAGCTTATTTTTGGTGTAACCCTTGTATTTACGAATAAATACTCTGTGTGTGCATTATTTTTGTCTGTTTTTCTTTCATTATGTTTTTAACAACAAATGCAGATGTTAGAGTTTCTCATTTCAAGGTTTGACACAGAAATAACATTGACCAATTGATAAAAATAGAATTTAGTATATACTAATTTTAAATTAAAATGCATTATCACCAAGAAAATAAAAAATAAAACGGAAAGTAAAAATGTAGAAGTAAAAAAAAAAAAAAAGAAATAATACAAAAGATGATCATTAATAGAGAAATAAACAAAAATAAATGTAAGTAGTTTTAATGTATATTTTCATCGTTCATACAATTGTTTTTATATGTTATATGTATAGTTAGTCTTTATAAACTTATGTGTACAGAGTGTTTATACAAATCAATTTTAAACAAAGTTAAATTAATAATAACTCTATAGATCTAATTTTAATTATATGTAAAGCTTATCTTTTTTCTATAAAATTACAGAGGTCTGAAGAAAACATAAATAAATGTTGAAACGTCACAATAAATTATAGTTTTATTCACATATGCCGCTATTCCCAAGAAAAACATCTATTATGTATATATATACTGGGGTGTCTCTAAAAGGTGCGGAAAAAACGCTAACACACATTTCTGAGGGCAAAATATGACGATCTAACCCAACTTACCTCAGTCCAAAAGTGGATGCTTTCGGAGATACAGAGTGTCAAAAGTTCAATTTGGTTTTAGTTTTTTATAAATAATTTCTGTAATAATTGGTATATTGTCACAATATTTGGGTAGGGGGGGTTTCGTGGGGTAAAAAATTTAAATCTGCTCTCATTTTCATGCAAAATGTAGAAGGCGCCACCTGCGGCATATTGTATCCATTTAAAACGTAATAACTTTTTTGAGACACACTGTATTTAACTTTTAAATAAAAATTCTTATTCTCCAATGTTTTTTACCTAGAAAAGGTATACCTGGTAGGAGTTGATTGGAGCAGCCGTTTATGAGTAATCTGGATATAAAAAATTCATTCCGTATATGGACACATATGCTTCTGTAATTTGGGTGTTATTCTTGTGGCAATTCAATGCAATGGTGCATCCACTTTTGGACTGAGGTAAGTTGGGTTAGATCGCCCTCAGAAATGTGTGGTAGCGTTTTTTCCGCACCTTTTAGAGACAGCCTGTATATATATATATGTTGTCACTGGATTCCGGGTTTTCTTCCGCGTTTCCACTGCTTGGTCTTTGGAAAGACCGATGCTGGTTTCTTGACGACGTTTCGGCAAAATCACACTTGAAAGAGAACATATTACGTCTTTACGGGGAGAAGACTTTACACCAAACCAAGACCTTCGAAAAACTAAGAACAAGAAGAAGCAAACTGCTTTGTGACCTGATTTTTCTACAACGTTGCCGAGAGGAAAACATAGTGCCACAGACATTGAAACTGAAGTTCAGCAGAAACACCAGACAAACCAAGAACATTCTGAAGAAAGCAAGTATGGCGCTACTGAGGGAATCCATCCACGAGACTAGAAAAATGTTGGATGATACCAACAAACAATTACTGCAACTACATCTGAACCTCAGCAACATTATCCATCCGATAATTTGGAGAATACTGGACCAGCTCAGTGAATTCCGTTCCGAGACAAATACCGATTGGACAAAAGCAAAACAAATAAAGAAGTTCAACCACCTGCAAGCAGAACAAAAACCCAGAGACACCAGAGTAGAGAACAAATCACTCAAAGTGGTATACAACTTATCCACCCATGGATTGGACGCAGCATCCCACAATGTTTTGTCTAAAGGATTTAACTACGCAATAGATCCTGCCCGCATACCAGTAGAAGAAATAATTTGTGGAGTAGAAGCAACTATAGCTGGGATTGACAAGAATACGGCCGAGACTATCCGCCAAGATGTATCGCAAATATTAAGGACAGCCAAACCACCAAAGGAAAACCTATCACATGAAGAATTCCTGGCATTGAAACAACTAAGGGAAAACGAAAACATTATTATTCTACCAGCCGATAAAGGAAATGCTACTGTGGTAATGAACACAACCGACTACGACGCCAAAATAAGAACCCTCTTGGAGGATCCAGCATACCAACCAATCTCCACGGATCCAACAACATACCTGGAGAAAACAACCAAAACTAAAATCAAGGAGAGTCCCATCGACAAGGAAATCCAGACAGCACTCATTCCAAGGGAGAAGTCATCAAGATGCCCCAAATTCTACGGCTTACCTAAAGTCCACAAGGAAGGTGCACCCCTAAGACCCATAGTCAGCTCCATTGGATCACCCGTTCAACAATTGGCTAGATACCTAGCCCAACAACTACAACCTCATGTCGAAGAAGCCGATTCTTACGTCAAGAACGCAAGCCACTTCATCGATCTATTGAGACAAGAAAAAGTAGAACCAGAATGGTTATTAGTAAGCTTCGACGTAGTATCACTGTTTACCAATATACCAGTTGCCGAAGCTCTAGAGACCATCGAACGAATATACCAACCCCCAGTGCACATAATGAACTTGGTGAAACACTGTCTGACAAACACATACTTTATCTACGAAGACCAGCGCTATAGACAAATAGAAGGCGCCCCTATGGGTTCTCCACTATCACCAGTAATAGCAAACCTTTTTATGGAAAACTTAGAAAAAACAGCACTAAGGACGGCCACCCACAAACCCAAACTCTGGCTACGCTACGTCGATGACACTTTCGTGATCTGGACACATGGAAAGGACCACCTCGACATCTTCCTGGAACATTTAAACAAAACCCATCCAAAAATAAAATTTACGATGGAAATAGAATCGAACAACGAATTACCATTCCTCGACGTTTTGGTCAAGAAGAAAGAAAATGGGAACTTAAGTCACACGGTATACCGAAAATCCACCCATACAGACAGATATCTGAACGCTCAGTCTCACCACCACCCAGCTCAGTTACAATCAGTAGTGAAAACCCTAGTGACAAGATCGCAGAGGCTGTCCCAGCCGTGTCGGTAATTTTTAAAAAAAAAATTACCTAATTAATTTAATAGTCAGTGGTAAAATTATAAAATTATAATTTTCAAACACTGCAAATTAGCGAGTTTTAAAAATTATTTAAAACTAGTATAACGACCTACAAATCGTCCAATAAAAATTAATATATATATTTACTTATATGAGGTCAATAAAAATTTAATATCACATATATATATATGTATATATATATATATATATATATATATATATATATATATATATATATATTATAATAATACTAGAGGCTATTAACTTAGTATAGCTGAATGTATTGATAAAATTGATCGAATATGGGAATATAAGGCACCACGTTGGGTTAGCCACTTTGTAATAATACCCGGATGGCGTTAAATAAATAAATATTGATATTGAAACTTAATCTTTGAGAGTAATCTCTATAGACTATAATTCCGGGGTTACTATAATTCTTTTAGGCTAGCTCAGATGGACTCTAGTTAATACTGTCTATTTTGGAAGTGATCAGCTAACAAAAAATGATCTGAAAAACAGTTTTCAATTCTCAAACAAAGGTGGAAGTGCGTTATTTATGTGAAATTCGCGGGATTGTTGCGTATACGGTAAATTGGCGTGGTCCCACTACCGGACCACGCCACTTGTATTAGCGCGAACAATGTTCAAGTTAACAGGTGATCGTGAATTCCTTCGTGTGAATAAATGGTTTAGTGTTCTAAAATTACATTGAAAACGGTTATTGTTTGTGGTAAATGGTGTAAATCTCAGGGGTTAATTGGCTTCGGTGTCTTGTGGCTACAATCACCTGGTTCTTACTATTCCTGCGATGATACTCCTCTGTACAGTCGAGATGATCTAACCTGAAAATCTTATGTACATCTCTTTGATGTAGATGCAATATCTGTGCGTGTGTCTAATTATACTTCAAATGAGTGTTGACTGAATATTGATGGATACAAACAACTTCGTCTGGTGCATAACAATTTACTTTATTAAACAAGACATATGATGAACTATACTGCAAAGTACTGATAACAGTTAGTTAATGAAATGATCCTTATTCGGATTGACATGTATGAGGTTTCATAAAATATGTACATACGACAAAATAGATAGCATTCTTTATATTTAAGGCAAGATGATGGCATTTATATACATAACCCTACTTGATGTTTGTGACATTTGACAGCACATAATGAACTTGGTGAAACACTGTCTGACAAACACATACTTTATCTACGAAGACCAGCGCTATAGACAAATAGAAGGCGCCCCTATGGGTTCTCCACTATCACCAGTAATAGCAAACCTTTTTATGGAAAACTTAGAAAAAACAGCACTAAGGACGGCCACCCACAAACCCAAACTCTGGCTACGCTACGTCGATGACACTTTCGTGATCTGGACACATGGAAAGGACCACCTCGACATCTTCCTGGAACATTTAAACAAAACCCATCCAAAAATAAAATTTACGATGGAAATAGAATCGAACAACGAATTACCATTCCTCGACGTTTTGGTCAAGAAGAAAGAAAATGGGAACTTAAGTCACACGGTATACCGAAAATCCACCCATACAGACAGATATCTGAACGCTCAGTCTCACCACCACCCAGCTCAGTTACAATCAGTAGTGAAAACCCTAGTGACAAGATCGCAGAGGCTGTCCCAGCCGTGTCGGTAATTTTTAAAAAAAAAATTACCTAATTAATTTAATAGTCAGTGGTAAAATTATAAAATTATAATTTTCAAACACTGCAAATTAGCGAGTTTTAAAAATTATTTAAAACTAGTATAACGACCTACAAATCGTCCAATAAAAATTAATATATATTTACTTATATGAGGTCAATAAAAATTTAATATCACATATATATATATATATATATATATATTATAATAATACTAGAGGCTATTAACTTAGTATAGCTGAATGTATTGATAAAATTGATCGAATATGGGAATATAAGGCACCACGTTGGGTTAGCCACTTTGTAATAATACCCGGATGGCGTTAAATAAATAAATATTGATATTGAAACTTAATCTTTGAGAGTAATCTCTATAGACTATAATTCCGGGGTTACTATAATTCTTTTAGGCTAGCTCAGATGGACTCTAGTTAATACTGTCTATTTTGGAAGTGATCGGCTAACAAAAAATGATCTGAAAAACAGTTTTCAATTCTCAAACAAAGGTGGAAGTGCGTTATTTATGTGAAATTCGCGGGATTGTTGCGTATACGGTAAATTGGCGTGGTCCCACTACCGGACCACGCCACTTGTATTAGCGCGAACAATGTTCAAGTTAACAGGTGATCGTGAATTCCTTCGTGTGAATAAATGGTTTAGTGTTCTAAAATTACATTGAAAACGGTTATTGTTTGTGGTAAATGGTGTAAATCTCAGGGGTTAATTGGCTTCGGTGTCTTGTGGCTACAATCACCTGGTTCTTACTATTCCTGCGATGATACTCCTCTGTACAGTCGAGATGATCTAACCTGAAAATCTTATGTACATCTCTTTGATGTAGATGCAATATCTGTGCGTGTGTCTAATTATACTTCAAATGAGTGTTGACTGAATATTGATGGATACAAACAACTTCGTCTGGTGCATAACAATTTACTTTATTAAACAAGACATATGATGAACTATACTGCAAAGTACTGATAACAGTTAGTTAATGAAATGATCCTTATTCGGATTGACATGTATGAGGTTTCATAAAATATGTACATACGACAAAATAGATAGCATTCTTTATATTTAAGGCAAGATGATGCCATTTATATACATAACCCTACTTGATGTTTGTGACATTTGACAGATTACAAACTTTTACGTACATAAACTAATAAATCGTTGATCTGGTGACCTAAGTAAATGAATAAATGTGCGGAGACGTTCTTTTACGTAAGTATTGAATATTTATTTTAGAAAATTGACTTTTGAATGAATTAATGGAAATGTTTGTTAAATTGATTAATTAAGAAGCGATTATTCGTTGAATGAAAGATGCTACAATAATTTAAAAAACACGTTTGAAAACATAGTTGATATGACTGATATTAAAATGACAAAAGTACCTGTTACAATAACTGACACCCTTATTATGAGTGCAGGTATTCTTCGGATATTGCCTCTTCGGTAAACGGCAGCTGTGGGTTCCGGACGGCTACAGATTATCCTGGTACGGGGTTTCGTTGAGCGAGGGACGGCTTATGGGCAAACGACAGCTATCATGGTCATGGTCATCGGGCTTCTTGGCAGATGAGTATTTTCTTTTCAAATTTTGTTGGTTAATTTATTTTTGACTATCCCTACAGGTTTCTCCTTTGTTGTTTTGTCTATTCTTGTTCCAGATACTTTTAATATTTCAGGAACTAATATGTAATTTCTTCTTTTATTTAGGCGCCAACAGCGTTCTTATCCGACCTTGGGGTACTCGGCGGGAATACGCGTCAATGGCTGGGTCACTTGATGCGTCAGACGCAAGGTCACACGGACTTTTAAATTTTCACGAACTGATTCACTGATAATAACACTATTGTTGAACTGGTGAATTAATAATCGAAAATGATTTCGGCTTGATGCCGTTCGGTCGTTTTTATATGTTTTGCTGTTATCGTTGTCGTTTCCATAGTAACTTGTAAAATTGTATTTTTCTTTGCCATATTTTGACGAAATGTATTTTTGGAATTTAATAAAGTCATACTTTTAATATCCTATAATTTATCATCTTTCTTTTAAACAAATAAAATTACTTTAATAAGTTTTCCTTTGGAAAATTACTTTTTTTAACACACCTTTACACTTTCTAGTTTAAATTACATACTTAAATAATCATCCTTCATTCCCGCAATCTGCTTCATTTATAATCAAGAATTGTGGGGTTAATTTTTAAATTGAATTCCAGAAATAGTTTCTTAATTTATTTATACTTTGTTGCTATGATATTAATCTAAGAACCTTTCTTTACCTTCTGGTACTTTTTATTTCATACACTTAGTCTGTAAATGGTATTTTTAAGAGGTTTTTCTATACACACATTTTAACTGTCAAATTGTAAATAGATATTTATTTAATTACTGACTTTAAATTGTTAATATGTAGATACTGATTATGTCAACATGAATTAGCATCAATGACCTCTGCATCTTATGTGTTGGATTCTAATTTATTACTTTTATGCATAAATATTTCTTAAAATGATCATAATTCGTTCAAAATGGCGAATTATGATTAATATATTATATATGAACTCATTATATTCCTAGTGGACAACAGGTCAATGTTTGTTGGGAACAGAGAAATGTACCACTCTATGCTTACTCGGCGCTGCGATGATTATTCGGTCCCTCTTTATACTTCCGCACACCTTGAAGATAGTCCTCAGTATAGGGCAATTAAATAATATAATTTGACTTAAAGAGACTTAAGGATTTTTTTTGCTGGAGAGAGCTTATTACTTGTTCGAGGAACATATAATGTAATTGTGTGTATGTATGTATAAAATATGTACAGTCTGCTATATATGTGAACATATATGAAATTTTATTTATTTTTATTATTGACATAAATTAACCATTATATGCATCTTGTCTCACGAAATACGCACCACGCTATATCTCTGTTATTAATTATTAATAATCTGATTTGAATAATTCAAAAACCACATAAGACAGGTGTATAAATACTACAAAATAGTATAATTTATGTATTTTTATAAATGCAGTTTTTGACAAGCGATAGTCAATTTTTTTTTAAATAGCAACAATATTTTTTTTACAGTTTGGTAGAGATATTTTTTTCTGAATACAATGGTGTGATTCAATTTTATTTTGTAAAATGTTTCTGTTAAGAAATTTTGTTTTTCTAAAATTTTCGAGTGTCCTGCCGAATCCAATGATAGCGCACAAAACAATAACTGTCATTTATGAATTATAAGCTTTTTTCCATTTATTGTTGGTTGTTGCATTTTTGTTTTTATTTTGTGATGATATTATTATTTTATTATGGATAACATTCAATTAACTGATATGGTGCAAGTGTTTTTTGAGTGCCATAAAAATTCTGGTCAAACAGTGCGTATTTACGCAGCTCGCTTTCTTGTTAGAGAAGTTCCTGACCGTCAGATTGGACCCTTTCTTATTGATGACACCCTAAATCATCACAAATATCACCAACTACTAATTGAAAATTTGGACAATTCCTTGGATGAGTTACCTATTGCAGAGATAAATAGAGTGTTTTTTTTCCAACAAGATGGCGCTACACCACAAAATACCAGAATAAATGTTAACTGGTTGAATGCTAAATTTGGCCAAAAATGGACAGGGACATACGGGCCAGTTCGGTGGCCTGCACGTTCAAATGATCTAACGCCGCTCGTTTTTTAGCAATGGAGCTACGCAAGACCATGTCTATTTAACACCCCAATAAAAAGAACATGTTTTAAGACAGATAATTATTCACACTTGTCGAGAGATACCTCTCTTTTTAATCTTGAATGCTACATAAGGGGTAACTAGAAGGTGTCAGCTTTGTATTCAGCAAGGTGGGAGGCATTTTGAGCAATATTTATAATAATTATGATTTGTTATGACGTTTTATTTTTGTGTTAATATAAATTTCCATTGTTTTGTAGTCCACGCCACACTTAAACTTTTTTTAAAAAATAAAATTATTTCCCAAGAATATTTTATAAAATCAAATTGAATTTGTATTCAGAGAAAATATCTCTACGAAACTAAAAAAAAATAAAGTTTTGCTATTTTAAAAAAAAAACCATGGCTTGTCAAAAATTACATATTAAAAAAATAAAAATCATACTATTCTATAGTATTTATACACCTGTCTTATGTGGTTTTTGAATTACTGAAATCAGATTATTAATAACAGAGGAATAGCGTGGTGCGTTTTTCGTAAGACATTCTGTATGTATTTTACTGACAATGTCAATGTCTCTGACTTACGACAATAAAGTTATATTATTATTATTACTATTATTATTATTATTATTATTATTATCGACTTATATACTCTTCGACCTTGGGGAGGTTGAGGAACATTAACCTCTCCGGGGCTGAGTGCCAACGGAGTAGGATCGACTCGGATTTTAGTTTAGAGGTTACTTGTCACATTCCTTACCATTATACAGGTTTGTAATACCACGGCCTTCTGCATTAATTTATAGATGCCGTTCTTAATGCATAGTTTCTTTAGAGATTGGTGCAAAGTACTGGCTACTTCCCTTGTTGCCCCAATTATGACGGGGATAATGGTGAGTACGTCTTACTTCCACATGGTCTTTAGTTCTATGGCTAGTGGTAAGTATTTACTGATTTCCTCTTGATGTTTTCTTGCTAGATTGGCAGCACCAGGAACAGCCACTTCTATTATATATGTTGTCTTAGACGTTTTATCGACGAGGACAATGTCCGGGGTGTTGTTTGGTATAGTTTTATCGGTGGTGGTGGGTCTCGCCCAATACAGTTTAAATTCTTCCCTTTCCATAATACTCTTTGGGTTGTACTTATAGTAAGGTATTGTGTCATCCATGACGACTCGTTGTTGTAATAATTTCTGATGTAGAATGTATGCTACCATATTAGGCCTTGTTGTATAGTCTGTCGGCGCTAGTATATGGCATGCACTAACAAGGTGGTCTATGGCTTCGCCTTTTTGCCTACAAAGTCTGTATTTATGATCTATGCCTTCTTTGAGGATGTGTTTGCGGTAGTATTTGGTGGCGACAACCTAATTTTGCATTGCGAACATTAATCCTTTCGTTTCAGCGTATATTGTGCCGGTCTTAATCCACTCCACAGAAGCGGCCGTATTTATCCCCTCCATATGAATTTGCACTGGGAATCTTCCGTGTAGTGGTTTACCCCATCATATTTCTATTATCTGCTGTTCAGTTTCAATTTTGTTTTCCAGGTCTTCTACATTGAGCGGTGTCCTTTTATAATTGTTCTGCACATTGTAGTGGTGTAAAGTACTATGCTGAGCTTCTTCCGTGAAGTACGTATGTAATTTCTTTATTTGTGCCCAGTGGAGATTCCGGATGTTCCGAATCCCCCTCCAACCACATGCTTCCTTGCCAGATGGATTCTTTCAATGGCACTCTTAGGATGGTGTATACGATACTTCGTGGCCATTGTTCGGGTTGTTCTGTCTAAACCCGAAAGTTCAGTTTCTGTCCATTTACCTATGCCGAAGCTGTATGTCAATAATGAGATTGCAAACGTGTTTATGGTTGAGCTTTATTGCCTGCTGAGAATTCTGTCTTCATTATTGCTTTTATCCTTTCCTTATATGCTGTTTACTTTCAGCATGATCAATACCCCTCACCTGCCCAAAACCCAGATATTTGTGGAGTTCATCCGGATCCATTCCTGCAATCCTTTGCTGTTCTCTGGCCATACCGAAAGGTTCATTTTCCGCCAAAGCCCCCCAATCATAGCATGTGTTCTGCATTTGTTTGTTCAGCATATCTCTGGCGTGGCGTCGTCGGCGCGAAGAGCCTTGGGCTTCATTATTAGGAATTGTTCTTCCTTCTCTAATATAGCTGCTTTTAGATCCTTACATTTTGCATTGGTTAGGTCTAGACTAGAATATGGTTCACTAATTTGGAATCCTGTCTATGAAACCCATAGGCTCTCTCTTGAGGCTGTTCAAAGGAAGTTTCTGAAATTTTTATCACTTCGCGTTGATGGTTTCTATCCTCCTCGTGGGTGTGAGCACACCGAACTTCTGGCACGTTTTGGGGCGTTTTTGGCGTCTTTGGAATGTAGAAGAGCCATTCATGCTATCTCGTTCTTATACAAGTTGTTACACAATGGGATTGATAGCCCATCCTTACTCTCCCAGGTTCTATTTCTTGTGCCGCGATTGGCGTCTCGGCGGGGTGATGCATTCTACTGCCCTCAGGCTAGGACGAATGCGTTACTTGGATCACCCATTTTCTCCATGTGCACGAATTTTAACCAAATATCCGGTATGTGTGATATTAATTTCACGTGTCTTAGATCTGTGGTTTCTGTGGCTGGGGACCACTTCCGTTAGCGTCGGCTGGTGGGGTCTGTTCATGGCAATCAGTTTGGGTCTGGCTATGATAATTAATTGTGGTTGTAACAACAAATGCCAGAGTGTGATGTTATTATTGTCTATAGTTATTTTTATTTTGCGTACTGTTCGGTGCAGTGGGGTTGGGACTTGCTCTGCGATTGGGTGCACTGTTACTTTTACTTTTACTATTTCTGTTACTTTCATTATTATCTCTTTTTTGTTGTTATCTTATTTTCTTTTTTGCTGAATATGCTTTTGTATAGTGCATAAATTGTAAATTGTCCTGTAATTGGATTGTAATCTGTTGGGCAATAAAATACTATTATTATTATTATTATTATTATTATTATTATTTGTCGGTTCCGAATTTCATCCCTATATCATCACTGAAGGTCTTAGTCTTTTTGAGCAGTTGCCTTAGGTCTTTCTCAGTAATGGCACACAACTTACTGTCATTCACGTACATCAGGTGGCTCAGATGGACTGTGTCTATTTTATATCATTTTTTTCCTTCGTTTAAGATTTAACTTAGTGGGTATAATGCCATACAGATCCACAGGGGACATAGGGCGTCTCCCTGAAATATTCCCCTTTTAACGGGTATATTTTCAATTAAGATGGTCTGGGTGTTGGTGGCTGGTTTTATGGTCGTACTCCATTTCTTCATGATGTTTTTAAGAAACGTTATTAAATGTTCATCTATCTTATAGAGCGAAAGAGTTTCAAACAACCATGAGTGAGAGACACTATCAAAAGCTTTTTGGTAATCTATGTACGCCGTATATAGATCTTTTTTCTGTGATTTTGCATGGGCCTTCAGCATGGAATCAATGATTAGCTGTTCCTTGCATCCTCTGCTTCCTCTTCTGCATCCGTTTTGTTTCACCGCCAATATTTTATTTCTGGTGAGGTGGTCATATATTTTATTCTTAACGATTATTGTTAGCAGTTTGTAGCGCGTGGACAGACAAGTGATTCGTCTGTATTTATTGGGAGCCGGTAGTGGAACATCCGTTTTTGGTAGACTTCATCAGAAAGTCTGGAATTGTTTGAGGCTCGCGGATGACCTCATCAAACAATTCGGCCAGAAGCGTGTGTGTAGACTTGATTTCTTTTCAGCCAGAGGTTATGAACCCCATCAGGTGCTGGCACTTTCAAATTTTGTGTTCCTCTTAAAGCGTTTCGTACTTCCGTTGGGGTTACCTCTTTTCGGTACATTGTTTTTATGTTGGTTGCTTTGTTTCGGATGTCACTTATTACTTTGGTTTCTCTGTGCGTTGTAATGGTACAGCCTATTTTTACATATTAATATTATAATTTTACCATATTGAATAATCTAATTAATCATACTTTTATTAATATTTTTAAACATATTTAAAATCAATGAATATATTATTGTAATGTTAATTCACATATAGTCGTAAGTTTTATTATGTATTTACGTATAAGTATCGTGGTGCCTAAAATTCCGTGTTTATTTAAGATGGGTGTTGCGTTCAGACGGTGACTCAGCTATTTGTGCGTGAAAAAAATATCAGGAAGGCCCGGACTATTTAGAGAGCGGGGAATCACAGGCGTTCACTTATAAAAAGCAAGAATACGTGTTGAGAGGAATGAGTCGAAAGTTAGCCTTTGTGTCGAGAGGCAAAATCCAAGTAGACGCAGACTCCTGTCGTGGGTCGGCAACAGCCAGAAGTGTTGCTGTTAATTGTAATTTAAATAAAACAACGCTTAAATAAAAGTATTGTCACAAGTGAAAACTGTAAAGCTAACCGCATATTGCATATACATATTAATATGCGCATGCAAATAGCAATTCAATTACAAATGGTTTTGTCTACTTATGAATTTGTGAATGCATGCCATATATAAATATACATGAATCATGTGGCATACGTTGTTATTTCTAGCTGAGTTGTCTTTTTAATATAACGAATGTTACATGAAAATATTATTCAAAGTTTTCATTATAAAAGTATTTAATTTAACCAATCTCTTATTTTGTTTCTTTGTTGTATAAAAGTAGTATATTGTATCATATTTTTCTGTGTCTGTAAAACATATAAAATCATTTATTTTGAATATAATTATTGTTTAAATTTAAAATGGTGTTATTTTATATTAACATCTAATAAATGATTTAGGAACCTTTTAGTTAATCATCTCAAGTAATCTGAAGCGCCCTCCAGAATCCGATCTGAGCTTAGCTGGCAAACTTATTTACATTTTATTTTAGAATTTAACGTTACATTAAATTTATTAATTTTTTTTTGAGTGGTTCCTTTACATTATGTTACCCAACTTTGGGGTAATTCGACTTGTACCTTTACAGCGTGTATTAGGCATTCCATATGCTGTACTAGAATGTTTGTATTCCTTTTTAATCAGGGTAGTTTGAGGGACATTCTTGAGGTGTGTCATTCTTCCTCACTTTTCGATAGAAGTTTTGCTGACTTAGACTGAAGTTCTTATTATCTTGTCTTCTCCTGCCAGTTCAGTTCCCGCTTAACTTCTGATTTTAGCTGGTATATTTTCTCTGCAGGTATTCTGTAGCTTGTCATTCATGCTCTTCTTTGATCTACCAGATTTGCGTTTTTTTTTTAGTTCTGGGAACTACTCTGTCACTAGCTGGTACAATTCCTGGGCGTAGGGCAGTCTAACTGTTTCCATTTTCGTTATTAAAAGGTAGCATCGAATGATACACTGATTCGTGGACTCTGTTTATTTAGTCCGACGCTTTCCTTTCGGCTCTTCCAGAATGGACTGAGAAATGTTCTCAACAACATATCTGGTAGAGCGGGTCATTTGGAGTTGGGTAGATACCTGTTCATGCGTGTTTCTTGTGAGACTTACAAGTAGAGAAGCACCACTTGCTCCACCGTGCTCTACGGGCAACCAGACCTCCTGGCGATTCCGACCGAGCCTAGCCACACCACTCGACTCGCCAGCACTTTCAGTTCTCGTCTTTGGAGCGATTTGTTACACATTGTGGGCTGGTAACCCTTACAATGTGGTTAGTTGGAAATACCGTGGAGTCACTACTCTCCATATGGTAGGAACCTTACCTTGCTGTCTTCAGAGAGATATTGGGTCTGGTTAGTTAGTTTCAATCTTCGGCTATAGGGGTGATGTTGCTAATCACCATCGTGTTCTACCTCCGTTGCCCAACCCTACCCCCTTTATTATTATTATTATTATATTATTTATGTAGATTCGGATGAAGCACCTTGCACTATATTCTTACTATAAAGTGTAAGCTGTCTAATTTACTTGTAGTTCGGTTGTTTAAAGAATGTTCTCGAATTACAACTTGGGTGGAGGTGTAAATTGTTCGTATCGAATTTCAATTTTTCTGTGAGGCTTTTGATGCCTCGATCGCTGAAATTGAATTTCTTTACAGCTATGCTGGTTCTGAAGTGGATTTTATAATAAATGCTGCTGCATTTAGTTTGTTTTTGGTTAGACGACGACTTGTTTTAACACTTTGTAATATTTATCGACGGGAATTTAATATATTTATTTTCTCTACTCTTTCATAACTTGAAATGTAGGCTATTTTTATTCGCTCTTGTTAACCTATATTTCTCAATTTCAAATTAGAAATATTTTGAACCTTAACCTAACCCAATTAATGAGAATGGAGCTTGTATAAAACGCTAAAAAAACGATTAATAAATCTAATAAATTGTTTTATCAATATTTTGCTTTATTTCAAAATATTTCAGTTTCATCATCGAGTTATAAAAAGGGATTACTTTCATTAAGCACTCGTTATAAGCATACAACCAAAGCACCGCTTTGGTTCATTTGATCCTATATCTGTTACTTCATCTCATACACTGCCTGCTTATCGTCTCTTATGATGAACGTAATCATAATGGTATTACATCATCTTTAATAGTTAACAAGCTGTACATGTCCAGTTTGATCGCAATATTTGTTTGACGCTAAATGTGATTGCTTTAGTAGTAATGATTTATTAGAACATTAAGAAAAATTCACAAAATTTCAATAGCAGTTGTGATATCCCTTACCTTACAATGTTCAAATGGTTTTCTAAATTGCAACTATAGAAATTGTTGTAATGGTTGCATTGCAACGGTATTTACTATACCATGTGTTTCAATAGTGTCACGAAATACGAATAGGTGTCATGGAGACAAGGTGGAAAATAAATATGGAGATTGACATGACTGACAGTTTAAAATAAATGTATGTGTCTATATAATGAAATTGAATATAAATGTATGTAATTATCAGTTATTAGTTATATTAAATAGTTATTCCTACAATTCCGAGTTTTTAATAAATTAGCGAACGAATCACGCTACAATTGGTGTCAGAAGTGGGATTATTGAAACAGACTAAGAGTTGATAGTTGAAAACTATTTACAGACAATCAAAATAAATATACAGTGTGGAAAGACAGTTGTTTTCTATTAAGAAAAATTGCGATGACGACTAAAGAAGTGTTACTGTCCGAATTAAAGGTCACTGACCTGAAACGTGAACTCGAGGAACGTGATCAGGAAACTTCCGGAAAGAAAGCAGTGTTGCAGGAGCGGCTTCGACAGGTATTGACGGTGGAGGGCGAGGATCCAGACAGCTACTTGTTCGAGGTTCCAAGTGGGGAAATTGAAGGAAACGTACTGTTGAAGAAATTAGAACAAATGGAACTGAAGAATTTGGAAAATTCAAAGGCTTTACTGGAGCAAATAGAACAGAAAAATCTGGAAAGTTCTATAACCTTAGAAAAGACTTTTATAGAGCAAATGGAAAGGAAAAATTTGGAAAGCTCGAGAACTCTGGAACAACAACTGCTGGAAAATTCAAGAACTTTGGAGAAAATTGTAGAACGACGACTGGGAGAGAATTTAGAATATCTAACGAAAACAATGGAACAGAAAATTCTTGATAACTCAACAGCATTGAAACAAGAAGTTCTTGCTGTGGTTGAGAAAGTCGATCAAAATGCCAAATTGTTAAGTAGTGTAACAGAAAAGTCCAAACTTTTGGAAGAAAAGACTAAAATGATAGAGGGTTTCATGGCCCAGATAAAGTTAACAGCGATCGGAAGTTGTTCTGACCGCAGTGCAGTAGACGAAGGAGCCATGCCCCTGCCTACCATAATAAAAGAGGCTGTACCTGTCACAAAGATAAGAATTAAACCACCAACCTTTGAAGGAAAAACATCCTGGACAACTTACCTGACGTTATTTGAAGCAGCCGCGGAAGCAAACGCATGGTCATCTGCTGAGAAAGCTACAGCCTTAGTTATAGCGTTGAGGGGTGATGCTAGTGACATTTTGCAGACATTACCTCCTGAAGAACGAAAAGACTATTCTCAGTTGACAAAACGACTGGAGATGAGATACGGCCATGCGCATTTAGAACAGGTGTACCATACGCAATTAAAAAATCGTTTACAAAAGAAAGGCGAAAACCTTCAGGAGTTTGAAGCAGATATTGCTCGTCTTGTCCGACTGGCATATCCAACGGCACCGGTTAACTTTATGGAGCACTTGGCGATTCAGACCTTCATAGATGGCCTTCGAGATACCGAGACGCAGCAAGCACTGAGGTTAGCTCGCCCAAAGACGCTGATCGATGCGTTGGCGCACGCGCTCGAATTCGAAACGGCGAAGCAAGCTTCTCGAGGCCACGCGCGAGTATGCGCTTTCGATAACAACGCAGAGACAGAGGAATCTATGGAGCAGGTGTTCCTTCGGGTGATGCGCCAGATGCAGCCTCGAAGAAGAGCACTCCGATGCTGGAATTGTGGTGAGGTTGGTCACATTCGGAGCAAGTGTGAGAAGGTAGTTAGGAAGGCAACCGTCGAGCAACCGGAAAACTAAAACGGGTCGACGAGCGGGGGCAATCGTCGGTCCAATGTCGGAAAGCCCCAGGGATGCTTGCCCAAATGGCATCCTTGCAGCATCTACCGCATGGCCTCTATGTAGACGCTACTATAGAGGGGAAATCTTATGCCTGCTTGTTGGATACAGGATCAACAAAGAGTATTGTACGCCCAGATTTAGTTGCAGGAATGAAGATGTTTCCAAGCAAATGGAGACTTAGAACGGCAACTGGAGAGGTGGCTTCGGTGGCAGGCGAAATGGATGTCAACCTTATCATAGGACCAACCTAGGTCCAGCATCGCGTCTTGATAGCTGACATAGAGGAGAAAGTTATTTTGGGCATGGACATTATGCACCTATACGGTTTTCAGTTAGATATAAAACAGGGCATCTTGAAGATTAACAATGAAGAACTCGTTCTCCATGGGAAGAATGATGGACCAGTACGCGTACTGGTAGCAGATGATGTTGTTTTGAAAGAGCGATGTGAGACGCTTTTGAAGGCCCGCGTGGAGGGAAAGTTTCTTGAAGGAGATATTACAATGTTGGAACCGAGGGCTGATGATGACGGACTGGGACGGGGAATCGTAGTGGCTAAAACACTAGTACGAACTCAGAGGACAGTACCGGTAAGAGTAATGAATGTGAACTATTACTCGGTGACCATAGAGAAAGATACTGCTCTAGGATGGTGTTGTCCAGTGTCAGCCATCGTTCATAGTGGGATTACAGAAGTAGAAAAGTATACCCAGGTTCCGGAAAAGCTTGTAAATATGACAAATTCGTCTTGCCAAGGATTGAGCAAGAAGGAGAAAAACCAAGTTAGAGACCTGATTTATCTATACCGGGGTGTCTTTGAAACTGGAGAGGGTGCCAAAGGAAAGACCAATATAGTCAAACACCAAATAAACACGGGCGATGCATCTCCAATTCGGCAAGGACCAAGAAGATTGCCACTGGCGAAGCGAGAGGAAGCTGACCAAATAGTACAAGATATGGAAAGAGAAGGCGTCGTTTAAATAATGTGACCAAGAAAGACAGCTATCCTTTGCCACGAATAGACGACACCTTGGATACTCTGGCGGGTGCGAAATGGTTCTCCACCCTTGACTTGAAGAGTGGTTATTGGCAGGTGGAGATGGAGTCTGATGACAAGGAGAAGACTGCGTTTACTGTGGGCACTGGGCTTTGGCAATTTACAGTCATGCCTTTTGGACTTTGCAAGGCTCCCGCTACGTTTGAACGACTCACGGACACTGTATTGAGAGGACTAGCGTGGAATACGTGCTTGGTATATCTTGATGATGTGATTGTGGTGGGAAAAACTTTTGAAGATCACATAAAGAATTTGGAAGAAGTTTTTCAAAGGCTTAGAGATGCAAACCTAAAACTAAGTCCCAAGAAGTCTCACCTTTTCCGTAAACAGGTACATTACCTTGGACATGTAGTGTCTGGAAAAGGAATTGCCGTCGATCCAGAAAAAGTAGGAACTGTGGAAAAATGGCCTGTGCCTAAAGACAAGCATGAATTGAGAAGCTTTCTGGGATTATGTACGTACTATCGACGGTATGTCCCCGGATTTGCAAATGTGGCAAAGCCACTGACCCGTCTAACGGAGAATCGTGCATTTATTTGGGACAACGAATGTCAAGTTTCCTTTAAGTTGTTGAAGAGAGCATTGACGAGTGCACCTGTTTTGGGCTACCCATTACCGACTGAAAAATTTGTTTTGGATACAGATGTCAGTAATGTGGGGATAGGTGGGGTGCTCTCGCAAATACAAGATGGGCAGGAAAAGGTTATTGGATATTTTAGCAAAACACTATCTAAACCCGAAAGAAATTACTGTGTAACGAGAAGGGAACTGCTAGCGGTAGTTAAGTCCATCGAGCATTTCTACAAATATCTGTATGGGCAGAAGTTTACGATTCGGACTGATCATGCCGCCCTAAAATGGCTCTTGCAATTCAGAAATCCAGAGGGTCAGATAGCCAGATGGATTGAGAGGCTGCAGGAGTATGACTTTGAGATTGAACACAGAGGAGGACTGTCCACATTGTGGTCGAATCGAGGACAAGTCGGTCAGCGTTCTTCGAACTACTGGGATTGATGATCAGTGGAAACCCGATAGATTGCGGACAGATCAAGAAGCCGATCCAGATCTGGCAGTCTTGATAGATTGGAAGAAGAATGGGCAAAGACCAACATGGCAAGAGATTGCTCCTCGTTCACCAGAATTGAAGTCATATTGGGCACAATGGGACTCGTTAATCATTGAGGGTGGTCTTCTAAGGCGCGTATTGGAAAATCAGGAGGGAACTGAACAAAAATTACAAATGCTAATTCCCAGGATAAGAATACCAGAAGTATTACAAGAGCTACACAATGGTACTTCTGGAGGACATTTTGGCGTTCGTAAGACATTAGAAAAGGTACGACAGAGATTTTATTGGGTGAATTGTTCACGCGATGTGAAGGAGTGGTGCAGGAAGTGTGCTGACTGCGCCGGAAGTAATGGACCACCGAAGCGTCGGCGTGCACCTATGCGCCAATACAATGTAGGAAGCCCTTTCGAAAGAATTGCCATAGATGCCGCTGGACCCTTCCCAGAAAGTAACCATGGAAATAAATACATAATAGTGGTCATGGACTATTTCACAAAATGGGTCGAAGCTTATGCTCTGCTCAATCAGGAAGCCGGAACCGTGGCGGATGTTCTTGTGAGGGAGCTTGTCAGCCGCTTTGGTGTACCCCTGGAGCTTCATTCAGATCAGGGGCGAAACTTCGAGTCTAATCTTTTCGAAAACATGTGTAGGCTCCTGGGTATTCGAAAGACGAGAACAACTCCCTTACACCCACAATCAGACGGGATGGTAGAGCGAATGAATAAAACCTTGATCAAGCACTTGTCCAAGGTGGTCTCCGAACATCAAAGAGATTGGGATGAGCATTTGCCATTATTTCTCATGGCATGCCGGGCATCTGTACAAGAAACCACTGGGCAGTCCCCGGCGAAGGTGCTATTTGGCAGAGAACTCAGACTGCCCTGCGATTTGATGTTTGGAAGTAGGCCTGGGGAAGACCTGGCCGGAGACTATTATGTGAGCAGTCTTCGACGGAGGTTAGATGACATCCATGGGCGGGTGCGGCATAATATCCGGGATGCTAGTGATAGAATGAAAGAAAATTACGACATTAAAGCTGAAAATGGTGGTTATCAGGTGGGCGATTTAGTTTGGCTGTATGATCCACGGCGCCGACGAGGTTTGTTGCCAAAACTTCTGAGGTCCTGGGAAGGACCATTTGAGATATTGAAGCGGATAAACGATATAATTTACCGCATACGGCGGACACCCCGTAGCAAACCAAGGGTAGTTCATTTTAATCGTTTGGCCCCCTACGCTGGAAATAATTGTGAGGACGCCGATTTGCGCGGGGTGAACGGCCAATGTTCGGAGCCAACTTTCGAGGATTTCATGGACGAATATTCTGGTCAACGGAAAGTTCGATATGGAGTGACCATCGAGAGGCAGCAGGATTTGTTTGCTATCCCATCAGAATTTGTTTGCTATCCCATCAGATTATGCATTGGCCCATTGTGTGGCTCGAGACTTACGAATGTCTAGAGGAATTGCCAAAGAATTTAAAGAGAGATTTGGTAAGCGATGGGAATTACGGCAACAGAAACCAGAAATCGGAAAGACCCTGCGCATAAGGAGTAGTGGGCGATCCATATTTTACTTGGTTACAAAAGAGCACTCCAGTCAGAAATCAGTTTACCGTTCGTTATGGGAGGCTCTACATCATTTACGGGAGCAGGTCCTACATGAAGACCTTCTGAAATTGGCAATACCGAGACTGGGTTGTGGATTGGATAGTTTGGACTGGAGAATTGTAAGAAGTATGTTGGAAGTGTTATTTCAACATACTGGCGTAGAAATTCTGGTTTGCAGTTTCCAGCCGGAACATTGCCTTCCAGTGCTACGGCAGAAAACAGTTGACTGTTACTTTGACAAGACATCCCAGTGCAACCAGGGACCTGCTTGTAGATTCCGTCATCGTCAGAGGGAACTAGAGGATGATGGCTTTCGGGACGAAACCTTTTTAATCAAGAGGGGGGCAATGTCACGAAATACGAATAGGTGTCATGGAGACAAGGTGGAAAATAAATATGGAGATTGACATGACTGACAGTTTAAAATAAATGTATGTGTCTATATAATGAAATTGAATATAAATGTATGTAATTATCAGTTATTAGTTATATTAAATAGTTATTCCTACAATTCCGAGTTTTTAATAAATTAGCGGACGAATCACGCTACAATAGAATAGCATAACATACAGATTTCGTAGATGTTTTAAAACATGCAAAAACACTTTAGATATTATTTTCAAGTTACAGTTCGTTCCATATTCTTTATTAACCATGATATGCCTTTGAATATGATGTAATTGATGTTAAAAGAAATTCAATGATATAGGATTATATTATAGAAAGCTATTGTATTACGAACGCAATCCAACTTTAAGTGCTGAGGTTCGTAAGATGAATGTATTTGAAAAACATTATATCACCATATGTTTTTTCAAAAACATTCAAGTTACCAACCTCAGCACTAAAGTTTGGCTTGAGACCTTATATATTATTGCACTTATGAATAACAACTATTTAATATAATGTTTAGCAAAAAGTAAATTCTATAGATGAATAGTAATGCTGGCTTCAATCGGCGCTCATATTGAACTTTTGAATGAATTTGTTGACAATATCGTCAAAGAATTATCAGTTGCAACATACCAACTATTTGCAGAATTTAGCTGGGCAAAGTTTGGTAATTTTTTTTTGAAATAACGCGTTGCAAATGTGCAAATATGCTTAGTATTTATGACTAATAGATGATGAAATTTCTTGCACGTATAGCTCATATGATTAAGCCTTTTTGTTAGATGTTTGATAGTTAAATTTTATTACCAATTTTGTTTATGTAACTATTATAAACATAACAAATTATATTAACATTGCCTGTTGTCTTCATTGGCAATGTAGTTTAATTAATTTTATATTTATCTAGAGTCTTTTAAGTACAATTTTTATTGTAATAAGAAAGTATTTGATATGACAAACAAATAACTTAATAAGATTAAAATAAAAACTAAAATGTGCAATGATCGCATGTGTAAAGTTATCCCACATCGTGTCCTGTGGGAAAATTATACGACGTGTCGCGTGTGCAACGTGCGCGTGTGTGTGTGAATGTGTGTGGGCATTCGTGCATATGTTTGTGTATACAAATGGTAGATATAATTCAGAGTAAATGAAACTTATTGAAAGCTTGTAAAAACTCAGTAACCGAGTAGATGTTTTCTAATAAGTATTTCTTAAGAGATGCCTTAAGGCACTGGTTTTTCGATCCAGGTGTTCGGTGGTTTATTAAAGAGTTCTAGATGTCTACGTTGGGCACTCGTGGTATGCAACCTGTGATTCTGGAGTAGAACCATTAAAGAACATGATTAAGATGTTCTTTAATGACATTTTCGAAAATATCGTAATTTTTGTGTGATAAGTGTCTTGTTTTTCTGTAATTTTGTTTCACTTCTTGTATACAGTTTAAGTGGAAGCTTTTGCCGTGATGTTCAGGATTGACCAAATTACCGCTTAAATTGATATTTACATGTTGGTCATATTGTCGCAGAATTATTTCAGGACTTATAGCAAGAAAAAGAGGAATGTCAAATTTCTTCCATGTAATAAGTTTCATGTTTTAGTAGACACATAATTTTTATCTGCACTTTCCTGAGGAACTTTTTATGCAGAAATTAAATATCGACTTGGAATTTTTCTTGCACTATCCATTTTTTAGTTTTAACACTTAACTTTAATTTTTCTTATGGAACGTAAAGTCGGCTTTGAAAGAATTGAATGTGTTCTTTTATACTCTTTACAATGACATAGCATATGTAGTATTTACTTTTAAAAATAATAAAGAAAATATTAAAATATATATTTCATTAAACACTCGACAATAAGTAGGCCGTGATACATGGAAACACAATCGAATTTAATGTCACTTAAAAGTTATTCTGTCCAGAGTATTTTTGTGTTAAATATGGCCTCATTAACTAATACTGAAACTTTTGTCATACAAAACAGTGTAGAAGCTGAAATGATGTACTTGAGGATGTATTCGGAAAGAGGGTAGGCCAGTGCTCGTACGTACAGAAATTTGGTAAGTAATTTAAAAGAATATGGTTTGTTTTCCTAACTTACTAGAAATCCGAAATTAGTGAATGAGGATGTCGAATTATTACAATCTGTTATTGAAAACAACACTGGTATTTCGAAAACTATAGCACAAAGAATTTTAACCAGTACTATTAGTACATCATTCTACAGGGGCTTAGAGATGGAGATCAAGAGAGAAGATTACAATTTTGCCAATGGTATGTTAACCAATGTGGGAATAATAATAATTTTGCTGCTACGATTTTACGGTTTAACGAAAGCAGATTTACGAATAATGGTCTCTTCCTTAGACACAGTGTTCATTTTTGGGCAGTGAAAATCCTCAATTTGTTAAGGAAAGTCGGCATCAAGTGAGATTTGGTTTTAACGTCTGGTATGGCGTATTACGAGATACCTTTATTGGGCCCATATTTTTTAACGAAACACTAAATAGAAAGGTATTTGAATTTATTACAAACTGATTTAGAAAATAGAGCTGATGATTTACTGTTGATTGAAAACATCTGCTTCCAACAAGATGGCGCCCCACCCCACAATTCAAACATAATCGACGAATATCTCAATAATAGGTTTCCAAATTCGTGGATTGGTAATCGAGGACCGATTTTATGGCCATCTAGATCTCGAGACGCCATTGTATTTCCTTTTTGGAGATAACTAAAAGATCGGGTGTACGTGCAAACATTTGATAATGCCGAAGATCTTCGTGCAGCTATTTTTGCAGCATTTGGTAACATTAGAAAGCAAGAACTACGCAATGCGATTACACCTACACTGTGCAGAGCACAATTATGTTTAGACGGGATGGTCAATTGTTTGTTTGTTAACTATGGCATACAAAAGGCGATAAGACTACCAAAGCTACATATAAACATAGTACAGAATATAAACATCTTTCTACATTAATTGGAAAGTGCCAAGGAAGGAATGTGGAGACCAAGAAGAACGATATTGCTTAAAAATATATTGATTAATTCTTACTTCAAGTAAAAAGAAACTAATTTTTGGTGTAACTCAGTTAATATCGTAATTTAAAAATTACTTTCTTACCTAAATCATTGCCCGCTTTGGATAGACTGTAATATATACAAATAGTGACTATATATTGTGAAAAGAAAAAAGGTTTTATTATATTAAATATTAAAAAGTATTACTACATTCGTTTTTTAAAGAGAAAGCACGCACATGAAGAGAGTAATGTAAAAAAGTGTTACACATTGCAGGACGCAGAAGAGAGACCAAGGGTCTGCGCAGCATAGACGCTGTAGGAGTGGGCGCTCTTCAGGATGTAGGAGAGATTGCAGGCATGTCTAATCAGCTAAATAAAGAATTAGATACATCTAAAACGGCTTGGAGAACAACGCCTTTTCTTCTTCAGGCAGTAATAATAATTTTACTCTTCGACCAAAGCCGAAGGGCCTCTATTATGAAGAGAACCGTCTCACCATAGACAAATATCTGATATTCCATTTTAAATAAAGTTTGTTCCTAAATATTTAAAAACTTTTTATAGCTATTTATTACCTGTAACTTTTGCAGATGTGGAGAGGGTTTTGGCGAAACAGTAGATTTTCAAATTGACATGGAACAAGCTTAATTATAATATTTATTTTGAAAAAGCAATACATAACAAAATATTTTTGACTAAAATTTATATAATTTAAGAAAGTGTCAAAAGCTACTTACAGGTGATTTTACCCTTTTGTTACAAAAAATGCTTGTGTACTGATCACTGAAGCTGAATATGCAGAAAAAAATGACTAAAAATTCTAAGAACAATTAAACTTCAATATTGAATTTATTAAAATTGTATGATCACGATTGGAAACTTCTAGTTAAACGCTATCCAACCTAAATAGTGGGTCTTAAGCCATACATTTTCCACTGTGCAATTGTAAATAACAGAGAATCCGTCCTTCTGAACTTGGTTAAATTTTAAGTTTCTTCCGCAATCCTGTATTTACAAGTTATGTATATTTATCTTGATTTTATGAATTTCAGCTTCTTCCGCTTTATCTTTATCTCTTTCTGTATATCTTTTTGTATTGTTCACTATAATATGTAATAATATCACTATAATAGAATGAATACCAGTAAATAAATTGCATCTGTTTTCAATGTCGCTTTGGACTGACTAACGCTAAGTAGCACACTGGCAAGGAATTTCCTTGTCTTAGACTGTTTTGTACCGTGAACTTTGCTGATATATTATATGCATTTCATACCATATTGCTAACGGATGTATAATAAGCAACTCTCGGTATTTCTATTGAAGTATTACTTCCTGTTACCATATCAACACATACAAAGACTTTCGAGCGTATGTCCTAGCATTCAGAGTAGTGACGCATACTAATACGTTGAACTCAAATATTACGATCCGGTCGTTTTGTGTAATTCTATATTTCTGTGACTCGTAACAAAATAAAAAGCACTCGATGTTTTGTTGTTTAGAGATATTCAATAAGGTATTAGATATGTTCACTGTTAATCCTGATTAATATGCTGGACCGATGGATACTGAAAATACGATACGAGGCACTCTATTGGTAGAATAAAATAGGTAACTAAATTACACTACTACTAATTTATTGATGTACAGATTTCAGAGCGCTTTGTTTCCAGCGCAAGTTTTCCAATATAATGAGAAGATTTATCTGCTTTATACACGTAATCACTTACTCTTTTGTTTATAGAACAGTAATATCTATTTAGTTTCGTATTTTTCATGCAATTGATGTGAACTTTTCTATAATTCTTTATCAGTAATGTCAGAAATTCGAATTTACTGTTAGTCCTAACAGAGTTTATACTATGCAATAAATCATTCCGAAATAAAGACTCCATTTTTTACGCGCTATATATAAGACAAATTAAACAATGTATATACAGGCAAATTCTCTTCGTCTTTTATTATGATAATCTAAAACTCAGAAAAAATACAGGAATGGTTAAATGGCCCCAAAAAGTCCAAATTCTGTTTTACATTTGTCAATTAATTCGTAAATTTATACAAAAATAAATTGATGATCACTTAACAGCAAATGGTTAACACCTCTAGAAGCAAATGTTTAAATAACAAATTGTCTTACCTTACATATCTGCTTAATTGTTTACTAGTGAATTTAAGGTTACCCCTTATGTAAATAATAGACAAACATTGCAAAAATAAAACGTGAGGCAATAATAGAAACAATAGCTTTAACAACAATTATTGCTGCAGCCACAATTTTGTTTGGAGGTCTGGAGATACGAGAAAATCGCTGATGGTGGATGAGACCATGGTGAAGAAACATCAAAAAAGGAAATTTAAAGTTAGTGAAGAATGAATTTCAGGAAATCCTGGACAACCTAATAATTTTTTAAGAATGTCTAAACACTGTTTTGAAAAACTTTTACAAATTGTAAAAGGAAACACTAGAAAAAATAACACCTTGTTCCAAGACTCAATATCTGCAAGGGACAAACTTTTTATTACCTTGCGTGTTTTCCTCACTGGTGTAACATACAGAAGCCTCATGCACTCTCTTCGAGTTTCGGAACCAACAATTTCACTGTTTATTCCAGTTATTTGCCAAGTCATATGTTTAGCATTGCAAGATGATTTAAAGCACATTATCTCTTTCTCACTTATAATTACACGAGAACTTTCTTTTTTCCGCATAAATGTTCAGTTCTTAACGAACACTTTTGTTGCTGGGTAAATGTACGAAACAAATGGCGAGGAGGAAATTTGTCCAGTCTAACTACTATTTAGCAACTAAATTTGAGTTTAAAAATAGCAAATTTATCCGGAAAGAAAAAGTAAGCTCGAATGTAATTCGGTAAGATAATTTACTAATTGTGTAAACAATACTGAAACATTTATTACATAGTATATTATTTAAAAATGCAATTATTAAAAACACAGTTCTTATACACCTTGAAGATTGATTATAATGGGTTTGCAGAATTTATATCATTACAACACTTCACAACGAACACTATGATGATCAAATAAACAAATTGATGTCGGGTCAACCAAAGATAATACGCAAAGCTTACTGTTGCGTTGACTTTGACATTTATTTTGACAATAGGTTCGCTGACTTTATGGCATAAGAATAAAACAGGAATTGTCGGATGAACCAAAGATAAGCAACTTTTTTGTTGATTTTAAAGTTAAAGTAAACCTTTTTCGGTGTCAAAGTGACAAGATATCTCGACTTATGGGCTTTTTACACATGCATTGCATCATTAAAAAATACAAATGAAGGAATATGTATTATAGGTGCCAAATACTGTAGACGAATGGGAAAATATTTACTAATATAATCGGTGCAGTGGATGGAAAAGATGTTGTACTTCGCCATCCGAAAAGTACACGGTCAACATATTACAATTACAGGGGTAATAATAGTAAAGTTCTATTTGGTGGAGTTGATGCCAAATATATTTCTTGTTTATATTGATGTCGGTGTTAATGGACGAGTTTCTGATGGTGCTCGTATTCAGACAAAGTTTAGGTGCTTCTGCTCTTGCACAAAATACACTAAACATTACTCCTTCTAAATGTCTACCAAAGAGCAAGAAACCAGTTTCACATGTATTTCTAGCGAATGCAGCTTTCCCATTATCAATAAATATTTTAAAACAATACTCCATTTGAAACATAACTCACAAGCAACTTATATTTATCTATAGATTAAGAAGAGCTCGCAGAGTTGTCGACTATGCTTTTGACATTTTAGCAAACCAATTCAGAATTTTTTAACAACAATTCAATTGTGTCCAGTCATAACATGACAGCGTAAGTAGTTTGTAGTCTCTAGGTATATTTTTACATGTCACTCTTGGCATTTGTTGAAATATTGCTTGCATGGAAGATTTTAAGCACTCTTTTATTCACTACATAACCCCAAAATATTATATCATAGAGGAGTCTATAATAATATTTGCATAGCATAAGCTAATTGTAGTATCCTTCTAACTATTTGTGCGGCGATCCTTAATACGTAACAACATGCATTTTATTTTGAAAAAAAATGTCCATGTGTGGCATGCAAGACAGCGAAATATTCGCAATCAGTCCTAAAAACATTCTTTTCAACACAAGTAAGCAGTTTAGCTTTACGTTTAATATTAAAGTTCGGAATAATTGTTATTAAATATCATTAAATGTGTTTTATTTATAAATAGTTTTCGATTGTGTTGCATGAATATTGCATTAACTTTGTCCAAATTCATCTGAATGGATTCTACTACTTAATCTCCAATATTTGCTCATACAACCATCCATGAGTAGTTTGCAAATAGACCTTATAAATTCTTCACCACATTACATTTACATCATTCATGGACCGAAGCGGTACCATAGCAGATCCATGGGGTACTCAAAATTAAACGTTTATTCATCCTGGTTTTATTGGTACCCCGAGAGGGAATCAATGCTGAGTCTCAACCAGAAAAGATATAAACTAATCGAAGGCTATACCACAAATTCCCACCTTTTCCAACTTAGCCAGCAAAGAGTACACTGCCAGATGCTTTAGATAAATTTTTATCACGGTAGTTTCTTTGGTATCCAAACAAGGACGTATTTTTGGCAGATTCTTTAAGTATCCAGTTTTTAATAATAGGTATGGGTAGTGCAATATGCAAAATAAAATGGCAAAAAAAATTAACTACAGAATCTCTAAACAAAAGTAAGTAGAAGGATATGATTGGGATTTGAAAATTAGAAGCAATCAATGAGAAAGAAATCGAGGTGGCACTAGAGTTAAAAAATCAGTTGTTATTCCTTCAGGAACACTTTGGAAATTTGCCTAAACTAATGACATATTTTGAAAATCGAATCTTAAATTAAAAAATGAGGTGTGGCCAACACACGACTTTCTTATACGTATGAGCCTTTCAAATTATAGAATATTTAGATTCTTTTTATAATAATTATTCAAAATCCTATTTTAAGTACTTCTATTCTCTTAATAAATCCCTATAGAATGCATACTTTGCAAGATATTATATAAAAGTGCTACTCGCTAAGAGTAAAAGTGCTACTTCCGGTCAGTATTTTTTAATTTCATTTATACAAAAAAACATTGCAAATCTAACTCTAAATACTTTTGCACTCTTGATAAATATATACAAAATGCATAATTTACGACATATTTGTAAAAATTTACTTTTCGGTAAGAGTAAAAGTGTTACTTCCGTTCCGAATTTTGAAATTTTTTTTATACAAAAGATATTTAAAATTATGTTTTAAATACTTTTATGCTCGTAATGTACCTCTCTAGAAAGCATGATTTGCGAAATATTCGCAAAAAACTGATTTTCGATAAGAGTAAAAGACCTACTTCCGGTAGGAATTTCGAAAAACTTTTTAAATAAAATTATTCTCAATTTTAATTTTAAGTATATATGAATTCTTTATAAATTTGTTTAAACTTAGTAGTTGACGAAATATTGGCAAAATTCGATTTTTTCGCTGAAGTAAACTGCTACTTCCGGTCTACCGATTTTACTGAAAAACTAACCGGATCTCAAGAGGGATATTATACACGTAAATACAAAATTTGGAATTGATATCTACAGCGGTTTGAACGCTATCGTGGTCACACACACAGAGAGAGAGAGAGAGACACACACACACACACACACACACACAGAGAGAGAGAGAGAGAGAGAGAGAGAGAGAGAGAGAGAGAGAGACATTTTTTAAAAACCACTTTTTCGGTATCAGGGGACTTCAAAACGTGGTCATCTGCAAAAATCTCAAGGTCGAAAATTTTCATGATCACAATACTTCCTTATACTACGTATAAGAAAGTAAAAGATTAGATCTATTGACACTAGCAAATTATGAGAATTAGTAATAGATGACATATGTTGGTGTACACGGATATTCACGATAAGAAAAAAGTAAGAAACCAAAATGGATGATCGAACAGAATCCTATCAGTTCAACTTATATTAAGTACAGGAAATTTATTTACATTCATTGTTGTATATGAACAGAACGAAAATGAAAAAAAATATTAAAGACTAATTCTGGAAAAACCTCATGATTTTATAGAGCTTAATAAAGAAGCGTTTATTATTGTAGGTGATTTCAATGCAGGGGCAGGAACTTAGGAAAAGATATAATCGGAAAAGACTAAATATATTAGTGGACAAATGCTAGAGGTTACTATGTAGTGTACAACTGAATAGTCAAAAACAAATTTTATGAACACAAAGATGTTGGCGATAATAGATTATGCGTTTTTTGTATATCTCAGTTAGGCCACTCTCTATAAAAGTATTTGAATGAAACTTACTTGGAACACTGTGGATTGTAAGAGACTTTCAGTATTACTTTAGACGTGAGAATATCTGAGTAATCTGATAGTTGAAACGTATCCATGTTCTTGTAAAATTGTATTTAATTTATTTATTTGTTTAAAACATTGTTGATAGCAAGATGCTTTCAGTATTACTTCAGACGTGAGAATATCTATATAGGTAATCTGATAGTTGAAAGATAATACTGTGTCATTTTACAAAATTCTTGATTGTGCGAAAATGGCTGATCTTTTATTCAAATATGAGAATGTTAAGACATTGTAGGCATTGATCTGAAAAAAAATTATCGCTTTGGTAGAATTGTTAAAAATAAGAAAAACTATATGAGTGTATGTGCAATAACAATTTCATAAATACATCTAGAAATCAACATACTAAAAGAAGAAAATAGTATTTTATATTGAAAACCTTAATATTATTTCTATATAAACAGATTAATAAGATTATTTGTAATCTTGATTAAATGTATAACGTTTGAATTAAGTAAAATGGAAATAAAACATTATGAGCATTATGAATAATAAAAATAATATATACAGTTGCATTGATATATTTATTTAAAAATATATGTAGAATTCTGAAATTTTTATTTTTGCATATATTATATTTCCTTGTCCCATAAGTAAAAGAGAGTTATAAAGAAAAGAGAGTGTTGCCCCTCGGGAAAAATAGTTAGTACTTATAAGAAGATCATATTAAATACACTTTTTATCCTATGCTCAAGTAGAACATGTTGATGTAGGGTTATAAAGATAATTATATTAAACATATTTTTATTTATTATTTATTTCTATTTATTTATTTTTGAGTTTTAGAAATATATTTTATTGCTGGCCGAAACGGTGGTATTTAATTTTATTTTAATTAAGCAGTTATAGTAATATAAAATACAATAATCTTCGTGTTTCAGTTCTGAGCAATCAAAGTTTCCAATTTAAGCAGGTGAAATAATTTTTCTTAGCTCTATTTGCAATTTGTTGTAGTTGCAGTATATGTTTAGAAATTGACACTGTCCGTTGAATAAGACAAGAAACAGTCAAAGTATTTTCTCTAATTTAAGGTTGCATAATGTTATTATAAGGAACAGAGCTTGCTCCTTGTATTAATGACAATTATAATTAGTGGTATAAAACATTTTATTGACAATCAAATTACTTTGAATTTTGCTTGCACATCGAGACTACATAAGTAGAATGTCAACACGCCGAAAAGGCAAAACTAAGATGGATCGGATATTACATTTTTTCCATTATATTTTTTTATCTACTCTGACTCTTTTGTGGCAATTGTTACTATTAATATAGAATAAATTTGTAACTTTTTTGCAAACTGTTATTGTAACAGCAGATATTTGACGTTTATTCGTTCACGCAAATTTCAAATGTTTTTCTGAGAGTTATGGTGCTTACTTGATGATGTTAACAAAATTATCACTTTAACTTGACCGCGATTTTAAAAATTAACAATATTAATTTTTAAAATTTAAGTTAAGTAGTCTTATTTACTAATACTTAAAAATATAGTACTGTTACATCCCTTAAACATTTGATTTTAAACAGAATATTTAGTAATCTGAAAGACACTTATTTACGTACGGCATTGATCATATACATAGAAAAATGATCGATACAATAGTAATCATGATAACAACAAAGAAATATCTCGAATAAGTATAATATTTTAATAAAAAAAGTAGCACAAGAACTCAGTCTGTTTTCATTTCTTTACTTTTACAAATATACATCAGGTCTGCTCATTCATACCAATGTTATTGTTTGACAGATGCTACTAAGTTTTGTAGATTTAACGTTTTTATCATGTCTCATCTCTTCCGTAGTTTGTCGAACAAATGCACTTTTCAATCGTAAACTGACCTAAATTGGTCGGCATTTTAACGTTTAAACTTTTCTTCTTAAACTTTTGATCATAATATTTAGCTTAGATCTCGACCTTACGGAAGTTGTAATATTTATGATATTAGCAAAAATTAGTTAAATATATTTTCCTTGTCATTAATAGTGACGAAATATTTTGTTTCTAATGAATGTATTAGTATAATTTTTATTTCATTTTTAGTTAGTTGCTGAGTTATATTTTCTTGCTCTCTTGTAATTAGATCTATATCTATTCGCCAAGAAATATAATATTATATAACTATTACTATTTGTTGCTCATGCGGTATACTGACTTGGTCATATGTAACTCCAATTTTAGTAGGTGCTATATTCTCAACGTACGTACATATTTGCGCGCCAGGATAATGTTTGTATACTAAATGTTGTTCAATTGTTCACATTCAAATATTCACTGAATCGTCAAGAATAGATATGCATGCACTATCAGTGGATTAATTTTGTATTGATTTGGTTTGACATAATTCACCTCATGCTTTACACTGATGTATTATGTAATAAAGATATTACATATTAGTATTTTAATTACTTTCATAAACCTACGATGTAGTGTGATTACAATTTCGAAGTGTTTTTCTTTATAATAATATATATACTCAGAGTTTTTGTTTTTGTATCTTCAGAGTTATATTTTAGAAGAGGTATCAACGACAGATACGCTTCTGGTGGTGGCTTCGATATTATTTTGTTCCGTTTAAAGTAAAATAAGTAGTTCCTGCTTTAACATCAATTTATTTTATTATTTGAATAAGACTAATAGATTAGAAGAAAATAACTTAATACCTACAGCAAGCAGAAGTACAGTATGTACTTCTGATACCTGAGTTACACAATTTTATATGTTACAGGGTAGTTGTGCATTGCTATCCTTTGTTTTATGTTGTACTTTCAACTTCTCTCATATTTATACATTTGTGTATGAGTTAGCTAACAGTGACGAAGATGAAAATTAAACAAGAATACATTAAAATAGTAAACGATGTTACGTTAATTTTGAGTAGTTCTGTATGTTCTAGAATTTTGTTTGTTTTATATATTTTGGTAGGATTATTGTTATTGTTTTCTGTCGTTCTGTAGTTGGCAACTTTCGCTTTGAATTATTTTTATCCATCACGTTATTATGTTTAGTAATATCAAACTTTAATAATTATAATTCAAATAGGAATTAGTTTAATTTCTAATTTAATGGGTTGTCCCGCCATCTTTTGGCGAGCACTGTCTTTAACGTATAATAGATTGATAGATATCCAATAAATTTCTACCTACACGACTACTCAGAATTAATTATTAGTTAATTAGTTTTAACCACCATTTTGTCTAAGAAAATTTTCTTTAATTTTCCCTTTCTTCCCTAGTAATTAGTAGGCTTCCTTTTTGTTTGCAAATATTGTCTGTATAATTATAGTGTTTCCGTACAATTGTTAGTTTTTGATTTGCCCCTCTCGCGTTGTTGATCTCAATTGGAAATTCATGTGAACGCTTATCTCCTCCATTTTATCTTTATCGATTAGTTGGAAAAGAGGCAGATTCATTTATGATCAATATTCACTGCTAATTATTGGTAACTTAATACCGATACCATTCCATAGAAATTGCGCTTGTTAGTGGATTAATGTTGCAGTGAATATTTTGCTTTTATTTTCACGTTCTGTCGGTTGGATTGATGCAATCGATTAAATCCATATCTTGTGAGTTCTTTTTCTTAGTTTTCCGTTATGTAGAATTGTTTTTAATGTATGTCATTTCCCTTGTCTTATAGCTTCTTATTTTGTGCGAAATTTCTTCCCATATCGTTATAAATGACTGAAAATTAAGAGCACATGGTGACCACCATCTTGAATTTATTGGTACTTGAGAATTTTTATGTAATTGTTCTGCAGAAGATAATTTAACTACCGAATCAGAAGCGCTAAGAATCTTGGCTGTTCTTGCACGAAGTTTATTTTCCCTGGAAGCCCGAATAGAAGAGATATTTCCAGCTTCATCCCGTATGTTTTAAGCCACGCCCCCTTTGTAAGATAGTGTTTTCGGTTTCTCCTAATTAAGTGTGTTAATCTAAAAATTACCTTTAGCCTATTTGTTATTTAATTTTTAAATTTAATTTTTCTATATCATAAGATTCCTGTGCTCTGAACTTCATATATTATCCCGTAGCCGAATTTTGAGCACGGAGGTTAAAGATATGCCTTAATTTTATGTAAGATTTGCGTTGATTAGAGCTCGAGAACAATAATTAAGTTTTCATTTTAGCTTTTATTTGAGCATTTTAAATCTATTGCCAGATCTTAACGTGTGTTGGCATAGAATAATTTCAGTTTACGAGAGTTAACGTACAAGTTTACATTTAATTGTCATTTCTAATTAAGTGTTGGAGTCGTTAAGCCGGATTTTCATTATATTGTTTTTTTTTATACAACCATTTGTTATAGTTTCATTTAATTCTTAAACGCATTAATATTTCTATACAGTGTGTCCACGTATTAACACAATTGTAAAACTCTTTGTAAAGCTGAGATCTCGAGCTAACGTGAAATATTAAATTTGGAACTAATATCGATATCACATGTGCGATATACAGGTGTCCGGAGTTTTAGTACCTCTGACACTTAAATGTACAATGTTTCATATTTTTAATTTTATTTTGTGCATAATGAATTAATACCTCTCGTAATCTAATGTAAATATTTGTTTTTTTACCTCTTTTATCTTAAAACTTTCTATTTTTATAATTATTATATTTAAAACAACTCGTTGAGTATTAAATTGTTTGTTGAACGGAATTTGTGGTTTTGTCTTATCTTTCGCTACCATGAATATTTAAACTGGTTTTTCACCTGGATCAAAGATCATTTTGGGGAAGGAAATATTACACATAGGGAGATGGCGTCCGTACATTCATCCATCTGAGATTCTGTGTAAATCCACAACACGCAAACGATTGAGTTAGAGGCAGTTCCTTTCACCATCTTAATCATCTGTATGCAAGGGTAGTGACAGGTAATTTGTGGTTTTGTCTTATCTTTCGCTACCATGAATGTTTAAACTGGTTTTTCACATGGATCAGAGATCATTTTGGGGAAGGAGATATTACACATAGGGAGATGGCGTCCGTACATTCATCCATCTGAGATTCTGTGTAAATCCACGACACACAAACGATTGAGTTAGAGGCAGTTCCTTTCACCATCTTAATAATCTGTATGCAAGGGTAGTGACAGGTAAGGCATTCTTGAAGGTATAAGCATAAACTTTCCGAATCTTTGCTGGCTTTTAAGGAACGATACAATTATTTTAGTTTGCCCAATACTTTTTGCTATCAGTATCGAAATTTTTAGTTTCAGGACGTCGCCATTTTCCTGCGCCATTGTTTGATTTTGACAATTAGTTTTAATTTTAACTTTTTGTAGGGCGTAGCATCGACTTACAACGTGGTATTGGTATAAATAATAATAGATAAGCGTATTTTGAGAAAGTTATTGAAAGTATAATTGATTTGGTTTAGCCACAATATGAACATGCAATCCACATTTGACGCAACCTTCATCGTCAAAGAAATAGCGGAAAATCGATAAAATTCAACAAACCCGCATTCATGTGTTTTGTCGATATGGAAAAAAGCCTTCGACCCAGTTCGATTAAAAGACATCGCGGAAATAACGAAAGAAAAAGGAGTATCCTAGAAATTGACAAAGTTAATGTACAAGTTTAATAGCCAATGCAAGACGACGATAATAGTTAATAACGCACGAACTGAAGAAATACAGTTTCGTACTGGAATAAGGCAAGCTGACTTGCTTAGCGCGTTTATATTCAACATGGTCATGGAAAAAATTGTTGGAAAACTACCAAAACAGTAGGCTATAAAATGGGCAATACCTACTTCAATGCGGTCTGACACGGTGCTCAATACTGATATGGAATATAATCTGCAGAGACTTCTTCACACATTTAAACAAACAGAAAAGCAACTAAATATGACCATCAATACTGACAAAACCAAGTGCCTGGTAACATCCAAAGAACCGGTAAAATCCAAATTGGAGGTCGACCAGAAGTGTATCGAACAAGTAAGTCAGTTTAAATATTTGGAAGCCTGTATAACAAGCTCCAGAAACTTATACACTGAAGTTCGAGAACAGACAATGAAGGCATCTCAAACGTCGGGTTGCTTGAGGGACACAATATGGAAGAACAAATATCTAAACCACAGAGTAAAACCGGAATATGCAAAGCTGCATTACGGCCTATTATAACATACGAGACTGAGACAAGGCCAGACACATCCAGAACACAGCAAATGATGCGAACTGTCGAAATGAAGATAATAAGAAGCATCAATGAAAGAACACTACATGACAGAATTAGAGGCGAGAACCTTACATAACAAAGCAACATACAAGAGACAGGAAAGTGGACAAGACACCGAAGAAAATATATAAACACATAAACAGAATGGACGACAACAGGCTTGCGAAAAGGGTTCATCTAAATAACACTCTCGGAAGAGAAGGTCATTAAAATGGTGGAAAAAGTCCTGGACATCTACATCCGAAGAAACATAGGAAGGTTGAAAACAGGAACAGCCCACCTACCATGAGTAGAAAGAAGGAAGAAAAAAAAGAAGAGTGAAAATGCAAAGTTGGAGAAACGTAAAGAAAGAGACACAAAATCCGGCTTAAACACGACAAGAGAATGATCGATTAAAAGATGAGTAGGTAATGTAAGAAAATAGCGTAAAATTAGAAATACTTTCATCATGTTCACATTCGCATCTCCGAACAGGACACAAAAATGTAATCAACAATAGATACGAACTGAGGAATATGTCAAATGATCCAAGAATTAGATATATCAGCTGTAGGATTTATCGCTTTTATATGCTTCTGGGGTTGGTAGCAGCTTATTGGAATATACCCAGTTTGCAACAGATTTCAAGTGAACATTCTTTAACCTCTCTATTTCGTTAATAAAATTGCATATATTAACATGAACATAAGAGAAATACTGGTAGACGTCATAACTGTAAAACATCCAAAATAAATACCGGTAAAACCAAACAAAGTGGCCAAAGATAAGTGAATTTTAAATAGGCTCTTTTTGGACGATCTGAGAGCTCTAGTATTTAATACATTCTGGAAGAACAGCTGTTTATCAGTCAATGGAATTAATTTTACAAGTATGATAGAACACCAGAAAAACATCATTATATGAAATGAAGAAAACATAAGATCGTTCAGTAACTAATTTTTTATAAAAATATAGTATTTAAGAAGGTAAATTAACATTGAAATATTTAGTCTTCATTACATTACAATATGTGTTAGATATGTGACTATGACTGCTACATCTCTGCTAAATCAATTAAAAGGAGGCAGTAGTATGGTTCTATCACACTAAATGTCTAGTTGCGATAGCACATGAGTAGATTCTTTAATTAGCCCAAACCAGGATACTAGCTTCTTATCTTTAGGTAGCCAAATTTAGCTATATAGCCCTACTCACATCTACGACGCCTTACCTGTAATACACCCTCGACCTCCCTGCAAGAATTAAAGTCCTATATTGATTCTAATTGCAGTGGGATGGGCATGGGTTTAATTAATAAATAATTCACTCAAGTATACATACACGAAGAATTTCGTATATGAATAAATGTATGAATGCACATCTACCCTAAGCTGCATTGCAAACAACAACGTGCAGACAGCTGTTTCGACCTTACATTGGTCTCATCAGTGCACGAACGTGTTGTTCACAATGCCTTAAAACTCAGATTACCTGATATATCCCACTTACGTACCAAATGTCATGAGAGATTCCCAGCGTCATCTGTTACGCAAGCGCGACATCGCAGGGTAATGTCACTCTCCGTAGTACAACTACAAATTAGGTAACTGAAGATATACGTGCATTCAATGAACATGGGTAACAGATTCCGCTGGGAATCTTTCATGGCATTTGGTACGTAAGTGGGATATATCAGGTAATCTAAGTTTTTAAGGCATTGTGAACAACACGTTCGTGCACTGATGAGACCAATGTAAGGTCGAAACAGCTGTCTGCGCGTTGTTGTTTGCAATGCAGCTTAAGGTAGATGTGCATTCATACATTTCTTCATATACGAAATTCTTCGTGAAAGGTATATACGAAATTCTTCGTGTATGTATGCTTGAGTGATTTAATAGTGCGAGAGAGCTTTACTCTCCAAGGATTACCTTGGTACATTAATTAATTAAGGAGATCTTATGCCAGGGGAGAAATATTACAGAAAGGCATCCAAGTACAAAAAATTAACTATTTATTAACCGGAACGAATGCATGTTTGATCCTACATAACCCCCAAAAAAAGGAATTAAACTGACAGTCTAACACAAGAGCACAATCGGTGTCAGGGCTAAGTAAATTACATATAATAAATTTAATTAATTAATAAGAGGTTAGAATTATAGTTAAGAACCTTGGAGAGGTTAAGAAACATACAATGATTCTTTAAGAGGTTAAGTGATTTGATATACGGGAAACTACTTACATTAAAAAAATAATATTAGGAAAATTAATGAAACAAAGTCAAGGTAACTCCTACAATTTATGAAGTAATATAGCGCTCTTATACTTCCCATTCAGTATACAATTATTAATTGATACAAGTCACATCGGTTAGTGTTCACTCTGTATAAAGTTAAGATATTCTATATTAGTCCTTAGATGGTTAATGGTAATACTATGTCAGGTAATTTAAGAGGTGTGGATTCGCAGAAAAACCAAACAAAACTAGTCTGAATGAATAAAGTAACAAACTGTCATTTATATATTTAGTCAAAGCGTGTAAACTTACCTTCCTCGTAACAAAATATAACTAAATAATCAAGATTGTCTATTCCTTGGATCGCAGGAAAATCAATTATGCATGACTTTTTAAGAAGAAGAAAAAAAGAGTCCATAAATTCAAATAAATAAATTATTAATTGTTCTTGCGTAGCTAAATAGTAAATTGAATTTTCTGTTTATCTTCACAAATATCCAGAGAACAAAAATCTGTTCGAAATCTTTATTTTCACACGTGACATTAAACTGTTACTTCGGTATGCTGAATTACATAAATACACATCCAAAAGTTTCGAAGGTCCGAAGAAAAGTACAGGTTCAGTGGTTGCTTTCGGCTTATGAACACATACTGATACAACGTTCTTTTCTTACGGAAATATAAGGTGTGTAGACCCTGTCTAAAGTGATATTTAGAATAACGAAACCCAACTGATATCCACCAAAGAACAGCAATACCGCCAAAGAATAATCTATCAATAAAAAGAGGAACAGTATCCAGATGCTGCGAATAAAGTTGTAATTGAAACTAATAAGTTTCCAATAAAATACATCAATACAATATAAATCGACTTGCATGTGTATCCCCATAACAGGATTTATCTAGGAAACCACATATACATATGAGCCAATAAGCCAAAAAAAAAATATGAGAAACAAAATAAAAACTAATGAAAAACACCTACAACAAAGTTATTAAAATTATTGGCAGAATGCACCATAGGAGCCCTCAGTAATACATTAGTTCTGGCAGTGAGTACCAAGACTACCAATTCGTGACTCGGTCCACGTTCTCTTGAAGAAAGGAAGCATCTTAAGCACCATCAATTGGACGAAAGATCTTTAAACCACCCCCAAAGACTAAAACATGAAAATTGATGAAAGTTAACAAAGAAGTTAAATAATAAGTGTCCCAGATTGGACCTTTGGAGAACTCCAGAAGTAGACACATTCATTCTTGATTAGTAGCCATTATAGTAAACGAAGTTAGGTACTTCGTTCAGCCAAGGCAAGAACCAAGAAGTGCTAACAGCGAGTTGCTAAAAGCAAACAAACTCGTTCTTTCCAGAAGAGCAGCATGATCAATGGCGTCGAAGGCACGAGAAAGTCCATCCACCTGTTCCCTATTGTCCAGTGTTACACATAAAGCCTGAGATAATGTGGCGAGATTTGAAGTGGTAAATCTTTTAGACATAAAAGGCGACAAAAACAATTTTATGTTATACGTTTATATAGTATAGTCTCATACACCTTTGGAAAGTTTGGTAGGATTGATATCGGCCTGTAATTATTAATGTCAGTGTTATCTCCTTTTTTGTGTAAAGGACATATACTAGCTATCTTCCATGTATCAGGAAAACAGATGTTTGCAGAGATAAATTAAATATTTTGCGTGGAAGTTCAGCAAAATTTGAGCACAATTAGGAAGCAGGAAGCTGGAAATATTATGATTTCCGGAGATAAAGTTATTCTTTGTTTCTTGCAGATGGCAAACCTATCTTGAACTGCCACCACATGGCAAGAATATACCAGATAAAACAAATGCAAAAGTATCAGCAATCTGCTGAGGGTCATCAAATTCAATATTTATATTGAAGAGAGAGTTTATCAGGAATTCTGGAGCTCCTACGTTTGGATCGTACCAATTTCCAAAATGATTTAGAGTCACCCACAAGGAAATGCTGAATACTGTTAATATAGTTTTGATAGGCTGTCGCAATATCATCCTTGAAAGACATGCGCAATCGCTGAAATGCACATTTGAAGAATTTATTCCCAGTCTGCTTCCATATTTTACTATGATAAATACTAATATAATGACCTTCCCATAGATGGTGTAAACCATTGTGGAAATTGTTGCTCATTGATGTTGCAGGTGTAGGGAATGTACACTTACATTCCCTACACCCGCAAATATAGACACCTATTATGGAGTAGACTACATAGTAGAACATATAAGTTGCCGCATTAACTTTATAAAAGGTATCAAGGAAGCTCCAATCAACAGAAAGTAATTCTGAGTAATGCTTATGAAAATATGCTTTTTTTACAGTTATAGCGCTTGTTATTATTTATTGGGAAGGTGGTTGGTATATTATATATACATTTATAAAAGATACGTAGTTGACTCCGTAGTAGGAAGCAAGTGCGTGCTGTCACTTCATATAGAGTTACCTCCGTTTCTCAAAATACCAACGTTTTGTCTTTTTCTTACTCTGTCATCATATAGCTCTTATATTTGAATAAGCGATATTCATATTTTACTGAATTAAAATTAGAAAAGATTATTTTGAGCGCTTCAATATTCGAAATGAAATTTTTCTTAAAATGATTATTTCATTTAATTTCGTAATGATATTAAGGCGGTTGTTTTGTAAACATTGTTACTTAATGTCTATGTAATAAGTAACAGAGATACACAATCTATTTTTTATTGACTATTCTTGACTGTCTCAATGGCAATGTCTAGAGACGTACTACCACAGAATATATTTAAATTATATCTTGACGATATAAAATAATTTAATTTTTTTAACAATATCAAAAATATATTTTAACTAAACTTTACTAACTACGAGTATATACCTGTATGAGACATTTTAACATTAATTTTCAAGCAAAGTAAGGTTATATATGTGACATGACATAATAAATCAAAGGCCAGATACCTACTGTCATATATTGCAGACATGCTGATGAACTATTTAGCGAGGAATGTACATCTACGTATAACCAGCACATGAGGGCAATTAGTGCCCTAATTAATCTATTCTACAAAAGCCTGGTATATAGTTAATAAATAAATACAATCTTTTTTTCAAATAGATTCATTCTATTTGTTTTTAAATGCATTGAATCTTGTACTATAGGTTCAGAAGAAACAGAAGCAGCTTCCGTAAATTTTTTTCTATTCATCAATTTTTCTATTATTTCATGAATGGTTTTGAACTATCGCCTCTACTCAAGCGTAAAATAAAACTTACAAAAACTTAACAAGATACTTACAAATATCTTGAAGTAACGTTTGTACCTGACTGTTAAGCTAGAATTGTTTCTGCAACATTTCACACCCAGTTATCTAATTTTAATATATATAGTTTCTACGCTTCTGCAGTGACAGCGACAGTGTTATCATTGAAGTTACTACTCTGACACACTGGTTAAGACAGTTGTTGTGTTGGGACGGTTTTTTAAGTATTTTTAATTAACGCTAAAAGGGCGCTATATGTACTACTACTAGTGGCATTTACGACTTATACGCAGCAATATATTGTAAACACAGTCAGCATTTTGGAAATGTACAAAAACGATTCCAAAGGGATAGTGTCTCAAGCTTTAGCTACTACTGCCTGATATAGCGATATTATTGCTTAAGCTATTCCATACAAACAAGACGAAACAAAATTTTATATAATTCTAATTCAATCTAGCATGTATGGAACATAAGAGATTGAGAAATTTTGCTATGATGTATCGGTGATTGTCTAAATTTCATGGAAAGATTCATAAAATGTGTGTCTCCAATTTATATATTTGTCATATGGTATGTTGTACTTTATATTAGAATTTACAATGAAATACATATTTGTTTGAAACAATTCGTTAATGGTTAATGTAGATATAAAATTGTTGACAATTAACCTTCCTTTTCCTTCTTTCAAATACTGTCTCATTCTTCTGACAATTTCTGTTTCTAAGCTTTTGTCGTGTGTCATAATTGCGAATACGGATTCATAAATTATTACAAGATCTAATGTCTTTTGTTTCCAGGTCTTTATTTATTTTCAATTTATACGTTTTACGTATATTATCATGGTTTTGGTTTTCTTTATGTTTTTGTACTTTTTTGACTTTGAGTTTCAAAATATATGTCAGTTAAAAATTATTGACATATTTCAAATTATAAAATATCAATGTCACTGTCAAAATGAATTTAAATATAATGAGATTATATTCATTCAACAAACTATAAATCTTTTTTTTTTCCAATTATAAAAGGAACATTTTGTTTATGTTAGTAAAGAAAAGTAAATTTTGGATAGTGAATTGATTTGATTTCGGTCATTAACACAAATTGACTCATTCTTTTTAATTTGTATGAGTTCCAATATTGATCTGGATTTATTATTAAACTCAGTATGTAAAATTTTAGTATTATTAATGTCAACGTTGTGTTTGAAATTTTGACAATGTTTCTTTGATGCTGTTGAATTTTTTTTCTTCTAGATATTGCATTGATTTTCCAATATATATTTTTTGGCAATTATTACAAAGAATACTATAAACAGTGTGGGTTTCTTTTTAAAAATGGAGTTTTAGATTTAATGTTCGTACAGAGATATCAACAATTCCTGTAGACCACGTGACTACCAAATTAGGCAACCCAATTAACAGCAGTTGGTAGTATTGAATGTTTTATGTAAAATATGGTTAAAAGTGTCAACAATGACAGCAGTATTTGTGAATGAAATGTACGCTACTGTCAAATACTAGCGATACGCGAATCTCATAAACGTATGAACACGAAAATCACCAGATTTTAGAAAATTACTGATCACGTGGTCTACAATCTTTCTCGATAGCACTGTATTTATAAACTTTAAATCATTAAAATTTCTATTAGCTACATTTATATTAAATTTACTAAATATTCTTGTTAATTGCTCTGATAATTTTGGAACATAGGGAATAGGTAAGAATTTAAGTTGTTTGTTATTTGTTTTCATTGCAATATTGTTGTTGGTTGTAGAATTTATAAGTCCTTTTTTCAAAATACGTTTTATTAAATTTACAGTTGAAGAAGGATGGACAGATAAGAATTTCACATACAGGGTACACAAAATGTATACACGGTAAGGTTAGTTATTTGAATTATATAAATTGGGAAGAATTGTTACAAATGTTAAAAATTTAGATGTAAAATAATCATGATTATGAAAGTTAAAATTCATATTAGATTGAATTGAACTTTATATATACATATATTTTTACATATTGTTTTTTATATTCTTATGAGTTGTCCATGTATAAATACTGATCAATTTTTGGATAAACAGGCCACCATACCATTAACAATTTAATATTTTGGTGGAGGCGCCTACATTCACATATACCGTAGAAAATATATTTGTTCAACCCCAAAGGAGGAGGACTGCAGACCTATAAATATATACGGCAAGCAAATGCTACACTGTTCTTACCGTACTAAAGCCTTTGAAAAGCCAACACAATTTTGGGTCACTAGAAATAATTCCAAAGGCATTGACCCTTTGCAATACCCATGTTTGGAATATTTCTTGTCCACCGTTTCATGAGTAACCGGTCTTGATCACTTTTGTAATCACTACTCTGTTTTAATCCATTCCATTTCGGCATTGTGGTCGCGCACTCCCTGAGTATTGTTGTTGTTGTTACCCCACACACCACAGCATGACCATGGAGTGCATCATGCCAGACCGTGTATAAGCTTGAAGACGATCAGTGGCTAGGCCGAGGTCCTACACAAATATTTTCATACACCTCTCGGAGCTGTTTACCTAGATTCTACTTCTCACGCAATCATCGGAAGACACTGAGTCCTCGGCTACTCACGCTAAGTTCTCAGCAGAACGCGGAGTCCTCGCCTTCTTGGAGTCACCGAATCAACGACTACTCACAAAGTCTGATATAGGGTACCTTGAGAGGCTACAGCATTTTGCTGGACCTCAGCCCTACCCCATTAATGCAACTATCGGATCCATTCACCCACATAACTGGTATAGGGTACCTCCAGACGATACTACCTGCTAATCTATCCTTGGGGTCCAGGATAAACCGTGCGGTTTCTCATCATCACATGTCAGCAGTCTGTTTGACAAAGCGTCACCACTTTACCAGTCTTTCTGTCGTTACCAGCAATTACCACACGCTAAGGTAAGCCACGGGGTCAAGTAGGTTTTGCCGGATTATGGGCGATCGTCAGTAAGTTACCGGACATACACGACACCGACAAAATTGACTTTTGCCTAGTTGAAAGACTAAGGAAATTCCGACAAATTTAATGATAAGCTGTCATCTAAAAAAATGTCAGAGACAATTATGATGTAAACTAAAAGTTTGAATTGCAGAACACTGAAATGTAAACAGTTAAATATAAAACTATCGCTATTACGATTAACCCACATGACTGATATTCGACAGCCCTATTCCTACTATTACATTATCTATTCTTTTAATTTTGCGATTTGCATCGACATTATTGTGTCGTGTTGCTGAATCCCTCAGGTATTGATAAATCAATACGTTTAGTAATACTACATTAATAATAGCGATAGTTCTATATTTAGTTGTTTACATTTTAATTTTCTACAAGTCAAACTACTACATTACATCATAATTGTCTCTGAGATTTTTTTAGATGACAGCTTATTCTCAAATTTGTTATTAGTGCCTCTAAACCAAGAAATATATTCATTTTTAATACATTTGTTTTATATTGGCAAGAATTTTAATATATTTTTTCTACTCCCATACTTTAATTGTATTATTAGATATGCCGAACCTGTACTATAATGATGTTCATTACGATACAGATTTTCATTATGTTACAAGTTTATATCCAATAGGAATACAGATTTTTCATTACGATACAAGTTTATATCCAATAGGAATGCGACATTTCAATATTCAAACAATATTCAATATGGCGACTGCATATCTGACAGATATACAAATTAAATAAATGTGACAGTTCTCTGCAATTTACAAGTAAGTACTTAAAATTTGTGTTTTTTTGAAAATATAAACGGTAAAAATGAGGGATAATGACAGTGAAATGTAATAATTGACTCCACCAGAAATTATGGAACAAGCCTTAGTAGCCACGAGCAATTTATTACCAGCCAAATTCACAAAAACGTACGGAAAATTTTAACCCCAATTTATGAAATGGATTGTTCAAAAAATATGTTTTATTATGGGGTCGTAGAAAAAATAGTGTATGCAACTCGCATTTAATGGCTATTAAGACACTCGTATTCATTACAATACTCGGCTTCGCCTCGTATTGTAATTCTCTTACTCGTGTCTTAATAGCTATCATTAAATGCTCATTGCATAATATACTATTTATTAATAGCCTGGCTGAAAATTGGCTCATCACCATTCTTAGCGATTCATTAACCACTGTTGCTTTACACAATGGGACATCTACGATTTTTAATATTATTAAGGTAATATTGCACATATTGCTTTAATTTCACATATTTTGTTTCAAGTAACACACACCTTTTAAGTTGTCACACTGAAGAAACCAAATAAGGTAGAAACATATACCGGGTGTCTGTTTAAGCTCGGCCACCGGCCATATCTCGGCAACCGTTTATCGTACAACCTCGCGGAAAAAACCTTGATAGTAAAATGGACGACGAAAATTACAACTAAAATATTTTTAAGTTTCCAAAATGATGGCAAGGGGGCGCAATTCTCAAGATAAATTAAAAATTCGATAATTTTTCATTAAATTCTAGATTAAGATAGATTGAAAATTTTTCTAGCAAAATTTTTAGTGTGTTTATACAACTTTCATTTGAAACTTTTTGATCGAACTCCCATACGAAGGGAAGAGGGGAGAGGGGTATGTCTACGTACAAAAGTCGGTATAATTTTGGTTTGCACAAACGGATTTTAATGTTTCTGGGCTCATTAGATAGAGAATCTTACAACGAATTGAAGGACATGTAGCACGAAATTACGTGGTTGTCAAAGAAAATAACAGGGGGCGCTGTTCTCAATGTATGTATATTACTTGTTTTTTCTTTAAAATTTTAAATGCAACGCCATATATTTAATATAGTAATATTGAAGCACATAAAAAGCGGAAGAGAATGATGAAAATCGGAAGTTGCTACCTTTTTTCTTGACGAAGATATAGTCATACGAAGACAATCCAAAAAAATAAACAATTTTTAATATAAATTTCTTTATTTATTGTGCGTAATAACTTTATTTTAATTTTAAGTGCCACTAGACAGTGTATAGTTCGCTTTCACTTGAATTTTCATCATAGTCTTCCATAAATGTATTTATTTCAATCTTCTCACCGATTTTTTAATTCATGCATATATTACATTAGATTCTCTTCTTAAATGTTTTCAAATTCTCTAGCTATTTTTAAATTTCATGTCTTGCCCTTTTAGACATTGAAATAAAATAATAATAATGATGATAATAATAATAATAATAATAATAATAATATATCTTTATCACCCAACTGATATAGGTAGATCTAGTCATAGGAAAACAGCAAAAATAATTTCCATAACTCATGAACTAAGTAGACAATAACGAGAAAAAAAACAATATAATATAATGCATTAGTTATAATACAATCATTTACTCATTAGTAAAGGGCGGAATATATGCACGTCAATTCAGTTAAAATATGCGCATATATATGCATCGTTTTTCTCTGAAATATGCAACAATATGCATTTATTTGTCAAAATATGCAATTATATGCCTTGAATATAACATGGAAAAATGGAAATAAAGAAACGCCGACTCTTACAAAAATTATTTATTTTAAGTAAAATTAAAAGAAAAACATAATAGGTACAATTTTCAACCTGAAATAGTATAAAATGCATTTATAACGATATATTTTTCAAAATTTTCCAATAAAAATGTTTGCCTTCTGTCTGTAAAAATATGTTTGTACAAAGAAAAAGTTCTTTCAACATCTACCGATGTGATCTGGCAATATTTTAATTTGGGTAGTAAGGTATAAGGCCAAGGTATTACTTCGTTGGATGGTTTACTATCAAAAATATTTTTGACTTCCATTAAATACTTAAAACCTTCATTCTTTCCCACAATAACTTCGAGTTTCCTTCTTACTTGATTTCCTACATCACCGGGAACTTTTTTGCATTTGTCGGAAAAAGTTTCAACAATATTAATTGATTCTCTTAAACTTATAGTCCTACTTTCTAACGAAGTTATTATATCTGGTACAAAACTAAAATTAACCTTAATAAAAACAAGTTCCTTAGCTAAATTTACATTTTTGAATAATGCTTGACTTTGCACTACACACTGCGAATTGTCTTCTAAATCTAAAACTATGTCTTTAATGGCTTCAAAATGGTCTGCGTAGAATATCGCGGCCTTAATCCATGTTCCCCATCGAGTAATTACGGGCTCTGGAGGTAAACAAACTCCTGGCAATTTCTCTCTATAGATCTGCACTCTTAGAGGTGCTTTCAAAAACACTTTCTTTACATTTGAAATTAATTTGTTCACCAAGGGATATGCTGTTCTAATAATTTCTGCAACTCTGTTTATCCCGTGTAAAAGACAAGTGACATGTACCATATTGGGATAAAATATTTTTAAGTTTTGGCCTACTTTAACCATATACGGCGCTGCGTCAGACAAAAACACTAAAAACTTCTCTACTGGAACTGGATTTGGTAAAAAAAAATTTGATAGAGACTGCTGAATAAATCGAGTTACGGTCTCATTATTTGTTTTGTCTAACTGTTTAGAAGATATTAAATATGGTTTCCCTGGCTCATTTTCTTGAAGCCCTCCAATCATAAGATGTGCGATATAACGACCACATGAGTCTGTGCTTTCATCAACAATAATATAAAAATGTTCATCGCCCAGTGTAACTTTAATTTCTCCCATTACGGTTTCGTATACTGTTTGCACATTCTTCTTTCTAAGTGTGGATTCGTCAGGGATGTTTTGATTACAATATTTTTGCAAAAAATCTCTGAATTGTGTATTTTGCAGTTTCTTCAAAGGTATATTTGCTGCGACTAAAGCTTTGCATAAGTCTTGATGAAACACCTCCTTTTCACTCTTTGGTTTGACATTTTGAAATGCGGTTTGCACACACTGCTGAACAGGCACTGATTTATTTTTCTGCAACTTAGCTTTATGCATAGCTGTTTTCAAGTGTTGATCAATTTGGAACTTCTTTTCACAAACAATGATTTTGGCACAAACTTTGCAAAACACTTTATCCGCACTAAACTCCAACTCAGGAAAATTTTTAATCCACGAAGCGGCTTTCGGCATTTTAGGCGTTTGAAATAAAATATTTTCGAAATCACTCTTTTCACACTGGAATCTATCGACAAACTAAACTATACAATATAAATATAAAAGAATAGACCACATCTGCTCTCCATTAGGCAAGCTGATTATTTGGAAATTCCTAAACACCCAATAAATGCCAGCAATAAACCATATAATAATAAAAACTATACAATATAAATATAAAAGAATAGACCACATCTGCTCTCCATTAGGCAAGCTGATTACCTGGAAATTCCTAAACAGGGTCGCACTTAATCTTTTCATAAAACGAAAAACATAAAAATATGCACACAAATTTTATTTTTGCCGAAATATGCAATTTTTTGTGAAATTTGTTAAAATATGCAAAATATGCAAATATATGCACTTTGCATATATTCCGCCCTTTACTCATTAGTAACGAAAGGGTACACAAATTGATATCTAAATCATCCTCGCCTGAAATGAAAGTAAATAAAAGAACCTATTATATACCTAAACATAAATAAGAAAATATATTGACCAAATAATATAAAAGAAAAGAAAATATATTTAAATCAAAAGTACAAAAAAAAAAAAACAAGAAAAACCTCAACTTAACAAATGTTCAGAGTGTTCACCTTCATTTTCAATACCTGTTTGCTTGTCGATTAGTAGAGAGCAGAGTTCAGTACTTCCATTTCGGAGGCAGCAATTGTTTTACTCGGCTTTTTGTGATAAACTATGTCTTTTATTCTGCCCCATAAATAAACATCAAGAACATCTGGCAAGGTGAATAAAAACTCAATAATGTCTTCTTTCGGGATAATTTAGGGAATATTTCCCCGAAGCAAGAATGCATTTTCAAAGCATTGAAAATACATTCTGATCATGTCATAAGCTTCAACGTTAGAATACGACATTTTACAAACTTAATAATTATGTGCAGGTGTCCAAAAGGGCTTAATTTGCTAAATACGTACAAAAAGTTTAACTACAAGTGACACTAATATCTTTGCATTTTAATTTTCATGGCCTACCTTGGAACTCTCAACATAATGTAATTTAGTATTACTGTGCATGCCATGTTGTATGATGAAAATTAAAAAAAAAAAGCAAACTACACTGTTCACTATTATTATTTTATTTCAATGTTGGAAAGGATTAGAAATGATATTTAAAAAATAATAGCTACAGTATTTAAAAACATTTAAAAAGAGAATCTAACGTAACATATGCAATGAATTAAAAAATTGATAAAAAGATTGAAATAAATACATTTAGCGAAGAGTATGATGAAATTTCAAGTGAAATCGTACTATACACTGTCTAGAGACCCTATTAAAATTAAAATAAAATTATTACTCCCAATAAATAAATAAATTTATATTTAAAGAGTTTTATTTTTCTGGATTGTCTTCGTATGACTTATCTTTGTCAACAAAAAAGGTAGCAACTTCCGGTTTTATCATTCTCTTCAGTTTTTTATGTGCTTCAATATTACGATATTAAAAATATACGGTTCCATTTGAAATTTTAAAGAAAAAACAAGAAATATACATACATTGAGAACAGCGCCCCTGTTATTTTCTTTGACGACCACGTAATTTCGTGCTACATATCCTTCAATTCTTTGTAAAATTCTCTATCTAATGAGCCCAGAAACATTAAAATCCGTTGGGGCAAACCAAAGTTATACTTACTTTTGTATGCAGACATACCCCCCTCCACTCTTCCCTTCGTATGGGAGTTAGATCAAAAAGTTTCAAATGAAAGTTGTATAAAAACATCTAAAAATTTTGCTAGTAAATTCTTTAATCTATCTTAATCTAGGATTTAATGAAAAATTATAGAATTTTTAATTCATATTGAGAATTGCGCCCCCTTGCGATCATTTTGGAAACTTAAAAAATATTTTTGTTGTAATTCCCGTCATCCATTTTACTATTAAGATTTTTTCCGCGAGGTTGTACGATAAACGGTTGCCGAGATATGGCCGGTGGCCGAGCTTAAACAGACACCCGGTATATATATATATTAGGGTGCAGTGAAAAATTCTTTTTTCGAATTTAGAATTTGCTGGGTTACCAATCGATGCCTTGGTGGTACATTGTAAAGTTCACAAAATACCATCAAATTCTAACATTATCTTCAGGTGGCGCACTGAACCCAAAGTTTTGCAAATAAGCGATTTTTTTGTCAGATATTGCATGTAGGCAAACACCACTGGCTATCTAGTTTTAACATCGGCAACACATCCCCTCCACCCACGCTCCCCTCTGAGACTGTTCTGCCTCCTTCCACTTTACTGCAGTCAGTCAATTAGTCACATTAGGACGGAGCGCACGCACGCACATTTGTTGAAAAAATCGCGCGAACTTCGTTTTGATCACTCAGTGAAATGCCTAAAACGAGAATGGATTCGTCGTGTCCCGTATTTGGTGACCCAGAAAAGTTTAAAGACAATGTGTTACCTACATATAAAGATGTAATAAAGTGTAATTTGTGGGTAAGAAATAACTTGCTGTGAGGCTATCTAATGGAAAAGATCCGTCTGTGAAAGAGGTAAGCGAAATAATTGCAAATGATTTGATAAAACTGTGGAATAAAGCCTCAAAACCTATTATATCTCGACAACAAATTTTAAGCAGACTTACCAGTTACTACCAAAAATACAAAATTATGAAGAAATGTTGAGTAGCTAAAAATAAAGCTGAGTTTTACGAAGATGCCGCGAAAAAACTCTTTGACATTGCTGTGTACAAATGCATTTGTGCCGATTTCTGTAAATGTTCAATAAAAATACCTAAAAATGAACTAGAATTCTTGCAAGATCAAAGAGGAAGCCGCAAAATGTATATCGGCACTATTGATGTAGAAACGAGTAAGATATTGGAGCGCAGACAATTAAGACTAGAAAAGAAAAATAAATTTCTTCAAAAGCAGTATGTTGACAAACATTTAGCCCCTCACCGGATTTGACTGCAGCAGGTTCAGAGACCTCAAATGATAGCCATAGCTTATTATCAGACAGCCAACATGATCCAGATTTTCATATCACACTTTCATTGGATGCCGCTTTGCCCTCTACTTCAAAAATACCAGCAAAGCAGATGAAGCATCGACGGGAAAATCTTGCCACTGCTTGTGACAGGACTGGTGTCTCCGACAGATCAGCGTCAATCATTACCAGTGCAGTTCTTCAAGATATTGGCTTGATTTCTAAGCAAGATTCTTCAAAAGTAACAGATAGAAGTAAATTACGACGAGAGCGCCAGAAAACCCGAGAAGATTTGCAGAGTTCGTTGTTGGAGAGTCCTGAAAATAAAATTACTGGCTTATACTTTGACGGTCGGAAAGACAGGACCATCGTTCAAGAAAAACGTGGTGTTAAGTACCACAGAAAAACTATAACAGAAGAACATATTGTTTTGGTCTCAGAGCCAGGTTCTCAATACATTGGCCACGTCACGCCTCCTTCTGGAACCGCTAGTTCTATAAAAAATAGCATAATGCAGTTTCTAAACTTGAAATTCGGGAATATATCGACCATAGTTGCTATTGGATGCGACGGAACTTCAGTTAACACTGGCTTCAATAATGTAGCAATTGCATTAATAGAAAGGCAGTTAAATCGACCCTTACATTGGTTGATATGCTTGTTGCATGCCAACGAATTATCACTGCGTCATCTATTCAACACTTTGGACGGCTGTACGTCAGGACCCAATACGTTCACAAGAGTCATAGGTAAGATGCTACAGCACTGTGAAGACTTACCTGTGGTGGAATTTGAGAAGATTGAGACAGTGTTACCGGAGATTGACGTGACCATTTTAAGCACTGATCAAAAATATCTCCTTCAAATTTGTCTTGCTGTTACACAAGGTAGCGTGTCAACTGACTTGGCTAATAAGCAACCAAGAAAGCTGGCACACTCTCTCTGGCTTACCTGTGCAAACAGAATATTGAGACTATATGTGGCGACAAAATCTTCATCGGAAAGTCTAAAGTCTGCTAGAGCTTACTACGTTCGTGATAAAAGTGTACGCGCCAACATGGTTCAGTATAAAAACGAAATCCTCATGCAAATACGGTCCAGCTCATATCCTAGCCATGAAAAAAAGATGCTCTTAAATGAGGGATGATCTGAAAACAATTGCATTTCGAATAATACAGCGGAACTCTTTGTTCGCGCATTCCGAGAATATTTTATTGGCTACATATTAAAGAATTAGCTCTTAGACGAATACTTAAAGAGCGAAAAACTACAAAGGCAATTATGACTTGATAGACTGGACAACAGAAAAAATATTCGGGCCGCCATTCACTTTGAAATATAGTGAGAGTGAAATATTGGACAAAATAATGAGTGAAAATATAAATATTTGCATTGAAAAGTTTCCTTGTCACACACAGGCTGTGGAGAGAGCCCTAAAACTGGTTACTGATGCAAGTCTGGCTGTTTGTGGGACTTCAGCACGTGATGGATACATCCGAACAGAAATAAAATCTAGACAAGAAATGCCAACATTCGACACAAAATCTCAGTTTTTTAACTCAGTTGCAATTAACGTAAACTGTATTCGGTTAACGTTATTATTTTCTTTGCAACCGTTGCAGGTAGGCGTTTGTCATTTAGCCTATTATTGTCTAGCTACAATTATCATATACGGCATTTCAATACCGTTAACGTTTACTCGGCAAACGTAGTAGGCATACGCTTGACATTTCAACTATATCGTTGATGTAAATTATGTTACAGTTGGCTTATAGCGCATATTGACTAATAGCGCAAATAACAATCATACATAATTAAATACAAATCTAACCCACTCTAATCTGCGCATCCTGACCACTTATTTTGTTCAGTTTTCCTGGCATTGGTGATCTCGCTGGAGTATTTTATACTTTCTTCCAAAGTCTGTGTTCCCAAACATAGTCTTATTTGTATGGCACAGCTGGAGTAATAAATTCGCTATGTCAAAAAGGATTGTGAAAGCGTTAGACACTACGCCTAGCAAATTGTTTTTATACATCTACATGTTAGTCCTGAAATAATTTTTCTGTCTACAATCTATTGCTGCGTTCAAATCGTACGAGCAACTAGAAGTAGCATATATCGTGCCTGTTAGACATAAATACACTAAATAACCTAAATGTAGCTAAAGAGAGAAACAAATAAAATAAATGTAAAAAAAGATTAAAGATTATGAAAACAACACAAAAAGGAATTGCTCAGCAGTTTATTGTCAGATTGTAATACTCAGGTAGGCCCTAATCGAGCATAAGAGCTAACCCAAGTCATTACGTGATTTGCCAAAACTTCCTAGTTGGTACACTCTCTATACAGGGTGTCGTGTCCACGGGGAAGGCAGATATGACTTTATGACAATATATATTTCGAAACGGTTTAAAATTATTCTACATTATACACAGCGTTCCATAACTTGGTGACTGATCATAGTTATAGTTTTTTAAGTGGATCACCCAATATACTATTACATTTTTGTATTATCCGTTGTTCGTAATAAACGGCCCTAAACACACATATTTTATTTTTTTGCAATTACTAATTGAATTTCAAGAAAACTGGATTAAAGTTATATATTTTTGACTTAAAGTGATTTTCACACCCTATATATCGGTTCATTTTTGAATTGCTTACTAAATAAAAATATAACATGTGAGACGTTATTATTTTAAAAATAACCATTACTGAGCTATTGTTGTTTTTTGAAATAATTTTGCCTACTTTATGTTTTTTATTTGAATACTGTATAGTCATGACATTTTCCGAGAAAATGTCAATTGAATGGATGACACTTAAGAAGATAGTTTTCAGTTGTCAAACCTGATTTCATAATAACTTTTTTAAAAATGAGCTTAGAGATACGATTTTTGTATATATTGTAACGACAAAAGAATTGTATATATTTTATTTACAATACAGCAATATAATGAAGAGAATATGTAGAATATGGTACAATAAACCAATTATAAACCCAAACAAATTAATAACATGATTTTAGTAACATGAACTGTTGCGTGAATGAATTAGTAATTAGTGAAACAGAAATTATAAAATAACAATAAATATCAACATTAAAATAGGTAAAAACTAAAAGTGTTCGAATTCACTTTTAAAAGCTTTTCAACTTGCTTCCGAAATAATAAACCGATATTAATATACCACTGAGTACTTATATTTCTAAATATTTCTGGAATATGTTCCCTCATAACTTTTTTTGTAGTTACATGTATACTGCATATTTGCTCTTATACGGATCTCTATAAAAAGAAACTAATTTTGTGATGTCAGAAGACCCAGCGGACCAGTCAAGTGGATATTCGTCGGCTTGTTGTATCTATATCTCTTCGTAAATTTAGCGAAACATCTACCAAACATTTCACTATACTGCTTGCTGGAAATTACTCATAAGCGTCTGTGTTAATACTACCTTCAAATAAATGCGGGTTTATCATTCAATCATAAAGAATGCCTCATCATACACTTATGCTCCACCAATGCTGATGATGTATTTATTAGTGCAGTAAGGATTTTCATTTGGCCTGTAATGAAAATGTCCTGTTAACTAATCTGTTACGATCGAAACTAGCTTCATGCGCAAATAATACACTATCAAAAGGATCTGCACGGGCATTCATTTTAGTTGTTACTCATTGGCAGAACATTCTTCTAGCTTTAAAATGATGGGTGCGTAACTCAATATTTAAATGTATTCATTATGGGGTAAACCACCCAGTGATTGGCCTTTTCCTATTTAGCGTCCAGTTATTGGCCGTTCCACTAAAACATAAATTAAGTAGAAATTTGTCATATTAATCTTGTATCTGTGAAGATCCGCACAATCAGGTAACACTACTTACATCTGGTGCCAAGGGGTCTAGGAATTCTTCCACCATTTTCACAAATACTTAATGTTGTAGGAGGTAGTGACCCGAACAAGCTGTGTTTACTGGAATTATAGTGTGTGCCGACAAGAGTGCGCTGCCACTTGTAAGTTATTTTTCTAAATATTTACAAGTTTATTATTAAGGAAATTAATTTGGTAACTTTCTAATAATATATTTGATGTAATTCTGATATGTTGGTGCATTATAACCTAAAATCCTCTATAAAATCTGGAGGCTAACCACTGAACATTATGTTGCACGTTTTATTTAGTGATTGGACGCATGGCCAATCTCTGAATTTTTTTACTGATCCCACTAAATTAATGTTACGGTTTGCGTTCTATTGCCTAATGTAGGATAATGCTATTGTTAGAAAATCTAGTTAATAATTGCATCACATTTAGTTACTGGCCGGGGCCAATAACTAAATTTCATGACAGGACAATCACTAAAACTTACGTATTTTTAGTTGAAGACAATGTCAATAATTGTTCCGGGTGAAAAATATTATAAGAAATACAAAGAAAACGATGTACAAAAAGCTCTTGAAGAAATTAAAAATGGAAAACCCTTAAGAGTGGTTTCAAGATAATACAAAATTACGAGAGCTTCTTTGCAGTTTAGAAAAAGTCATAATTATGTAAAACCAGCTTTTGGCCCTAACCCAATCCTCTCCAATGAAGAAGAGCAAATTTTGGTCACCTGGATCTTTGAAAATCACATGTGGATTTCCCCGCCGTAAAGAAGATGTCCTAGAATCGGTGAGAGAATTTCTGGAGCAAAATCCAAGAAAAAACCCATTTGTTAACAATCGCCCTGGCGAGACATGGTAACGAGTTTTTTTTCGAAGGAATCCAGAAGTTTAGCGTACATCAGAAGCTGTGACAGCAGCAAGTGCAAACGTATCAGAGTTAAATATTAAAAAATGGTTTGCGGAAATAGAATACTACTTTAGAGAAATATTGGACGATCCAAACAGAGTAATGAACGCCGATGAAACGTGCTTCCACCTATGCCCTAAGAACAATAAAATACTCGCTCCAAAAGGAGCACGAAATTATTATGAGGTGGAGCATGCTTCTTCTATGAGTGACTACATAGAAAACATTTTATATCCTTATTTAAAGAATATAGGCACGAGTTTCAACGTAATTCTCTGTCATTGTGCACATTGCTCATACAAACTTAGTTCTTTATGTGTAAAACTTCAAATAATTTTAGTGTGTCTGTACCCGAATGCTACACGAATCATGCAGCCCGCGGATGTTGCAGTATTCAAGCCGATAAAAAAATGGGTGGAAAAAAGCGGTTGTTGAGTGGAGATGAACCCATCCTTTGGAAACTTTGCCCATTTCGCTTCTGTTCTCAAAGTCGTTCAGAAGTCAAATCTGCTTTTACTTTCACAAACCAGAAATAATTCAGCGGGTTGTGTTAATCTTGCACTAAAAATTTGGGATATCATAACCATGGAGTAAAATGTAATTCATGCAGACGTGTTTACCATGACTTGTGCATTGAACGGTTAAACTTGCACAAATCGAACTCTAATATATTTACATGTCAAACTTGTTTAACCAATAAAAAATACCTAGGTACCTACAAATAATATTAATGGAAAAAAAGGCGTTTAGTTTCGAAACTACTTTCGAAAATGTTATTAAGTTGCGTTTTATTTGGAAGTCCTAATATATTATATAGAAGATACCTATCTATATGTTATTTTTATGTTGTAGCAAAATAAAGTTTATTCTAAACTAAAAAAGAGACCAATTTATTTTTTCTTGCTTGCTTGCATTCAGTGGCCAATAATTGGACAATTGGTGGGCCAATCGTTGAGTAAGTGCGGCCAATGACTAGCATTTGGTCTCCACACACCAGATTAATTAATTCTGCAAAATTTACTAACACATAAGTAAAAGTAACATGTTTTTGAAAAATGTGGATCTATTACCTATCAAAAACGTTAGGCGCAGTTCTCATTATGTAGGTTGGTGAAATATAATAAGCCTTTAAATCTAATTATTAGAATGGGAGACCAATCACTGGATGGTTTACCCTGGATGATATTTACTTATTTTATGGACCTTGCCACGATGGTTTGGTTAATATCCAGCAAACAAGTTCTTTCATGGCCACTGACGTATTGATTTTCTGTTGTTGCCATAAGCATGTTTATTTGATCTTCACCACTAACCACATATTTAGGTTTTCTTGGTTTTGAATTAGCAATACTACCAGTAGTAATGAAAGCATCCATTTACACTTCTATAAAGGCATCTGTTTTGGGACATCTTTTATTAGAGTAACGCTGCTGGTAAACTCTTTGGACTAATACGTAATTTCTTTGACATTCCTTCAGTACAAAAAACAAAATTATATCAAAAAACGACAATAACTCAGTAATGGTCACTTTTAAATAATAACGTCTTACATGTTTTTTTGTGTGAAATTTAGTAAGCAATTCAAAAATGAACCAATATACAAAATGTTCCATTTGAAAAAAATCAGTATTAGACCAAATTCAATTAGTAATTACAAAAAAATAAAATATACTTGTATTAGGACTTTTATTATGAACAACGCTACCAAACGTTGTTTTCGATAAATATAATTTTATAAAAACATTGAATTTTTCACAAAAATGGTAGTAAGTCGAAAATCTTACTGTACTATATTATAACTATATAACTAAGAATTATACGGGGAATATAAAAATGTAATATGTAGGGTGTTACATTTAAAAAAACTATAACTATGGTCAGGCACCAAGTTATGGAACACTCTGTATAATACAAAACAGTTATTAAACGTTCTCGTAATAAGTGGCTATTTTTATCAAGGAAACTGTCTAGATATATTTTTCTTACAAAGTTACAATCTGTCTCCTCGCGGAGAAGATTCGTTCTATATATTAAATCTTTAGGCATGCATGAAAGGAAATTTTGAATTACTACCTTCAATAACTAAATATTGAAGACACAACCAGTATGTAAAGTTAACAGGTGTGAATAGAAAAAAAAGTATTTACAGAAGAATAGATCTCAAAGGATTTACTAAAAATGGCTTAATAGCCCAGAACAAAAGTACAATAATTAATAAACGAAGTATCGAAAACCTTGACAATTGAGGTTAAACGATACCGTACGTCAATACAACATTTTCTTCCAGAGGTTCTGGGAAAGTTCAAACGGCAAAAATTAACGCGGAAATAAAAATTCTACTCAACACAACGACTGCCTTGCCCAAAGTGTCAAAATAGTATTTTGACACTCTGGTGACACAGATAGTGGAAGCGTTGAAAGTATATATATTAAATTTTAGTAATTAATTGTGAAATGTTATAGAAGAAAGACTTAAGCTATCCTAGATTTATGCAAGTAATTTTAAAAGGAGAATTCTGATCCCTTTTTCAAAGACAAACTGTTTTTTTTAATTTTAGACATATTTTTGCAAGATTTTTTTAAAAATTTTACCAATAATTATATATTTTATTATTATATGGTGTACATCTAATCGATATACGAATAATACAGAAATGTGAAATGCATTCTCCAATGCGCAACATGTCCACGCACTTCTTCAACACAATTTTGCATGGAAATATAAATTGTTCTATTTCCAAAAATCGGCATAAAAATTGTACAGCACTTGCGTACATTATTAATACAAGAATACCCAGAGTAATTTGTATTTATTTACGTAATTTATTAAGCGTGTAATTCTGTCAAAATTAATATGAAATCTTATAGAAATATTTTCCTGCAAAGTTAATACGATTTTGGCTGTCCATTAGGGAATAATTGTGACATCTCATTTAATATGCTATATGTCAAACAAAGACTTACATCCAATATTACAACGATCTTGGAAGCTCGATATAATGTAAACATTCACCTTTAATATTAATTGGTTGTAGATTTTCGTTGTCAATACAATATCAGTATCCGATATTTATCCAATAATATATCAACAGTATAGGCGCTGTTTGTCTGATATCTTCAAACTGACGTTCACTAGATATATTAATTTCATATTCATAGGACATTGGGTGGATGTTATTGATATTCTACAGATCTTGCAATATTGATATGTCTTCATAGTGAACAATATAAACACCAATGATCCCATATTCATGTATTACAGACTAACTATTAACTTGCACATTTCGCAGCGGTGTCTCTGCAATGATATTTGAATGTTCAAAGCTAAGGAACCCATGAACCGGAAACCAAAGAGTTGATCGTTTTCTCCCGAAAACTATGTGTTTTTCAGGAATTCAAGATTAAGCGTTAGACATTGCCAAATTTGAATACGATATGAGTAACTACCAAGAAATTTAAACAGGCGACATGTGGATATTCGCTGAGATAAAATACTACCAGTAGACAAGAAATTTAATAATCAACATTTGTCGATATTCTTCTAGTCTAAAATTTGAGCCACTATTTCGTTCATTTCCGTATCAGCGAAAATAAGGTTCTACGATAAATATTGGTTTTTGACAGGTAGCAACCATTTCTAAGAAAATTTTATGTCCAGTATGGTAACATATGATGGCTAATGAGAAGCAAATTGGATATGATAAACACGTAGGGCATTAATTCCATTGCGCACCCAATTTCGGTACTGTTAATTTTGGCGCATATCTTATAATCACTATCTAAAGCTTACGAAAAATCTCCAAACTGTATTTTCGTTACCTAATTTTTTTTTCATTAAATGTAAATTAAAAGTAAAATATTTTTTAGCTTAAATTCAAAGATGCATATTGAAAGAGTCAATTACAATTGAATATAGTTCCTCAGCATGTTCATTGATACTTATTTTTGAAAGTATTATTTGAATATTTAATACTTGAGCAGCTTTATATGTTATAACATATTTAGGCAATTATGTATTTTTTTTATTTCACTTTTAAATTTAAAAAAAAATATTACAAGTAATTTTTTTTCAGAATTAATTTTTTTGCAAAATTAAGCCACAAACTGGTAACAGTTTCTTCTCTATTTCTGAAAATTACAAATAAAGGGCTGCATATAGAAAATCTGCTCCTCATATAAAGATCAATGAAATAGAAAAGGGTGATATCCCAAGTAGCAAATTTGCTTTTATAAATGCATTGAGAACAATATTTTACGGCTATCTAATATGAGTTAAGGTTTTATAATTAATTAGACTTAAATAACGTCAATACAAACTACTTTGTGACTAAAAATGGACACGAATTACAGACAATTTTATCATATTGTTAACGCAGTTGGCAATATAAATAACACAATTTGTTTTTGCGATGTCAACATGCATAAAGCTTTTTCTTAATTGATTATAAATAATACTTCCATGAATTTTTGAGCTTTTTGTTAAGGTTGTCATTGTGGGTTTTGTAAAACCATTACGAAGTAATTTTGTTGATTTACCATTCTATAAAGTTTTCCTGTAATATGGAAACTGTAATTTAACTGCAAAGGGAGCTATTTTGAACCGACACTAAACACAACAGTAAGACATGACAGGGTGTATCTCCATCTTACAAACCATAATTATATAAGTGAATTTCTTATTTTCTTGAACTTTAAATAAGCAAATGCGCAGGTAGAAACTTCAAAGTACATTCCAAGGTCACTTTACTTTACTTTATTAGTAAAGTGACCTTGGAATGGGTCACTTTACTGATAAAATCGGCTTCGATAGCTCGAAAATACAACGCGCTTTTGAAATTTTGAAATTTAACAAATAAATGTAAGATTAACATAATTTTAAATAATATTTCTGAAGCTTTATAACTGTCAAAACTAAACAGAAACTTAAAAATATTGGCGCAGATACTCTTTCTGTAAGTAAAGTATTTATTCATTATGTTTCTTTAAATAATTTTAACAGTCTTTGAATAATTCAAATATGGCGGATATGCGTACTCTATAGATTTGGAATGTAAAATGGCTGCGCAGATATAAACCAGTTTAGGCTTACAAGAAGGTGTAAAAAAAAATTTTGAATATTAAGAATGCCTTTAGGTGTTTTAAGCAGCAATTTCGCTGTTGTAGTAGATATTTGCGAACCACTATAATGCAAATAGTTATATTAAAGCATTGGGTGTTACACTTATAAATCTAGTTACCTAGTAATATAAGCTAGAAAAAGCAACAAATATGTTACTAATCTACCACACATCAAACGCAAGTTCCTGAGGCGCTGAATTTCATTTGTCTAATTTTAGCACGATTTTTCTTTTAAATTTTTTATTGATTGGATAATATTAATATATTTTCTTCCAGTACAATAATACTTATTTATGTACCAAGTCAGTAAAGTTATACATTATCGAACGAGTCTAATTTATGAGCCAAGCGAGTGAAGCGAGCGAGGCGAGTAAAAGACAAATGGTGGGCGATAAAAACTATATTCAACCTTTAGTTTTGTGGAAAACTACCTGTTTTCTAGCAAAAGAAAAGTTAAATATTTTGGTTGGGTAATCATTAAATTTTTATTCTTGAATTCATTTGTACATAAAATGTATCAATTTTTTTTAAATCTACAAGAACAATGATTTATTTGAATACTGGCTGTGACTACAGCTTGCAAACTCAACATAATAAAGAAACGTTCGTTATAGATTTTGTTAGCTACGCCTCTGCTACCATAAAAAAATGAGGGGTGGCCACCACACGACTTTCTTATACGTATGAGCGTTTCAAACTATACAATTTTAAGAATTTTTTTATACAAAACTTATTCAAAATCCTATTTTAAGTACTTTAATTCTCTTAATAAATCGCTATAGAATGCATACTTTGCAAGATATTCGAAGAAAAGTGCTACTCGCTAAGAATAAAAGTGCTACTTCCGGTCCGAATTTTGATATTTCATGTATACAAAAAATATTGCAAATCCAATTCTAAATACTTTTGTACTCTTAATAAATATATATAGAATGCATAATTTACGACATATTTGCAAAAAATCGTTATTCGGTAAGAGTAAAAGTGATACTTCCGGTAGTAATTTCGAAAAACTTTTTAAATGAAATGGTTCTCAATTTTAATTGTAAGTACATATGAATTCTTTATAAATTTGTTTAAACTTAGTAGTTGACGAATTATTTGCAAAATTCGATTTTTTCACTGAAGAAAAGTACTACTTCCGGTCTACCGATTTTACTGAAAAACTAATCAGATCTCGAGAGGCAGATTATACACGTAAATACAAAATTTGGAATTGATATCTACAGCGGTTTGACCGCTATCGTGGTCACACAGAGAGAGAGAGAGAGAGAGAGAGAGAGAGAAATTTTTTAAAAACGACTTTTTTGATATTAGGGCACTTCAAAACGTGGACATCAGCAAAAATCTCGAGGTCCAAAATTTTCATAATTACAATACTTCCTTATACTACGTATAAGAAAGTAAACAATGAGGTGTGGCCACCACACGACTTTCTTATACGTATGAGCGTTTCAAACTATACAATTTTAAGAATTTTTTTATACAAAACGTATTCAAAATCCTATTCTAAGTACTTTCATTCTCTTAATAAATCGCTATAGAATGCATACTTTGCAAGATATTCGAAAAAAAGTGCTACTCGCTAAGAGTAAAAGTGCCACTTCCGGTCCGAATTTTGAAATTTCATGTATACAAAAAATATTGCAAATTCAACTCTAAATACTTTTGTACTCTTAATAAATATATATAGAATGCATAATTTACGACATATCTGCAAAAAATTGCTTTTTCGGTAAGAGTAAAAGTGGTACTTCCGGTCCGAATTTTGAAATTTTTTTTATACAAAAGATATTTACAATTATAATTTAAATACTTTTATACTCGTAATATACCTGCCTAGAAAGCATGACTTGCGAGATATTCGCAAAAAACTGATTTTCGATAATAGTAAAAGACCTACTTCCGGTTGGAATTTCGAAAAACTTTTTTAATATAATTTGTCTCAAATTTAATTTTGAGTACATTTTAATTCTTTATAAATTTGTTTAAACTTTGTAATTGACGAAATATTGGCAAAATTCGAATTTTTCACTGAAGTAAAGTACTACTTCCGGTCTAGCGATTTTACTGAAAAACTAATCAGATCTCAAGAGGCAGATTATACACGTAAATACAAAATTTGGAATTGATATCTACAGCGGTTTGACCGCTATCGTGGTCACACACAGACACACAGACACAGACACAGACATTTTTCGGTATCAGGGGACTTCAAAACGTGGACATCTGCAAAAATCTCGAGGTCGAAAATTTTCATCATCACAATACTTCCTTATACTACTTATAAGAAAGTAAAAATGGTAAAAGCCGCGTATGCACTGATTTTAAAACCAACATAGTTATACAGCATTTTTGGTTCCACAATACCTTTGTGCAGCAAATGGTTAAATGTCACAGGTACGTTGCTGAATAGATTTTATTCGCGCCTTTTACTAGAAGCAGAAGTGTTAGGTTAGGCTTATGTAGCTCAGTGTGTAGCAATTTTGATTTTATAAGAAGGTATAGTTGGTTAAGAAATGTTTATTTATATATAGGTATTAGAAAAAAGCGTGTATTTGTTCGTTCTTCTTCATATCCCATTTTATCAGTTGAACCATCTCCAAGTCCACCTTCGTCAGAGTCTTTTTTTCACACTGGCACCATCAGCACCCACATTAGAGAATTTCCAAATAAGTGATAACGCTTCACTCTTTAGGAGGTGAAAAAGGAAAATTAATGAACATTTTAGGTAATCAGAAATTAATTTTAAAATACCAGTAAACACCTTTGAACACTCAAGAAAATATGTTTAAATATTATTTCTCTTTGCTGTAAAAGGACATTATATTCGTAACGAGAATATTTCACAAGAAACCTTATAGTGTCAGTCATATAAGCTTTTTAAAGATTTATTTCTGCTGTCTTAAAAAAGCAGTTATAAATTATCATTTTCTAAAGAGTGTGTGGAAATCAATTAGCTTATAAAACATAAATTAGTTTCACTTTTGCCTCAAAAATGTTTTTATCACTGCTTAATAAAACCAAAATATACTATTAGAATGTTATATAAATGTTTAACTAATTTCATAAAAAATTGCTTATCAACGTTTAAAAGGTGAAACCACCTATAAATATCAATAAAGATGTATAAGCATTTGGTTTTCAGTCTAGAACATTAAGAAGTATTTATAAAATAAATTTATATTCTTCATTAGAGAACGTTTTGAACACATTTTAATAGTGCAATATTACTTCCAAAAGCCAACTCGCAAAAGGGAACATTTCAATAGTATAAAAACGGCAATTTTTATACAATAAAAAATAACTATGAAACAATGTATTTATGATGTGCAGAATTATTGTCAGTTGGTATACCCTAATCTATCTTTTGTATAACATTTATCAGCGTTTCCCTCTTCATGCTGTCGAATGCTTGTCTAAAGTTCACAGAAGATCTAACTAAATTGATGTCGTATTCGTAACATTTTTAAATTAACTGATTCATAAATCTGTACTTCCTCGATGGTGGATATTTTTCCTCTGAACTTTCACTGGTCGTCACGTACTTTTGCTATTGTGATCTTCTTTAGACGTTAATTTAATAAAGTAATGTATTCCTTATATTATGTGTTTAGTAGCATGATTCCTTTGTAATTGTTCTTTCTTAATACATGTATTAAAAGTTCCGCGTCCACTCTCTTAGCAATTTATCCTGTTTCCATATTAGTATTGCTAGTTCGAATAGTCTAGATTGTAATTTTTCGTTTCCGTATTTAACTAATGTACTCTTGATTCTATGTAGATGCCTTGCTTGTTCGTCCTCTTCTTATACTTTCCTCTTTTTTTGTCTGATTCCATTCCTATCTGCTTCAGTTATATTAATGTTACTGCATTTTATTTCCTTCATTGCTTCGTCGTTAAATTGCTCCTTTCTTACCCTCATTTCTTTTGGATATATATCTGTTTGTTTTCATTCCTCTCTATTCTCTTTTCATTCTCATCCACCCTTTACATTCTCCGTCAAACCATTTATTCTTTCGGTTGTGGCTTTTCTCCCAAACGTCTCTTCAGCCGTTGTTGTTGTGCTGCTATTTCTATTAGATGCACACATTTTATGCTCTGTAGTAGCTTTGCCTTTTCTTTGAATTTATGTTACATGCCTTGCAATTTTGAACTGTTGTTACTTTATCTTCTCATCATCATGTACGCAGTACATCAGCACTTTATATTTGTTCATAATACCTGCAACAAAATAAGTGTCTATACTAAGCAATGACGAAGAGAATGCATTGTACCAATCTTGCTTAACCCTAAATTATATCATATTAACCAAATTTTTTTTGTAGTAACTCCAGCAGAATTTATAACAATAATTGTATTTATATTTATCCTATTATACAACACCTTGAATAGTGTACAAATTAACAGGATAACGTTCAAGTGAAATTTCAAGTTAACCTAGATTGAAATGTTACAGAATTTCTTAGTGTTAAACATTTTTGACTCTACTTTCCGATTTTATGTTAAAAAGCTAGACAGTTTGAATTAATTTCAAGTTTACTGAAATTGAAACCTCAGACGTTCTCTTAGACGCAAGAATGTTTTTTTTTTACTTGTCGATTTAAAGTTAAATATTCAGAGGTTAGTTACAAAAAATTCTGATACTATATTATCAAGAAGGAATACCATCTCGATAAGAATACTTTCATTTGCAGAAGCTATAGAAAGAATAAATCCGAAAGACAAAATTAATTTTAATTTCGAATCAGAGATTGTATGGTATCGCCGGATATTCAATAGTACATAAATGATGTAAACAAGTGAACAGGGTACATGTATATGTTCGTACATCAAAAGGAAGCTTGGTTATAACGAAAACAAAGCTGGAAATAAACAAATGCGGATCGGCAAATGTAACGCGCTGATATCAAGGAGGCGCATGCTCAAAGCTTTTTCGAGCTTCAGAGCTTTACTATCTGCAGTCACTTCGCGAAGATCGACTTACAAACATCGCTTTTGTCGGAATAAAACCAATTCGTACTATACGCGTACAGTTCAATGTAAATTTAACGCGACTTATTACACATATATGAACACTAATTGTGAAAACGGTGAAAGACAGTTACATAAAAATTCGTAAGCGTATACATTTAAGCTATACATAAATTTTCATACAGAAAAAGGAAACGTATCAATATGTATAAAATAATAAATATTAAAATAAACCACTATCAGTGAACATTTTTAAGGTTTGAATAAAAAATCGCAATATGCTCTCTACAAACGATCGTTAATTTGTTTTAAATGTACAAAAATATATTGAATGACATACTAAATGTGTAGTGTTATTGTTTGTAATAGCTGAAATCGTAGAAAACAAGTTTGACTTATTACGTGTAAAATTTTCCTAGTGTTTGTCTTTAATGTGTGTAAATTTAATTGAAAATAGGACAATAACATCACTATAAAAACTTATAGACCAAGAATTGCTGCTGCGGCCGCCGTACATCTTAAGTTTTCTTATTAAAAACATAATAAATTATCACTGAATATGAATTTGCTAGTCCGCTTATTCATCTTTCTGTCCCACTTCCTCTTGCTGAAAGCAGAAGTACAAGGAAAGCTAGAGCCTGCTGATAAAGAAGGTAAGATTTTTACATTTCTCAAAATTAAAATCTAAATTATACTGTGCTTAAGCATATAATTTTTAATTAATCTGCCTGTTCCAACTTCTTATGGAGAATATAAATTTTCAGCAATTAATGTCTGAGTGCTGGTCTTGAATTATAAATTTCACGTTGGAGTGGTCCCTTGTTAAAAAAAAATAATTCCTTTTATTTTTAAATAATACACATCCAAATTGTACGGAAATATCATTGCACAACATTTTTGACAGTGTATGACCTAGTAGTTATTGCCTAAACATTAACATTTCAAGTATTATATACTATGGAAACCTATCTTTTCTAGAGGAAAATATATTTCAACAATTTATATGGTATAACTAGAGACGTAATATTATATAATATATATTCCAGGGCGTACAAAATTACAGTATAATGTAGACAGAAGCGGAATAGTTGATATTTTGACCGAATTTTTAAGTCGTGTTGAAATTAAAATATTCGATTCAGAAATGGGTGAAGCACATCTTATTTTTATTTAAATTAGATAAGTTTTAAGTGAAATTTAAAATTCATAATATCCTTAAAATGATCATTGCTTCTACACGTATAATTTAATTTTATCCCTTTGGAAAGATCTTCTTCGAAAATAATTTCAATTAGACATCAACACTAGCACATGTACAAAGGATTCTAGATGTTAGCTATATTTAATTTAAATTTGAAGAATTGTTTGTATAGAATAAAAAACTTCATATTTTTAGCGAAACTCTATTCAAAAGAGTGATTAATCTTCCTGGATTGTACAAGAAAAAATATGTGTAAATACTGAAACAAATCTCAATCCCAAAGTGTTTCTAGTCCTTTTTTATCTTCCTTGCTTTGTATATTATCATTATATTCATCCAAAAAATATCAGGAAGAAGAACAAATTTTCTGATTTTTTGAATGAATATATTTATAAGTTCTTCACAAGCAAAATTTTTTTTGATTTAATATATATATACATTCATTTTTATTTATCTCAGTTATTTGATTGAATTTGGTCTCATTTTCGGGAAATTTATTAGTGTATTTGAAAATGTATTATTTTCTATTTTCTTAACTCAAACTTACTGCGGAGAAAAATAAAGATACTCATATTTTTATAATATAGACTGCAAAGTATGTGACAATTATATTAGCCATATTAAACACTACTTACATTAAAGACTCCCAACACATATATGTATATATTATAACTGATAAGACTGATCTATGAAGGTACAGTTTAAAAAGACACCATATTGATTTCGAAAATGCAGAGTTAATGGAAACAGTTGCACCATATAGTTCCAATATGACACAAAGAAATCAGTATATTGGAATTTGAAAAATGGTAATGATCTACATGTACACGAAATTCTACAAATTCATACCAACTTCCACATTAACATAAAGTATATCTTGCATGTGAAAACCAATTTTTCTATAAATATATTATAAAATATAAACAATACAAAATATATAGATTACAAGTAGTTTCCTTACCTGTGATTGTAAGGTAATGATATATGATCTTTTATCTTTAAAGTAATTTTTTGAGAGTTTACTAAAGAAATGACTGTTATATTAAAGACTAATTTAATATCAGTCTTTTGCATAACAAAGCCAAAAGTGCTTTTAGTCCTTCGTTTTATTCTTTTCATCTATTAAATCATGGAGGATCTAGTACTTTTATAATACAATATTTAATACATTTTTAATGCAAGATTATCTTTAAGGATAGCTTGCTCTTGCCGCTTTGATATAGGTAGACTTTTCTATTATTCGGTTACGTAATTTGAAAACAAAATACTTCTAATTTTTAATTTAAACCTACAATACGAGAAAATGATACTATAAAATCCAATACTAAGTATTTGAGAGATGTTATATTGATCATAGTAAACAGTGTTTATACGAAAAGGGATATAAACACATAAATATCCTACAATTAATAAAACTGCGTTATCAACATATAACTTAGAAAAATATCACCGTATTGATTTCAAATGTACAGAATCAATTGAAAGAATAGTACCAAATATTATTAATAAGAGAAGTGACATAAGAAATCAAACTTCAATAAAATTATTTATTTATGTCGCATTCGGTAACTTGTCCGTTAATAAATTGTGGTGGTAATCCCTCTATAAACTAAATTCCACAAATTAAAATTGAGTTTCACATTAATAATAATAATAAAGATCTTGTAGAAAAGAAATAAATCGTGAAGTATTCCTTCGTTTGTAATGTACACTTTTACTTTAAAGTAACTTTTCATTAAAATATTTTATTTCGTTTTGTACGTTTTCCTATAAACGTTTAGCACTAAACTTATAAGTATCTAACGGGAACAGGAAAATATTACAATGTGAATTTGATTACAAAGAAGAAAAATGAAACTGTGGAAGCATATTCTCCAGTAGAAAGAATATAAAAAGTAAAAAGCGAGAGAAACATTTTTTGTATCAGTATGACTTTTTAGCATGAAATCTTGTGATAATTTGAAGCGGTATCGTTTATTCTAATGTTAAGAAGATATCCACACGTACTTTATTCAGAATATACGGAATTTTAATGTTTGTGTGTTCCCGTTTCAGGTAGTTTCGAGTCTTGAATAGTATTAAATTCCATTTATTTTGAAATTCTTTTTCACTTAAATTATATTCTATTGTGTTCAAATTATCATAGGCTAAAATTCTAATTTAAGTGGTATGTGATGTGAAATCTGGCAAGCTAATTATAACACACATCTATTTGTTTGATTTATCTGAAAATTGATACACTTAAATAGTTCCAATAACCACAAAATATTTTCATATTTTTGCCGTCACCGACAATTTTTGGAGCTCTTCTTATATTTAATTTTTTTAATTTCTTTTTGGAATCACTACTTTCTGTTTTATTTACATTATCAAATATTATTGTACTAAGTCAATTGTAGTTGATTTAATTAATAAAAACTTTAAATTGATACAAGTAAAAGTTCTCTCAAGGAAAGCTCATATTAAAATGTTGTAGAAACGAAATAATATTTTTTTTCCAGCTTAAATGATAATTTTGGAAAAAAATCTTTCATTAAATATTAGACTGTAGCGAATATAGATTCGCCGAGAAAACATATAATTCACTTCAATACCCTGCCTTGCATTGTTATGGCTATGTAGAATGAAAGGAGAGGAAGAAGAAATGTGCTTTTCACAAAAAACTATTTTTTATTGTTTCGCTCTGGTCCGAAAGATAGCTCTAGTTATGTCGACGTACCGAATATTTCAGCGGTGCGGGAAGATTTGTGTCGCGCCCTGTATATAAGCACGCGCATATTTGGATGTAACGTTGTGTCAAAATCTCATTTACTATAAAAACATTAGCGCATTCAAATGCAATATTGTATCGAAATTACAAGTCATCGACCGACTATTTTTCGAGTTTTGCAAGCACAAACATACGACATATCATTCTAAGATATCGAGTTGACATTTCTGACTTTTTAAAAGTTTGACTAGTATTGTGTAGTGTATATATCCATTAATAGAAACCTTTTTCGAAATTTCATCCAGATACTATAGTTCTAGCAATGTGGATAAATATTTTGCAAATATATATTTAAATATAAGACTCACCTTTTTATATTGTCTTATGACAAAATTTTTGGATGAGAAATATCTAAAGCGATGCAAAAAATTGTTCATTTCTATTAAAATTTAAGCATTAAAGTGTAACATTTATTAAAACCTTTATTTTAGAATTATGTCAAATGATTTCTATTTAGATTTTGGAGTAATATTTGATAAATCAAAAATTATATATCCATATACATATATATATAATATATATGTATTGAAAAAATTAATATCTTTTGGTAGTAGTGGCAATAATATGATGAGCAAAAGTAATAACAATATGACAACTATGTATGTGTTAAGATGTGTTTGTAGCTACAGACATATATCTTTCTGCCTTGTTTGGTTTCGTCAGTGCAACATAACGAGGAAGATGTATGTTAAAGCAATAATATGTATTGATTAAAAAATATATTATTACCTTAAAATATTTATATTTTAAGGTAAATACCTAATACTGTGTAATGCCTTATTTCAACCAGGCAGTTAATACATTTTTACATTTTGGATTGACATTTTAAGGTAATACTATATTTTTTATTCACATATTAATGCTTTAACATACACTTTCTTTGTTATGCTGCACTGACGAAACCAAACTAGGTAGAAACATATATGTCTGTAGCTACAAATACATCTTAACACATACATAGTTGCATCGTTAATTGTTTATGTATTTCAATCAAAATTGTATATGTTTAGGTGAACCTAGGCCATTTTGATAGGATTACATGAGTAATTATCGATTGTCCTATGCTTATTTGCTTTCATTTACATTTATACTTGACTATTTTACATTCTATATTGTTATATTATCAACAGTTCTACTCTTAATTTTTCTTTACATAGTTGCGTCGTTGTTATTTGTATATTTGGATTGACTGAACAGTTTGTGGTAGACCCCAAGCCTTTTAATGTGATTATAGAAATAATCTCGACTGTCCTATGCTTATTGATTACATTTTCATTTATACATTTTGATTTACATTTTATATTTGTCATTGTTTTCTAATTGACAACCAGTTGTCATATTGTTATTACTTTTAATTCATTTTATGCCACTACTACCAAGAAGATTTTCAATTTCTCAATACATTTGTATAATTGGCAAAGAATTGTAATATATTTCATATACTAATATATATATAAATATACTTAAAAACATTGCCGGCGCCTTCACCATAAATGATAATTGTTTGAACTAACATTTTCTGATTAATTTTAACTTAGAAAACTGGCTTTGTCCTTTTGTGAACTCTACTAAAGTGATTCTGTAGTATCAGTTTTTTTCACTGTATATTTATAACATATAAATTTTTGTGATATTTAGGCACCATACACACAGCAATAATACTTTTGGGGTTTTGATATTCATACAGAGTACTATCAGATTCAATAAATAATAAGTCAATATATGATTTCTCAAATTTGAAAACTGACATTATTTACATAAATTGAAATGTACCTCAATTTTCAGGTGTATGAAAGACATTATTCTCTTCCAATTTTATTAAACATGTTTGTCTTTTATTTTTGACGATTTTCTGATATTTTAGGCAATAGCTTGACATTACTAGGAGTAATTATTATAAACAATTGTCAAAAGTAAAGAATCAGTTGTTCAAACTTCCTTTTCAATAGCATTTAAAATTATAAGAATAATTAACACCTAATATATACAACTTTAAAAGAATATTCAAATATTTAATTTTCCCATATATTTTTCATGTTTGCGACTACGTAAATTACATTACTTACATTTTAGAAATTTAACCTAGTATAATATTTTTTACATCCAACTTTTTTAAATCGTAAATGTAATAGATAACATTATTGTTTGTTAATATACGGAAGTTTTCATTAATATTAAAAATTATTAATATATAGACATCCTTGCTGAGATAATGAACTACTCAGAAACTGTCATAAAAGTGAATAATTAAAAGAATAATGAAAGTCAAGTAAGTCTATCAACTGTAATTGGAACAAAGAAATATTATTATAAAAGTTTATTGAATATTTAATTATAATTAAAACACTAGAGTACTTTTTGGTAGCAATTACTATATAATTACTTCTATGAAATGTTATTAAATAGAAGGATCAGATAATATTGTAATAGTTTTAGGAATTTTTTCGTGTAGCAATTGTTGTAATCACATTGGTCTCGCTTTCTTGTAAGAAATTATTCATTATATTGAGCGCTATAAATATAATGAAGCATTCATCTACCATTCAGACCAAAATCAGTTGATAGGCACATTAAATATTAATCAAACTGCCGTCAGAAGTATAACAATTTCTGACTAATGTCTATTGACAGACACGTATTACTCAGAAAATGTTATAATACAAAATTGCATATTGGTGTTAATAAAAAAAACTAAATATGTATTTGTCTCTAACAGATATGTAAAAAATAGCTGTTGGAGTTTAAATTAAAGCTATTGTAGTATTGTCGTATAATTTAAATTTGAAAATATTTAGTGAGCGTTATACAAACAAGTTTTGTTGCAATAATTATTCTATTTTAAGTAAAACATTTAAATAGTTATCGGCACAATATTAAAAAATGTTAATATGAAAATGATGTAAATGTACTACTTACGAAGAAATTTCGAAGACATTTTATAAAGATTTATACTATTAATGCAGACAAACATTATATACACAAATTCAAAGTAGATAACTTAATACAAAATTTAATACTATTTTCCTCTTCTTAATCGACTCAGCATCTTCAACAATTGAATTGAGTGGCATCACAAATATCAAAGGAACTTCAACAATCTTTAAAGAAGACTTAAAATAAATCTGGAACTACTACAACAACTATAGTTCATTAATTATTAATTTATGCATATGATAGATTCTATTTATCTGCTCAATAATCGTGAAATGCATTTAGTGTAATATCGTGCAAATTAGGAGGGGCTGTTGTAATTATATGCGATTTCACTAATCCTTATTTTTCTGGTATATTTAGTGAATAGAATCAGTATAACAGTTGGTCAAAAATATTTCGGTCCAACAGATTTATGAAAATATACAATTTACACAGTTCTAAAATATGTAATATAAAATTCTATATTTTAAAGAAGTAATGTAATCATATACCTTCTCTGCATCAGTTGACTTACTAAATAATTTACATAAAATAAAGGAAAAAAATATGAAGAGAATAATGAAATAGAGAAGTCAAGTTAATGCAACAGTAATGGATGTCAAAAGGCAGTGAAATGTAATCTAAAGGAACAAGCAATTCGAAATTTTATATGAACAATGTTGGCTGAAACAACATGGAGTATTAAGTTTATCAATAGTTATGGTATTCGTAAATGAAAGTTAAAAAACTGAAATATTCACTATAAAATGCATAATGAGGAATATTTGTGGATGAATTTGGAAGTTTGGAATAAATTTTATGATTTCAGAATAAGAGTCAAGAGGTATGATACAAAAATTATGATAATAGGAGAAAAACAAGGACATTAGTTGTAATATCTGTATAACATATAAATAGGTTAAATTTGTATATATCGATATCTGGTGTTAGAGTTAGAAGTTATTTATAGTAGAACGAGTACTAGAAATTAGGAGTATAACTATGAAAGCACTGGGTATACTTGCAGTACACTTCAAACTATTGTAAAAAGTTAGTGCACAGTATGCAGCTAAGGTCATGCAGGCCTATCTTTTTGAGATGCACTTTATTGGGTGCATGACCAGTTCAAAGATCAATTGTTATTCGCAGACGTTCCCTACTCGTATGTAGTAATCCTAGAGTTGAATGGTTGGCCAATGTATTGCACGGAAACTGTTGCCCAGTAATGCTTATGTTTTTCATATACCCAGCTTTGACTTCGGGTCATACTTTTTGGTATCCCTGAGTCTGTTCAACAGATATTTCGTTGCCCTTGATCTCCTTATGTCCTGGAACACAGATTTTTTTACTCGTTCTGGTCCGCAAGCGATTTTAGTTCTTCTATACATTCTCAAAGCAGTTTTGACAACTCTTGACTTGATGTTGGACTCAGTACCTCTTGGTTGCCAGGCAATATTAGTATCCGCCTGTGGACAACGGCATTCCAATTGTTTTCTATAGCACATTGGAGCATATACCTCTACCTGAAACACAGAGGCACACCTCCCTAGTGCACAGTATTTACGCCGACTTTCAGAGTAGATTCCTTCTGTGTACCAGGTCTGTTCCCACCTGCTGATATCCTGCATACCATTTCTTTATTCTAATTTTTCTGGTAGTCTTACTTCACATATATAATAAGCAAAAACTTAAATGCGGGCCTTTGAATAATACAAGTAAAGAATTTCATGGGGTAATTCCGCTGAAAATGCAATTGCAGACACTATAGGGAAGTGTAGACAAGAAATAAGACGGATAACCTTGGATATAAGAAAAACATTAAACAGAGACATATACAGGAGACAGGCTACCAATTGAGGTTACAGCAAGAATGTCCTCGATAATGAGGATATATCTGAACGTCACCCGAGGTATACTTTGTCCACCTCCGTGCCATCTGAACCCAGAGGTTATAAAATAAGGAAGAAATAATGCGCATCGAAGAATAATACAATTTAAGAATTTCATGATGTAATTCCGCTGAAAATGCAAGTACATACACATGTTTCGAAAGTGTTGGTTCTCAGCAGTGCAGTGTAGCTAAGGAATAAGACGGAATAACCTTGAAAATGAAAATCATCAGTCAAAGACATGTGCAAGAGACAGCCTACCAATTGAGGTTTCAGCTAGAACATCCTCGATATTCCTCTGTATGTGAAGTATATGGAAACCACTTTGAAATTTGTGTATTTTTTCTAAACAATGCTTACATATGGAGATTCTGTTTTGTTGTTTGTAGTGTATTTCGAGTTATATTAACAACAAACACGGAACTCCTTATCTGCGATTTGCTACCGCTCTAGTCTTTTTTAATTTTCTTGTCAGCGTTCATAAACCTACTTCGAAAGATACAATGAACCAAAGGCTGAAGGACATTAACCGCGTTTAGTCGCAGGTGAAGGATTTTGGCAAAATTCTTGTTGGCTGACAAAGAAATGGTCTTGATTTGTTAAACGGCTTTATTAGTGGTCATTGAGCTAACGGTGATTTCCAAAGTATGTTGGGTATCTAAGTAGGAAATCGAACTTGCTTGAGAATTGAGTCACATATACTTTTAGACATGCTGTTTATCATTTAAATAGTTTTTTAGCACTTTAAAAGATTTTTTTCTTGTGTCTTTACATTGCTGAAGATTTGTTATTAAATCACATTAAAATTTGCTTGAAATCATTGCTACATTTTATAGTATTGTTAAACAAGTCATACAAAATTAAATCAAATTATGTTCTATCCATAATAAAGAAAAATTTTCATTTTTCTTTCGCTAGACTTTTGATTAAAGCGTTTGCGTGGTTTTCTGTAGATCATATCATCTGTTTAAAGGTCTCAATAAAAAATTGTTCGTATTTAAAATATTAGCTATTTACTTAAAATCTCTTTAATTAATATGAAAAAACAATTTATTTAGAAGCAATCCTCGTTTCAGTTTATTAATTCAGCATCTAATATACTGCAACAAAACTGCTCTTTGTCTTGCGACATAATCAATTTACACTTAAGTTATTTTATTGTATACTTACAAATACAAGTATTTTAAACTAACCATCATGATATTGTTTTAGTACACGATTGAACTTTGGGAATACTTTAGGTATTTGTTTCCGGAAGCCAACGTAGAGTGATTAGCACTCGGACGGTCCGTGAATTCTTCGCACGTTTTTACCTACAAATATTTTTAAATCTTTGGCGGCACACCTAGATTCTCTCGCGGCGCGTGCTTCAACACGGCACACAATTAGTCAAACACTTTTCGAAAGTAAAAATATCTATGGTTTTAGTAACTATTCTTGTGTTTAGCACATGTTTCTGTTCAACCTAAAGTCATTTTCCAATTAATATTTTATTTAATTAAGTAGTCATTAGTAATAACTAAAAGCAACAACAGCCTGTTTCGTTTACAAAGTAATCATTTTGAGATTTATCTCGCAGATCTCTACAATTATTATCTTTTTCCCTCCTTTACTATATTTATATATCTCCCATATTAGATAATATCAGTTTTTTTTTAATTGTATGTCTTCCACACACTGAAATGACTTGTTATGTTTATTGTTGAAGTCGCTTGGGTTTTAAGCAATTTTCTTGTTTTAGGTTTTAGGTCAAACCATTTATTAAATTAAATTAAAATCTATAGAAAATTGATTGACTTAGCATAAATCATTCCATTCTTTTGTTTCTTTTTGTGAATAATTATATAATAAAAGCTTACCTTTAAATATTGATGCTATAAGGAAAACCTTCATTTTGTGTCGATCCTTTCAGTTGTGAGAGGGCGCTCTATAGATAATTCCCAGTGCTATGCTCGGTTTCTTGCGATTTTCTTTTCTATAGACCAAAAATCTATTCATATCGACTATTGTAGTGTTCTAGGTTGCGGATTGTTAAATAATTTTTTGTACCTGTTTGAGTTTGAACACTTAAAAACTACTATCAGTGCCAAACCAGAACACGGAATGGCTTTTTATGATAAACACACAAGGTGTGTCAAGGAATACTTATAAAAAGAACGTGTTTTAATATATACAAGGAGTTTTTGCAAAGGTTTACCAAAACAAGGTGACTTTAAAAAAGAATATATTATGAGTTTTAAATAAAATACCCAATATTCTTTTGCAGACTCGTATTAAGCCTTTTGACTGATAATACAATTTTCTATACCTATCTTCAATTATTTTAGAAGATATTCAAACTTACTTAAGAATCTCATTAATGACGCAATACAAATCGTGCTATCCATAAAAGAAACATGGTCGCTGTTGCAAAATATTGATGAAAAATGTTAAATGCTTGTCAAATTTTAGAATAAAAACTAGCATTTTTTAATATTATCTATTACAATTGTCATTGTTGTGTTTCCATGTTTCTTCTTTGATCTCAAAATTCTTATTTATTTTAACCGGTGCGGAATTTTTGCTAATTATTATTTGTGCGTCACAGTAATAGGTCAGAAAATATTCAAACAACTTTTAAAACCACATTAAATGTGAAATAATTCAGTTGCAAATAATGTTTATGTAGAAGAACCATCAACAAAATAGAAATGTTTGTCAAAATAGATGTCCTTTAAAAAGTAGAGCAACAACGTTTAATATTCTTCGTAAATGTTGTTGCTATGTACCTAAATGGAATAATACTTAATTTAATTTTTATAAACTTATTATTTTATTACAGTGTTTCATTAATACCCCTTATTTATATTTTTCATATAATTGCTATGTATTTACAACTTTTTCAACAGTGTATAGGTCGCTACTATAAATTATTTTCTCTGTTTACTCTAATAGGTAGATAGATGGGCCAAGCTTCATTATTTTGGGAAAGCTTCTTTCTAAGACTTGTAATTTTGTTGTGCTAGTTTTGTGTGATTTTACTACTTCAAAGAAGTTTTTATCTCAGTTGTGCGTCTTACAATTGCGCATTCATTATGGATCTTCGACTAATGGGGTAAGTAACCTTTTTATTGTTCAGTTCAAATCGTCTTATAATTAATTATACTAATTAAATATATATTGAATTTGGATTTTCGTCAAAGAAAACACTCTTACTGTCATTTTCCCAGCATGTGCCAAACTTTCCTGTACGTTGTAACGTACAGTAGGCATACAGCGTTACAAAATATCGAAAATTATAGAAACTGGCAGATATCAGAATAAATGATGACTAAATTTTGTTTGCAGTAGTTTAACTCTCGACGAACTACTACGAACAGAATTAGATGAGGCTGTCCGCGCCATTGAAGCCTATATTGTTATTTTATCTCCTACGAATGCGAATGATTTCACAGATAAGGATTCCGGGAACGAGCAAGAAGTTGCGATAAATAATTTGCCAGCCCCACAATTTATAGCTGAAGCAGTAATTTTTAATTATTTCAAATAAGATAATACAGAATGAGCGCACCATAGGAAAATCAGAAAAGAATTAAGGAGAGGATGAAGCTTAGGATGAGAGTGAAGAATTACCATCATCCAGTTATAAAAGGTCTAAATCAAAAAAGATTACCAAGAATTCATACAAATGGGGGAAATCTTAGCACACAACATTTCAATACCGCATGGGTACTAGTTCTTACGGTTGCTAACGACAGTTTACCACCATAGTTGTTCTCAAAATTTATTGATGAAGTAGTTATAGAAATGTTGGATCGATTTTCCAAATTATATACTTCAAAGCGAAACAGTAAAGCGAACTTCTGCAAAAATGAAATGCTTTTTGGGTGTGTTATTTATTAGTAAGTGAATATTGCACGGTTAGTAGAAGACAGGATAATGATGATCTGGATAAAAACGACCGATTTGCTAAAGTTAGACCTCTATTTGAGAAAATAAATGAAAAATGTTTAGAAAACACAACGCACGTGGAGCATCATAGTATTGACGAAACAGTTGTGCCACATTTTGAGAGGCATCCGGGAAAACAATTTAGAAAGCGGAATCCTGTTCGCTATGGATACAAACTTTGGGCTGGTACGGCGTAAAGTCAGGAATAAAAAATTATAATAATCTAGAATTGGGTCCGCCAGTCAGTCAATTACGCCGACGTTACTTCCTTAGAAGTAAATGCACCAAAAAATTTTTTTCGATAAGTTTTTTGAAAGTATTACATTTATAAAAGAACACACCACTAGACAAATCATGGCAGACAGCCACCCTCCGCGAAAATGGAAGCGTTAAGTGTTCTTTATTTACTCAGAATTAAAAGAAGAAGTTGGGATTTCAGATCAACAAATAAACGTTCGATTGTAATTGCAACATGGATGAGTAATATAGTCAACGCAGTATCAAATTTCGTTGTCATACACTATCTCGCCTTTTACACACTGAGAAAGAACGTGTAAATCTTGAACAACCTGAAAACGTAAAAATATATTCTTAGTTCATGGGTGGCGTCGACCGCGGCTATCAAACATAAGTTTATACAGAACTGCAATACGGGAAAAAAGTGTAACTTCCCTTGGGTTGTACATATTTTAGATTTGGCGGTACAAAATGCAGAGGAAGACGAAAAACGGAAATATAGACCATCTAACTTTTCGAAGAAGAGTGGCGAAGCACTTCCTGAGACTCACGAGCACAGAAATATAATGTAAAAAAAGAGCAAAGCATTCTAATTTATAAAACGCCGATTCAAGATTTGATAGAGTTGATCACTTCGTCAGCAACCAATACAAACTAACACATTGTAGGGTATGGCCACAATGCAGCTTCAGATATTTGCATCAAGTGTAAAGCTGCATTAAAAATAAAATTCTTTATTGCCTATCACACACCCATATCAAATTGATTTCTAAATGCTGGTTATCATTATATTTCCAGATGTCAATAATAAATACTGTTTATTATAAAACTTTCGCAAAAGTGTATTTTATTATTATATTTGAATACTAAATGTTTACTGTTCGTTTAAACGAACACTCATTTTTTAGGGTAAAAAGAAATTTTCTTTGAAGTCAACCATTAGGCTTTAAAACTAGTGTCTTTAGTTCCAGCATACTCAAAATTTAGAAAAAAATCAGGCATTTCTGGGTTAACATAAATAAGATTATTTGCATAAAATTGCCTTATTTAGCCAAACGCTCACTATACATTAGAACAACTTTTACATGTACTGACTTGCTAAAGTAAAACACAATTTATTTACAAAAAAGCATTTATTTATAATTTTTCTAGGTATTCTCCTTCACATTTAATGCATTTTTGCAATCGTGAAAAGCAATCTTGAAATATTTTTTTCAATATTCTGGCCGTAGATTGTTTATTTTATTTTTAAAGACATCAACCGCTTCTTTGGCCGATGTAAAACGTAAACTGCGTAATTTATCCTTGACCAGCGGAAATAAGAAGTTATTAGGAGCTAGGTCTGGACTATACGGTGAATAAACAGTTATTTCTATGTTTGAGCATTCAAATATTCAGTTGTTCGAGCGGCAGTGTGGGCCTGAACGTTAATTCGATGGAAGATGATCCTTCCGCTTGGACGTTTTTCGCAAACATTTACGGAAGCGAAGCAATACGACTCACCAAACGTTGGATTGATTTCCTCAAAACATTCTTTACGGCTTAAGTTACGCTTGAAATTGTAAAAAAAATACCGCTGATAATGTTCCTTGTTCAGTTCCATAATTTTTATTGTAACTTACAAACAATGTATATTTGACAAGTGTCACTATAACTAAATTTGTAAACAACTTATTGAAATTGTGATACAAAATTTGTCACAAAATGTCATCTTCTACTAGATGGGCTCAGCTCAAAGACCCCCTCGTATCACCTGCTACACACAGTGTGTACGCCTTACCAAATTATTTCGTATTTTGTCAACGTAATTTTGTATTATAAGCAATTAGAAGTATTTATGCACATATCACTCTCAAAATTTAATTATAAATAACTCGAAAACAATTAGCCTTGGGCATTAACTGTTTTTAGTAAAAAATATACATATTTTATTGTAAAATCCAAATTTAAACTTATATATAACGTACCAATAATGGGTGGAGTGGCTAAAAATCTGAAATAAAATGCAAAAAGAAAAAAATCCCTTACCACAAAAAATATATAAAAAGCCTATATACGTATTACGGCAACTAATTGCCATCTTCAGTAGAAATCTGTATAAAACAAAAAAGAGTGTTAAACGTAGTATTTTTGGCTAAGGTGTAACCTTAGAAGATATGCTCTTCACCAAATCACCAGTGGGATAACACTGATTTCTTAACAAACAACATCCCTGTACATACTACCCAAATCTAACGGGACCATAACGGTACCTTAAGCGTAATAGAGTAATTCCCTAAAATTACAATAATCCGTACAAGCCGGACTCTATTTCTATGTATATAAATACTTTCGTAACTGTCTAATTCTCTAAAATTATTTAGAGTTTTAATTAATTTAAAACTATCTGTAGGCATGCCGTGACTGTATCGAAAATATATCGAGCAACACTTGATTTTTCCGGTCTGTTCTATCTGAAATGTGCAATGTGTTCTTTGTAATGAAATTGAACGCCTAGTTTGCTCAACATATTTTTGATTACAATCTTTACAGGTCATTTCATAAATACCAGATTTTTGATCTACCTCAATTTTATCTTTAGCGTTCCCTAAGAGTGATTTTAATGAATTGCCCGATTTAAACGCGATTTGAAGTTCCAATTCTTTAAAAATGCTGTTCAAATTTTGTGTGACTGAAGGATACGGCAAAGAAACAAACAACAACTTGCTTACGACTTAAATTTTCTAATTTTATTTTCCAGTTTTCTTTCTGTCGAAATGGATAGGTTTATTTTTGTGTAAAACTCTTTTGGCCTTATATTTATCGCAAATATTGCACGTATTAGACCGTGGCTATCTAAATAATGTAGTAAAATTTTTAACAATGATTGTTCTGCATGTTTCATAGATGCACAAAAATTAGGAACTTTTTCCAAATACATATAATGGTATTTTCTTAATATTTAATACTATCAGTAAATAAATATATGTTTGTTGAGTCTTTCAAGATATAATGGCTTTCTCCACCACTAAATAATTTCGCATGCTCAGCAAGATTATTTCTTATATCCAAGGCCTGCAGTATGTCGACCTTGTTTGTTTCTTGAATGAGCCACAGACAGTTCTAATAATGTTTGCAAAACTCAGCGTTTTTTGCTTTTGATAATATGCAGGGCATTAAAGGTTTTTTGACAAAGAGACCTTCTGGGTCATGCTATTTTCTGCGACAAATCTAGCTCTCTAAATATAGAAACCCTCATGCACGTTTGCAATATTTATATTAGATACCTACGATGTTACCTACTTGTGTTGAATCTTGCTATATAGGAAGAACACTTACTTTACTACCCAAGTAACTGTTTAGCTCATCAATGCTTTCCACCAGATGTGTCTTTTACATAAATTCATAATTATTCACGTTTCTAAATTTTGCACTTAAAATTATTTATATATTTATTACACCGGTACAATACCAACTGGTTTATCCAATTTGTAGCGACATAAAATAATTATACATCTACCACCCCATATTATATAAATATCTACATTGTCTTCCTTTCCTTTAAAAGATTTTACTTTAGAAACTTTTCCTCAATCACATTCATGTTTTTTTAGAAGCTTAATTGCATTATGTAGACGTAACATTTTTAAGATTGCTTGAATTACGTTTCGATGTATCATGTCTACCGATCGGCTGCTCAGAGGTGACGAGGCCCTAATCCAGAAGGTGGTAGAAAGACTACTTACGTCAAGTACCTTTCTCGATACACTTTGTTTGCAAATTAAGGAAAGGATGGACGATTTATTTGCAACAATTAACGTAAACGTTAAAAGTTTGGAAGCGCGGCTTGACGGGGTTGAGGACACCCTGGATGAGATGGAGCAACACTCCAGAGCTAACAGTTTGCGTGTGTTTGGGCTGCCGGAAACTGCGGACGAGAATGTGGGTGAGAAAATAATAAATTTATGTAAAGAAAAATTAAACATTCATATCCAAGAAAACATGATAGATTCATGTCACCGACTCGGTAAATCTGAAAATGGTCGGCCTGTTATTATTAAATTTGTATCAAATTCGATAAAGAAACTAATCTTCAACAACAAGAAGAAACTAAAAGGTTCTAAAACGGTAGTGAAAGAAGATCTAACTAGGCGACGATATCAACTATTGAAAGAGGTGCAGAAAAAATGTAATACTAATGTATGGACTAATGATGGTGTAATTATGTTCAAGCTTAATAATAAGATTTATAAGGTTAAAAAATTCTCTGACTTGATAAATATAAAATAATATTTATCTATTTCTTATACGAGCCGTGCGCTATTTTTATTCACAAGCAGTTTCTTGTCTCCGGATTGCGTTTTTCTATATTTTTGTTTTGTTTTTTTCTTCTTCTTTTCTTTCTGTTATTTTCTTTTTAGTAGTGTAGTATTAAGTTGTAAATAGAATATATTTGGGATTTATTATGTTTACCATGTGGTAGTATTAATTTGTAATAATTTATATTATTTTGATTAACTTATGAATTTTCTTTTGATTGTATTTAATTTATAATTCCACTTATATTACAATTTGCATTATCTTCTTTATCTTATGGATTTTCTTTTGATTACACTTAATATATAATTGCATTTGATTATGACTAATACTTGTATAAAAATAGCATATATTGTAACAATACCTTTAATTAATAAAGGTACGATTACACTCAGATAAATTTAATAATATTTATTCTTACTATGTGTTTGAAACCTGTACTTATTCTCGTCTATATATAAAATTGAAATCTTTATGTACTTTTTAAATCTATTTTCAAATTCTCTCAGGTAAATTTTTTATTTATGCCCTCACTAACTCAGTTCTTATATAAAATATTTAAACTAATTATTTTATATGTTGCTAACTTCCCTTGAATCATCAAAGCCCAAACAGTTGCCTATATGTAACTTTTTCAATATCTGCCTATATCATAGGATATTTACGTTTTATATTTCTTAACTTTATAAATCAAAGTTTACAAAACAGTTATTCTTTAGTGAATTATGATGTGTATTTCAACTTTATCTTCAAATAACAATACTTACTGTGAACTCAATCTCAAGGTATATATTAACATACTATTCAAATAATAATATAATCACTGACAGTTGTTTTTTCTATTTATAGGTTACGGTTCTAAGCGTCATATCTGTTTCATCAATTTAATTCAAAAACCTTCTTTATATACCAAATAAAAACAAATGTATCAAACTAATTTGTTTAATAAATCAGGCAAATTATAAATTATATGGTAGTTCTCAACACACACAACCAAATAAGACATTCATGGAAGTACCAAGCTTGTTTACGTAAACATTCTTTTGTAAATTTATATGTGCATGAAAATACACCTTTCGTGGATCGAAAAATATACAAGTAAGTATATTAATTATATTATTTTAAAAATACTGTATAGTTTTTGTATGTAAATCAAATACCCACACAAATTAATCAGTTTTAGTTTGCCGATCAGTTTTTTTTGACTTCTAAAAATTATACAAATGATGATACAAATTAATGTTGTGCACAGAACTTACAAAATATCTTTTCTTGATTATCAACACAGTTATAATGTACGTATAAATAATAGATCTCTAAATTTTGATATACTTTTCAATTCGAAACTGATAAATTCAAATTATTTCAAAGAATTATACGACCTGTTATTACTACTGAACTGGTATTCTTATTTATACACCAAACGATTTTCTTTTTAGCTTGTCGAAGACATTTCCTGGAATCAATGAGGGAGATCCTTTCCTTTTCCTAATTGTCTGGAATGCTCGGAATGTGGACTGTAATGACCGCTATCCTGTAATACCTTCAACCTCTGCAATCAACTAGAATCTCGAACCGTCGAACGCTTTCGTGAAGACCTTTGAAACCTGCCTTTCCTCTACTGGACTGGAATACCTGTGTTAGCTGCTATGTTGAATATCTCGTATCTTTCAAGTCCTGGACTAAACTATTTGTATAACTTCTGGAATTTCACCAACTCTCCAATGCAATAAATCTCTCGTCAAATATGGAATAATATTTACCAATGCAGTAAGTTTATTTTTAAATTGTAATTATATATTTCTTCGCTTTCTTCTCAAGTATGAATATTCTTCAATTATTTCTTTATTCGTTACCGAAATTCTTTCTTCTAATTTATTTTTTATTATATTTGCATGATAAAAAAAAATGGTACTATTCTGGAAAATGTTGCAATCACCTAAAAAAATATCTGCTTTCTTTTCTACTATCTCCTAACCACTTCTTTTACACTTTTGTATAATGATGAATCTCTTAATTATGTGTTTTTCGGAAGGAAAATTTCGTTTTCCGAAAACACATCTACCGCTTTTCTTAAATTATTTTCGAATCCTTTTATTTATTCCCCATATCCCTGGCAATAATTCCTTAGTTTCTATCATATCCAATCATATTGTTCCACACATTATAATAATCCAAAATATGTTTTATTTGTAATTGAATATTTATAATACCTTTTTGTAATTCCAAAAATTTATCAATTTAATTCTTTACTTTAATTTTCACAACCTTTTATACCCTTCGGCAAACCAAATACTCAATACTTTAACTATATTATTTTAAATGTCAAAATCTGACACTTCTTACATTTGAATTTTAGCGCGTAACTATACATCATTTTCCAACCTTTATGATTCAAAATCCATACTAATATTCTCTATTTTTTCAAAAGTGTTAATTAAACAAGCTTTAACAAATAATATTACATATAAAAATACAACAAGTAACATTTACAATTCTACTTTCAGAAATGGGAAATATTACTACAACAAAGAAACCTGATAGGCAACCAACCACTCGATGCAAGGCGAACTTCAACATAACCCGATATGTAACCAACTTTACACGGTTCACAAAAACTATAGGGAAATACCCAATTAATATTCTCACAATTATTTTAAGTATAATTTAAATATTCTCACATCTATTTATTTAATTATAGTTTGGTCCATAAAATATTACCATCTTTTATTTTTTTTTAATACTCACTACAAGAACATATACAGTATATTTTATTAACATTAGTACTTCCATCATATCCTTACTCATCTAAGTTAGTGAACTACCACATATGCCCCTTTTTTAATAAATCTAAATTTCTATAGAATATATAAATTTATATTTATTCAACAATCTATACTAAAATGATGTACTTCAATTTGTACTACTTCTGTAGCATAACTATACATTCTCATATAAATCCATGTACATTTCTTAATATTTGGTATATAAGATAATTATTTACCTCACTGTATCTATTTTCATTTTTAACTCTCAATTATTTACAACAAACCATTTTAACTAATCTTATTCTCATAAATATACTAATTTATACCAACATATTCAAAATTTACATCTTTATCCATTTGTCTTCATCAATAATGTCATAAAATGTATCTTTTAACATTTCTATGCTTTCTATATAAGTAACTTTATTCCTTTTCTTATCCAATCTTATACCTTCTTTGTATTATCCTATTCATGATTTTAAACCTTCTAAAAATTCTTATCAATATTATAATCGAAACTACTTTTAACATTTACTGGTGATTACTATTAAGTTGTATCTGTTATTTCTTCAGATATTTAATAGCCTCTACAAAATATGCTTTACATATGCTCACTTATTCTTTATTATTTTATTTTATATAACTGTTCCTAGCTGAACAAAAACCCTATACCTATAATAGACATTTTCGTCTACCTTTTCAAACTTTCACTTTTGGAAAGTACACAAATTATATTTTCGTTTTTTAAGGCGTACGTGACCTACATATTTCTTTTATACATTATTATTCTATATATTTATTATCATTTTGGGTTTTATTTACCCTTTCATACATAATCTCTATAAATTATTCCATATATTTTTATGTTTCCCTTTTATTATTTATTATACATAGCAAGCATTCATTATTATCTTTTCTATACATATTTTATTTTATAGGCTTCTTCTATTTGTATATCACATTTTTTTTTTTTTTTATAACTCTTAATGACTTTAATATTTCTTGACCATTAAATGCTTTTATTACTCCGATAAATATCCTTTAAAAAAATTTTTTTTTTTAATAAGGTTCCTTCTTACTCATCTTTCATATATCTACTTTATACATTTCTTCACATTTTTATACTCGTATGTTTCTTTACTTACTGTAAAGTTACTTATATACTCCTCTAACACTTATATTTACAAATTTTATAATGTAAGGAATGAGGAAAATAAATTAAATATTACTAATTTCTTCATACTAACTAATCTTTACAACTCTTCTTCGTCTAAATAATTCTATCCTGATTCAATTAATTTAGAGCAAGGAAATAAAATACATAAACCTTTGTTAGATCATTTTAGCTAAAATTTCTTACATGATTAACTCAATTATAAAAAAAAATTAAATGCACATACTTATATCCCGTTTTTTTTTTTATGACATACTTTTATAGAAACAAAATACATTAACCATGCCCCTAAATTTTGGTTCTATTAATTTTGATGTAGCTCTGGTGGGTGGTAGCGCTATTTACCAACGGTTGTCGCCCTATGAAATTCAACCGCCATGCCCCTAAATTTTGGGCTTTATTATATACATTGTAGCTCTGGTGGGTGGTAGCGCTATTTACCAACGGTAACTGGCCCTTCAGTACCGCCATGCCCTTAAATTTTGGGCTTTATTATATACATTGTAGCTCTGGTGGGTGGTAGCGCTATTTACCAACGGTAACTGGCCCTTCAGTACCGCCATGCCCTTAAATTTTTTTAACAATTTATTTTTAATCGCACCCTATTTTTCAATATTCCATATGTTTCTTCTTTATTCACATCTTCTTCATACCAAAACTCATTTTCTTCAGTTTTATAAAACACCTTGTTCACAAATTTTCCAATCTTTTTGAATGAACTTATGACATCAGCCTTTGGTGTAAATGTATTTGTAGTTTTCTGAATTTCTATATCCCATACCAATAATTCTTTGTACTTAATGTCCAATATCAAAGTGGCCTGATACACATCACTTTGCACATATCTTACTAAAGAAACACGTTTACTATCAACAAAATCATCACCACCTACAATTCCTTCAAATTTTCTGTACATATTAACTTCTACACTTCCTACATTATTTCTCATACATGTTGGTATCATATTACGTCCAACATTACATTTGTTTCCAGTGAACTTATCGTCTGCTGAAACTACCCCTTTTTTCTGCCTTGAGGTGAATAAGTATATCTTTTTGTCATCTTTTTCTCCTACTAAAAGTGTATCTAAAAACGATCTTAAAATTCTTCTACCGGAATCTAAGTATTTTGTTTTCTTTGTTATTGTAAAAATTTTATTCGTTTTCTTACTTTCAGCTGTGTTTTGTTCAACATCAATGCAGTTTAGAACACCCTTCTCAAAATTTCCTATTACTTCTTCTTTTTCCATTTCCAATATTCCCTTAACCTCTGCTGTATCTTGTTTGTCTTTCACGCAAACTTGTGTTACTGGTATTATTTCTTCTGGATAACTCACCAAAGATTCTTTAAATTCTTCAATATCCCTTTTATATTCTTCTCTAGTATCAATGCTCGCCTTTTCCAACTTGTCCAATTTTTCTCCTAATTCTTTTTTATCCTCCTCTCTATTTTTCTTATTCTCTTCACTAGCCTTGTCAAGTTTATCCATTAACTTCTTATTATTCTTTTCACTATCCTTGTCAAGTTTATCCATTAACTTCTTATTATTCTCTTCACTAATTTGTTTAAACATTTGTAGAATTAATTCCATATCTGCTGTTGTATTCGACATTTCTGTTTTAGAAGTCTCACCTAATATTTCCACCTTATCACCTCTATCCTGTGTTTCTCCTGTCTGTTGAATACCTTCCTGAACTTGTAATATAATTTCTCCTCCCTCTGGTACATTCACATCCTGACCAACCTCCTCTTCACTATCGCTAGACGATTCAGATCTATTTAATCCGAAATTACTCTTAGATCTGGTATTCATTTTCAATAATTGTAGTACACACTTCCTTATACCTTGATATACTTTAAACTGATTTTATTACCTTTGTAAAATGTATACTAATGTTATCGCTATTATTATAATTAATAAAATATTTGAAATATGTTTTTGCGAGTCTTATTTTAATCGCCCCACGTTGGGCACGCCATAAAATGTAACAATACCTTTAATTAATAAAGGTACGATTACACTCAGATAAATTTAATAATATTTATTCTTACTATGTGTTTGAAACCTGTACTTATTCTCGTCTATATATAAAATTGAAATCTTTATGTACTTTTTAAATCTATTTTCAAATTCTCTCAGGTAAATTTTTTATTTATGCCCTCACTAACTCAGTTCTTATATAAAATATTTAAACTAATTATTTTATATGTTGCTAACTTCCCTTGAATCATCAAAGCCCAAACAGTTGCCTATATGTAACTTTTTCAATATCTGCCTATATCATAGGATATTTACGTTTTATATTTCTTAACTTTATAAATCAAAGTTTACAAAACAGTTATTCTTTAGTGAATTATGATGTGTATTTCAACTTTATCTTCAAATAACAATACTTACTGTGAACTCAATCTCAAGGTATATATTAACATACTATTCAAATAATAATATAATCACTGACAGTTGTTTTTTCTATTTATAGGTTACGGTTCTAAGCGTCATATCTGTTTCATCAATTTAATTCAAAAACCTTCTTTATATACCAAATAAAAACAAATGTATCAAACTAATTTGTTTAATAAATCAGGCAAATTATAAATTATATGGTAGTTCTCAACACACACAACCAAATAAGACATTCATGGAAGTACCAAGCTTGTTTACGTAAACATTCTTTTGTAAATTTATATGTGCATGAAAATACACCTTTCGTGGATCGAAAAATATACAAGTAAGTATATTAATTATATTATTTTAAAAATACTGTATAGTTTTTGTATGTAAATCAAATACCCACACAAATTAATCAGTTTTAGTTTGCCGATCAGTTTTTTTTGACTTCTAAAAATTATACAAATGATGATACAAATTAATGTTGTGCACAGAACTTACAAAATATCTTTTCTTGATTATCAACACAGTTATAATGTACGTATAAATAATAGATCTCTAAATTTTGATATACTTTTCAATTCGAAACTGATAAATTCAAATTATTTCAAAGAATTATACGACCTGTTATTACTACTGAACTGGTATTCTTATTTATACACCAAACGATTTTCTTTTTAGCTTGTCGAAGACATTTCCTGGAATCAATGAGGGAGATCCTTTCCTTTTCCTAATTGTCTGGAATGCTCGGAATGTGGACTGTAATGACCGCTATCCTGTAATACCTTCAACCTCTGCAATCAACTAGAATCTCGAACCGTCGAACGCTTTCGTGAAGACCTTTGAAACCTGCCTTTCCTCTACTGGACTGGAATACCTGTGTTAGCTGCTATGTTGAATATCTCGTATCTTTCAAGTCCTGGACTAAACTATTTGTATAACTTCTGGAATTTCACCAACTCTCCAATGCAATAAATCTCTCGTCAAATATGGAATAATATTTACCAATGCAGTAAGTTTATTTTTAAATTGTAATTATATATTTCTTCGCTTTCTTCTCAAGTATGAATATTCTTCAATTATTTCTTTATTCGTTACCGAAATTCTTTCTTCTAATTTATTTTTTATTATATTTGCATGATAAAAAAAAATGGTACTATTCTGGAAAATGTTGCAATCACCTAAAAAAATATCTGCTTTCTTTTCTACTATCTCCTAACCACTTCTTTTACACTTTTGTATAATGATGAATCTCTTAATTATGTGTTTTTCGGAAGGAAAATTTCGTTTTCCGAAAACACATCTACCGCTTTTCTTAAATTATTTTCGAATCCTTTTATTTATTCCCCATATCCCTGGCAATAATTCCTTAGTTTCTATCATATCCAATCATATTGTTCCACACATTATAATAATCCAAAATATGTTTTATTTGTAATTGAATATTTATAATACCTTTTTGTAATTCCAAAAATTTATCAATTTAATTCTTTACTTTAATTTTCACAACCTTTTATACCCTTCGGCAAACCAAATACTCAATACTTTAACTATATTATTTTAAATGTCAAAATCTGACACTTCTTACATTTGAATTTTAGCGCGTAACTATACATCATTTTCCAACCTTTATGATTCAAAATCCATACTAATATTCTCTATTTTTTCAAAAGTGTTAATTAAACAAGCTTTAACAAATAATATTACATATAAAAATACAACAAGTAACATTTACAATTCTACTTTCAGAAATGGGAAATATTACTACAACAAAGAAACCTGATAGGCAACCAACCACTCGATGCAAGGCGAACTTCAACATAACCCGATATGTAACCAACTTTACACGGTTCACAAAAACTATAGGGAAATACCCAATTAATATTCTCACAATTATTTTAAGTATAATTTAAATATTCTCACATCTATTTATTTAATTATAGTTTGGTCCATAAAATATTACCATCTTTTATTTTTTTTTAATACTCACTACAAGAACATATACAGTATATTTTATTAACATTAGTACTTCCATCATATCCTTACTCATCTAAGTTAGTGAACTACCACAATATCAATATTCGATCTCTTTTGCCGAAGGTTGGTGACTTGGGTTCCTATATTACTGAAAGTGCGATTGACATCCTAGTTGTTACTGAGACCTGGCTTAGTCCTTCTGTACCTGACATCAGCATTCATATTCCTAATGTTAACAATGTCAGGGCGGATCGAGTGGGTCGTGGGGGAGGCGTATGTGTTTATTATGCCGCTGATTTGAGATGTTCTGTGAACGATTCGAGTAATGTCATTGAACAATTATGGCTATGCTTTCAATTAGCGAATTATAAATTTGTTATTGGCGGTACTTACAGGCCACC